>OU015523.1:58976701-59609201 GCA_907165065.1 Caprimulgus europaeus
TGATGGGAGTGCATTTGACAGCCCTAATAGCAGGTATGGATCCTTCAACACACTGTTGCAACAGTTGCTGCCTAGCTCGACAGTGGATCCTTGCTTTAGTTCTAGGGCATGGAAAAGACCTTTCCTCTTTCCAAGTTCTTATTGACAGGCAGATCAGCTGAGAGCATATTCTTCTCAAGTTTAACATATGTTAAGACAACAAAACAGTCCCACTGGTGTAAAATGACCATGGAGCCAAATACTGGAAACTTGCTGGTCATTTGAAAGTAGAAAATGAGATTCTGGTCCTACTAAATTTTTTGGGAATTCTATAACTTTACTGGAGCCAGGATTTCATCCTATACTCTAAAATGAAACCCCAAATTGTTCTAGGAAAGTTAACTGGTGATTACATTGCTGTCTTCATTAATATCTCTATTAATCTTTCTTTCATTAGATACGTATCAAATAATTAAATATTACACATTTGTGTTTTAGTGAAATGCCTAGGAAAAGGTAAAGGCATGAACTGAAAAGTAAAGATATTTTCAAGTTTAAAGAACCGTGTGATCTGCATATCACTGCATAAACAGAAAAGATAAGGGGACATATCAAAGATCTGTAATTGGATTAGAAAATGATATGATCATATGGTGCCTTTATTCTTTAGATTGAGTCATTGTCTGTTAGGAAAAAAAAAAGAACAGGGAAGAAAAGGGGAATAAAAAGAGAAAGAAACTTCTTTTTTATTTTTCTTAAGACAAAACAAAACAAGGAATATTCAGACAGTGGAAAATGGGACAACCTGATACCAGCATAAGTCACTTACACCTCTCTCTCTCCCTAAGTTTTGTATTCACTGTTTGTAATAATTTGGTTAAACAGTGATAAATTGATTGCTAAACTCTGGTTTCACTGCAGTAGCACCATGCTAGTTCTGTCAGCTGAGATTACTGCACTTCACATTCTGCAACTTTCTTCCAGACCCTGGGGATAAGAACTACCATAACTGAATTGTCATTGTGTATGTGATTAGTAGTAATCACAGGCATCTGGGAGAGCATCCTACAAGTATATCACCTAAAGAGCTGGAGTGTATTTATCTTTTGTTACTTCATATACCTTAAACACACCACTAGGCAACATAAGGACCATGTGATGGGGAAGAGTTCAGGTGTAGAGTTGAAGTCCTTCAGTAGACCTCCCCAGAGGGTACCTACACCTATATTCTCCTTAGCAACAGCACGGTTCTGCAATGCCTCTCTTCCCTGGCAAGACCGATTTGGACTGATTTGATGAGAGCTCATGTGCTTGAGGGTGGTCCTGGCTGCAGAGTCAGACTGCAGAGGTCTGGGAATCTTGAAGCTGGGTGTAAGCTGAAAGTTGTATGTAGGAGGAGAGCTGCTTACAAGGTAGGATGAAAGTGGTTAGGAGCTGAGGTAGTAAAGAAGTAATGGGTTTGTAATGTTGGTTTGGAAAGCTATATGGAGTATGGCTAGAGGATGTGGCACCTTGCCACATGATTTTGGAAAGTGGCTCCTAGAAGCAAAACCTTTGCCCTTTGTCTGAGCTCTGTAAGTGCATAACATGGGTAACAGAGAAAAATCAAATGTAAGCAGCACCATTCCTGCCAAAGCACGTTCTTTGGAGAACACATCATCCTGCAGTGAAAGTATACCCTCCTGGCAAGGCTGGAGATGTGGCAATCTTTCTGCATTAAAGAGGAGCTGTTAACCAAATACATAAATAAGTTGAAAACCACAAGAACAAAATCCATATGTCTCTTGGCTACAGCCCTTTAGTGGTTGTGTTGCTGAAACTTGTGCATATTAAGTGAAGTCTGTTAACTATGAGTTAGATATGAATGTGACCACATTTATTGTTGGTTTTGACACAACCCGTGAAACCACCCAAAAAGAGAGCCCTGAAAGGATGCCTGTGAAAGTTGTTGCTAATTTCACTCAGTAAGTTCCACATTGCCTCTGTGGGAAAAGATAGTAACTCAGTAGTAAGGGAGCATAGTAAAAGAAGGAAAAATATCCCCACATGCAAACAAAGACAGGAAAACACACTGGCAAGTTTCTATCCTATTACAGAAGCATAACTGTAATCCTTCCAGCAAAGTGATGTTAACTACCAAAGAGGGGCAGGAGCTCTCCAGAAACTCACAGTCTGTCATGGAGTATGTTCATAAAAAGGGAAATAAGCCGACTTGTGCATTTACTTGGGTATGACATCACTGACAGCCAATTAGAAAGTTCCACTTGTGTCATTTCATAATAAAGAAAAGACTATTCAGCACTCACCGCATCAAAGAACACATGTCACAGAGATTTGCACAGAAATGGGTTGATTAATTTTTAATGAATTATACCAGGAAAAGTTTCCTTGTATAAATTGCTGTGAGAATACCAGTGATAACCCTGCTTGAATAAAGGGTTTCTGCATGTGTGGGTTCTACAACTACAGAGACACTAAGTAAAATTAAACTAAAAATGGTGCTACTCACCCTAATCTATCCAGTTCATAACAGCAGTAAAAACAAAGTGGGGTGCATAGTAGTGCAGGTTTTAAAGACCATTTCATTCACTGGAAATGTGTACCCTAACTAGCAGAATGCTTTTCAACCGTCTTTGTTTTCAGTTCGAGAGTGGATGTCACTCTTGAAAATAGACTGTAGCTGAACGTTTCCTGGGCTCAGTATAGCTTTTAAGTTCTGTAACCCACTTTACGTGTCTTTGGACCTTGTGACCAAGTAGTCTTGGGAAGGTACGAATGTATCAGTCAGCTGATGCACAGGCTACTGCTAAACAGAGCATCCTTCTGGACCAAAAAAGTTCAGCAATACAGCATTGTTTGTATTTCAAGACGTGTAAAGAAAAAAGGCATTTCAATAATGATGTTAAGGAAAGCATTATCTTTACATGATCAGTGGAGAAGCCAGGTAGTTGAACCACTGTGGAGTAAAGCATGGAGTGCAGGTGCTGTGGTCCATGTATTTATACACAAGCAGTCCTCAGACTTGCAGCAGCCCCTTCATGCTAGCCACAGATGCTCTCGTCTTTGTGCAGGAGGCCTGACAGTGGTACTAGTGCCAAGAACAGTACACACACACAAAAATTTTCTTCAAGTCATCACAAATACACCTCTTTCAAAAGTGTGAAAATACAGGGTTTGGTGGGTGCATTTTCAGCATACCCAATTCCTTTTGAGAGTTTGAGACCACCTAGATTTCAACTTGGAACAAAGATCTTATGAATTATAACTTGCACAAGTTAATTTGATAGAAGGCATATAGTATTGAATTCATAGTTTAAACTTACAGTAGTAAAGATAGACCTAAATTAAACCTTTTAATCCATTCTCATACAAACTTTTGTTGGATAATACTAAATCTATGTGTGACCTTGGTTTCTGCCAAATCAAAGATATTGGACAACCTCCTTAGCCCATGATACACAAAACATATCTCGTATCATTCTGTTTTGCAATAGTGGTTTAGAATTAGAATCTAGACTGTTGTAACACACAGGAAGTAAAACAACATTTTTTGTCTGCTTTTGATGTTGAAATGATCTGGATAAAAGCAGGGTCTCTATAGTTCCTTTATATAAGGCCCTATATTAAATAACATATATTTCTAAAATAGGGTGAACTCATTTTAAAATAGTTTTGTTCTTTTAATATTTAGAGCAAGTGCCTGAAAAGCATTTCCTCTTTTAGTTCTCTGTCATATGTGTTCGTGATTCATTATGTTATTTGGAGGCAACCAAGTGAATTTCCTCTGAACGTTGTTTGTGCTGATCAAGGAATGCCAACGAACAGTGGATTTTTATTTTAATTGATCTGACTGAAATGAGCTGCCACTCTTCTTTGCATATGAACATATCCCTGTATGGAGATTTTGGATAAATTTTGTGCTCAGAATAATTTAAGATTAAAGGAAGAAATATGGGTTCAAATACAGGAAGAGGTTTCTCACTGAGACATTTTTAACCTGTATCTAACACAGCCATAAATCAGAAAGGAGATACCTTTTCTACAGGCAACTGTAGAAAACAGAAGAAAAGTCTCATTAAAATTAATGCATAGTAGGCTATAGAGTAAATTAAAAGCCAACAGGATCTCAGTGCATTGCAATTGGCATTCCTGATTTTACAGTTTCTGCTACCACAAGTGAAAAAAAAAATCTGCAGTGAGAAATTTACGTTTTTATTTTACTACTATTCTTCACATACATTTTGCTATAGTTTTAGAACAGACAAGCAAAGAAAGAAAGATTTATTTGACCTACCTGTAAGCCTTGAAATATGTATTTAGCACAGCTGTTCTTTTGTGTTTAAACTCATTGCAAAAATGCAGCTTTAATGTAACCCACCATTGATCTGCAGTAAGTGGAAACAAAATCTCTCCTTAATTAGTATCATCCAATCACTTTTTTACATTTCTACAGAACACACACTGTGAACTGTTTAATGGACTATTATTTAGAAGAGTGGCAAAGAGCTTGCAAAAAAAAAAAAAGGCACATGGTGAAAATAAAAACTAGCAGTGTCAATGAAAAATGTGTTGCAAAATAATGGAAAAAAAAGATGTTTCTTTAAGATGGGCTTCACTGGCATTTTACTGTATAGATGAACACTGCTCCAATTACTGCCAACAATGGGGAAAGAGATAGAGAGATATAGATTCATTACTTTCAACACCCTTAACTGTCTACCACTGAATTCGCTTATCTGTTCCTTTTTCTACAGGACCTGCATGGAGGGGGGAAGGAATAAACAAAGAACTGAGTAGAGTGAATGTGTCACAAATTACCACAAACACACTGTGACTCAATGCACTTTTCATTTCTCTCCTCATTAACTGTGTCTTGCTCAAAATGAGAGACTGGGTCTAAACATAATCAAGTCCCACAGATAACAATTGACTTGACTGCTGGGGCAGTCATCACCTTCTAGCTACTGGGAAATAAATTTAGAAATAAAATGAGTTAAAATAAAATTCACTCTGCTCTCTTTTCTGTGCTCAGATAATTTGAAGGCCATCAAGGCCTGCAGAAACAATCCATCTCTCTGTGAAAAGGAAGGCAGCCTGTGCCACTACCAATAAGGCATGTCTTTAGTGTTATCAAGAGTAAGTATAATTACACAGTGGAAAGGCCATCAAAGTGTCTTGGGCACTGGTATTTTTTTCCTGAGGTCTTCATCAATAGTGCTGTCGGGATGAAAAGAATAAGTGGGGGGAAAGGGGAAAAAAAATAATATCTTCCAGATTGGTGTGACTGACCTGCAATCTAGTAGAGCACATTATAATTTGAGAGGAGTAGGAAGATTCAATAAAAATTTTGCTGTCTTCCACTTTAAATCAGGAAGGATTAATTTCAAGAATCTTTGTGGATGCTCTTGTGGTCTTGGTTTTGTCAGTACTGAAATTTCTCTTCGAAGAGGCTAAAGGACTTCCTGTTGAAGGGTATTTATACTTGCCAAGACTCTTTCCTTATTTCTAATAGCAATGAATTTTTGATAGGCAGATTTCTGGCTCGTAAGGAGGAGGTAGGGCTATTTGTTTCTGTTGAACAGTCTCCCAGTCCTGCAGTTCTTATTTGGACAAGACATCAGTGAAGTTAATTGGTTCATTATCTTTCTATCAAGAGGAGCCAGACCTTGATATATGTGTTTTGATGGCATTCCATTCAGTAAAATACATGCACGATATATCTGACACTGTTTTCCAGGGCAGAAATTCAGAGGTATGTGCCTGAGTCCTGGCCTGTGGTGCCTTACTCTGATTAGTAAATGTTGCTATGGCAAGGACTACCCCTGACCTCTTGGGAGGACTATGCATGAACAAGTAATGGGAAGATGTGGATATACATGTAGAGTTAATGCAAGCAACTTGCTAGCTGATAGCCTAATAATGAAAATGTTTTCAAGAACAGAGAATCACCCCAAACCTAGCTATTAAATTGCTCCTGGCAGTCTTTTCTTTAATAAAAACAGCATGTTAGTAACTATGGTATAAGTCCTGAGAATAATCACCCAGTCTGATTATTAGAGCCAATCATCTAATCATCAGTGTCCCCAGCAGTCATGTTGTTCTTGGAAATTTACTTTTCTGTGGCTACTAGATCTGGAAATTGCAACATCCAAAATGGAGGTAACCATTTGCTCTAGGGCAAATTAAGTGATTAAAAAGCTTTAACTAGTCCATGGACATTTAAGTCTGCCTCAGTGGTTTGTTTCTACTATTCACAACATGGATACATTTTCCAAAACTCCCTTTTTATTAGATTTATTGCAAGAAACAAGATTAATCGGGCTGTACTGCTTTTACAAAACTCTGGTTCTTAAATAATAATTATAGATCTCCTGGAGTCCAAAAGAACTGAAATAGAGCAGACCCAGCAATGTCGCCAAACATAACAAATTGAGAGGAGCGAGGGTAAAAAAATATAGCTGAGAGAATACAAATGTGAAATTTCCCTGTTATATTAACTTAAAACTTCAAGGAGTTTTTATTAGCCTTCTGGCAAAATAATTTATTTTTCTTAGGTTTTATTTGGACACCAACGTTGCCTGGAATTTGGGAGAAAGGGTGTGAGGTCTTTTTCCAAAAAACTCCGTGACAGAAGTCTCACTTATGACAGTGAGCTCTGAAGATTAAGGGGTCTGACATGTCTAGATCTAACTGAATTGAGAGTCAGATAATAAGACAGTCTGAACTCCAAGTTCTACTCCAGAGGAATTTGGGATGCATGATACTGGGAAATGGTTGAACCTCTGCTTTTATTTAGCTGTTCCATTGTACTAACTGAAAGGACATGGTAACTGGAACATAGTTATGTCATGTAAGCTGTATTCCTTCTAGCATATGTCTTTATTTCTATCACAGAAGTAGTAGAGATACTATGTCAGGGTAGTATATAGATACTAAGTTAACTGTAGAGGACGTTACTTCAGACAGTAGATGAATGGGGGCTGCAGCTGTACAGATCCCAGCGAAGGCTATGTTAGTCTGCCTAACTACTCCCGGGACTGAGGTGTATATCCTAGTACAGTCTAAACTTGGAAGGTTTCCAGAGCATAAAACAAGCAAGTGGGATTAAAGATTTTTTTTTTTTTTTTTTTTTTTTTTGTAGCATTAACCCTTCCAGAAAGTAGATTCTTATTTTCTATTCCATTTTTTTCTAGTATGTTGGAAGGCCATTTATGCCAAAGAATTTTTGTTCTATCAAGTAACCTAAACATAAATTCAGTTAATATCAGATCAAATTGGTTCAGTCACAACAGAAAGAAACTCAATAAAAATAAGCTAAATCTTTTCTATATGTCATCATAACTTCTTCTCTAACAATAAAATTCATCACTCAAGTAAGGATCTACCTTCTTGAATAAGAAGTCACTGATTCCCTGCTGGATTAGTGAGGGCTAGGAGAATCTTCCTGTTTGGCACTCTCTTTGGGCACCAATTAGCCCACTGGGCAGGGAAAAGCAGTTGTAAAAAGCCCATGGCTTTCTGCCACTGCAGCAGACAAGCACTATGCAGAGACACCTCTAATTTACCTGAGGTGAAGATGAGGCATAGCAGATACCCATGTTGCTGCAGCCTGTCTCTTCCAACCATTTCTCCAGAATATGTCTGACAAACACCCTCATCTCTTTTTACTGCTAGTTACAGTGGCTGTAACCTGTCTTAAAAGATGGTAGAGTTATGTCCAAAAGGTAGATGGCAGTGGGCTCCAATTGCTTTTCCACTTTCAAGTCACTATGTCATGGCCATAAATGAGAAAGTAGACTAAATAGATAAAACAGTTTAAAACCCAAGAATTATTATTCTCCTTATAACTGATACTCTCTGCAGTGTTCATGTTTTCAAAGTTTTACTAAAGTTTGGAATATACCAATACTTTAGTAATGTTTGAGATTTTTTATTTATCCAAAGGTCTGTTCTAGGCAGACAAACAGCAAGAGGGACATTTCTGATCTATACTGCATTGTTAACAAGAAGTCAGAAATCACTGAATATGGCTTTCAAAGAAAGTTAAATAAAAACATAGGTATTTCTTCAAACTCAGGATTCATAAATATAAAGGTCTGCATTATGTGCAGTTTTTCCATGGGAGTATTATTTGGCATAGCTTCATGCTGTGCCAAAATTGTGGTTCTTGGGTTATTGCTTTTTAGAAAAATCTGGTTTTGGCACACACATACAAACACACAGATTGAAAAGAGAAATATTTATATTGTGAAATTAAACTTGTTCACATCTTCAATGATGATTTATTAGAGAAAAATATATGGCAAGCTACATAATGGTGAAATGTACCCTGGCTTTTTCATTCCCTGTATGAAACAACCACAAAACTCATTTGAAAACAAATAGTACTATAAAGTCTTAAAGAAGGAAAATGAAGCATTTGCATGTATAAAATACCTCATACAACACATCTTCATTCTGAAAGACTAAAGAGAACTAAATGTTTTTCCAAATAGCTTTTCACATAGGCATTATTTTTTATGGCCAGGATGTTTCTGTTTCTGTAGGCACCTAGAATACGCTATTGGATTACTTCGTTGAACTGCTGTTAGGTTAAGTACAATACATTCAGTGTTGCAGTATTCAGTGGGCAATGAAAGCTCAAAAGCAGAAAAACACTAAATAATATTTAAGTTATAGGTGCTTTGTGGCAGGATGGAAAAAGGAAAGCAATATGAAGGAATAGACACTAAAACTACTGCTTTTATTTCTTTATTAAGAAATTTATTATTTAAGTTCTATTATGGATCCACTTACAAGTAAAATTTATTATTAAAGATCACATGATTCATTCTAGACAGTTTATGTTAATTTTATGGTCAGATTCCATAACAGATATAGATATCTGAGGTGTAAATATATACATCTATATATATATATGTTTCTGTTAGTTAAAATAAGCTCTTTTGTAGCCAAAAGAGAATAATATGTAGTTTTAATGTGCAATTCATCTGACCATCCTTGAGGACTATATGAAGCACAGGCTAAAAGGGACATCTGTTTTCTCTAAGAACAGCCTTGTGTGAAGAGCCCACATGGAGATGTCTACATGTAGATGCCTGAACAAAGAAGGATCCTAGTCCTGTTGTCTGCTACAATATACAAAGCAGGCAAGTTGTGAAGATAGATATTGAGGGAATAAGGTACAAAAACCCCCTGGAAATTAGTAGGAAAAACAGAATTACAGAAAGATTTGGATGTTGGGAAAGCTTCTGACTGCTGAAAAAGTAAAGCACTTGTAAGTCAAATGTTCCAGGCATGTCTGTTATTCTGCAAAGCAAGTGTCTCAGCATCTCTGAACAACACTGGAAGATTCCACTGTGAAATAATTACCAGCCTGGCTACAACATTCTCAGTTTGCTAGCCAAAATTGGAAGGAAGAGCATAATTATGAGGGGCCAGCTCTGCTTTGGTTGGTGCCAGAAGAGAAACCAACAGTAAAAGCAAAAAATGCTGAAGAAAAGGATTCACATCCAGCCTGATAGCAAATAATAATATACAGTGTTACTAGTAAGGTGGAAGGGAAGAGAGGTATGAAAGCCTTCTAAAAAATGTTAATTTACCTGGAATAAAACTGTCTTAACAGTGTGTGACAGTTATTTGATTAGTTTTAAAAAACTAAAACATGAGAAACTTGCTTTTATTAAAAAGCGTTGATAGAAAATGAGTTGTGAAAGAGAGAAATTTGAGTGCATGGTACAGTGCAATAGATATTCAAGGTCAGTGTAATTCCTCTTTTCTAAACATGTTTGCTGCACAAAGTGAAACAGGAATATGAGAGGTTTGTATTTCCATCTTTTTGCTTAAAACCAGGTCTGTGCTCCAGCATGAACAGGTGAAACTCTGATGAGCTAACAGTACTTCAGTGCCTGATGCACCCTATAACACTACGAGAGGATGCTGATTTTCTTATGATAATTGCTAAGGGTTTTATATGTTTTAATAGTCATCACATGGTCACAAGCTGATTTTATGAAACTTTGTTCATTAGTATCAGCAAAATACTGCAGCACCGAGTGACCAACTAAGAATTTTGAATTGAGTTTAGTAATATGCTGAAAAGGTAGTTATCACAAAAAGCAAATGCAAAAGCAATGTAAATAATTTTATTTTCTTTGGAATTGAAATCTGGCAGCAGTTTTACCTGGAGTCTTAAAGAAATGTATAGTAAGCATTTAAATCAGTAGTCTCATGAACTGCTGAGATCAGAAGTTAGCAGTGGCATTATTTGTGAAATATGAATGACCTTTGTTAATCTGTTTCTAGGCTCTAGGTGGTCTGGAATTGATTGAGATTTCTCCAAGCATTTATGGACAGAGCTGAATAAGGGCAACAGGTGCCTCAGAATAAGACTTATCAGTGCCTAACTTGAAAACTGACTCTGACAACACTGTCTCAGCTGGTAAGTAAACCCCGAGTTTCACAGATAGGATTCACATTCAGCCTCAGAAATTTAGGTTAATTTATCTAAACGCAAGTGTCTATGAGTATGCTAATGTCTAAGCCCCTTTTACAGTAGAAGCCCAGAGGTGTCCTAGACTACATCTGCACAGGCTTGGCAGACATGACATAGGATTTGTGGTCTACTGGACTAATAGCAATTAGCCAGGGAGGGTATCACAACATCTCAAATGCATATGTCTAGGCAAATAAACTGAGCTGTTAGTCAGCAGTGCTCAGGTCACTCAGTGTAAAGGAAGCAACTCTCTATACTCACCTGACCATGTTGACTAGGTCTTGAAAGAATATAGTGGGAATTCAGTCTCCAACCTCACATGCAGTCAGATACTTTTAGACATCTAAATGCAAGTCTCTGAATGTGAAACTGAACCAGACCTTTAAGGTCTATAAGATCAGACTTCTTATCCTTAATGTTTCCCAAAATTTTTTTTTTTTTTTTTTTTTTTTTAAGGTTCTTAGAAGCAGCTTAGTTAACAGCAGGGCAGAAAAGCCTAAAATCTCTCTGTGCCAAAACGTGATCAAGATGAGGTGTTCCTTTAACATCCTCTGATGACCTAACTCTCACAGGCTCTCTTGGAATGCCCAATATCCAGTGACCAGTGACAGCTGGCTTCATTCAGAGAGCAGCAGAAGAAAAATATGGGCTACTACTACTGTTACTACTACTGCTGCTGCTGCTGCTACTACTACTACTGCTATTACTACCCCCCTCTGTATAATGTACAAGAATGGTCACAACATTCATCCAAGATTTGGAAAGACTGGGATCAGCTTTCTTGTTTGGGCATTTAAGTCCCAATACCTTTGCTGGGGACAATGTACATCTGTGACTCTGCTGAAAAAGTATGTCTAACAGTTTTACTTCATGATATCACAAATGCTAGATTTGAGGTTTCACTCCTGATGCATAGCAGGGCTTGCTCTGGGATTCTGGTACCCAAATCCTTCAGGCTAGCACCCCTGCAAGAGTGCAAAATTCTTCACACAGAAAGCAGGGCTTACCAGGGCTTGCACTGGAATGTGTCCTACCTTGCTATAGAGGTTGGACCTGGGAAGGGTTTTGACGTGGCCCGAGGAATTGACAAGCTCTTGGGTCCTATGGCGTGAATGTATCCAATGCAGGTCCAAAACTCTGAAAGTTACATGTATTTTTACTAGCCCATGAAATAATCAGATTTCAATGACCTACTATTTTGTCAAGGACATCTTCAGGCTTGCTTTCTTCAGATTCTATGATTTAGTTACTTGCCAAAAGCCACCAGGATAATATTATGGTTCCAATGACTAGTGTTAAATATGATATTAACAATAACACTGATAACTATTACAGGAGTTTTATATTCAGACTATAAACTAATTAGCATATCTGGTGAACTCTTTGTAACATTTTTTTGTTACTTTCTCTGCCTTTTTAATAACATAACTCAGAAAATTAAAAACAATGCCAGATTTTCATAAAAATAGACATATACACATTGATAATCTACAAAGGCCTAATTAATTCAGTATCTCTAAGGCATGCCATAATTTGCAGCTTTGAAATTATGAGGAATTACCTTGTTAAATTCTTTTGAATCTGACTACAGGTGTTCTAGCAGTGTTGCAGTAAGAAAGTTGTTCAAATCCCATTGCCATTTCTGGTAGAATTTTATCATTTTTGTGGCTATGTTTTGCCAACAAAACAGGAGAAAAGAGAAGATTCTGTTCACATTCATCTGTGGGGATTCAGCAATTAAATCAATTTGATTAACCAAAGACCCATTCTGCTCTGTATTTACATACTGTAATTACGAATTGGCAAATAGCGGGAAAAGTGGGAGCGTGGGATAGCATGGTTTTGTATCAGTTGTTCCAATACAACGTCTGCAATACTTCTAAATAAGCAGTCATATCTATTTACTCTCTCAGCACTCCAAATGGGTCAGATGAAGCAATGTTTTTTTGTGGGATTTTGGACTGTCTGAGATTTCACCTAATATTCAGAAAATGAAATCATTCTTTTATATTTAGCACATCTTTAAAAAACACTAGTACAACTCCTAAGAACAGTTTTGTCCCATCTTTTGTAGTCTTTTATTCTACTGTACCACCAATATAATAGTCAGTTTACCTCTAACATGCCAAACATCCAGGTTTGATCAAATCAGTTTGGTTTCCAGAGTAATTGGTCAAACTCAGATTACAGCTTGGGGTCCTGAAGATTGAATAATGCCTATATTGAAGAAAGCTATGAGGAGACAAGCTGATAGGCTAAATCAACAAGGACTGCAGCCTGGAAGCTGAGCTGTCAGGCTCTAACTGGGTGGCCTCCCATGTGCTTCCAGTCCAAGTTATGGAAGGAACATTTAAAGGCACCAAGGGAGCATAACTGCTCTGTAGACTTACCAGTTCTGGGGTATCATGGGGACCTGCAGGGGTCAGACATAGAGATCATCACATTTGGATAAAAATGTATTGAGTAAAATGATTTTAATTTCTTCCCAACTACTTGGTTAGTGATCTAACACTACTATATACATCCATGCAAATGATCAGTAGCACTAAATCATAACAAAACACAAGAGTCCTGATTAACAGATAGCCCCTTGTGTTTCAAATAGCTCTGTCTTTACCATAGAAGGCAGTCTCCTTTTTCAACTCTGAACTGAAATAAAAATGAATTATAGTTTGAACTGATAGTACGAATACTGCTATTAGAATAGACCATTCGTATCACCCCAATACGAAAATGACACTTCCCAGTAATTTTTGCGGAGTCCATAGCTTCTGTTTCAATGTTAATATCTCTTTAAAAATATCCAATAACTTTACCTAAATATACATTTATAATTTACATTATTCTACTATTTCCTTATACTATGAATCAAGATATGTGTCTTGATTTAAGATACAAATCACAGTATCTATTTTGATTTAAAAAGTTTGCAAAGAAACCACCACATCCATTTCAATAGTTAAATTTCATTGACTTTTAAAAATCACAGATTATTTTCAGGTTGTATTTATGTAGCTTCAGCTACTCCTTATTATGTTTTTCTCTACTAGATTAAAGATAAAATTGCAAGAAATAGTGCAGGTAATTTTAGACTGTTGTAATGTCATTTCATTTATGTAAAGGAAACGGATTTACCCATTTACCATAAGGTATTTTTTCAGGCCTCAGATAATTTCTTTTTTCAGTTCTTATCACTTTGACTTTTTTGAAATGGAGGTGAAGGGCTGAGCCCAAACTCTTCTCAGAATCTCCAGTTCCCACTGATGATTCATCTGGAAATCCTTGCTCCAAGCGTGGAGTAGGCAACTTGCTTCTGAAAGAATGGGTTTGTGCCCATTGTTAAGTTACTCTGTTATGTCGTTCAAATGGACCCACTTCCCGGCATGTTAATGTGACCGCTTACATTATTACATGCTTATCATGTAACATATTTTTTGTGTTTTCTGTTAATTTTACAAGCAATAATTCCAGAAATTAATAAAAATATTGAATATCACTAGACTCAGAACAGATGCCTCTGAAATCCCTGAACTGTAAATTTCCCATTTTCTTTTACTTTGATATTATTATCTGATAGATGGTCTTGCGCTGTATATTAACTCTTTGCCTTGGTTTCCAAAGTAAACTAATGTGCACCTATGCTTATCTTTTTTTGCTTCTATTTTTATTTCTTTGACTTTTTTTTCTACCACATGAGTTCACAGGGGAGTGCTTATGATTGTACTCAGCTATTGCTGTGCTTCTACAACATAGTAGGCATAAGTTTATCCATGGAACTACACAAAACTCTTGACAAAAAAGCTGTTATTTTTCCAGAGCAGAGAAGTAGGAAGAAAATCACTACAGAAATTCTTACTGAAAGGTGCCTTTCTGAAGTCCGATCTTTTTGCAGAGTCGATAAAGAAGCTCAGCTTTCTGTTTCTGGGATGTTGCAAAGTGGTTCATTTTAGGAACTGAAAGGAAAAGACATCTGCCAAAGATTCAATGGGAACAATATTCCCCTGGTTTAAAGGGGGGAAGATTGCTAGAAAGTATATCTATAACACTAGGCAGTCTGACCTAAAATAAATTATGATCCCAGGCTTGTAGATGCCATGCTTGCTAACTCATCAGATTTGTGTTCATGCTTGGTATGTTGGGAAATGCTAAATCTGTTTGAGCTGTTGCAGACAGGTGTGTTTTGGTTGAGAGGTGGTTGAAGAATTTGCCATTTCTCTACCTTGTATTATCCATCAAGAACATTTCTTTCCCATCTGAGTAGGTACTCTGCTTCACTCTAGTGACCTCCAGTGGGTCAGCTTTGTCTTCGAGCAGATTGGAAGCTCTCTCACTGCTGTTTTTAAAATGGGAGAGGGCTAGAAGATCTATTCCTTAAGATCTCAACCCTAATTACTATCTCACAATAAAGACCTGGTAATCAGCTCCATTCACACCAGTTCTTCATTCCTTCTTTTTGGGCACAAAGCTCAGACTGACAGGAGCCTACCAAACCTCCTATACTGTACTACACTACCTCACATACTTCCACAGCAGAAGCTATTGATTGTGGATGCAGGGCATTTCAGGACTTAAGCAATCACATAATCACAGAATGGTTGAGGTTGACAGATACCTCTGGATATCACCTGCTCCAACCGCCCCACCTAGAACTGGCTTCCGAGGACCATGATCAGATGGCTTTTGAATATATCCAAGGAGGGAGACTCCACAACCTCCCTGGGCATGGCTGTAGGGACATTCCCAGTGTGTTCTTCATTAACCTGTCAACTGAAAGGCAGTTAATGTGTCACCAATACCTCTTCCTTGAGGATGTACATAGAATAGCTTGTCTCTAGGCTCACTTCTCAGAGTGCCTGCTAGAGGGCTGAGGGTAGCTTCTTTGAAGATATCGAGTCTGTGGAAACTTGATATTTTTCATCCTGTTTTTTCTTGGTCCTATACCAGTAGAGCTCTGTTACAAACCATTTCCTAAAAAGCTTCCAGGGTTATAGAATCTCAGTAATTTGGCCATTCTTAATTCAGTGAAAGGGTAGCCTAACTTTCATATGGTTGTATTCTTGTCTAGATCACTACTCATCCTTAAGCATAGGACAGTGCTAATATGTCCATAGTAAGCATTTCTGATATTCCATCCTGTTTTCAGGATGTACGAGTGCCATTTTATTGGAACACAGTCACAAAAAAGGAGCTCTGTGGACTCTAGTCCAATAATTTCAGGCCATAACTTAAAACTGTGTAAATACTTATAACAAAGGGAATTCAGGAAGGAGTAAAAAGCCTAAAATGTACTTGTCTTTGTTTGCTGAGAAAGAAAGGTAGGTAAGGACTGGTAAACTCAAAGAGTAAGTGATGTGGCTAATGCTCTCACATGATTTTTGTTTTGCATTTTTTTTTCAGAAATATATTTTGTTCAAAAGCACATAAGAGTGAAAATTCAATTTTTGGAGCTAGAAAGACTTTCTTTTTTTTCCCTCCTGCAGATTGTAGCATCATATGAACTCCTAGAATGACCTCAACTATTTGACTGAGGTGAGGATAAAGATGCAAAAATACACCATGTGTAATAGGAGTAAAAATGTACAGAAATGTTTGAAAAAACCAAAAGGTCAGGATTCATGCCTACAAGTATATGCCTCTTCCTCAGTTTTTCTGTTATATCCACTAATTTAAACAAAGCACATTGAACACTTATTTTAATAAATGAGGTATGTGACTAAAATGCCTTTTTTATCAGAAAATTATCTAGGTCACTACAGTAAAAAAGTGCATAAACAAGAAGAAGTATTTGCTGTGTTGATAGTCCTCTGAGCATCTTCAATGAGCATCTGACTGGAGAATGAAAAACTGTTCTGTTGCCAGTTTTCAGTAACCATATGTTGTGTGTCTCCTGAATACTGACTGCAGAGAGGTGTTTTGGATCTTCTAGACACCAGTGAAAGAAAATATTTCCAGATTCAGAAGAAAAAAAAAAAGAAAGTAGACCTTTATGATCATATTTAATTGCTCTGTTACTGGCAAAACATTTTGGATGATGAATCTACTGTCTTCTTGTATCCTTGGTCAAAACCAGTCTTTTTTCATTAGCGTTTTTTTCTTCTAAAATCATCAGATAAGATTTTTATTACTGCTGTGGCACTTCCATGTATCTTGGATGTCTTGAATAGTTATTTTGTCCTATATCACACCATATTCACATGTTTTTTGTGTGAGCTGGTGTGGTTGCCTTGATGTATCTCCTTTAGTTACTCTTGAGATTCAATGAATAGTCAATAACAACAGTTCCAACAGTCTTTTTGATTCCTCTGGTCAGAGAGGTTTCAAACATAAATATATTTTAGCATCACATTTTATTGGTTTACACTGAACATAACAAAAATGTTCAAGTCCCTCCTGTCATGGGGAATAGAAAAGGACTAAAAGGCTGCAACAGATACTCTTTTTATTGCAGTTGTTGACTCCTGAGGAGCTAGTCCGATAGAATTTTATTAGGTCTTAGAACAAACCTCATATGAAAAAGTAGAGGTTAGAATTTTCTGTGCATGAAGCTTATTTTGTCACATTGGCAATATTCTCAAATGACAGTAATCAAGTGATGTGACATAACTAAAACCCTGGCTGTAGCCTTTGGAACAGAAGATATAAAACTAACTTCAAATGGTTCAAAATCTTCTGATAAAAACAGAACAAATTAGCACCTGTTGTCATCCAGTCCTCAAAGCTACTACCTCTCACTGGAAAGAAAAGATATAGGTTTATGCTTAGGTCCTATTAGCTTTCACTTTTAAGAAAATAATTCTTTAAAGGGAATAATATTTTTTCAACACATTTGTGGTTGTAAGTGCCCTCTGGGAGATATGTGTGAATAGATGGATATCTATACACACATAAAAATGTATGTATATATATATATATTTAGATGCACTTCTTTCTAATTATCTTGGTTTTGAAACAAACCAGAATGTATTTTATTCTCTATCTTTCTAGGAGAACTAGACAAACTTAAAGGAATCTATCACATAGCCCAGGAGCAAAACAGTAGAGAAGTCTCTTGGCTGTATTAAGTTGCCAAGTTGTCTCCTTTGAGGGTTTAGATCCATATTTTAGATTTTGAATGTTAAAGTTCTCATACACTCATTCTAATTACGTAATTCTAGAATATACATTCCCCCCAACCTATTTTAGTCTTTACTTATATTTGGTCTTTCTGAGTGGTTCATTATTTTCAAACAGTTCTTATTTATTTTTAATCATTTCTCCCTCTAAGAATACACATCTTGATCACATTTTCAAATATCCTATTTTGGCTTAAATATACAAAAGTAAGAAACATAATCATAACTTACATTTTTACTCCACCCTTGTGAAGCTGATCTTCCTAAATTCCCTCTGTATCCAGAAAAAAAGACTTCTCTAAGGTGTGGTTCAGAGCAGGTATTTGAGTAGCTATGAATCTCTCTTTACAAGAGATTGGGTTCTTAAGGGGGAGCTTAGGAAGGGCAAAAGATTGGGTTAGCTTGCTAAAGGCACTTTCATTCAATGTGCCTCTTAGGTGTGGAATCTCTATCCTCAGTGCTGTAAGACAGTTAGTTTTCATTTATGGTTTCAATGTGCGGCAGACAAAACAATTTCCAGCTAGGGGCACATGGGACTGGACTGCAGGGTAGTGCACATCAGCATTTTGCCTTAATTACAAAAAACATATTTGAGCTGTGACTAACCTAGCTTGCCCTCTCTCCAACTCTACAAGGCATATCACAACAGGCCTGGTAGCCTCAGATATCCTCCATATCTTCATATCCTATTTTGTACACCCCACTCTTGGCACCAGAGTACAGAAAGCATTGTCAAGAGGCTTGAAACAGTCCACTCCCTATCATGCATGCAACTTATGCAAGCTATAGCTCAGCTACAGAAAACTATGGCCCAAGCCTTGGGCTTGGAAGAAGTTGGGGCTCCAGGCAATACCTCTATACCTGTGGCTTTATCCTGGGGAAGCTCTCTCAGCCTCATGCCAAAATGACCAAATATGTGCATTAAAAGAAAAGCAGTTATGTGAATCCACGTTTGTATGTAAGGCAGCCAGCATCCCCAGCACGTATAAACTTTATTTGGAGCTGTGTGGGAACACCACCTGCTCACACTGCTCCAAGAAATTCCACTTAGAACATTCAGAAGCAGCTGGGATGTGAATATTTGATTCATCTCATCAGAAGCTGAAATTAGGATTGAAAACATAGCTCATGTGTTCTACTAACATTCCAAGAAAATATTTATTTCTTAATATTTGGATATCACAAACTGCTTATCATTTCCAGTTTGTTTATGCTACGGGTCAATGTGGTTTATATTAACATTCTCAAATTACTTTAAGGTGGAAAGTTTGCTATGATTCAAGCCTGCTGACCTGCAGCTGAAGTACTAAGTGCAGCTGGAAGTAATTGTTTCCATTTTGACCAACAGTCATACAGCATATAACACTATACAGCATTGTGGGAGCGGGAAACAATTGCCCAAGTTTTATAATTGTATTAGTCTTCTAATTCTGTAATTTTTGAGTTCCCAGGAGTGAGGACTCTGCAACTGATAGCAGTAATTCCACTGAATACACCATTCAGTGGCCCAAGTAGCATCACATTTTTCTTTATACAGACATAAGGGGAAGCAAGATTCAACTCACAGCAACTTTTCCTCAACTACAAAGAGATAGTGTGCCTGAGGCTGCTTTTGATGTCTCACAGATCTTGAAAAATTGGGTTCTCATGCTGTCCTAAATCCTTTTACCTTTTTCTAGTTCTCATATATACTATGCACTATTACTTATTTTCTATTCATAAATTAAAGGACTGACTCTAGCAATGATCTTTGGAACCATTTTACTGAAATAGCAGATCAGGCAGGAATGGATTCTCTTTCCTCCACAATTGTAATTAATAAGTACTTAGTGAAATTTACTTTATTCCTACCTGGATGTTCTCCTAAAAAAATACCACACCTCCTATCACTACTGGCTGTATTTGGATGCACAGCTACTTTTGGATCAAAAACACTTGTTAGTTTTTCCTGAAGTGGCAATAACAAGAAAAAATCTAGATCACAAAAGCACAAAAGCCTCTTTAATGGTTCATCTGAACAGGTCAAGTTACTGGTATGAAACCAGAATATCTCCAGAAATATTCATTTACTAATTCCTGTGTGGATAGGTATCATTGATTTGAGTAAATCACTAGAGTAAGTGCCTCAAAACTGTTATTTCTCCTCTTTGGTTGAACAATGAAGAATATGAAATGTTAAATTCATTTAAGATTTCCCCTTCTTCCCCCTTTTTTTCTTGCTTGTCTTGCTCCGTGTGATCATGTATAAAAATTTCCACTCAGAGGTCCCAAGCCAAGGCTAGTATGATAGTGGTTAGAGATGAAGCCAGACTTATCTCTGAGGAATAGATTACTTTTAGCCAAAATCAAATTTTTGAATAATCTATCTGCAAAACAGCCAATGTTGGCAATACCAAGTTGTTTGTTTACCTTGCTATTAGCTGAGACATTCAGTTTCTCAAATAAATGCTTTCTATTTTGCATACTCAGATCAGTTTTATACTACACAATCAACATTCTCTAGGTACCTTACATAGTCCCCTTGATGCACTACTTGACTACCATTCACTCTACAATGTACTTATCTTCCTGTTTCCTTTGAGGCAAAGAAGTGCCATCATCCACTTTTAATTTGTGGGGCATTGAGGTGCAGGCAGATACCAGTTTCTGAAAAAAAAAAAAAAAATTAGTGGTGGAGCAAGAATTGCTTCAGGTACCCTGATCTTCTTATGCAAGTGTAAAGGTATGGGTAGAGGGGAACCAAAGATTGTTCATGCTTTTGCATAGATCAGAAAAGAGCTTTTTGTGATTATATATCTGCCTTTTGCAATTACATGTCCGGTTATTTTCCCAGGGCATTCCCAAAGGGAAGGTGATGGGGATGGACTCTGTAATCTAAACTATAATCTAGAGAGAGGTCTGAAGACTTGGAGAAATTAATGCCTACCTTGTGAAATTTTCCTTCTGCCAACATAGCTCCAGTTCCCTGTCTGTTTGTGGCAGTAACTAATGCCGTAGGTTAACCTTCAGCTGGTAAAATTAAAATCATCTGCTCAAGCTCAAAGGTCTTATAGTGTTTAAGAACTCTTTGGCATTGGATACTTCTGAAAACACTTGAATATCTTAGAAACACAACAACAACAACAAAAAACACAGTCACTTTCCTCCTTGATAATTATCAGTAAATCATGACTATTATTAGAACAGCATAAATCCTTCAAGAGCTGGAAGTTGCCAGATCTCCTCCAGCCTGAATTTGAATGTGGATTCCAGGCCTCCTGTACAGAAAGCCTGCATGTGTGGTGTGTGAGTGTGTACTTCTTGATCTCTTTTAATCAAGAGAAAAATGGATAATGTAATAGCAGAGTTTTGAGAAAGAATGCAAATTGCTGTGCATTGCAATGAAATGTTTCCCTTTAGGATTAGAGTGCCTGGTAAGACTCCCCTGCATGAGATGGAGCTGATATATGAAGCTTTCGTTTGCATAAAGGCAGATAGGTTAGAGCTCAGCTGGGCCAACCTTAGGGCCTGGTTCTTCAGTATTTAATCAGGCAAAGCACCCACAGAAGTCAGAGTGGTTTGCCCCTTAATGAGAATTACCTGAGTAAATCTCCCTCTGCAGGGCTGGCAGTGTAATCCTGCTGCAGTAAAATGATACATAAGGGTCCCTTAATAAAAGTTTTAATTTGCTTTGACCACTGCTAGCATTTTAGGTCCACAACGGCCTTGGAAGTTATTGATTGTGCTTTGCTGGCCAGCACATCAGACATAATTCCTCTTCAATGCCCTCTGCTGAAATCCACTCATGTCCTTTCTGCTGCATTCAGCCTTTTTTTTACCTCTGTCACTACTGTAGGGGTGAGAGGGTCTTGAACTGCCTGCCTCTTCCTTTTTTATTCCTATGGAAATGGCAGTAAACAAAAATATGCCATATTTATTTTACCAAGGAATATTAAATCATACTACAAATTAAAGAAAAATATATGTTACAGAAATACAATTAAGGGCTCAGACATTTGAATGAAGGTACTACATGGCAAAAACAATTAACATCTCTCAACCCAGGTAGCTTCATGACCTCTCTCAGACTTCAACAAAGGAGAAGAAATGTGTCTGAAAGCAGCAAGAAGTGAAAAAAAATGTTTTCTTTTTTTTTTTTTTTTATTTCACATTCTCCTTATGTTTCAAAGATGATGTTACCATGGCTCAGCTGATGATTAAAACACAGTGGCTTGACCACAAGCCTGAATCATGTGTTTGGTTAACATGACATACAGATGGGGACAGTGTGAGGAACACCACTGAGAGCACCTCATATGACTTGCAAGTGGGAATATGTTAGCACCACTCTCCCAAATGTCTGTCTTTTGCTTTCATTTGTGTTTTGTTAAGCAAGTTTTGATCAGTGAGATACCTTACTGGTTCAGAAAAAAAACAATGAGTAAGACAGATGATCTGTTAAAACAAAGGTTGCATTTTTAATAACTATAACAACAGAACTAGGGGAAGGAATAACTAATAGTTCATCCTTTCACAGATCTGTCAGGACACTCTACAGCTGCCAAAACAATGGCCATAAAGCAGAGCAATGCTTAATATTGTTAAGTCTGAAATACAGAGGCAACTAACAATTATCAATATTACTACATAGTCCTACCTAGCCAAGTGTCCTGGAAAATCTGCTTAAAGCAGATTTCCACCACTGACACCGCTAACTTCAACTGATATTGTGGAGAAACTTTTCCAGTCCACTAAGAGTGAACTAGCCAAAATGCAATGCAAGCCAGGGACTCCAACGGGAAGAAACAAACTCAATGCCAATGAGCAAACTGAGACAAAGAATGACTGGGGAAAAGAAAACATTACTGGCTGATGTATGAAACTAGTCAGACCTCTGAGAGTCACCTGAACTACACCCAGATGTGAGGTTGCTATGATGAAGAAGAAACGTTTCTCCTTTCCTTCCCATGCCTGCCGTGTACCAGGTCATCCAGCCTGCGTGCTGTCTGGCACAGGATACCATCTCATCTCAATAAGTGACAACAGTCTTCATGGTAACATTAACACTTCTTTGGACAACTATTTTTGTACAGGAGTATTTTGAATGCAACAAACATAATTAACAATAAATGTCAGTTAAGTAGATGGTGCACTTGGCATACTGAATACCTTTGGTATAAAGTGGGTGACACAGCAGTATTTCCAGCATTTTTCACCTAGTTTTCAAAGTGGAAACAAAGTTGGAATTGTAATTCATGAGCAACAATTCAGAAAGGAATGCAATCACTTGTATTTACTTTAAAATAACTATTCAGAAAAGCAAAACTTCTCTTGCTTGTGGGGAAGACCTGTGTTCAGGGTTGCTAGTTTAGGGATCACATCTGTTGTTCTACTGCAAAAAAATTGGATGTATTTTGTGAGCGCAGACTATATCAGCAAATAAAGGTACTAAGCTCAGCTCTGATTAATTTCTGTCCCTCTGTTTCCCCATCCCCCCTTGCATCAAAAATCCTGCCCCAACTTGATGAAGTTCACCTACAGGTTCCCAAACACTTGAAGGGCAGAGAAAGCTGCATTTTTTTTTTAAAGAGGTAATTAGATATATAAAAATATATTTATATATATATGTACTTACAATATTAATTTCCTGAGTTCTTTCTGGAGGATACTATATTGCCTGCAGGGGTCACTGTGATTTTCTCGTGCATCTTTCATACTTCTGAATTCCAACCAACCAATGCTTAAAATAATCTAAATATAAGAAAACAGCTTTTTCCCCCACCTACAAAATTACTATTCCACCCTCAATGCTTTTTATCAGGACTTTGACAAATGGATATATTTTTTTTTCCTTATGTTTTGGGCTGTGGAACAACCACATGATTTGCTAACAGAGCTAAAATTTCTCCCTCTACACTTGCCCCTGATCTGCTTTGCCTGTGGTTCAACAGAATGATCTTGGGGTTATATTAAGGCAAGCATAGAGAGAAGAAAGCTGATCTAGATGATTCTCCAAAATGCTACCTTCTCCCTGTTTTGATATTTCTACCACTGGTTCCTGTCAGTCCCTTGCAGACTGATTGCATGTGTTACCAACCCCTGTGCTGGCTCTTCTTCCACTACTTTTGTGCAGTGGTAGTACAATAACTTTCCTGTACAGTGACTCTCTGTATCCATAAAAGAAGGTGCTGGGTTTTCCTCAGAAGATCCATCCCAAAATCTTTGCTTAGTCTTTACCCTTGTAAAATCTCATTCAAATCAGTGGATATTTGCATGAGAAAGCACTTACTTAAAATTAGACCTGAGTGAAACAGGGTTTGGTGAGGGAAAGGGGGAGGTAGTGGTGCGGGTAATAGGTACTTTCATAGATTAACAGTGCAACATTTGATTTAGTTTGCTATGATTAATTGAATTACATTGTTTAGGATTTTATATTATTTAGGTGATGAAGTCAACTGAATTCTTAAGAGTTTTACTGTACATGTTTCCTAGTGTCTCAAGACTCTGCAACTTCATTATTTTTGTTAATATAGTATAAATAAAATTGGTTCTCTGTTATCAAAGGTGCTGGACACATGGCTTGCCAATGATCCAGTTGATGACAATGTACCAGTTAGGACAGAGTAAAAAATAGTGGGAAGGAGGGGAAGAAGAGAGACAGAGAGAGAGGAAAAAACCCCCAAAACCTAAAAGTTTAGGTCAAGCGTCCCCTGCTGCCACATAAATATCTGTTTGTTGATCAAAACTACAAGAGCTTTACCTCTTAACAAGAGGTAATAATGTGATGCTGTCCCCCCCCACTACACTCTTTAAGTGACAAGGGATGACAGTGGAGACGATGTACGTAGGGACCCAAGAAGTCTGTGCTGTATCCCTTTTTCTGGTTGAAGATCATGGATTTTATTCCTTATCCACAGAAAGCTCTCCTGTTTATGCTCTATGCTGATCGAATGAATTTCACCCTACATAATTTTGCCTACCCTAGCTCAAGTCACTTAGGAAACCTTTATGTAGATTTTACACTTAATTAACATAACCTCATCAGACTTGGTATTTTCTGGAATTTACATGAACTGGATGTCTTAAGAAACCTCGACTGCAGACAGAGAAGTAAGGATTGCTTTACTGAGAGAGGGGAAGAAAAATATTGTATACAGCAATAAGGCAAAGAAAAACTTGGATTAGAAGATGGATTTAGTGGGTTAAGAAGTCACAGAACTTTGTCAAAGCACAACTTTACTAATACAAATAAGAACTCTGAGCTGCATTTGAATTCAGATCACACCACACCTGGTAAGAATTAGTCTAGCACAGCATCATCAATCATAGTGTGGTTGTCAGTTTTGACATCCTTTAAGTCTATGTTGTGTGCTTAATGACTACATTACAGAAAATGTAAACAGACACTAAACATACAGGTATGCCCTATATTTTTTTAAAAAGATGCTGTATATTAAAAAATAATAATAAAGAAGCACCAACAGTGTTTTGTACAGAGAGTGAATAAATGAACAGTAAAACAAGCAGTTAGAAAATAATCAGATTTTTTTTTTTTAAAAAAAAGGGAATTAAAAAAAAGAAATAAGCTTTCAATATTTAGGAACTTTGACTGACCCAAATAGGGAAAATGTCAACTCATATTTAGAGGAAATAGAGAGTCCTTATATTTTGCTATTGCATATTTTGTCTCTCAAAAACATCCTGTAGAGATTAAATATTATCTTTACTATACATCCTGTGAATTTTTCAGTTTGGTATTGTGACCATGATTTACTAATAAGGACTCTGGAGTCACTTGTGAGCCCATTACAAGCCCTGTATTAATAATTCATAAGGGAAAAACATGCTGAAGAAGTGCTTGGGATCACGACCTAAGTGAAATGCCTGAGTTCAAACTAAAAATCTCCTAAATTCCATTTTTATTATTAGCAGATTTCTAGAATTACAACACTTACAAGAAAGCCTTCAGTTCTGCAGCTCAGAAGGTTGCCCAGGTATTATGAATATAAGGCCCCTTGTCTCATTTCCTTATGTGATCTGTGATTAAAACTTCTACAGACTTCAGCGAGTGCAGGATCAGATCCCTCAGCAATTCATTCAAGGAGAAAGCTTAATTTGAGATTTTAGTGAGTGTTTATTTTCTGGCTCAACAGCAGCATATTTTGGAGGTGGGAAAAATGTATGCAAAGAAGGGTCAAAATCCAGATGTAAGAATGAATAGCACGAATACATTCAAAGGGTGTAGGAGAACTGTAAATACATGTCTGATTTGGTCTGTGAAAGGCAATGCCATCTCTTTTCTGAAACTGCATTGTACTTTCTCGTGGTATGTATGTAACTGTCTCTGCAGAGGTATGAGAAAGGTTTTAAAATGAAAAGATCTCACTTTTCCTTTGAAAATTAGTTTGGTTAATTTTCCAAAGTAAAAAGAACAGTCAGAAAACAATGTTTTATTTTAGTTCATTTGAATAATCTTCCTCATTCCTGTGATCAATCACTCATAGATAAGAAACACCTTGCAAATTTTATTATTTCTACGAAATGTATCTTATTCAATTAGCAACTATCAGTGAAAAAAAATTGACAATAAACCTCTAGGTCTGATTAAAATGGAAAGAAAAGTTGAGTGAAATGTATGATATTGAAAGCTGTTATATTTCTTTGAAAATGAGCATTCTTACAGAAATGACTTTCAAAGTTTTTTACTGAATGTGAATCAAAGGCCCAAACTTGGTTCAATTTTAGTCATTGGCTACAAAATCTGATTTGGGAACTGCCTCGAATATCTATAGTTTTAATTTAGTTATTTGTTTTAGGAATGAAAATGTTTCAAAGCTTTGAGGGAGTTCATATGGCTTGGGGTTTTTTTAAAAAAAAATTTTGATATATTCCTTTAGGATCCCCCATTTCATATTTCTAGAAGAAGAAAAAAAAAGAAAAGGGGAAGCACTCTATTATCCTAACTTTATTTAAACGTAACAGCCCAAAGAAAGAAAATTAACTATTGCATTTATCCCACTTTGTAAATGAGAATTTTATTATGACAATGTCTTAGAAAATACAATTAAAATACTTTTATATGTTTGTTATCACAGTTCTGGATTATAATTTAAAAGTTGAGATGCTTTCATGAATATACGCGTGTGGTGCACCAATAAATTATTGAATATTAATTACTATTTTTATAAAGCAATTCTCATAAGTCTTTGGTCTAAGCCAACAGTCCTTATTCAAGCAAAACAATTTGAATGCTGTGGAAGTTTTACCTAGCTCAGTACTTTAATCTCCTTAGAGATCAATAAATAATTAAAAATTTTATCATACGAGCTACTGTGTTTTAAAATTGACTTCTTTTAAATTAATCTTTGCTTTACTTGTTGGAGAAAAGGTGAAGAATTTCTCCTCTGCCTTTGTATATGCACCCCCTTAGAAAACTTGTGCAGACAGCATCCTGCAATATTATATCCAGTCCTAGTTTGGTTCTGAAATAGTCCCATTTTTGAATTGCTTTTCCTTTAACAACCTGATTACATTGCACAATTTACTTCCACAGTTCCAGCACTCCTCATTACTAATTCCAATAGCAAAAACTTGCCAGAACCCCTGAGAAGCAAACCTTCAAATCTAGAATTAAATAACAGAATATATTACACATTGGACATTTGCAGGGAAACTTTACTTGAGGGAAAATAAATACAAACATCTTGTTCTGTGATCTGTAAGTAAACTACTTTAACCGCCGAGCTGCTCCTAGAAAGGCTTCTGACAATTACGTCTTTCAAGCCAAAGTTTTAACAGTGTGTTTCTGAGGCTGGCATATATAATTCATACAGTATTAATAAAGGGTTTCCCGAATTAATGAAAATGTACCGTGTTCACATATAATGATAAGCACCTAATTAAAAGCACAGTAAAGCTAGGAACAGATATTGTGAGTTTGTGTTGTTTTTGCTTTTTTTTAAATATATTAATATCCATTGTATTACTTTAGCCTTTAATGTGAGCCTCTTCAGCTGACTGATGCCCAAAGGGGAGCTAACAAATCGCTCAGCTGGTGGCTGACACTGGTCCTGAAGAAAGCCAGTAAGGAACACTTTGCAGTCTTTCAGAGCCTCTACACCAGCTGTCACCCAGCTATGGGTGCTGAAAAGCTCCTGTCACTTCATCCAAAGGGATTTACTTGGTCAGAAGGAAAATTTAAATACAAAGCATGCAGCTAAGAAGCTAGTGAAAAGGATTATGAGTGCACAAGAGCACATGTGTATAAGACACTAATACATCTTTAGGAAATTTCAGATCCCCAAAGCCAGGATTACTGCCAGAGGCAGGGTGGTATACGTATGCTGGGACCTTTACCGTTAGTTATTATCTCCCAACTATTCAACTTTATAGGTCTTTCATCATGTGTGTGGGGGTGGGGGGGCTTGGTGGTAGTGGTGGTGAGGAGGAGGTTGTTTTAAAAACCGCTCCCCTTATCTTCAATAGAGGGGTAAGAAAAGACATTCCTGATCTATTATTCCACAGAATTCACCTGCATGCAAAACACTCTATAGCTTTAGTTATTGTCTGATGTTTAATTTGTGTGTGTGTGTGCATACATCGTTGTCCAAATGGACCCAAATGTCCAGCTTAATTGTTTAATCAAGACTAAACCAAACAAAGCACGGTACCTCACGTTTACCATCAGAGCTGCTGAGTGGAGATGAACAGACAGAAGAGGTGTGTGACAGGAGCAACCTGCCCAGCCAGGGGAACGTTTTGGACTCTGATCTGACCATCTTTGCAAATTGACACTCAAGAAAATGACACACTACACTCGCTAGCTGAGCTTGAAGGGGAATGACACTGGGAAAAACACTGTGCTACTGAGAGTTGGAAACGCTGTGCCGGAAAGAGTTGAGGGAGGACAGTTGAACCTCGACTCTAGCTTCTTTTTCTTGTTCCTTTTAAAAATTTATTTTCTTTCATAAATGGCATTTTAGAATCACCGAAGGGAAAAGGAAAGGAAAAGAAAATGTGAAACAGAAGAGTAATGTCTATAAAAACTTACATTTTTAGCCAGCTTAACACTGCAGTCAAACTCGACTCGGAGCAGCACCCGTGCTGGCTAGCCTGTGGCGAGGTACTGTTATTCTACATTAATAAAGCCCCTGGCCCGGCCTGCTGGGTGCAGGAAAGTTGATGATAACGCCAAGTTGTTTAGAGGAGGAACGGAAAGCCAGACCACGGCACGAGACGCCGGCTACCACCGCCGAGCCCCAGGGGAGGGTCATGCGAGCTATGACTGCTGTAAGCTTGGGCGCCCAGCCATGGCTTGGCCCCCGGCGCAGGCGGGCGGTGTGACAAATCCAGGATGGGGGGAGAGGGACGCAGAGGAATGAGGGGGAGGAGGGGACACAGGCAGGCAGGAGCGCTGGGATGCGGGGCTCACCTGCAGCCACTCTGGTCAGTGGCGAGGAGGTGGGAACGTGTCAATGAAATGTGGAAGCTTTAATGGAAAAATCATATTTTGGGGAAAATTCCTTGAACAGAGACTTTAGGCACATTAGAATTTTGTGTCTTACAAAGCAGGAGGTTTAACAAAAAGTGCTACACAGTGCGAACCAGCTGCCTTTAGAGGTCACTAGAACATCGCTGCAGTATTTACCAATTTTCCATGAAGGATTAGAAGTTAGTCTAAAGCCCTGTATACACTATATACAGTTCCAGTGGATGCTGTATACTATTATCTAAATTTCTTCACATAGACTATCATGTATCTGCCCCAGCAAAGCTGATTAGTGAAGCAGCTTGACTCTGACATATCCTTTATGCCAGCCACAAGCTGCCTTGCACAGCCACCTTATTCACTGTGGAGACAGGCCTGAAGCAAGATTGTAACACAACAAATGCAAATGAGATGAGCCTTACACCACTTAAACCGAAATGGCTATAATATGTAACAGCTTAATGTGCCCACAGAAGTGATTGATGTCCCTTCCATATCTCTAAAGAGCTTCAGTTTTGATGCACTCTGTTTTTAACTAATATTTCTTTTTACTCCTCTTTCTGGCGATGCCTTTCTCTTTATACTTAGTGTGGGGGAAGGAGGAAGAAAACAAAATACCCAGCAACTTATCAAAGCTAGTTGTCTCTCCCAAGATCCTAACTTGATGAAAACAAAAATTTGGAGGATCTCTTAATCAGCTCCAGGTAGTTTATTTAGATTATTCCAGCAGAAGTTTGGCCCCTTGTAAATCAGTTATTGCTGATAATAAGCAACATTACTTTCTATGGAAAGAAGCACTGTTTGTGATCTAACAAAGCGCTTGTCGTGGAGCAACACAGTCTAAGCGCCTCAGGAAACCATTGCTATAAATTCCAACAGAATGCCACCCCACTGTCACTCTGCCTGAGTAGCAGAGAGCCACAAGTTTGGGGAAAATTTTAAACAAATCTAACATCCTGTACTAACCTAACCAAATGCTACACTAACCTAACTGGCTATACATTTCTAATCAGTATTCGTTCCCTGTCCTTAAAATAAACAGAAAACAGATTTCTCCGTTTCCCCTAAAATCAATCTTTCACTGTATCTGTCAGTTGCTTTCTCCCAATTAGTATTCTAAATTCATTTATTTTTGTCATAAATTAATTTTTTTTTTGCATACCTTGGCACAAGTTTTTCATTCAGTACTTGTGAGTAATGTGACAGACTTAACGTTGTGTTGCTTAGCAGTAATAAAAAAAAGAGTAACTTTGTTAATGAATTGAGATGAATCAAAAATGCCTTATTAATTATTGCTTGCCTAGTAGGCTAAGCTTTGGCTCTTCACCTCACTGGCCCAGAGAACATTTCTTGCCTTTGGCCATGTCGGAGGGGCTCATTAAAACATCCCTTGGGAGCAGATAGAAATTGTTAGTGAAAAGCAATGGTCAGTGCCTCAGTAGAACCCAGCAGGGAAGGGAATCCCTCATCACTGAAAGCTAACAAGGCTGTATGTATTACACCTGTAATCAAACTGCTCCGAAAATGCCAGGAGACAACTGGGCTCTCTTTGTGATTGGTGAAGTTATCTGAAAATGCTGAATCCAATCCATAATTGATGTGCACACATACAATTACAAGCCTCCAGATATCAGTTAAAATGTTGCAGTTGCAAGCCTTAAGGAGTGGTAAAGCTTAACATGCATGGCATAAAATAAGGTGTTTGACATAATAAAAGTGAACCTGCTTTGCTTCTATGCACTGCCAGTTAAATTTTAATTGAATTTCCTACATTTGTTAACAGATGTAATTATAGAAAACCTCACTGAAAAACAATGATATATGGATGGGCTTAGGTATCTTGTAGACATTTTGTGAATTAATTTGTAAGTTTAAATAAAGATCTACATCACTGTTTTGCCTGAAGTAAGTAAAATTTACTATGACATGTAATGTGACCTTAGGATATTGAAGTCTAAGAATTTTACATGTCCTAAGATTTAGGTTAGGATAAAATTAAAAACTAGTGTCCCTTGAAGACTTACATTTGTATCTGTCCTCCCTATGGTCTCCTAGAAAAGTCAGAATTGCAAAGTGCTTTCAAGGCTTGGCTTCTAAGTAAGTCACCCTTTAGTAAATGGGAAGCTGAAATATGAGATGAAAGATGGCCTAAATGAGCTGAGCAGATAAATTTAGAAGTCCGTGGCATAACATTCTCAAAAACAATATATATTCACTATAGCTCATCCAGTCAGCCTCAGGATTAGTGTTTTCCTTTAATTTTTATGTTTGCTTGCTTCTCGCTTATTGTATGAGAAAGAAACCCTCTTCTGGTGTGATGTATAAGCAGATAAACATCTACAGATGCTGAAGATTACTATTACTCCTTTCTTGCTCTGAAGAGAGGACAGTGGGAAGGCTGTTTAACATTAGAACAGGAAAAAGAGCAAGTGGAGAAAGAGAGGATGCAAAACCAGCAAACTACCCACCATAAATATTTTTGGGGTACACCCAGGAGTTTAAGATGGAACAATTATTATTGCTGTTCAAGACGGCTTCCCTATTTTGTGATGTATTTTAATTTTTAAAAAATGATGGGTATATCTGAGGGCAGATGTGCATCCTGTACCAATAGCACTGAAAACCGATCCATGAGACTACAACATGAAGAACATGCTGTACTGCACTCTATCTGGTGATATTGTTTATGCTATATCTGACTCTAGGGTGTTTTTCTAAACAATTACAAATAAGTTAAAATTTGTATCAACCATTAATGAATGGGAATCTCATAATGCTTCTTTCCAGTGCATCTGGCAGTGTTTGGACTCCTCTCTCTTAACCTTACTAGGAGAGGTGTTCCTGTCCCTAGCCTTAACTGCTTCACTGCTTCAAAACATGCCGCCCTAAGGGGGTCAGGCTCCCTCTGTAGACACTGGAAAGGGACAGTCATGCCCAAGGTGGAAGTTATCAGTTATCCCACCTGTCTTAGAGTGGTAGATTTGTGCTTTGGAGGCAGAGGGACCCAGCTGAGGCTGAAGAAGACAAAGGCTTAGGTAAGATGAATCTGGCCTAAAGCGAGCTGCTTTTTTTTCCTTTTTTTTTTTTTTTTTTTTTTTTTTAGTTTTAATTTGTAATTTCACTAAAGCCCTCAACACTAAGAAGTTTTTCTGTCTGGATTCTTGTTTCAGCAAGGCTTTCTTTTTATTTTAATTGTACCCTTTTAAGAAATACAGTGGACTGGGAGGGAGGAGGAGAAAAAATGCTGATCAAATACAGTCTGGAAGGCTTGGATGGAGAGGTGTAGATAGAGTTCAAATACCCATTGACACCTATTGAAGGCACATTTTGTTTTCTATTTTATTTTTATACTGGAGATTGAGAAAGGGAAAATACATAAGCCCGCAGACCCTGGCAATTTCTGAAATAGAAAAAAAATGTCTTTTTTTGTATTATTCCTAAACTGTTAGGCAGATAGCTGAGATCTAAAAGATTTTAAAACTGCTGTCACTCTGAAATTTCATCCTGCCACCCAAATTAGCAGCATAAAGACCTGTTTGTTGTGAGGATTGCATGTTTGACTAGAAGCACAATTTACAGTGGCAGAAGTCCTTTCTACTGGGTGCTGTAGAAACAGAGAACAAAATAAGCAGTCACCACCCTCTAAGAGCAAATGGTTTAAAGTACATTATCAGGTTTGTGACAAGACATCTATGGTTTAATTTGTAGCACTGTACTGGTACTAAGAGGATACAGATACCGGGACAACTTTGTCCAGAAATCTCTGGCTATGTTCAGATCAGATGAGATATGAATTTGACCCGTTGACTTTGTTGCTGTAAATGACAGATGCTGAGGAAGCGGACTGAAGCTGATTTCCCCCACCTTTGCCCTCTCTGAGTTTCAGGGCTGACAGTAGCTCATCTGTATAATTCAGAACACCTCAAGGCTGCTCTAAGCTCCACTGACTTGTAACAGCCTCCAAGGTGCTTTTGTGCCATGGAAGGATTTCCAGAGCATAGTGGTGGCCATGGGCCCTGCAGTGGGGTGAGGAGCAGAACAAGATGGCTGGCTCTGCAGCCCTTGGAGATTCCCCGGTTCCAAGGTAACCCCCTAGCCACCATTAGGGCAGTTTTGCAGGATCTTTGTACTGCTGGACTCAGAGCTGTGCTTGCTTGTAAAGTTGCATCCTCGCCATTAAAGGTTAAAAATATGAAAGGATGTTAACTTGTCACACAGGTTATATTGCCAGCTCATGCGAAGATTTCTGCCATGCCTAATTATGGCCTAGCTAGGCATTTACAAGGGACTTGTGTCCACTTTCTGTAAGTCAAATTTTGCCTGAAGATAACCTTAGCTTTTGAGCTATTGCCAAGTATATATATACAATACAATACTTGGAGTCATTTAGAAAAACCTACATCTAATAAACCTTTAATCAAATGTGAGATCAGTAATATATCAGCGCAGAAGTAATTAACAAAATAGCAATAATAGATATGTGATAGGAAGAAAAATGACAGAGGTCAGTTACTGTATCGGACTCAGTGATTGTGTATACCTGTACATGTAATGCATACGCATGTGCCTAGGTATATGTAGGTTTTGTATGTTCAGGTGTAACAACCCTTATATGCATACTGACATACATGGTACAGTTTCCAATAAAAACAAATAGAGCCTCAAACTGACCATTTAAACTGCAAGCAAATGATGCTTCCAGCCTGTCGTCCCTGCTCTGAATACAAGCAGGTGAGGAATGGTGCTAAATGCTTTTGATGTTGCCAGTTCCCATTTGCCACCCAACTTTTTTCTCCTCCAAAACCTCTTAACAAACTTCAAAGGCCTCCTTGCTTCTTGCCTTAATCCAGTGCACTGAGACCTCTAGTTCAAAGAACTTTCCTTAAACCCTCTTCTTAAACTGCAACCAAAACTTTTTCTTTCCTTTCCACAAAGTAGCAATTACAGCTCTGTTGCGTGGCAATTGGGCTTGGGCCAATCAGCTCCTGCTATTAATTAATCTCACAAAGGGGGCTCATTTCCTGGCATTCAAATTGACAAGAGAGCAGAGAACAGAAAGCCCTTTCAAAGCAGTTTTAGTTAACTGAGGGAAGAGGTATCAGAAGAAAGAGCCCCACAGTATTTGAGGTAGAGGGCACATTTGATACTGCCTATGCTTGCTACTGATTGAATTATTTTGTTAAGGAGAGCTCTTTACTAATCTTTTACCTGCAAAAAGCTCAAGAGCAAGTAAATGCAGCACAAATATTGCTAAATTGTGGCAGGAAGGCTTCACAGGACAGGCTTTAGATTTCACTCTCCCAGTGCATCTTCTCAAGCATTATACTTACTTTAAACAGAAAGTGTTCACTTTACTAACACAGAAAAGCTCTTGGAAGAAGGAGGGGGGAGATGAAGAGGCAAGAATGAAGAATAGCAGACAAGAGATTAAAGCTTTTTATTCAGTATCTCTTTCGTATTCAAATTGTGCTAAGGGCTCTGTGAAAGTTAGAAGCAAGCTTGTTCAGGAGGGCTTCTAAAGTGTGTACATGGATTTCATGGGAATAGAAAAGAAGCCACGGACTGGGTAATGAAAGGAAGATAAGATGTCCTATATAAAACAACTCAAGAGTGGTTCAATTACTTCTGCAAACCATCAAGCAAGCTTTGAAGATTCGAGGAAACACCGTTAAAATGTAACAAAAAAACTCATGTTGCAGGTTTTGTACCACTATATGTGGTACTCTGTGAATTACTTAAGCTATATTCCCTCTGTGAACATTGTTTATTTCTTTGGGTTTTTTATTATTATTTTTCTGGAAGAGTTATGCTTGTCTGGAAGAGTTATGGAAAATGAAACATTCACGTTTGATCTTTGTATCTTCGTGAAAGGGAGTGTGCCATGAAAAAATAGCATCATTGTTTACAAAAATAAGCCAGGGAATTAAAAGTCTGTGGCTGACAGTTTCGCATATTTCTCTTTGCAGTTAAAATAGCCCTCCTGACAAAGGCTAAATGGAATAAGAAATAATCAACGGCTTTCACCCAGGGAAAGGTCTGAACTGAGGAATATACCAGCTATAAAAAGAAAAGTCTGGAGTTTAGAAAATACCTATTTTTAATTGTAGTTATCTCTCTCTTTCTCTGTCTCCTTCCTCTCCCCAATTCTCTAAGTCTGAAACTTGACAAATAACATCAAACATGGGCCAAGAACAAAGCTAACCAACTACAGCCTGCAGCATCCTTCAACCAAAAGTCACCTTTAGTCAAGCTTTGTCATCTAGCAGTGTTTCTGTTTGTACTCTTCAAGCAGAAGTCCTAAAACTCTTGTGGTATAAAGCTTTCCTGGTTTCTGTTTGGTAAGATTACAATGGGAATGTAGGAATGATTTAACACTCTTACCAACCATCAACCACAGCCATCCTGGTGCTCTGACTTCATAAATGCAGAGCTGAGCCTAGTACTTTATTCCTCCTAAATTTGTTTTGTGTTTTTTATGCATGCTGAATAATACATCTATAGGGCTCCCAATTTGAAGTGCAACTCAATCCCTTTCTGTGTCAAGTGTCCTGAAATGGTGCTAAATTACCTTCATAGATTATTATTTTTTTAATTTAGTTGGGTCAAATAGATGGCAATGCTATATCCTATCAAGTGAAAGACAGAAATGACTTGTTTGTTCGACTCAAATAAACAAAGACACTTTATAGATACTTTTCTTACAAGAGAAAAAAAGAATGTCACCAGCAAAACTCATCAGCTCATGAAGACAACGAAAAATAGAGAAAAAAGGAAACCTAATAAACAAAGGAAATCTGCCTCATGATAGAAAGAAAGTCATATAAACTCAATAAGCATAGCATTAACATTCAAGAGATTAGCAGACAAGATTTTTTTTCAGTGGATTGTCAAAGATCTCATGGTTCTCTAAAAGCTCAGAACATTAACTTGAGACCTCAGATGGTCATTAAAATTCAGCACTGCACACTTTAGTCAGTGTTTAAGAGTCCTTTTGGTTTCACAGATATGCAGAGAAAGGTTATATAAATTGTTTTTTGCCCTATAGTGATCTGAACTCTTAATGCCATATGAACCAACCACCTATGGTAAGTGATCCTACCTCTGACTCTTTGAATGTTTGCTGTGCCTGAGATGCAGTGGTGTCAGTGTCCCACTGACTGGATCTTGGGCTTTCCCTCTAATGACTGGCTGCTGAAAGGGGTTGTGATGAGAACTGACATGTTGGGTAATCCAATAAACCAATGTGGAAACTACAAAGGCAAGCACAAGTCATGGCTGGAATATCTTTTAAAAGCAGTGTGAGTACAGAAATCAACATAATATCCAAGTTTTTTCCAAAATTTTTGAGTGAACTGTCTAATATGTTAAAATTGCTTTTAATATTAAAAAACCCCAAACAACGCAAAAATCCCATATGAAAGAAACGTCTTGGATTCTCTCACTTTAGACATGCCAGAAAGCAAAACATTTTGAATGAACCATAGTTCATCAGTTAGGACTCATGAACTTAGGACTGTCTACTCTTTTCCATTCCTACATGAAGTCCTGTAAGCCACAGGAAGAGGACAGTGAAAAAATTAATAGAAAGGACAATTTATATGTTGTAAATGAACTTTCTTTGTTACTTAACTTTTATGATGCAGCTGCAATTAAGATTGTTCCTCTACCTGTGCTTTCTTCATTCTATTGCCCCCATTCCCAAAGAATTTTGTTTCTTTCCTTTTTTTGTACATCACTATTTTTGCCTCTGCATTTTATTTTCCAGTAATTTAGGTCCTGATGGAATTATATCAGTTCATCCTCAGTAGAAGATCTCTATATCTCTTTCAAATAGTGACATAGAAATCCATCAGATTCTTGGATTTCTTATGCATGTGTGAGTCTGCCAACCTCTTCCCGGTGTGTTTGGAGTTCTGACCCATATATTACCTTTTTTCACTAAGCAACATCTCGAGTGTACTGTCAATTTGCAGCAAATAAGATAACTACAACAATATTTGGCAATCTAAAACTTTACATGAGGTTCATGCCATTTGTTTTGAATATCTTAGTAATATCTGTCATTACCTCTATCACCTTCACAGAAACAGTGAGAGATAATCTTTAATCACATTTACAAAAGATCTGAATGTTCCCCTGGCTTCTATTGTCTTTCTCTGTGCTCTCTTCTTCACATCCTCCTCCTTCTCTCTCTTTTATTTTCCTTTATCTGACTAGTTCAGATTGCATGCTTGTTAAAGCATCAGTCTTGTAGTTTTATGGGTTCAGCTTCACACACATAAACTCCCATCAACTTAGATTTATATATATATATACAGATGGCAAGTAACTCCAGAATTTACCTGTCTGCTTTTAAAGAGTGTGAGTAGACAAGTCTCCAGAAATCAAAGTTCTTTGGAAACCCTCACAAGGAATGTGGCTTTACTTAAGTTCCATTGAAGTCGATAGCAAATTTTCCATTGCCATTGATGGGAGTTAGATTAGGTATCAAATATAAGAGGATTTTTTTTATTTTTTTTTTTTTTTTAGTAAAAGACAAGAGCCTGTATGGAAGAAACTCCTTGTCTTCTGTAATTTTAGACATGCCAGAAAGCAAAACAGCTCTCAGACTGTCTGAAATTCTTTCTGATTTCTGAAGAAAAGACAATTTCACAGGAAATAAATAAAAGGCTTCTGATTAACTGACCAACAAAGCAAAGGTCCTTCTCTCTTCCTAAAATGAGCAGTTCCCTCCTCTATCAGCCTAATAAAATTATCCAGGGCAATTTTGCTGGTTCTGAACTTGATATAAAGACAAATACCATTCTCGAGAGACTATAAAGCATACCTTTAGATCAACAGAGCATAGGAAATCCTCCAGAGATACAGTCTTGTTTATGGTCATGGAAGCCTTTTTGGGGGTGGAAAAGGAGAGTTTCACAGTATTCAGGCTCATTAGAGTATCAGCCTAGAGAAACCCTAATTTCTTTGAGACCACAAAAGAGATTCAATTGAAACTTAAGCTCTTTTTCAATTGTGGTACTGGAATAATAGATTCTATGGCAAGTATCTTAGAGACGGTGGAAACGGCTGCTCGCTTTTTTATGCGTAGCTCACTGATTAACATCTGCCTGATTGAACCCTTATAAACTTGGAATAGACTGAAATTTTATTGAGTAGGCTTGCTGAAAGGTCTCTGAAATATACTTATAACATGCCTGTGACCATATAGATAGGCAAAGAAGTGGGGCTTTAACGGCACTACTCCTACTACCTGAGGACTATATGCAGGATTGACAATAAAAGCTACTCATAGTCATGGTAGCATGGGGTAGGTGTCCCTTAGTTCTCTTGCATTCTGCTAAATGTATATGACTGGACTTGGATAGCAAAATAGACTTTAGTGATCACAGGAGCAATAAATTTGGTAATTATCATTGAAGTTTTTCTGAGCTTTTCCATAGGAAAAATATAGTTTTTAACTTAGAAGGTCGTATAAGTCCTTTCTGTAGTAGGAAGGAGAGGGGAAATGGATATATTAGTGAAAGTTTGTAGAACAATACCTTAAAAAATGTTTCAACAATTCTACATAATTAAAGGTGAGTTACTCCATTAAAAGGTGTAGCTATTTACCACGTTGAAAACAGGGTCACTAATATTTGATACCAGTGTCCTTATTCAAACTCAGTGGTGTCTTACTAATTTCCAGAGGATGACTGTAAATGAAGGGAGCAACCTCTCAGTGTGGCTAAAGAGACTCACCACGTGAACCACTCAGGAAAGCCAGGAGCAAGCAGCACCAGGACTTCACTCAGCAGGATACTGAGTGCTCAGCAGAGTGCTCAGCAGGATAAGTGAGTACATTTTAATGCTTGGCTGATCCAAATTTGTCAATTTGGACTAAATAAAATACTTCAGGTTGGTTCAAATTAACCACACATTATATGTATAATGAAGATAAAATATGCCCACTGAGGTCATGTAGCTCAGAAGGGATATCCAGAGCATGGGAGAGAGAATAGAAACGGTGCGTTTGGAAAAAAGACAATGTTGCTAGCTGAATGGAAGGGAAAATATGAGGTAACTAAGAGTATCTGAGAAATGAGTTTCTGACCTGGCTTGTTTCTTGATGTCACCCATTGTATAAACACATCATCATCACAACCAAAGAGAAATACAGGCTATGATCACTGAGTAGTGAGAATTTTATCAGTGCATGATAATTAGAAAAACACCTGTGCAGGATATAAATGCGCTGGCATATGGAGGAAATTTTTGATGTTTGATAGTCCTTAAAATTTCTCATTTTTCATGGTGATGGAGAGAACGAGGTTATTGTAGTACAGTGCTGTATACTGCAGAAACAGAGGTACAAACTCTGTACTTTTTTTTACTCATGTAGATTTAACACTTTGTTTAACAGCACAATATGGCTTTTGTCTCTTTATTACTATTTTAATAGTTTGTATACTTATTTTATAAAAATAATTATGAGGGTACATGAATAGATGTTAAACATGGTAAAAAAAAATATAGGAAGGTGGTAATGGCTTTCTCTCAAGGTATAGTAACTATACACCTCTTAGAAGTATTTGTACTGTGACTGTAAAGTTAGACCTATAGTACAATCACAGAATCACAGAATCATCGGGGTTGGATGGGACCTCAGAAGATCATCTAGTCCAACCGCCCTGCCAAAGCAGGTTCCCTGCAGCAGGCTGCACAGTAAAGTGTCCAGGTGGGTTTTGAACTTCTCCAGAGATAGAGACTTCACAACCTCTCTGGGAAGCTTATTCCAGTGCTCTGTTACCCTTACAGTAAAGAAACATAGAATTACTTTGATTAGAAAAGACCTTTAAGATCATTGAGTCCAACCGGAAACCTACCATTGCCATGTCCACCTCTAAACCATTTCCTTAAGCACCGCATCTAAATGTCTTTCAAATACTTACAGTGATGGTCACTCAACCACTTCCCTGGGCAGTCTGTTTCAATGCTTGACAACTCTTTTGGTGAAAAAAAAAATTATAATATCCAGTTTAAACCTCCCCTGGCACAACTTAAGGTTGTTACCTCTTGTCCTATCACTTGTTACTCGTGAGAAGAGACTGAGAACCTTCGGGCTACAACCTCCTTTCAGGTAGTTGTGGAGAGCAATAAGGTTTCCTCTCAGCCTCCTTTTCTCCAGACTAAACAACCCCAGTCCCCTCAGCTGCTCCTCATAAGACTTGTGCTCTAGACCCTTCACCAGCTTCATTCCAAGTACTGGTTGGATAATATAGCTAACCGATCCTAAAAAAAAGAAAATTGATGACTTAAATCTGAAACACTACTCATATGTGGTATCTGGAGAAGAAGGGGTGATTCTTCACAGATATGGACTATAAATACTGATTTCTAAGGAAAAAATATTAAACAGGCAGAGGAGAGGTACCTGTGTTACAATTATTTATGAAATCATAGAGAAAAATGTACTGAAAAACATACAACTTTTAAGTTCCTTAGGCAAAAAAGTTTAATTGTACCTAATGTAGACAACTGCTACAGACAGCTAAGGCTGCAAAGAGTAAAAATGCTCAATGTTTATAAGGGCAAATTTATTGACTAAATACTGGAATGGTAGTAAATAAATCAAAGGAGGAACTTAAAAGACTTAAAATAGGGAAAGGAAAATGCTCTGACCCAAAGATTAAAGAACTTACATTACATAATTATTGTTATGATGTGTTGTTTTGCTCACTGTGCCTATGTATTCCTAGAATTTTGTCTGGCTGTAAGGTGTCGGCTACAGACTGTGGTGCGAGGTCTTTCCCTTGCACACCTTGGCTTTTCTGGTCTCCTTGACCTGAAACAAAGCAACTAGCCAAGTAGAAGTGATGACACAACTTATCTACCTATCTCCATTAAGGAAGGAGCATAAGGAATATAAGAGAAGTTTGTGAGAAGGTCTGTGACATTTAAATCAACAGCAACTCTGTTCAAACCTGTACAGTACTAGGAGTTCACTCTAGGAAAGCCAATTGCCTACACAGCTGTTTATCTCTAGTCTACTCTCGCCTGGAGAATCTTTATGATTTCAGTGATACAGTGGTAGTGGATTTACTTGTTTATGACCAGTGAATGTAGCAAAGCTGCAGCACACAGCAAATATTCAGGCTGTAGGTGCATGTACTTCTCTTAGCTGGGAAAAATCTGCTCTGGAAAAATCTGCATAAGCTTCCTGGTATTATCTTCCAGTCTCACAAATATTGGTTGTGCACAGTATTTAAGAGATTGAAGTAGAAAACATGCAGTTCGTACCCAATTTGGTGTGTTTCTAGTGCTGCCAAGGAGCCTTCAGCAATGCTGAAAACCAGGTTTTATGGGTTTTTATCAGTCTCATCTCCAGAACAGTGTATTTCTCCCCTGAAATATGCTGCTGGCTTGTGGTTGTCCCAAAAATGTGGTAATCTTTATTAGTTTAGGAAACGGGACTGTTTGTCAAACAGCATCAAAATATGTAACCTTGCAGACTTAGAATAATCAGTGAAGAGACAGAGTCTTCTCCAAAAGGCCATTCAGAGAACATAGGTAAGGATCCTGCTCTGAATCTTCTGCTGGAAAACACAGTCTCACTTCTATGGATAAGTATGTGGAAATTAAGAACATTTAAAGTTCCTGACACCTGCCTTCAGCCTTCTGAAAGTTAGTTGCATTCTCAGAGTCAATCACCCGGCTCCTGTCTGCACATGAACACAGAGGAAGGGAGACAGGTGTCTTCCAAATGCAATTTATCCTGCCCATCTCAAGTTATCTAAGGATGGGATAAATTCCCCTGTGATCCTTTGTCTCTCTCTTGCAGAAATCTCGACACCTAGTTACAATTATATGGCTAGGAACTAGATGTGAGGTATCAGTGAAAATAATTCTTTACTTCCTTTTGTTTTTCAACATCAGTTGAGTGGTATTTTCAAGGCAAGTGGAGGATGAATGCTAGCTCACAGCAGACATATGTGGGCTCTTGCCTCCATTTCCTTCTGAATGAGGCTAACCTACATGTATCTTGTCTCCTACAAGGACCTCAAGTTATATGACTTCCATGGTGTTCCATCCTAGCTTCTCTCATATTGTCTTATGGAGGGTGTAGTCTTCTAGTCAGCCTTGACCATAGGAAAGGATTGAACGCTTATTCAAAAGTGCTGTGAGGCAGTGGATTTTATTTTGAACTTATTTATGAATTAAAATTATTATGTAGAGTAGTTTAGATTTGGATTTAAATAGTTTAGGGTTGGGTGGTGGTTTTTGTTGGGGTTTTTTTTGTTGTTTTGGGGTTTTTTTTGGTTTTTTTTGAGAACTTATTTCTTAAGAAACTGTGTTCTATCAAGAAAGTCTTCCAAGAGAAATTTTAATAAATCACGTACTCTAACAATTTTTGTATTTAAAGAATGAAGTCAGTAAAATAAGTTATCAGCAAAGGTAATGATTTGCAACAGTGAAAAAAAAAACAACCAAAAAATCTAGAAGAGAACAAGCCTTCCCAATGGTTTGCTGTAGAAGGCCACACAACAAACACCAGTATAAAATGATGAAAGGAATACACATAATTTAAAGCTAACTAGATATAATACTTGAAATAAAAATAATAATAAAAAAATTCTTGTTCAGCAATCCATATGTGGTCTCTCAGGTCTCATGCTGTGTACACACTAGTCACAAATAATGAATGTGCACTACAGTAAACAGACACTGAGAGGAAATGGTCTTAGAGATAAATAATTTCAGATTAATTTTCCTTTTTATCTGTATTATACACTAGACAATTCTGATAGCCTGTTGAGGATCTGAAAATATTAGAAATATATAGCAGTTAAGATATTAAAAGTGAGCAACTATTCTGTTAAAACTATGTAACATGGAACTCTTAAAGGTAAATACATCTAACACTTGGTTTTCGAGTGTTTACTTCTATCTCAATGATAGTTTTCCTAAAAATTCGACATAACCATTCAACGGTTTATGTTTAGAATGGTGAAAAGAAATATAGTAGTGTGCAATATACACATTTCTAAGGTACAGCAAGACATCGTCCTCAGCAAGGGGTTACAACATAACATAAATCAACTTCAAACTCATAAAAGCAATAACTTACATGTATTTTATTACCATAGGCACATTTATTAGGATTAAAATTTTACAGTATCATAATACCCCTACTGGCTCACCTTAAGTTAATGTGATAGAAACACTATTAATAAATACATATGATAAAATAAGTATTTTCTGGAAAAGTGTGGCTTTGAACTCCAGGTATTATACTAGTCATGAAGAATTTTTACCGGCTGTTCAATAATCATTCCCAAGTCATATAAAAAAGAAAGCAAATAGGAAATGCTTACACACATAACTTCAGTGTGCCCCAAGCTGACTAAACATTTCTACTGGTTTTCTCCCAGAAAAAACATCCTTCAGCATGTATGTGTTTGGCGCTGTCCTTGCAAATAGTTATTCCAAAACATACTCTTGCATGTCCTGAAAAAATAGTTCTGGTCATGTGTTCTTTTCAGTATGTTATCTTAAGTGTATATTTAAATTAAAATTTTTATCAGTATCATTTCAGGCATTAGGTCTTCAATATTTAAGACTTAATATTTATCATCTTCACAAAAATATCAGATGGTATTGCAACTTTAACAAAAGATAACTAAGTTTCCAGGGTTTCTCAACTACAGAGTTAAATGAAGAGTCTGAAATTTGGCAGCTTTCTTTTACTTTCCTCCCCCCGCCCCCTGCCCCCCCCTCTATTTTTAATTTTGCTGTTAGCAATTCTAGCTAGTTGAATTACATTCAACTCTATCAAATCTCTATTGAATCCTCCATAGAATGCTCCAGATGTTCTTCACCTTTATGCAGCATGCACTTTTTCAGCTGTTCATTATTGGTCTTCACTACTTCATTTTGAAAATAACACATAAAGTAAAGGGCACTTCAGGAGGATATTTGATATAAAACTATAGCAGTCATTAGTCTGGTGTGTTTTGGGGTATTTCAATAGCATTTGTTTATGTAATATATCACTGTGAGTGGGATTCATCTCACCTAACTTTAGACACCCATAATCTCAGCTAGTCATGCCATGGTCTTCCGGAGACTGATAGACACATTTAGAGCATCAAACATTTGACAGAATTCTACTTTGGAAGGAGATGAACCATGCCCAAAAAATTCCTGTCTTACCCACTCACTGACTATAGAGGCTAAGGTGATTAACTTAGATATGGATGTCAGATTTGAAAACATCTACATTTCATCTTTGTGTCTTGTGGAGATATAAGAAATTGTTAATCTCCTGTGTAGATATTTTAGGATTAGACTGTCTGGAGTGTGAAGTGATGCTGACATAAGGAAGAAAAAGAGCACAGTAACCTGAACCATGGTACTGGTCAAAATATTTGAGAGCACAAGTTTGGCTAAATTGATTTCAAAGGTTTTCTGAATAGCTAACATTTGTCCTTATGGATGTGAAGACCATCTGTTCGCATTTGCATGGGATGGTGCAAATGTACAGTTACTTGACTGAGATCTGCCATTTTGTGTGTGAGAGAGGAGCAAGCAGGTAGACATACAGGAACCTACCTCTTCCTGACAAGGCCAAGTTCCTCAAGGTAAGAGACACCTTTGTGAACATGGCCTTAAGTCATAGGAGATTAGCCTTCAGTGTTTTATTGCAAACCTGTCTGTTCTGGAAGTGTGTATTTCCAGAGCACCTGCTGGTCAAATCTTAATGATGTTTAAGTCTTCTTGCCACCATCACCCTCTTTGCTGTAGAAGACACCTGCCTATTGGACTGGAAATGACCGTAGAGGCAACTTCTGAGTGAAAATAAAATGCAAATACATGATAATGTGAGCGTTATCTAGTGAGTATACAAATAAGCATTGCCATCTGTGATAGTTTTTTCAAATGTGATTTTCAGGATCTGTTTTATTTTTTGTTTTCACTGAAGCATAAAAGCTGGAAAGTTGTAGGGAAATCTGGCCTGAAGTATTTGCCATCGGAATAGACATTTCTTCTTTGCAAGCAACATTCACTTATATTTCATTTGAGCACACTCTTCTTCCCATTCCTTTGTCAAAGAAAATTAGTTGATTGGAGGGAAAGGATGCTTTCTGTAAGAACAAATTGGCATGGTATTTTGCAGATCAATATTGATTTTTCCTATTCAATGCATATTTTATTGTTAATTGGGTGTTGGGCTATTCCTGTTTGGATATATGCAAATATTTCTGAACTTTTTTACTTAGAAAAAAGAGTAAAACATAATTTAAAAAAATGTTTTTCAATATATGTAGAAAAACAAACCTAGTTTAGACTTTGGACAGATGGTCCGACTTGGTGCAGCTGAAAAAATAGCACAATTAAAACCTAAATATTGTATGTTTCCACATTACATAAGTCAGAGTTCAAACATAGGCATTTATTTTTAATTTTGCCAGAAGATCTTGTCTAGTGCACCATATAGAGCAAAACTAAGCAAGATTAATGCATATTCCTGACTAAGTATGCTTGGAACTTTCTGCTGGCATTTATACATAGGTTTAAATTCATTAAAATATAACGATCTAATATTTGTTTTATATGCCTGAATTAATTACATTTGTAAATGTTAACACTCAATGACAGGTCTACACGAATCACCTCATTAAAATACAAGTACGTTGTGTGCCTAAACTCTTAATTTTAACCCCTTTTTAACTAATAACATAACTGTTGATGTTAAAAACATTAACTTATTGAGGAGTTTGCTTATCTTTTCCTGTGTATTCCTTGTTGCCAGTAAAGGAATTATTAAAGAAACAATGAAACTGAGACAATAAACTGACTGGACTTTCAATGGCAGCTATCACCAATAGAAGAATGTAAAGGTATAGTTTGGTAGATTATTTCCCTTGTCCTTATTGAGAAGACTGAATTCAGCATGCAAAAAACATAAATGCTTTCAAGCTTGTAAAAATTATGATGGAAAAAAATTAACATATTTCTCTCTCTTTACTATTTTATGATCTCCTTTAAACCAAAGAAAGATAAATTCAAGTGGGATTTAGTTACTATAACGTTCTGGTGCTAGTACTTGGTATGAGAAAGAGTTATCCTCTTTTTCTGCTTGCAGGTGATTCCCATTTTTCCACTTTACTGCCTTTATAGGCTGTGCTTCTGTTTCACAGTCTGGCATGGAGAAACTACTCCTAATTTGTTTTTTTGTTTGTTTGTTTATTTTTTCCCTCCTTGTTCCATCAAAGTAATTCAAAAGTCCCACCTCTCCTTAAATCTCACTGATGTTTCTATCTTTATCTGTTTCTGATTATTCTAGACAATTTTCAGATGAGAAACTGCAAGTTTTCTCCAAATCTGTTAGTCTTTTGTCTAGAAAAAAATATTCAGTCATTTCTAATAGCACCTTCTTTGTCTCCTGAGGCACATTTGGTAAAACTATGAATAAGCTCTCTCGTGCATGTGAGTAATATTTACCAGCTAGGCAGATGATCACAAGACAGTGTACATCACATGCTCTGACTAAATACATATGCTACACAAAAAAAGCTGGGTATTCAGCTTAGCACAGGGAGAACGGCAAGCCTCAGCTTCAAAATTATTAACCAAGCCCTCCGTCTTAAAGAAAATGCCTCAGGAATTGTAATGCCCATGAGGTACATGCAAACAGGTTTTCAATTGCTCATGCCTGCTCCAAAGACAGACACTTTTTTGATGACTTGAAACTAAAAATATCTAGCTTGAAATTTTGAAAATGCTGAGCTTCTCTGGAGCTTCAGACTTTATGGTATTGTTATTTCTAACCTTATACATAAGTTTTACAAGCCAGATACTTTGCATTGTGTCCTCTGCCAATACTAAACAAATACATTGTAAATGATATGTGTGAAGCAGTTATAGTTAATTATTACTCTCTTACAGCTCTACTTTAAAGTTAAATAGGTCAATGTAGACTACCCTAGACAATGTGGTAATTTAGATTCTACCTACATATCTACCAAACCACTTAAAATTTGCAGTATGCTTGCTTGTTTTATTTATAAAATTTTCCTGTCTAAGGAAATCTCTTTGATCAGCTGAAAAATTGAATAAAAGATTGAAAAAAAAATGATTTGTGGACACAAAATTTTCCAAGAATCACTATGTCATTAATTTACATAAAATTTTAGATTCATTTAGAAAAAAATGACAAATCATTGCTGAAAGCATGTTCAGTTAAACTATTCAGAAACCTGCTGAGATAGATGCAAAGATCAAAACTGGTGTGCTTCAATTTAAAAAATTCTAGACATTCTCTTAATAGGGTAAAGATGCAAAGTTATGTTGATATACCATTTATTTGAAACTGTGATACTTGGCATTATTTTTTATATAATTCTTACACAGTCAAATAAATGTTTGTTTAGACACACTTTGCTTTTGTTTCTGAAGCCAAAAAGGAGAACTGGCATTTTACAAAGGTCCATGGAAAGCAGAGAAACATCTTTGATGCATATGATTCTGCAAAACTTCAAACTGTATGGTGTGTATTATTCTCATAAAAGAATATGAGTGATCAGTTTTGAAGTTCTATTGTTCCACCCCAGTATTGGAAACTACAGAAGGACTTAATAGGTTGCTATTGTTCAGGATCTCCTCTGAATGTTTTCGAGTGTTATACAGAATCCTGCATGCTAATTGTTTTCAGATATGTTTGGAGAGGCGAATAAAAAAATCCTAACAAGCAAGCCTGGAGACAAATGTCAAATGTGTATTTGCGGGGAAAAAAAAACCCCATGCCTTTTTCTTCTTATATTGTAGGCAGCATATTCCTACTTCCTAATGACCTGATGACCTCAAAAGAAAAATAATTTGTTTAGCTTTCCTTTACTGACATGTGCTACTTAATATATACCATTGCTTTCACACCAGAATCTATATCAGATTTTTGGTTTTCCCAGATTACAGCCAAGGGGATATATATAAGAAAAATAACCTTTCATGCGGTATTGTGGCATTTTCAGTTAATATTGTCAAGACACTAAAAAGATGTACATGAATTTAAAGATATTTTTCTATTTATGCTGAATTATTTTGATCCAGTTTGAAACAGAAATACTTTCTAGTTTATCTCAGTTAGTTAAATCATGCTTGTTATGCTAATTTCCCCTCCTGAGTACTTATTTACATTTGGACCATTAAGGCACATAAACCAAATTTGTGATTGTTTTCCTTTAAGAAATTGTTTCTTACAGCTTTACTGCACGTGATTTTGTAATGAATTGACTGGAATAAATCAAAGAAATCTGAGGAGTTTGTCTTGTTCATAAGAAGTGAAGAGTTGTTTATTTGTGTTCAAGAAATTTTTCTTCATTTTCGGGGGGCCTTTTTTGTAGTCAACTCCATGGAATAGAGCAATGGCTTCAAGTGACAACACGTAAGATATTTCTCTACATTCATACAATTATCTAATACCAAGGATACTTCAGTTAACTTTCTAAAGCAGTGTAAAAAACTTTAAAGAATTAATTAATTTCCTAGGTGCCTTGTAAGACTATTCTGCATTTCATTCCCCATTTTCCTGAAATAAAAACTGAGGCAACAGTGTTGACAAGATTGATTTTCAAAGTTATCACAGAAGAAATTTTCACCCATTCTCAGGCTTTTATAAAACAAATGAAAACTTCACACCATTGACTGGTAATAGTAAAAGAAGGTGAACACTGTATGACATGGATATGTAGACAGCTCATGACTGAGACCATATGCTAAGACCTGAACATACAATTCAAAAAAAGTTTCTTAACTTGCTCTCTTTATTCTTTAAATGGGCTACCTGCATGCTGGTCATTGTGTAGATGGTCTTCTGGGCATACTTTCTGACTGACAGCAGACCTAACATGTCTCGGGAATGTCAATATGGCTCTAGTGGATGAAATATAAGATCAGAGAAAGCATATATTGTGTCTTCCCAAGAATGTTCTCCGAGCCTCCAAAAATTTGGAGCTTAAGGACTCCCAGAGTTGCAAATGGGTTTTTGCAATTACTAATAATATCTCATCTTTAAAATATATTTTGTTTTTCACCTCAAAGGATCTCACTTAACCATTCTAAACTAAAAATCTGATTTAGATTTTCTACTCTGTTTTTAAGAAAGTTTTTAGGTGGAATAAAAAGCCAAAAGCCAAGAAAATGTTTAAAAACCCTGCTATTTTCTAGTGTTGTGCAGTATTTCAGGTATTTATACACAAATTACACTTTTTGAACTTCAACATTCCCTGGATATTTAAACTTAAATGCCAGAATATGTGCAGGAGTGTCTCTATTTGAAAGCAAGGTACACCTGATTGTACTTGCTCCACTGCATTTCAAAGCAAAGCTGAAACATTTCCTGCATTCCCTGACCCGAACATGCTAAGAACAGAGAACTCCCCGAAAAGGGATGGCAGCGTCACTCAAAAGCTCCACTAATCACATTTGAACATGTATTAGTAAAACAGAGGACCTCATCTAGGAGGGTTTTGAGCTTTCAGTTGTGCCTACATGCTCATGGCATTTGAGCCAAAGATGCAGTATCAAGAACTCTAAAGCTGTCCTGGTTTTGCTAGGCTAGAGTTAATTTTCTTCTTACTAGCTAGAATAGCTGTGTTTAGTTTCAGTATGGTACTTGTTATAAGAAGAATGTTGATAAAGTACTAATGTTGTTAGTTGCCACTGGAGCCCAAGATCATCATCTTTGGCTGGTTCACAGCTGCATTAGGACTGGGAGGGAGAAGCGCAGTGAATAGCAAAACCCAAAACTGGCATTTGGATGTGCCAATGAGATATTCCAGATCATATCACGTCATGTCAGTACATTAACCAGGGCTGACTGGAAATCTGGAGTATTATCTTGGGGATTGCTTGGGCTCACTCTTCTGGGGTTTCAGTTTTGGGACTATCTGGGCTCCGGGATCACTGACTGGCAGAGGCTGGGCATTGGCTGATGGGTGGTGAGCAATTGCATTGTGCCATTTGCATATTCTGTTATCACTGTTATTATAATAACTTTATTTTAATTACTAAACAGTTTTTATCTCAACCCATGAGTCTCCTTACTCTTACCCTTCCAATTCTCTCCCCTACTTCTTGGGGCAGCAGGGGGGAAGAATGAGAGAGCAACAGGGTTTGGCTGCAAGCCAAAGGGGTAAAACCATCTCAAAAGCAGTGCCTAGTTCTCATCTCTTTTGCAGATCTTTTAAAACCCAATCCTGTGCTCTCTAATGGTAGTACTGGGTTTATGTGGCAAGGTTTATGGTAGCGGGCAAGCTGCAAGGTTGGCTTCTGTGAGAAGCCCCCATGTCGTCCAAAGCCAGTTCCAGCCAGCTCCAAGATGGACCTGTTGCTGGCCAAAGTTGGGCCCATCAGCAACATTGGTAGCATCTCTGTGATAACTTACTTAAGAAAAGGTAAAAAATGCTGTGCAACAGTAGCTGGAAGATAGGAGTGTGGATATGTGAAAGAAACAACTGTGCAGATGCCAAGGTCAGTGAAGAAGTAAGGGGAAGAACTCCATGCACTGGAGCAGAGATTCCCCTGCAGCCCATGGAGCAGATATCCTGCAGCCTGTTGAGGACCCCACATCAGAGCAGATGGATGTCCCCAGAAGGAAGCTGCAGCTCATGGAGAGGAGCCCATGAAGGAGTATTTTTTCTGGTGGGACATGTGACCCCATCAGTGACCCATGCTAGAGCAGTCAATTCCTGAAGGATTGCATCCCATGGAAAGGACCCATGCTGTAGCAGTTTTTGAAGACCTACAGCCCATGGGAAGGACCCATGTTGGAGAATTTTGTGAAGGACTGTCTCCTACGGGAGGGACCTCACGCTGGAGCAGGGAAAGAGCATGAGGAAGAAGGAGCAGCAAACACAAAGCGTTATGAATTGATCACAACTCACCTTCCCCATCCCTCTGCACTGCGCAGAGGGAGGAGGGAGATGAATTGGGAGTGAAGTTGAGCCTGGGAAGAAGACAGGGGTGGGGGAAGGTGGGGTTTTTTAAGATTTGTTCTTATTTCTCATTATCCTACTCTTTTAATTGGTTTAATTGGTTATAAATGAAATTCAATTAATTTCCTTAAGTCAAGTCTGTTTTGCCCGTGATGGTAACTGGCAAGTAATCTCCCTGTCCTTATCTTGACTTACAAACCTTTCGTAGTATTTTCTCCCTGTCTTTTTGAGGAGGGAGAGTGACAGAATGCTTTGGTGAGCACCTGGTGGCTAGCAAAGGTCAACCCACCACAATCTTTTCCCTTTCTTCATTGTCTCCATGTAAAATTGCAAACATTTCCTTAATAGTGCAAAAAAAAAAAAAAAAAAAGAAAAAGAAAAAGAAAAAAGAAAAATGTTGGAATGAATTACGTGTTTGTAAAAACTGCTGTATACAATTTCCAAGTTGCTTATGTGAATCTTAGGTTTCATGAGGTTGGACAGAAACAGAAATGTAGTGAGATGGGGAGAGAATGTTGCTTGCAAACTCTTTGAGCTTTAAGACCATTGGTTCTGGAGCAAAATGACAGAAACCGCTATTTACAATTCAATTTAACATATATGAGAAATAAAAGATCAGTGGACATTTTCTCCTCTATACTTACTTGAAAAAAAGAATGAGTGGTTGGAGTTTCTGCTTGGGGCTTGACTCCTGGCTGCTTATTATGTCTATCTGGAATGATGTGTAGTGCAAGACCTCTTACGTGACCATTGATCTCCTGCATCTACACTACCATAAATCAAGCTTTGGATTCACATTTTAAAGGAGTTAGAGATGAAAAGCACTGCATGAGACTTGTGGTGGGATGTGGGAGAAGACTAAACTGTTGTGCAGACCTAGCTCTTGCTGCCTGGGAGAAAGCCCAACTAACCAAGACACAGAAGAGTTATAATCGATGAGCCTCTGCAATCCCTTAAGTATAAAATATTGTAGGGCCAGATAATGAGCAAATGAGAGAAAAATTTCCAGCCTAAAAGTAAACATCCATAGCTGAGACACTGTTCTTTTGGGGTTCAGGTCTTTGTCTTACAAGTGTTAATGTATTCCATAGACCAATATTGGATGAAAGCAGAAGCAATCCTATAACCAGAATCATCTCCCTATTTAAGCTGAAGGGCAACTGAGTGACTTCTTTTTCAATTTTGCTTCAGCTGAGGCCAGCAGCCTGTGCTTCTGAGCTTGCAATGTTTGCCCTGGGTACCCCAATATGTTTCCTGTATCCAGCTCCGATTTACAGACTGTCATAAATGCGAGCTCACTAATAGAGTGAATCCACCTAAGTCCTATAAGTATTCATAACAATACTCTGCAAGGCTCGATGCAAGAAGTGCAGGTAGAGAATCAGATAAATCCTAGGCAAACTATTTAAAGATGCTTTATAGAACATTATCATACTTCAGAAGTGATCCAATACTGACAGTAGAAATTATTACATGTCCTAATTTTTCTACTCTTTTGTTGCCAGTTCTTGCGGGGAGATATTAAGAAATTTTTCTCACCTAAACTAGGTACAGCCTGAAATCTTATTGTAACCATAAATTAATTTCCTACATGGCTGCAATCTTTACTGTGCAAAGTAACTTAAATAAGTATCTGTGAAGAGGCAATCTGTCAGAAAAAAAACCCTGTGTGAATAACATATATGAACTTTATTTTCCCAACGTCCCTCTTATTCTTTAAATGTTCATACCTAAAATAAATAATGTGGCAACACTTTTCAGTTTGCTACTTCAAGGAACAGGCCTAATTGCAATGATAAAACATCAGATCGGAAAGCATAAGATTTGTTAGGGAAAAAACATAAATTCACATTTTATTGCTTCTTCTGATAGCAAATCTAGCACAAGTCCTGGAGAAATTCTTAAAGCGCCTAAATTTTATGTGTACTCCAATAGCTTTTCTCTTCCCCGGGGGAGAAAAAAATACGTCAGTAAGAGATAGTTGTGGGTCTTGAGACTTATTGTTTCCTCAAATATAAATCACCCTTTTTTTTACCAGACCAGAAATCAAGTTCTAGTCATTTTTATATGTGAAGTTTTGAATTCGATAAATGCACAAAAGACAGTCCAAGAGTATTTTATAAACTCTTACTTTAATAAGTTGAATAAATTGCTTTATACTTTTAAACCAATGTAGAATGGCTATGTATCAAAGCATGTGCTCTACCCTTCTTTTTTATTTCATCATTGCTTTCTCAGCTAAGTAATATGATTATTGTCATCTTCAGAACCACAAATGCTATTCACTGGTGTACTCAGAATTAATAGTGTATTGACAGGTGTATATTTATAAATAAGCAAGCTTTATCACCTCACATATTGTTTATTTTTACCTGCAACTCACAATATCTGTGGCAGGTTTATCTGTACGTAATAGCTTTACTGTGTACTTGCTCTCAGTTAAAGGTTAAGGAACATATCCTCACTTAGTAAAACAGATTATGCTAAAACAAACTGGAATCCACATCTTCTGTTTTCTATATTTCCACCTCATTTCAGGAACAGAGGAATATATTTTGCACTTTCCCTTTTCTAGATCCTGGATCTGGATATATCTGATTTCAGTCATGATCATGGCTGACTCAAGGTACTGGATACTATTACGATGACGGTCCCATGCCTATTGCCAGATAGTAGGACAATCAAGCTGCTGTTGCTATGGAGGAAAGTCTGGATCTGACCAAATGCAGTAGAAGCAGCAGACCCAAATTTCCAGGGCTCACCAGTCCTTCCATTCCTTCTTCTCTGAACCTCATTCTTTTTCCTCGTCCTTGTTCCTTCTCCTGGTAGAAGCAATTTCACTCTGACCTCAGACCACCTCCTTATCCATCGGTTATCACCATTTATCACCACTACTAAGAAGCTCAGAAGCAACTCTGGCAAACACTGCAATAGGTGCTATTTATCCTGAAATGGAGTAGAGATCAAGAGGTAACCTTCTCAATGCTGTAGACACAGTGCTGCACCTATGACATCATACACCCACATAGCAGAGCTCTGTGCTCAATTTGGGTAACAGTCTTACAGGTCTGACTTCAGTAGGGTTGTATTTGCATCTCCCAAGGTAATGAACATTTCCTGTCAGACAGTACTATTTTGACTCAGCTATACAGCTCTGAGTACTAAATATTTGTGGCTGACAACTCTCTTCTTTCCGCCATTTCATGGAGCAGGTGTGGCTTGCCAGGATATTTGTACATGGTGCAGGTCAGAACAGGGATTAGACACTGAGGGCCTCAGGCTCCCACAGGGTTACCTGGCCCACAACCATGATCCTCCCCTTCTGCAATGCACATGGTTTTTTATGATGCTTCCTGGCACAGGAGCCCTGAGAAGGAGGCAGATGAAGGAAAGGCAATCATTAGACAACAGGGAAGCCAAAGAGAAAATCTCTGAGAAGTTCTCCTCAGAATCCCGTGCGTTTTCTTTCTGGAGGAGGCTTCACTGACTTGACAGTCAGCCACAGCCAATGTTTGGATACAGCCCTCTGTGCACAGGTGTGTTTCCAAAGTATAATCTGACATTTCTGAGTAGAGATGTACAGGCATAGGTGCAATAAAAACCCAGAAATGTGCAGGTCTAGATCTCCCTTCTACCCATCTTCCTCTATTTCTCTTGTAGGATGAATAAAATAAAATAAATTATTTTTATTGCAGATGACTAAATTTTCTGATATGCCCAAGTTAAGATAAAGTGACTACCTAAGTGTAAATAACTTCCCCCAAGCAGCCAAGGACGTCAGCCCTGACCTGCAAAGACCACCCTCCACAACAGCAAAAATACAATTATACTTTGATGCTATTTCAGTCACGGACTCTTCCTGGGGCTGTCACCTGTGTAGACAAGTGCTTATTTTAACATGATATTTTTGTGCTCTCGGCTGTTGTGTAGTCAGAAAGAAGAAGAAAAAAAAAACGTTTCAGGTTAGTTTAACCAACTGCCACAACAAAATGGCTTGAAAAGCATATCATGGCTTTAAGTTTCCATATGAATCCTGTGTTATCAGTAACCTCGCTTTTATGCTTTGAGATATGCAACAATATATATGAATTGAGAACTTAAGGCATTGTAAACAAGGGACAAACACTTTAAATGGAGTAAAGATGGTACAGATTCTGCTCTTTTCAGATGTGGAAAATATTGCTGCCCAAGCTGGAGCTGCCAGTCACTGCTCTGTTACTTGGTAAATCTGCAGCCTAAACATGCCTGCAGCTGGTCCACCTTTGCTGTGACCCTGTCAAACCTTATTATTCATTAATTTGAATGTCTAAAATGTAGCTATAGGTACACATCTTGGGCTTTGGATCCCTCTTCTCTAATTAAAGGAACAAAATAAGTAAAGGACTTCTTATAAATATAAGTTATTTATACATGAATCAATGAAGCTACTACAATTCTATGTATGCTACATTTTCAAATCATTGCAAGATGTAATGAACACCAACTAACTTCAGCAGTGCTAGAGCAGACAGCAGGAAGGGCAGTCTGACATCACCTGCAACAATATATGATTGCAGATAGATTATAACAGTTTCTCTTGGAAAAATAAAACCAACAGCAAGACAATTTTTTTACTGACTTATTTATTTTCTTTAGAAAGAGGACTGCTACATTAAAGATTTTTGCAAAATTTTTTTCAGCCCTTGCTACAAAAAATTCCATGCAGTTCTTCATTCAAAGTCAAATGCTCACCTAATCACAAACTAAATGATACTGAATAGATTCACTGATAGGTTAAGCTAGTTTTTGGCCACTTTGACAGGAAATCTCTTCAGTGGAAGCAAGTGTCTTCCAATAGGAATTTTATTAAATCTACAACTGGAGAGCACAGCTCACTGTGAAAACTGAGTTATGATCTGTAAACACTATCTACTCCAAACTGAAGAGGAGATATGTGCATGATAAGAGCCTGTGGTAGGTGACAATTTTTTCCTAGGTGAGGAAACAGCTGAGAAGCAGATGAGTACAACCTAACTGACAGAACCATATCCTGGGCTGCGTCAAGAGGAATGTGGCCAAAAGGTTGAGGGACATGATTCTCCCTCTCTACTCTGCTCCTGTAAGGCCACGCCTGGAGTACTGTGTCCAGTTCTGGAGCTCCCAACACAAGAAAGACATGGACCTGTTAGAATGAGTCCAGAGGAGGCCACGAGGATGATCCGAGGGCTGGAGCACCTCTCCTGTAAGGACAGGCTGAGAGAGTTGGGGCTGTTCACCCTGGAGAAGAGAAGGCTCCAGGGAGACCTTATAGCAGCCTTCTGGTACCTGAAGGGGCTACAATAAAGCTGGGGAGGGACTTTTTACAAGAGCAGGTAGTGATAAAACAAGGCGTAACGGCTTTAAGCTGAAAGAGGGCAGGTTTAGATTAGATATGAGGAGGAAATTATTTCCTGTGAAGGTGGTGAGACACTGGAACTGGTTGCCCAGAGAATCTGTGGATGCCCATTCCCTGGAAGTGTTCAAAGCCAGGTTGGATAAGTCTTTGAGCAACCTGGTCTAGTGGAAGGTGTCCCTTCCTCATGGCAGGGGGGTTGGAACTAGCTGATCCCTTCCAAGGTCCCTTCCAACCCAAACCATTCTATGATTTTATTTTTCTACAAATATTTTAGAACATGATTGGATTTAAAGACTTTAATCTGCACACAAACAGCTCAATCCAACACAGGTGAGCTCATTGCCTGAAAGCCATTATTATTACTTGACAATACTTCAGCTGTTACAGCATGTAAAACAATTTTGGCAGCTCCAAGTTAGTTCCTAGTGGAAAATGTTACATTACAGGAACTATTAGTAATGTTGCTGTGTTGACACCATGCAACTTGTTGGCAGTCACTTCAGAGAGGTGAAAGATGGAACAGAGAAGGCGAATTCAATGTGTTTGGTTTATTTTTATTTATTTATTTATTTATTTATTTTTAATCAAAGGGTGCTTTATCATTCTGGGCAATGCTGAGGAAAGCTGAAATGGGTACCTGCGAAATTCTGATGACCTGACATAATTCATAAGTTCACCTCTGATCTGACCATTGACTGCAGTTTTTATACTGTCCTCGTAGCAATCCTTTGATTTATATTCCATGCCTGCCAAAATAATGACTATTCTTATTTTTATTTCCATCTAAATGCTGCTGCAACCCTCTCTTGTTAACATGCAAAATGATTAGTTTTCAGTGATACCTCAGTATGCAACAATTGTAATGACATATATTTTAACTCATAACTTTACACTGTGATTTCAAAATCATTGCTTTCCTTGCTATTCTTTCATAGTTCTTGCATTATTTGTCATATTATTGTGAAAGACTGACAAGTTTCTGCTGAACATAATTATTAGTTAACGTTCATACACTATATAAGTGCAAACATTTAGTCTTACAGCTTCTTATACAAATAATGTTTTCATTGCTGCAGTAAGTACCAAATTTGTAAGCTTTAAAATGAGACCTTTATTATATATGTGGGATTCCATTAGAGCCTTCTTCTGATAAGAGAGAGGCTGATGATGGCAAGTGGTAAATAGATAAAGCAGTGCCAGAAAACAAAGAAAGAAAATCCCAAACTTTTCCTCTTTGAAGCAAACTGGAAAACATAGCACACAGGACCTCGTGATGCTCAAGCAGATTGTGTGCACCTGAGAGTGATACCAAGAAAACTGTATTTTTGTATTGATTAATGTTCTGCTTGATCCCTATTCAGAGCTATACCTTGAAAACCACACTATCCTCCTTAATCCTGGGACATCAAACTAATTTGAGAGACTAATTCAATTTTCATATCACCTATATGGGCTTTGAAACAAATGCAGCGTTACAAACATCTTGCTTTATATGCTAGGAAGCCTGCTGATATGAGTGGAAATTTTGTATTGCTGTTAAAGCAAAAGTAAAATATTTTATTCTTGACTACATTTAAGTTATTGTTGATGTGCATTTGCTTATTATGTTGTTGTTACTCCTAGTAAAAGGCAATGAGGGTAAAAGTTTCTCCTTAGGACAACCACATTTCTGGCCTTTTCTTTTCTTCTCTTCTCTCATTTTTTTTTTTCCAGCTTCTTTACTTCTTCTTTAGCCTTCTGCATCTCTGTTTCACTCCTTTGGCAATTAATGAAAAAGTTTCATCTTTGCCTACTTCCTAATTACTTATCTCACCACGAAAGTCTTCCTTACATTGTCAATGTGAACATTGGAGGCCGGATTCATCTCATGTAACTTCGCAAAGAAGTCCATAAGAGTAAGATTTCCTCTTCCCACTCTCCAGACTCCCATTATAGTCAATAGACAGAATCATGCACTTTTCAGAAATGACAGGATCAGTTCAGTTGCCTGAACATAGGTGCCTGGTGCCAGACTGACAGAAATGCTGAGACTTGCACCCTTCTGGAGGCATACCATAGAGCAAGACATCCTATGCTTAGGCAGATGAATTAATCCAATTCAAATCATCCTGGAATAAACATTCAAAATAAGGCAAGTACATTATGCTGCAGATATCCCACAGTTGTCTGTGCATGAGCTAATTGTTTAAGCTACTTTCACAGTCCATTGAAATCTAAATCAATCCATTCACAACAATCTGGAGAGCTATCCAGCTCACCTTCAAGGAGGTATGTATGATTGGTCAGCTGAATCACTCTAGAAACTCTTCTGGATGAATTAACTAGATTGCAGCTAGGTACATTAGGACTGCAGACAGCTATATTTACGCATCTGTGATACAGAGTTTTCCAGCATCATACTTAATTGAATCCTACCCTTGACTTTAGATGATTTCCATGGGGTGAGATAAATCACACCCTACTTCATCATCAACAGCAGTGAAGTTCAAGGAGATGCATGAAAGGAAGGGAAATTCATACCCTTCAGAACAAGTCATTCAGGTTGTCCAGACCAGAAAGACAACACTATATCAATAACGTTTGATTCAATAAAGGAATTTGCCTTTGCAATCATCAGGGTTCAAAATGTGCTAATTCTTTTAGCATGACATTATACACAAGGACTCTGGAGGTCTAGATGTGACTAATAGAAGAGAGCTGTGTCTGCAAGTAACACAGTCCCCCCATTTTATAATTGTTTAGGTAAAACTAAAGAAGATGTTGAATACCTGAAATTTAGAGAGGATAGAAATTCAAGAGGTCATCTGGTTCATCTTAAAGTAGAATCAAGTTTTCCTTGGTCATTCCTAACTTGTATTTGGCTATCTTGTCTTAAAAACCTCTAAAGGGAAGGGTTACTGAAAGCTCATCTGCAGTCTTCTCTGGGATTTTGCCAGAACAATAGGCTTTTTCCTAATATCTAGACTGATTTTTTTACAAATGAAGTATTTTTTCTTTACTCATTCCACTGCTAGCAATGAGGAAGGAATTATTATCACCATCATAACCATTTTTTATGCGACAGAAAATGGCTGTCATTTTCTGCCTCAGTCTTTTTTCTTTTTCTTTTTTCTTTTTCTTTTTCTTTTTCTTTTTCTTTTTCTTTTTCTTTTTCTTTTTCTTTTTCTTTTTCTTTTTCTTTTTCTTTTTCTTTTTCTTTTTCTTTTTCTTTTTCTTTTTCTTTTTCTTTTTCTTTTTCTTTTTTTTTCTTTTTCTTTTTCTTTTTCTTTTTCTTTTTCTTTTTCTTTTTCTTTTTCTTTTTCTTTTTCTTTTTCTTTTTCTTTTTCTTTTTCTTTTTCTTTTTCTTTTTCTTTCTTTTTCTTTTTCTTTTTCTTTCTTTTTCTTTTTCTTTTTCTTTTTCTTTTTCTTTTTCTTTTTCTTTTTCTTTTTCTTTTTCTTTTTCTTTTTCTTTTTCTTTTTCTTTTTCTTTTTCTTTTTCTTTTTCTTTTTCTTTTTCTTTTTCTTTTTCTTACAGGTCATGTCTTCTAAACCTTATCTCATTTTTTAATGCTCTCCTCTGGGCGTCTCCCATTTATCTGTCTTAAAGTGAGAACTTCATTCTCACCAGGGTAGGCTGGATAGAATTGTGTTCTGTATCTTATGAGTGGCAACCCTGCTTATCCCTCACAAAATGAGAATATTTTGGGTAAGAAAACTGTGGTATCAATTTACATTTAGTTTGTAACTCACTATGAGCCCCACATTTCTATTCTACTTCTGCCTGGGCAGCCATTCCCCACTTTATAAGTGCACATAAAATTTTCAATTAAAAAAAAAAAGTGCTTCCAAATCTTAAGACTTCAACTGATTTCAGAAATGAGGGGGCAGACAATCCCAAGGGGTGTAACATTTGCAATTTTTCATAAGAAGAAAAAGTTTTTCACTTTTCAGTAAGAAGAGGAAGGAACCAAAGATTAAAAGACAAATTCCACTTACTACAACCCATTTTTAATGATGTAAATATTTTCAGCTTGTTAAACTAGTTTGAGACTTATAATTAGCTCTGAAAAAGAGAGATGGGACAGAATGAGATCATTTGACCACCTTAGGGACAGAATGTTTAAAGAATTACTGTAGAGTATCTACCAAGAGACTAAAAATGTGTCTTTCAGTTCATACTCTTTCTCAGTTTTCGGACAGGGATAGCTACACAATATTCCATAGCTTGTCTGAACAAGCAACTAGAGGATAAGAAGATTGGCTGATGACAGATACAATGAACCTAACAATAAAAAGATGGGAAAAAAGTACAGGAGGAGGTAGAAATGGGTAAGACAATACTCTAGATCATCCCATTCCATTAAAAAAAAATCAGTGAAGTCTGAATATGGAATGAAACTTCAGGACTGACTCTTATTATTTTAGAATTTCACATTTCTAACTATTGAAGAAACCTCTTAAGGTTCAGTAGACATCTTGTCTTCACCAAAATCAATTCTACTTTTTTTCAATTGGCTTGAATAGTGGCAAGGTTTCACTTTATGATCCACAACCTTGAGCCAGCACAATTCATTTTCCAGTACAGGGTACATTATTAGAATTATAATGGTCAGTGCCTTTCAGTCATGCTGACAGTTTTCTAAGCCCTATGATAACCTCTCCCTTCCTGCTTTTTCTCTCTCTTTTTTCCCTCCCAGCACCCTTCCTCCTTCCAATGGTCAACTTCTCAGAACGAAAGGACAAGGTCAGATACCTCTTGAAAACAAAAGAAAATTAGGGAAAGAGGGTATGGGCTGAGTTAAGTCTTTTCCTGCTATAATACTACAACCTTAAAGTGCAGCTTGTCATCAGCAAGTGGATGTTTGGGGCTTTGATTTCAAAGCCCCTGCCCTCTAAGACATCTAGATCAACTTAAATGAACAAAAGATTACTTCGAAACAGCAGAATTCTCCTGTCCCAGGATGAGGGAATGGAAAGTCAGGCAGAAATTTCTAAGAAGGGGTGATTTTGTACTGCCATTTTACAGTTGTGTTCTGGCCTACTTTTTGAACAGCTGAGCACTGGGAACTTCTCTCAGCTTTTGAATTTAGCTTGCTTACATGAAATGCAGAGGACAAAGCTCCAGTGCAGGAGTAGGGAACTTTCCAGGTGTGGCTGGGGCAAAAATGGTATGAAAAGGTTGTGGGGAAGAGTAACAAAGATCTCTTGTCTCTCAGAGTTACTCCTCTGTGTTTTTAACCAGAAAGACCATTCTCATGCCAATATTCCAAAGCTACTGTCACTGCCAGAATTAAAAGGTAGGCTGCCTCTTTTCCTGAATAGTCTGTAACACAAGCATCTGTTAAAAGAAATATGGAAATTAGCAGTTAAAGTCAATGAAGTTGATAGCTCCTACTTACCAAGTTGTTGCCTCTTTGAACAAAGAAAAGCTGTACTCAAATCCTTATCAATAGCCTCAGATTTGTCAGAGTTGGATCTTGAAGTGAAATCAAAAATAATGAGAAAACCAACACATATCTCAGTATGACTTTACTTGTACTTTAACCTGAACAGGGCTGAATTGAAGTTGATGATTCAGACATGTTGTGGCCCTGTTGCTTCTTTGCCAAAGTTGCTTTTTCAGTATAAAACACTTGCAGGCTAGAGCCTAATACCAAGCTGCATTAAACCAGTTTTTCCTTGCATGTGTGTTTGTGCATGAGGTTTCACATGAATTTATTGTCATTCCGTCATTCACAGTGGCAGGCATTGTAGCTTACTGTCATGTAAGGCACTTTACAATGATGTGAACTTTAAATTTTTATTAGGATAGTAAGTTAGCATCAGTTAAAGATAAGTGCCTCAGCTTAATCTGAAATGGAATAAAGGCTGTGATGTCTGCAGTACTAGCAGGTTAGTATGGTTGACAAGAGCCTTTTGGAGTAATTCTCCATTGACACTGATACTGTTCCACTGGTGGAAGTGCTTCTGTTTCTCCTGCCACTTACTCTAAAGGTTAAGTGATATTAAAGCAAGAATTCAGAAAAAACAGGTTCCTCATAAATAGGAATTAATCCCAGATTAAAGCAGATTTTCAAATTTAGATCTCTAAGTCTGCTCTAGTCATGCTTGTCTGTCTTCTATATTGTATTTCTGTATTATTTTCGAAGAACAATGCACTGTACTAATGAATAATAATTCCAATAGATGATGCATTGAGTGCACTGTACACTGGAAGTGCTGATTTTTTCTCCGTCTAGTACAAAAGGGAATTTACAGTGAGCCAGTTCAGTCTTAAATGACTAACTTTTGGAAAGCTAATTAGAGGAGTGCATTTTCACCTGTCTTAATTGGAGACTGCTAATTTATTATTATTATTATTTATTTATTTATTAGTTTTTCTCTATGCCTCAAGCCCTTGGACCAGAGTCATAGTCCTTTACATTTACAGGCTACTAAACAGATTATCAAGGGTGGAAAGTAGATCCCTGGACCCCAGGCACACTGTACAGGAAACCATTTTTGTAAACAAGAAATTTATTCAATCATTTTTTACTACTGATTGACTTCTTTTTTGTCTGTTTAAAAACATCTAGGTTTCTCTTTGTCCATTGTTCTTAAACTTACATTAGATATCTTAATGGTCTGTATCTATTTCTTTACAAATGGCCCTCACACAAAATGCTAAAAAGGGGGTTCCGAACAGGAATGCAAACTCAGCATTACTTAGGGCAACAGCACCAGCAGTAAATGCAAGCATGTGGAGCAGGGGAGAATAAAAAAAAAAAAAAAAAGAAAAAAAAACCAACAAAAACCCAACTCCCTTTGCTGATAAATCAACCTCAGATTCAGTATGAATCATCAACTTTAATATTGCCATGATCAGTATTCATGGAAAGGAAATGATGTCAAATACGCTTTAAGAAGAAAGAAATCTGTTTAAATGGTATTAATGGTAAGGCATACTACAGCAAGGTGAACAACACTGATAATATTAAATTAACCCAAGAGGCTTCCTAATCAGGATCCCTATGCAGAAATCTGCTTGCCAACTGTCGTTCTTTTTCCCATTGGTTTAGTTAAGGGTTGAAGTTCTTCTTGAAGTTTCTTTTTTAATCATTAGATCCCGACCTTACAGTTTTCTCTGACTACTTTCCTTCAGGCTGTCTTTGCTCCTGTCAATTTAGGATTTCCAGGGAATTATTCTGCTTTGAAATGCATATTCCAGGCTTGAAATACTGGCATATGTACACTGTAGAGTAATTGTGGAGGCCAAATGTTTAATTACACATGACAGCTGGAGCTGTAGGAGTCCGAGGCATGCTTGAAAACAACTTATGCCCTATGCAGTCTTAACGAAAAGGAACAAAATAATATATATTTAGGTTTTGTGCCACATGGTAGCCCGTTGTTCTCTCTCTTTTCACAACTGAGGGTGGTTTGCAAGAAATTCAGCTGCTTCTGAACTTCTGACTTCTGTGTACTGTCTCTTTGAATGCATAGGTTGTTTTTTTTTCCCTTTATGCAGTCTAGGCATAAACTTTTAGAACATGTAATCCTGCAAAAAATGCTCAATTTTTTTTTATATATTTTTTTCTGAGTGACGGAGGAAAGGGTTTCAATAGCTTCTCTAATACAGTGTTATTGATAAAATTTTATAAAACCACATTATTATAAATGCCAGAATCAAGTTACTCAATCACAAAAGATGTAAGTAACATTAATATTTTACCCTAATACATGTGATTTGCTCAGAAATGAAGCAAATGGAATAACCTGACTTCTAAGGCTTCAGAAAAATATTTTTTTTAATCAGCATAAATTTGTCCACATTTATAGACAGATAAATTTGTCAACAAGTGGAAACACATATTTAATTCTGCTGACAGAAACATTTTGTTCTTAGTAAAACAGAGGTAAAAAGTTATTTCCTGTTATCAATATATCTGTTGTCAATGTTCAAGCTCTTAATTTGACATAAATTCATATAATTCCACAGACAAAATCTCTGTGTTGGCTTAAAGTAGGTGGGGGGTTTGACTCAATATTTGACACAGTTTTTCTATATATACACATATATATGTACAAGCACACATTTTAAAGTACTATTATATTGAATTATTATGACACTTACTATGCAAAAGAGGATAAAATTTTGTATTGAAATTTTGGCAAATCAGATTGGTTTTGTGCATCATGTTAGCTAAGCACATCTTCATTACATTATACCATAATATGAAAAGGATTTCCCTTTTTTTATTTTCTTACTATATATCTACTTTATACAGGATTGCAGTAAGATTTAGTTTAGTGGTGGTGCTGTTAGTGTTTGACAGGAAAATAGCAAGCATTGTTTTAGCCCCTGAATGTTCATTTCCACAGTGAGAAAAATGTATCACTGGTGCTCAAGTGAAAAAGATATTTTGCTCCTTGAAAGGAGGGGTTGATGAATATCTGTAGGACTTAGATGCACAAACAAGCAAATAAAGAACATAATGATATTTTCCTGGTGTATTTTCCTTTGTGTAAAGAGAGTAAAGATGAAATTGATTTGACAAATTAACTTTAAAGGAATATTGTTCAGTAGTATTAGGAATGAATTGCTTTATATGGCAGATCAAGAATGAACAATGTCATAACTGAGGAAGTCAAAAGGAAACTCCCACAAGCAAACAACTTGAGCATTTGACATCTTTGCCATGAATCAGCATGTCAATCAGACCCCTCTCAAAAAGGTGAAGCAAAATTTCAATTTTAAACCATTAAACATCACATTCACCTTTTAATTTTTTTTAATTATTTTTTTTTCCCCTGCAGTTTCTGTGCCCTTATTCTAAGAATTTGGACATAAGCAATTCTGTCAAATAGTGTCAAAATTATTTCAGGTTTTCCTGGTCTCTGATTAGCTCTATGTTTAGAAAATAATATGAGAGACATGACTATGAAATCCCCAACTTTATAAGCAGAAAATTAGAAATACAGCCAACAAACACTGTCATCCACCACTTAAAAGCCCCAAAATGAGACACATAAAAGTTTGACTCTAGAGTCTAAAAGTCATTTGTGAGAGACAGGTAAGTGCACCAGGATAAGCCAGAAAAATCAAATTGTAAAAATCTCCACTCCCAAGACTCTTCTAATGGAGGCACAGGGACTTCCATCAGTCAGGAGTTTCTGTTTGCCGGTAAAGCCTTGCTCAGGCTCACTTCCAGCTGCACAGTAGGACATATGCATAGGTGAACATACATACATACTTGCATCCATAAACACCACAGCTTACATGCTTTCCTGAATCAATCAGGGAGTTGAGGTGTACCAGAGTGCACCTCAGAAAGTAACTGCGATAACTGATCTCTTAAAGCTCTATACCAGAAACCCTGAAGACAAGTCACCTTCTTCCTTGCCCCCTTTCAAAGATTTCTGTATGCAAACCTTCCACTTCTTGTGGTGCAGAAACACCCAGTCTGCTGACGTTACCCTCATCCTACTCACTACAGTATGGTTATTTTTTTTCCTTGTCTAGAAAGTTAAGCTACTTGTTGGAGCTGTGTCTCGTATAGCTGAAGGCATTTGATTTCAACCAAGATCAAACAAATGTCTTTGGCATTTTCAGCCTGACATATTAGTACAGTAGGCTCACAAAATACAGAATGTGTGCTGTCAGACCAGAGTCTTTTCTCTTTAAAGGAAACTTGAATTTGAATTTAAATCATTATAATAAAAAGTAATAGCTTTTAGCAAGCTTTTTGTGCTTTTTAAGTTTCCTGTTAATGTAGAATAACATCAAGACAGAAGGTTGTACAGTACAGAGAAAAATATCCAAGGCTAAAAACAAGAGAGATGGGAAAGATTACTTTAGAAAGTTTGACAGAGGGAAAAATGCTTCCACTGTTAGTGCTGGGGGAGGTTGTATGTGGTAGATGAACACATTTTTACCAATTGGGATGATTTTCAATAGATATTTTATTTCACTACTGTCTTATCTTTATCTAGCATTCATGAATAGCGATTATTCCCTTGTAATACTGTTTTTCCACTGTTGTAGAGTAACTGAATGTTATTTCGAGTCTCCTCCTTTAGGAATCAAGAACCACATTGGAGTAAACAAAGCTCCTTGGGAAATACAGGACAACATAAAGACATTGTTAAATGTTTTACTTTTAATAGGTAACATTATCTGGAGTTTGGGAGTGAGCAGCTCTAGACTGGCTTTTAATTCAAACCAGGCGTAAGAGTGCATGTGTTGACCTATGGGCTTTGTAAGAGCCAAATAGGAACAGAGGAAGTGATGCCCTGAAAACGAGCCCGAACACCTGTACAGGTCACTGTTGGTCCATCACGCTTAACTAATTTTCCCCTGCCCTCTGACCTAGTTTTCCACAGTGCCATTGAGATTTATATCTTTCATCCTGCAAACCTTACAGCTGCCTTCAATTAATGAAAACAGCCTTAACTTTTTTATCTGATAAACTGAACTCACAGTGCTACAGGAACAATTGTTTTATTATTGTATTGACAAATTATCCTATTAACAAGTGGCTACTATGAAAATCAATTAAAATCTTGGCTGAAATACTTGAATATCACTGGAGAAGATACAAGGGGGAATTAACTGCTGAGTCAATTAACTCTTATTCTATACAGTTCATAAATTAGGTGTGACCAGCACAAAATCTGTGATTTTTATTGATAATTTGAACACAAATTATTGGGTGAAATACAGAGAAGCATGATATGGAACTTATTTTTTTATTTTATAGAGACTATGTCTATGGGAGTTACTTGCAACATATTTGAGATATATTTCACAAGTTTCTCCTCTCTATTTCTTGCAGATATGTTAATGCATGTTGGATGGAAATGCCAGCTTTCCATCCTTCAGACTCCATGAGAAGGCAGAAGGTAGGAGTGGTATCTTGCATGGCCAGGATGGCCTACCCTAGTGTGTACTAAACTGAGATCAGCTCTTTACAGACTTCCTGCATGAATTGAGCTTAAAGCAACCCATCTTTATGCAGAGATGTGAATTTTGTTTGAAAAGGAAGGCTGGAATATCAGACCCATTTCTGAAATAAGGTAAAAGAGAGAGTTACACACATGTATATTCATATGCATTTATATGTATACACACACATGCACATATATTTTTATATAAATACAAATACAGTGGTCTGAGGAAATATATACTGAATAAATTTTGTAATGTTCTCATATTTCAATTAAACAACAAAGACTGTTTCCTTAGGAAAAAAGGAACAAAGCAGTCCTGGCACTGGAATATCAGAAAATGAAAATGTTGAGAGACTGAAAACAGAAAGAGGAAATTAGAGTTGTCGTGCACCAGTGAATCATTATAAGTCTCTCAGCTGCTCTTTGGCAATGGTTGCTGCAGGGAACTCTACATGAACATGTCTCATTCACCACCAACAGCTTATGGGGACTAACACTACAAAACCAGTGCATAAAAGCAAGGGAAATGGATGAGTGGAAAAATCTGCTTACTGACAGTGCTCACCGTATGAATGACAAACTTCTCCACCCGGAAATGACAATAGTCCTTAATGTTACAGGGCCACAGGGTCTGGATAATTGCAAAGTATTTTATACTCAGATGTCTACTAAAATATTATTCACAAGACGTTATACTGTGTACTGGTTTTAGACCTCTTGTTTACTACAGCTGTTAATATCATCATCATTTTATAAGTCTGGTAACATCCAGAAGCTCCAATTAGAGCCAAGCACCACTGTGCTAGGTGGTTTCAAAATGAACATAAGTCCTTTTTTTTGAAGGCCTTGAAAAATCCTGTAGAGTGGATAGCATTTCTTTGAAGTTAAAGAGTATATATCTAATTCATACAAAAGCCAAACTCTTCCCTTTTTTTTATCAAATGCCTTTCCTAAGAAAACTATTATTTGACAATTGATATATAAAATCTGTACTAGACTGTAGTGATCTTTCAGGAAAATATAATCTGCAATGACATGGAAAATGGGCATAGTAATGTGTACTGAAAATGAAGGTATGAAAGAAACTTCCCAAGTTAATACAGGGTAAGAAACATTTGAGCCTAGAGAACAACATGGACAGAAAATCAGCTGCCATAAATCATGATAGCTGCAGTAAAATCTCCAAAGTTGCAATAATTGTCTGCATAAGGTCCTTCAGCTTGATGTCAGGAGCTTAGCAAATCTGACCAAACTAGTGCAGCTACTACTACTAATTATACGTATTCCATGTATTCTAGAGTTGATTAAGTGCTTGCCTGTCTGCACTTTTTTTTTGTTTTTTAGGGGTAGGGTGGTGTGTTGTGGTGTGTGTGTGTGTGTACTTTTTAAGAATTTGTGAGGAGATGGGGGTTATTTTTCACAGGGTGAAGTGGAAGCCGTATACACTTTTTCCTGCGAGGTTATTGTTACTGTTAACTGGTGATCGTCATAATGAACAGCTCAAATTGTAGCAAGCAGTGTTGTTTACTATCAGCCCATCTGAAGTAATCTGGAATACACACAAGCCTCCCATGTTTAGCATTCTGATTGGAATTGACTGGCTAAGAACCTTTTGATAACATCTTTGGAGGAAGCTGAACAGTTTATTGTACCTGTCCCTATGCTTTTTGTAAATGCATTCCTCCACAGCTCTCCTTGTGCAGTCAGGGTGTACTTTATCATGTGGATGCTAGATGAAGTTTTATCCTTCATTGCAATGCATTCAGGTTTTCGCTGTTGGAGCCTGATCTAACCTTTAGCTTTTCAGCCTTAATGAAAAAAATCTGCTTTCATCTCTTTAATCTAGCAGTAGTATGTGGTTGTCATTGTTTAATACACAGGAAATATCAAGGGATCTGCAACAGAGCAGAACAGGCAATAATAATTAAAAATAACTTACAAATACACTTGCAAATGCATGAAATGATTCTGCTTTATTTACTGTTCCATACTAGACATTTTACATTAGTATCCAGGCAACAGAAAGTTAATTCCAGAAAAACTTTACAAATCTCAATATTCTTCCACCACACTCATAAGCAGATGGACCAGAAATGCGTCATTCATTGCTTGCCACAGGCTATTCAATGTTTATCATTCACCTTTCTTTGTTTCCAAAAGGTTCTTCCCCCAGTTAGAGATTAGAAACAGTATTTGGTAATTGCTACTGTGGTTCCCAATCAGACAAGTAGTTGAGTGAAGAGGATGACCTGTAAACCCTTCCTAGATGTTGGTGGAGGCGTGATGTTAGCTACAAAAAGGCTTGTGTGCTACCTTTAAACTGTAACATACGGGTACAGTGGTGCATTTGTGGCTGTAACTAAGGAATAATTAAGGTAAGTTTTGTCCTCACTCCTTGTGTAAACATATGGAATTATATCAGGACAAATCCATGTTAGTTGTCAAAAAATTCAAGACCCAGAAAAAGGCTAAAAGTACCCAAAAATTAATTTATGGCTTTAATTAAACATTCTCCCAGGCTTCCTCAATTTAGGTACATTATTTATTGTTTTTTCTTTGTGCCCAGTGTATGCATGAAGAATCACCCTATGCTTAGTATATTGTAAATGCAATATACTCTAGCTGTACTGTGTGTCAGATGACTTTGTTCAATGCACAGATCCAATTGCAATTTGTTGTTGAGGTCACTGGAGAGAACCTCACAGTCTTGTGGTGGCATAGGCAGATATAATTTCATTTTTGCCATGGGACAGTAACAAGGAGCAATGCAAATGCTTGCCTGCTTCCATTGTGTCCCTTCACCATGTGGAAAGGATCAGACTGTGTGCTAAACCTATTTGAGTATTGTTGTCTCCAGAGATGCACATACATGCTACAAAAACCCTAGGCCATGTCTTTGAATTCTATGTTCATATATAACATAGTTTTTCTGGGTATTTATTTCCCTTTTTCCACTGAATCTCTTTAATTTCTTTAATAGTCTTTTTTGCGTCATGTGATGTTTCTATGTTCACTCATCTTTTACTGCATCAATCATTTTATATACACAATTGTGAATTATACATGGTGTTATACAATGCATATTTAATTATCCTACAGGCACCAGCAGCATCATAAGTGAAAGCTGCATTTCACAACTGAAATCACCATTCCTTTAATTCACCCAATATGATAAAACATCAAAAGAACAATGATATATTCTGTCCACAGAATAAGAAATACTGTACTTTTTCTAAAACTGTGCATAATGATGAGTTCAGGGATGCACAAGCAGTAAAATTCACCAATTTTTCATAATATTTCCCTCTGTAACTCCAGTAAATTAAGTGTGATAACAAAAATGGGCAAACTTTTGAATTCCTCTGAGTTTGGATGACGGTATAACTAAAGCTGCTATCCTTTTGATGGGAGCGCCTTATGTGGCTCAACTCAGCCCAGACCTCATTGACTTCTGTAGTCTGAATTTTTCAGATAATATCATCTGGCATCCATACTACTTTGGCATGCCAAACAATATCTATCTTATCTAACTCAATCAATCAGTCTGTCTGTCATACTTTGCATTTATATAACGCCTTTATCCAACAAATGCAACCTGCTTTACAAACTTTAATTAACTTAGGCATCTAGCATCCCAGGGAAGCAGGGAAATACAATCTCTTTTAGTATGGAGGAGGAAACAGAGACAAAGAGAAATTATGAGTGGGAGTCATCTTGCCTTTAACTGAGTAAAAGATAGACGTTTAAGCTTTGGAAAAGCACCCTAGGCTCTCTTTAATGTTATAGGAAATAATTCATCCAGCATAATTTAGGCACTGATTTTAGGATGAAACTAATTATCCCCTGGGCACTTTTATTTGTGGCCATGATAGAAGCCTAGATACCTACCTTACACTTAAGAGTCTTAACTAGGGGAGGTGATCCTTATCCAAAATTCCTCACCCAAATTCAGTGAGGGATACAAGATATGCACTGTTCAAACCAAACCAAGTTCTGAGAATATAACACTTGAATTCTGCTTTTGGCAAACTGAGAAGACAGAAGGATTTAGAAGGGATGCTTTTATGGTTAAGACCACGGCCTTTCTACTCTAACATGCAAAATCTAAAAGACTATATTTTACCTTTTAATAAAAACACAAATACCTGTTTAGGGTATTTAGGGATCTTTCTTTTCTCCTGGCAAAAAAATTATTTGCAACTGGTGAAAATCTTTTCAGAGGAAAAAAAACATATGTTCAAAAAGGTTATTAGTTTTACTTGAAAATGTAACAGTAAATATTATTTTGGAATTTTTATGCTTTTTTTGAACAAGAAAATTATGTCCCAGTCCCTCTCCCTCTTTTCTTCATTCTTATGTATTTTTTTTCAGTTTCCTAGCCTTACCTTTCTTTCATGAACACACAGTCCAAAAATGAAAATATGAGTAGAAAAAAAGAGTAGGAAGATCCCAAGGCAAAAAAAAAAAAAAAAAAATCAGAAAAGCAAAAAAAATATTTTTTAAAGTCACTTTGCAATTACAGTGAATATAATGTTCTTCAATGTTTTGTTTTCTCTTCTTGTTTTAACTCTCTTTTTCCTGCTTTGCTTTACTTGGAGATATGTACCCTAGCTAGATTTTGCCTTGAAAATTGCTTCCAAATTTTCCATTCATTGGCAACTTGTTAGGATATTGCTGGAAGGAAGCCCACATCACTTTTGCCTCTCTTTTCTATACACTAACATGGGATTGAAAAAAAGGTTCATTCAACCTCCTCTCATTTCTGGCAGTATGATCGTCCCCAGAGTCCAGCTTCTTCTAGGGTCATCCAAGGAAGAAAAACACCCCCTCTTCTGTGAAAAGTTGTGAAAGCTTAAAACTAATAGTTAAATTTCATTATGCTGTAGGGCTTTTCCATTGGTTTTGCCTAAACATTCACCAGACCTACCAGAGTTAGCAAGCTAGCACTACATTCAGAGCTGTGAGAGGCTAATACAACTCCTGCACCACATGGGGAAGGAAGGAGAAACTGTAAAAGAGTTTGATGAAGGGCAAAAAGTATTTTTACCTCTTTGGATAGCAAGGATCCTCTTCCTTCTGTAGAAGATTGTTTTCTCAAGTAACTTTTCCTAAGTGCCATTGAAGTACTTTTCCAAAGTATCTTCAATACCAAAGAAATCAAATTATCCCAAGGAAAAATAGATTTCTTTTTCTTCAAATATGATCTCAAATAGATTAATTTCTTCTTCTTTTTTTTTTTTTTTCATTTTAAGACAACTCAATGAAATTATTTAGCTTTTTAAAAATGGAGAGCCAATGCCTGTATTACTCAAGTAAAGAAATTGCAAGAGAAATAATGGCAGAATGTGCATTGTAACCACAGACAATGTAATATCTCCATACACTGCAGTCATTATAATTAAAGGAAAAGGCACTTTTCCAGTATTATTTTAAATAGTTATTATTAATGAAATGTTTATAACATATGTAACATGTATGACTAACACATTTTTTAATAAAAATGAAAAGGATGAAAATCCCTATGAATTTTTACCCTGAAAATAAATAGTATTAACTATCTTTAATTGTATAATCAAACACTTAAAATTACATTCCACAATAAATTCTATTTGTTTTTAATATATTGATGTTTTAGATATCTGTAACATTTTTATGAGTGGGTACATAAAATACCATCAGCTGTTACAAGAATCATCTTAATGTATTCAGCATCTTGATAAAAATTTCCATTTTGTTTATTTTTAAGATAAATCAACAATGTTTTTACACTATTGTCCTTGTTTTGCTAGGATAGAGTTAATTTTGCTCTTAGTAGTTAGAATAGCTGTGTTTTAGTGTCAGTGTAGGATTTGTTATGAGAAGAATGTTGATAAAAGTACTAATGTTATTAGTTGCTGCTGGAGCTCAAGGCCACTGTGTTTGGCTGGTTCACAGCTGCATTAGGACTGGGAGGGAGAAGCACAGGGAATAGCAAAACCCAGAATTGGCATTTGGATGTGCCAGTGAAATATTCCAGATCATACCCTGTCATGTCAGTACATTAACCAGGGCTGACTGGAAGACGAGGGTATTCTCTCGGGGATCGCTTGGGCTCGCTCTTCTGGGGTTTCAGTTTCAGGACTGTCTGGGCTCCGGGATCTCTGGCTGGCAGAGGCTGGGCATTGTTTGGCAAGTGGTGAGCAATTGCACTGTGCATCACTCATTTGTATATTCTGTTATTACTGTTATCATTGTCACTTTATTTTACTTAGTAAATAGTTTTGATCTCAACCCGTGAGTTTCCTTGCCCTTTTCTTTCCAACTCTCTCCCTGACTCCCTGCTGCGGGTGGGGTTGGGGTGGGGGAACAGTGAGAGAGGGGAGAGAGCATCCTGTGTTTGACTACAAGCCAAACCACCACAACTATATTAAAATTTATACTTTTCTCAATCTAGTCAGATACATAATTAATATTATTATTAATACTGTGAAATTGTGCTTGTCAGGCAAAAATGTCATGTAGGTCCAGATTTGCAGATCCTTTTTATGCAAAATGTTTGCACAATTTGCATATTCCTAATTCATGGAATATGCTTCTGATTTTGGTGTTCATATTACACCTACTACTGTTGAGTCTTCTGCTAATACAGGCAAAAACCAGAGCTCTCTTATTGCTCTTCAAGCCTATTCCATCATCTCATTCCAAGATCAACTACAAATTTAGTTTCACATCTGCTGGTGGCTTCTAGGTGTCTATATGTACTCAGGGACACTCAAGTGATTGGTAAGAGTCAAAGTCTCTCAGGAGTTGAAATGTAGCCCTATGGTAAAATATATTTCAAGAAGAAATTGGAACAAATGAAGCTCCTTGTAGAGAATTAAGACATCAGGTTCCTGAAGAGAGTCAATCAGACATCGTAGATCATGTACCAAAATTTTTGCATCAGATTCTTTAATGAAAGCAAAAAAAATGTTTTGAAACTGCAAGAAAACAAAATGCATGAACCATGTTAAGTGTACAAGAAGTTTCAATGCAATCAATCTATCACATACTTTATATCCAACATGTTCTTATAGGCAAAGCATTTAGAAAATGTCTAGTCATCTGGATGCTTTGGTTTAGGGCCATCTTAAATAGACTAGATATTCCAAAAGGGATTGTTCAATCTTTTCTGAAAATTAGGTTTACTTAGGGACATAAAAGCATTTAGGTGTACAAATCCGGGGTTTTTTTGTCACTTTGTAACTTAAAGATGGTTTTACTAGATTGAATCACAGGATGAATTTCTCCAATCTCTTTAGCATGATTTCCTAGGAACATGAAAAACTGCACTGCTATTTTATTCCTTGTCTGGGTATGATACTGAGTCCTCTTCATGATCTTTTGTGTAAGTGAAAAATCTAGCATTGGGCAGATGACAGTGTCTTTACTTGCCTGACTACGGCACCTGAAAACATCTCACAATCTTCTACAATGGCCTCTCTTATTTGCTGAAGATGTCAGAAGAGACACCACATGAGACAGCCAAGGAGGAAATCTCTTTTTATTACCACTGAAAAATACAATGTTGTGGTTATATTTTTCTCATCTCCCAACAGGCAAATGTTACCATCTATTTAATGTTATTTTTTCATTAAAATGAAAATGTAACTTTGCAAGTATGGTAAAGCTATTCTAGGCACAGTGCCTTCTTTACTGTATTTATATATTTCGAATGTATTTAATTTAGAATAACTTAATCTTTCTAACAATATTTAAGCTAAAAATAGAGAAGATGGAAATTTTCTGAAATTGGGCTGGCACCAGGGTTTAGTGTGATAACAGCTTATCTCTGAGAACTAGGTCAGAACATAGCTTAAATTATACAAGTTTGATTGCTTTTTAGGCAGCTGCTTTGTTGATCTTGCTTTTGAGTCACACAGGGGTCCCAAGCACAAATCGGGATCCTAAGGAAGAGGGACTGAACTGTCAAAGAGAAAAGACAGATTCTGTCCATACTCGCTGTTGAAAATACACTGAAGGATTGCAGAATCTGTTGTAGTTCAGCTCAGCCTTGTATCTGCCCCAGCACCACTTCCAGATGGGTTAACGGGGACAGGCTCCTTCAGTATCAGGTACATTGTCTGACAGAGTTGCATGAGAAATAGGAGCTATGTCTAATTGACACTGTGTCTAGTTTTAGGCAATGCTATTACTTTCTGACTTTCATGAGTATCCCTGATAATTTATTAATTAAAAAATGGAAAACATACTATTTGTGAAATTCAGAAAAAAAGGACTATATTAAAACATTGCTCTAGGCATATTTTGCTGCATGTAAATCTGATTTGTTGACATCCTATATAACATACCAAACCAATGTACTTCAGCTCAGTGATTTGCTATCTTCCAGCATAATTAATTTCCAGGGATGTGTGTGCATCCAAACAAGAAGCAGAAAAGGATCAGAAGGAATGAACTTGTCTAAGTGTATTCAGACAGTATACATGAAAAAAATGTAACAAATAACCTTATGCTTCCCTACTACCAAAAGTTCATCAAGATTAGTAACTTTGGCAGAGCTTAATTAACAGCTAGGGAAAATGTAACCTGGGGTGAGAGGAAGGCAAACTGATTAACAGAAACTTTTTGTTTCTTAATTATGCTTTTAATTATTCTCTTTTAGATCTTTCTCACCTACTGTTGGGCAAACTGTATGTAGTTTAGTATTCATATTGTGCTCAAATAAGTCGAGTCATTCAGAAGCTCAAAAACTAACGTAACATTCCTACTTAGGCAAGACTGCAAACTTTTGTCATAAAAAAAAAATTAAATCTATTTCCTGATATTTTTTGCCTAGTTTAACAACTCAAGAACAGCTTTTTTCATGCCTTTTAACAAGTCTTCCTCTATCTGGATTAGATTCCAAGAACAAAGACCAAAAAAATGATAAAAACAAAAAAAAAAAGCACCAAATGAGAAATTAAAATGAAGATGTTTGGATTAAAATTAAGGTAAATACTCACTAAAGAGTTGAGGTGACTTAGCTTATTTAAACTATTTGAGGCTGTTATTCAGAGCTGACCTTCTGGCCTCCTGGACCCTTGGGTGGGTGACTGTGCAAGGCTGAATGCAGCCTCATGGATGGAGCCCGCAAGCATTCGGCTTTGCTTTCACCAGTCATGGTTGAAAGAAAAAAAAAAAAAGGCAAGGTGACTCAACTGTGGCAAATAAATGGAGAGGGTGATGATGTTCTCCCACAACCAGGTTGGGATCACAACCAGCACTTTATCCCTGCAGCTGTGTTTTGGGAACCATTAATTTGCTGGAGTGTCCTCAAGTGACATTGCACACTGTAGTAACAACACCAACAGCAAGAGTGGTAGATTCTGCTCCTCTCCTTAGCATCACAGGTCTAGTGAGATACTTGGAGAAGGATCTGTAAGGAAGAGGCTCTCTCCCTCTTCCATTATTCTTAACTGTGCATCTTGTAGCTTTGTTTCAGTGTAACTTTGTAATTCATCCTGGTTACACTTAGTGCACTTCAGCAAAGCAATATCTCTGGATATATATAAAAACGGGAATATATTTGCAACTCACTCTCTCTCTCCCCCTCACCATGTATATCTCACAAAACAGAGTATCTGTCAAAAAACTAAAAGATTCCCATCCAAGTCCTTCCAGGTATAGTACACTGTGGCCTTGCTCCTGCAAAATATAAAATCTGCTGTGGAGGAGTGGCATGACACATGTTTTATAATCTTACCTAAAGTCAATCCCAGCTACCTCCTCTATGCTGCTCCAGAAGATCCAAAAGACAACAGAGAATAAAAAGAGCTCAAAGTTGAACCTGATTCACACTCAGCAAGATTGAATAACTAATAGCTACATGAAAAACAAAACAAAACACAGCAAAACAAAACAAAACCAAACAAATCATGAGGCTGTTCCTAGTGTGGTTTTGGAGAGGAGAAACCCTACATGCACTGTATAAATGTGAGTTTTTGGCATTTGCTCACTCTACAATGAAATAAGATGTGGTGGTGATTCTGTGATAGCAGTGCCTTTGGTTACTTCTGGTTAATGTAGGCCACCTACATGTACTTACCTCATACCTTGCAGCTTGACAATAATTTACTGATTAGAAAATAATCTGATACTATGGCTATTTTTTTGTTGTCATTAGATGTGTTTGTTTTAGGGGAGATAACTCAGAATTTTTTAAAGGGTTTTTTGTTTGTTTTTAAATCAAGATTATATTTTTTAAAAGAAAAAAAAAATCTTTAAATATATCTGATTGCTTTTCTAACTAAGCTAACCAAATAATTTTTCTATCCAGGTAACCAAACTACTGTCTGGGAGCTGTAGCTTCCAAGAGAGCAATGGAAGCTGTCTTCACTGTATCAACTTAATTAAATGTCGGCAATGCTTTCACAAGAGCAGGACCAGGGTGGTAGCAGAGGCAGGCAGAGAATTCTGTATTAAAAACAGCCCCCATGGTTAATTAATAGGATCTGCCACAAGCACTGAGCCCTTAGCCCCTTGTTGCAATGGAATAGTAGCTTCTGTGATTCAGGGACTAAGCAAAATAAGGGACTAGCTAAACTAATATTTAAGATGTGTGAAAAGTATATTAATTATATTTAAAAAAAACCACGACCACAGTTCAGAATACTGCCTGATGCTCTTGTAGGTCTCTGAATAGAACGATCAAGGTCTCAATTATTAACCCTCCTCTGCTGGGGTGCTTTTAACCCAAGAAGACACATTTTTAGGATCACTTATAAATTCCCTGGTGAGCCTGCAGGGGGGGACGGAAGGGAGAGACTCTCTATTAGAATTGCTGTAACTTTCATTTTTATGCATTTATCTCTCAGCCTAGAGGAAGAAAAAGCAGTTCAAACAAACTCTTCTCTGGCTACTTTATTTCAGCACATTTGTGACCTAGATAAGATCATTATCTAACAGCTTGGAGTGGAGTTGAAGGTATATAGTTGTTCTTAATAGGAAAAAATAGTTATAATTTAATGTAATCTATGTTTGTGAAATAGCTGTGATATATTTCTCAGACTCTGAGCCACAAGGCAGGAAGGACACTTTCAAGCAAATTATTCAACAGGTCAGATAAAATGGCTATTTTAAATTACACTGCTTGGGGAGTGGCACAGTTTTAGAAGGAACTTTATAGTCCTGCAAAGTGCTTATTTCTAGAGGAGAGCAATTAAACAGCTTGCTTAGGGAAGTCATGCACTCCTCACGTTAAGTTTGTAAATCAAGACTGGATATTTTTTCCTCAAAGGCAGGTTCCAAGTCAAACAGAAGTTATGGCCTTGGTGCAAGGAGTCTCTGGTAAGAACGATGAATAAATTATGTATGTTAAAATCCACAAATAGATCAGGAGGCAATGACAACTAAAGCTGAAACCTTCAGATAAGTGTTCCACAGGAACAACACAGGCCCTTTTGTAGTCTAAAACCAGAAAATATAATCCCATCTGCATACTGAAAGTAAACTTGGACATGTCCCCTGTTAGAAGGGACCTTGTAAGGGATCAGCTAGTTCTAACCCCCTTGCCATGATCAGAGACACCTTCCACTAGACCAGGTTGTTCAAAGCCCCATCCAACCTTGTGCACTTCCAGGGAGTGGACATCCACAACTTCTCTGGGCAGCCTGTTACAGTATCTGACCTCCTGTGAAGGTCTAATCTAAATCTACCCTCTTCCAGTTTAATGCCATTATCCCTTGTTCTGTCGCTCCCTGCCTTTGTGAAAAGTATCCCCCCATCCTTCCTGCAGGAACCTTCAGGTACTGAAAGGCTACTATAAGGTCTCCCTGGAGCCTTCTCTTCTCCAGGCTGATCAGCCCCAACTCTCTCAGGCTGTTCTCATAGGAGGGGTGCTCCAGCCTTCGGATCATCCTGGTGGCCTCCTCTGGACTCACACCAGTAGGTCCATGACCTTCTTATCCTGAGGGTCCCAGAACTGGATGCAATACTCCAGGTGGGGTCTTTTCTTCTCTTTGGTTCTTTTCTGCAGGGGTTTTTCCCCCCATAGAAGAAGAAAACATGGCCTTTGAACATGAAAAATAATGTACTCTTAGTTTTAGTAGACATATTTTTTGTTTTGGGTTAGTACCCTGCTCCATACGTACTATAACTGTAAGCTCTCCTGCTCAGACCTTCCACTGAAGCACTAAAGGTCCATATTCTAGAATTGTTTATTTGGGATTTCCCTTTCAGTGGTGAAGGGCTGCAAGTATTTAGTGACCCCTGCTGTCTTTTGGTCTCTTATATTGATTTTCTTCACTTTGTGACCTTAGGGTCTGCACTGACCTTTTGCCCTTTCATATGAGAACTTCTCTGCAGAAGGGGTTGTGCCAGAGATACTATGAGGAGGCAAGACCAGTCCCTAATATTCTGGGTAAAGCTTCCTTTTTGGTGGCTTGCAGGTGCGACTTGACTATATTGCCTTGGATATTTGCATGTTAGAAGTGATGGTGGAGGTCCACGGGCAGGTACCTGGATTGCTACCAGTTATTAATTGCTCCTCTGAAAGGGTAGGGAGTCAGAGATATCACTTTTGACTTATATGATGATGAAAGAGAATATAGTCTGTCCCCCCTCATTTCAGTTACAAATAATGAAGTGGCAGCGATCTAAAATACTGGAAGTGAGGTCCAGTTGATGTCTAATATAGGTTTTTTTACTTTCTCGTACTGATTAGAGAGAAGTTCTGTGGAACACCTATTTAAAAGAAAAGCCTGCATGAATATACAAGCAAATGTAGAGCTGTGCCAAGTCACACCCACCTCTCAGACACTGTCAAATATTTTGGAGGGGACTGGGGTCTTTTTTTCACAGAAACAATGCACTTGTCTTTCCGTATAAATCACCTGCAGAGAAATTAAGAAAAAGGAAGAAAAGAAAAAAAAAAGTGCCTCTAAAACAAAGCAGTGTAAGCCCTATATTAGGCATCAGACTGGCTAATTGCTACTGAAGTATTTCTCAGCAATATGTATGTATTAAGCAACCACCAGAAATATGAGAACTTAATAAGTAGCGAGAAGAGAATTTATACAAAAAACAGACATAACAAGGCAAAGTTAATTCATCACAACTTTCACATAAGCCTTTGCTGGGCAGTTGGCCAGGCCCATCACATTATCTGTTTGACTCAGTGAGTCACTCCAGCTAATAGAATTTTGCCCCGTGTTTGTTGTTGCCATGGCAATGCAATATTATCAGGCATGTCATGTTCACAGATCAGTAGCAGCGGCGCTGCTGCAGACACACAACAGCTTTCAGCCTTTGACCATAAACAGGAATTCACTCCACAGTCAGTCTGTCAAAAAGGAAGTCGGCTGTGGTGAAGAAGCACTAGTGCCAGTACCACTAGCCTTTTCCTTTTTCCTTTGTGAGCACATTGCCATTATCATTAAAATAACCTTGAGTCGTCATGAATTCATTCATTCACAAACATTGTCAAAGAAGGTGCAATAGTTCAAGAGAATTCAGAGGGTCAAAGAGAGGACTAGTTTTAAATCTGTGCCTATTGAACCTGGAAATGACATAGTCTGTTAGATATAATCTTATTCTTACCATAGCAAATCAAGCTGTGTTGACTGGCACCAATGTCCAAGTCAATTCAGCACCATGAAAGGTTACTAGGAGTAAAGAGGTCATATCCTTTGTGGTATTGCTTTGAGAAATAAACTTAGGCATGTGTGGGAATATTTTACAAAGAATAGCTTTTTCACCAAAAGTGAAAAACAAATCCTGTCAGGAATCTATAGAGACGGCAGGTATTTTCTGACATAGTCATATTTAGTGGTTAAACCAAAGCTATAATTACTATGCTTTTTCAATATTTTCAATGTTTAATTGAGTCATAACTATTCCACCGGATATTTTAATTGCTTTCCAAAGAAAATTGTTAGAATATTATTTTGAAACTGAGAATGTACTTCATCTTGGGGTTTATAGGGATTTTCAGTTTCTTTCCAACATAGATGTCAAATAATAATAGGGAATACATGGGAAGATCATCGACCATCTGAATTTTATTTGTTTGATAGATTGCACAAGATTCACCCCGGTGTAATGTCTTTGACATCAGCTGAGTTGTTCTGATTTATCATGCTTTGAAAGGAGGACTCAGATTCTTGGATTTAAAATACAGAAGAGAATTTTTGCAAGGACATACTGTTTTTTAATGCCTCTGTTGTGTGGAAAGACCTGTTTAAACATTTGTTGTCACATATGTCACAAAATGTTGTTGACAAGCTATACTGGCATTGAGAGACCCTACACAAAGTTTAGGAATGCATTTGAAAATTCTTATGAGCAATAAGAGGCTGATTATGCTTTTCCTTCTGTGGGCTTTAGAGTAGTATAACTCCACAGATTTTGAAGCAGTTGCTGCTGAACTCCTGTGAGAAGTGGTTCCATTCTGATAAGTGCTGATCGCCTTTATTGCAGCACTGATTCTTCAAGTTACGCAGCTGAGACCACCAAAGTGCTCACATTTACACTGGTGTAAACAGAACCAGTGTTTGGTCCCTAGGATTTAAAATAGAACTTTGGGACCAGTCTTTGACTATACTTGATGAATACAGAGCAGAAGTCCTGAGATGTAAAGCTTTTGCCCAAAACCCATTTTCTGCTGAATAGAATATCTACTCAGCTTGTATTACCACTGAAGTTAATTTCATCCAGTGTGGCAGAATGGATTTATACTTGCTATGCATCTGCAGGAATCTCCCTTTGCTAACATCATGCCACAGATTCTGCAACCTGGATTTTCTTACAGTTATGAGGAAGGCTGTGTCTCCCATATTGCCCAAAGAAATACTAAAGTTTAATCTGACTGTGCAGTGTACAGCCAAAAGTGCAGTATTCCAGTACCAGAGTATACTAATGGCCAGGCAATTAAAACAGGACTACTCTTGTGCTTGAGACTTGAAAGAGTTTCTGGTAATCAGGAAGGAATAATGGTAGAATTGAATCTACTCTCAACTCCTGTCATGAAGGGGCAGGCACAGCTTGATGATCTCAAAGATCTGAAGTAATATGAGCTTTTAACTGAAATCTATTTGCTTTAACGGCACTACTCTTGTTTTATTCCAGTGAAGTAAAGATCAGAATGAAGCACAAGGAGTAGACAGTGTCCACTTGTTTTGGGGAGGAATGAACAGGAAGACTTTCAAAATCATGAAACAGGACATAAACAGTGAACTGACCTCTGTGCATCTGCACATCTGTTTTTCAGTCAGCCTGTAGCATACCCATATAGGATAAAAGAAAGTAAGGGAGGAATAACATACATTTATATCTATATTTTGCCTTCTCATAAAAGTGATAACATTAGACTTATACTGGTTAAAAGCTATTTCAGTGAAATTGATGCAGCTCCTCTGCCTGGCCATCCTTTGATCAGGTCCAAAACAATTGTCAGTCTAGCTTGCAAGGGCTCTGAATGTCTCACACAGACTCCATATTAAGTGGAAGAGACTTTTACCAGTAAATGACATCTAATTCAATAACAACATAATTAAACAGGTACAATTTTAGTGTGTTGAGAAGGAATGAAATACACAGTCTGCTGTAGTAGAAATCGTGGAATAAACCAGTTATGGTTTGGATCATTTAATCTTAGAGTAATGGCTGTTCTGTTTACCCCAGGGGTCAGCAGATTTTTGCCATTCAGTGGCAATCTGCAAATGCATTATAGCTAATCATGTCAAACTGGCAAAGGAAAATAAGTCACTGACATTTTAAAAATGTGTTTTTAACATAACTTTTTTAAAAGACTGTATGATCTACAGATGAATCAAACATTTTACTCTGTGTTTGCTACTTTTCCTCTTTCACAGTGAAATACATATTTTCCTGGAACTTGACTCTACTGCAAACACCTTCAGTTTTATTTCTTGCCTTTGCACTTTGTATTATTAGTCCAATATTTCCTAACATAACCAAAGAGAAAGAATAATTCTTTCCTTTGACTCTAACGGAAAATATTCTTTCTGAAAAAGTAAGTTTAGTTTAGTCCCATGTATGAGAGTGTAACAATTTCATGAAGGAAATTCTTACTTTTTAAACCTTGTGAATAATGATTTAGTGAAAAATATACATGATATTCTATGGATTTGCAGTCATATCATCCAGGTGGTATGATATATTATGAACAGTCATAACTTTGTGCTTTCATTGGTAGGCATATGTGGTAGAAGATTTGGCTAAGTCCAGACACTGAAAAATGATATTTCGAGTAAGCTGCAATAGTTCAGAAGTTTGTTATGACTATAACAAAAGATGTTGACTCTGAGGAAAGGAAAAGATTCAGCAAGTACTGAGAAGTTTTTATGTAGACCTACTTATAATGGTGCTTCCTATCCAGCACCTTTGCTTCCCTTTCATCTTATCTTGAAGGAAAAGTTTTTTGGAACACTCCAAAAATAAGAATTGTAAAATAGCCTTTAATTTTGACTGCAGCAAATGAACTTTTCAAAATATCTTGTGTTAACAAAAGAGAAATGAACTGAAAAAGTGGCTTTATAGAAAATGAATATTTTGGGTTCACAGCTAAGCTCAATACTAATATTTTGTATAATTTACTGGAAGCATTTAAATATGAAGAGCCTTCCAGAACTGAAAATTAAACAAAATATTATTTATTTATAGGCTTTTCCATGGCATTTAGTGCTTTACACATTTGAGTACTGACAGTAAGATAATCTCTTAATTATAAACTTAAATTTATAAAGGGAGAGAAAACTTCTCAAAATACTTTTAAATAAATCCAGAAAACTTCATATCCAATTACCTTAAAAGAGAAAATAACATGTAAAGAATATCTGGCTAAATATAAAAGTTCACCTCAGGCTTACTTAATGTGTTGGGTTTGTGTGGGGAGGGGGTCCGTTTTTTTGGTAGTGGGGAAAGAGCCACCTTCTGAAAGGGAAAAGCTCCCCTTACTCCAAGGTGGAGACCCCCCAGCCCAGGCTGGACCAATGAGCACTAGAGAAATGCCCTGCAAATCCATATTTGTGAGGGGAAGGACTGTCCTGAAAAGAAGTAGGTAGCGGTGAACCCGGAGGAGAGGCCATTGACCTAACTAAAGACAACCATCGACCTAAACAAAGGACAGGCAGACACAGAGAGAGCTTTGTTGCCAAAGACAGAGGGCCACACCCAGTTCTACTGTATGGAGTAGGAGACAAAGTCCCCTGCAACCTATGGAGATTCAGTGGCAGAACAGACACCAATGTGTAGGTCATGGAGGACTCCACCCTGAAGCAGAGAAGTTGAGCCTGAGGGTAGTTGTGACTGGAATTGTGACCCTGGCAGTCACCCACTGCCAGAGCAGGGGTGGATCCCCAGAGTGGAGGGTGAGTCTGCAGCCCATGGATGTCCCCATACTGGTGTCGGGAGTTGAGCTCAAAGAGGTCCGTGTCTCCATGAGAAGCTTGCCCTGGAAAGTCTTGTTCCTGGACTTCCATGCCAGGAAGAGCAGCAGAGGTGAACTGACTGTAAAAGCGTCCCTGTCCTCTGTGCGGCTGGTGGGGTGAAGGTGGAGAAATCAGGAGCAAAGTGATTTGAGCCTGAGAAGAAGGAGGGGTGGGAGGAAGGTGTTGTAAGATGTGGTTGTTATGTCTACTCAGATGATTTGCAACTAATTAAATTGATTTTTCTTTCCCAAGTTGATTTTGTTTTGCCTGTGACCATAACTGGTGAGTGAGCTGTTCCTGTCCTCATTCCTAATCCTGTGCCCCCTTTGTTGTGACTCCCATCCCATCTCACTGGGTGGGGGGAGTGAATGAAGGTCCACATGGTCCCACTGTGGGTCAAACCACCACACTTAAATAATGAAACACTTATCTGATTTACTTTTATTCAGATTCATTTTCCCCATATCTCTTGTGTCAGACATCACTAAGATAGCAATCTGAAAGGCATAAGAGGTGGAATCTGAGGTCAAACTCCCACTTCATTACTATAAATCTGATTGTACTGAGACATTCAGACGAACAAAGTTTAGCATCTAGTACAACAGAAAATTATTAGTTTTGATCTAGACTGCAAGGATCTTGACTTAAGTCAAACTATTTATCATACCAAGTGAAATCATAGTATTATTGAAAACTATGGCAAAGCTTCTGTTGACTACAGTGGACCCACAGTTTTAACTCTGGAAACTATGGTGATGCCACCTCCACCTCTAATCATGCATGTAGAGTTCCTTCCTTTTCTAGATTTGGAGTTCTTATTTTGAGAATAAACACCGTGAACAATCAAGAAATGGCTGAGGGGTAAAAAATGAGAGAAAGAAAGCATGCAAAAGGGTTACAAGCAAAAGATTTTGTAAGGAGAACACAAGATTAAAAATTTTTGGATGTTGTAGAAGACAATAAAGAAATTAAAGAGGAGAGATGGAATGAAAACAATAGAGAGAAGACTGGATCCAGGAGGAGACTGTAAATGAGCCTTGAAAGCAGGCAGGATTGGAGGGATAGGAGACAGCTGAACATTCAGTTCTCTTGCTGTGTGTAGGCTGAGCATTTAAAAATCTTTAACACTCTAGCAGGTAAAGCTACTGCACAATGATAGTAAAGTTTGTGTTCAATTGTTCTGAGCTGCTTTTTAACATTCACAGTGGCACATCTAAACAAATCATCTCACTTTTAATGAAAATAGCTGTGATGTTGATCTGTGCTTTGTCTCAAATGTTCTTGTTAGTTCCTCAATCAATGTACAAGGCAACATTTTCAAGTGCATTAAAATGAGGCTATTTACCACTGTTATGATAATGATGGCTCTGTAACGTCTAACAAATATTTATCCAGTTTGTCTAAATTGGTCAACACAGCTACGTTTCTAAAAATGTTTGTAGCAAATTTAATAATACAGTCCCATATTGTATGTCAACTCCTCCAGATTTTTCTCTAAGCCTAAACTGGTGCCAAACTACTGCCTACACTGAACTGAGGTATGCTTTTTAGTATGGTTACTACTGTGCATTGTCATGAACAGGTTAGCCTCATTTTATATCTGAATTTCACAAGGAGACACAGTTGGTTCTATAGAAATAATGAACTCCAAATTTCACAGAGCATCTAGTACTCAGTTTTGACAGCAGTACAGAAGAGTTCATACTGATCACCAGAAGAATTAGTCTTATCTGTTTATTGACACTGAATTGAAGTTGAAAGAGATTTTGAGTATCAACCATGAGACACTAGAATTGGAAGGAAAAATACCTATGGGTAACCACTTCATAAATTGTGGCATCTTTATCTCCACAAAGGACTGTTGTCTTAGAGCCCACTCATTTTGTGCTTAGTTTACCTCCTGTTGAGTAATATCTTGGAGAAATGAATGGTGTCCAAAAGAATGATTGCTTTTCAAAAGAATTTCTGTTTTCTTCAATTGCTCTATTTTTGTAATATCCTTCTTTCCAATGTCTTTAGAAAGAAGTCTATTAGAAAAAGAAACAAAACTGTATTTACAATGTCATCAAGTATTATATCGGTTAAGTCAACACAATTATGGTTATGAACTGCCAGAGAGGAGCAGTCTACTTATTTACTACTAAATTTGTTGATTCAGTGAATGATAAAGCTGTTCATTAATTGTTCAGCATAATATTTGTTATGTACTCTAGAATAAGACTGAGAGGCAGGAAAGAGGGAGAAAGGAAAGAAATAAAAAAGCTGAACATAAATGCTGCTCTAAACCATTTTTATCCTAACAAGTATTTTCACTGGAAACTAGGTATGTCTGAAAGTTTATGTTCTTTATATGATCTGTCTCCACAGAAATGATTCTTCATAATTTTATCTGAGGTCAGGTGTTCTTTCATATATTTTATTATTCCTCTTATGTCTTACCTCCCAAAACCTCTACAGTTCTTCTACCAATAATAGTTACAATTTTCCCAGCACCTCTTCCATAATCATCTTACGTGAAAAGGTCCACCAGTCTGTTTTCCCAAGTTAAAGCATTTATCTTTCCAAACTGTTTTATCACTCTCTGAGGGGAAAAAAAAAAAAAAAAAAAAGAGAAAGAAAGGAAGAAAGGAAGGAAGAATGGAAGAAAGGAAGAAAGGAAGGAAGAATGGAAGAAAGGAAGAAAGGAAGAAAGGAAGAAAGAAAGGAAGAAAGAAAGGTAGAAAGAAAGGAAGAAAGAAAAGAAGGAAGGAAGGAAGGAAGAAAGGAAGGAAGGAATGAAGGAAGGAAGGAAGGAAGGAAGGAAGGAAGGAAGGAAGGAAGGAAGGAAGGAAGGAAGAAAGGAAGAAAGAAAGGAAGAAAGAAAGGAAGAAAGAAAGGAAGAAAGAAAGGAAGAAAGAAAGGAAGAAAGAAAGGAAGAAAGAAAGGAAGGAAGGAAGGAAGAAAGGAAGAAAGGAAGAAAGGAAGAAAGGAAGAAAGGAAGAAAGGAAGAAAAAGAAAGAAAGAAAGAAAGAAAGAAAGAAAGAAAGAAAGAAAGAAAGAAAGAAAGAAAGAAAGAAAGAAAGAAAGAAAGAAAGAGAGAAAGAGAGAAAGAGAGAAAGAGAGAAAGAAAGAGAGAAAGAAAGAGAGAAAGAGAGAAAGAGAGAAAGAGAGAAAGAGAGAAAGAGAGAAAGAGAGAAAGAGAGAAAGAGAGAAAGAGAGAAAGAGAGAAAGAGAGAAAGAGAGAAAGAGAGAAAGAGAGAAAGAGAGAAAGAAAGAAAGAAAGAAAGAAAGAAAGAAAGAAAGAAAGAAAGAAAGAAAGAAAGAAAGAAAGAAAGAAAGAAAGAAAGAAAGAAAGAAAGAAAGAAAGAAAGAAAGAAAGAAAGAAAGAAAGAAAGAAAGAAAGAAAGAAAGAAAGAAAGAAAGAAAGAAAGAAAGAAAGAAAGAAAGAAAGAAAGAAAGAAGAAAAAAATTCTTATCTTGGTCATCCTTTTTTCAACATTACCAGTTCCATATATTTCTGGACCTATCTTGTGTTGGGAAGACATTAATGACTGCAATAACACCTTGAATCAAGAAAGTAGTATGGTGTGGTAGCTGGATTAAAGTTTGGATTAAAGAGTGATACAGACAGTAGATGTTCCTTCCTTGATCCTGATTTCATGTAAGTTGTTCCAGGACAGTCACCTGTCCTGAGCTAAGTCAGCACTCTTCTATAACCTGCACTTTACCACTGTATCTCTGGGCTTTTTTCAGGACCTGCAGCTTAGACCAAGGGCAATAGCAGGAATGCAGTCTGAGGTAGGTGGACATTCTGCTGCACTGTTTCAACCATACATCTCCATTTTCCGAGGTTTATCATACTCCACCTGATCTGAGTTACTGCTTTCAGACAAAAGCATTACCCTTAAGTAAAGCCTGAATCACCAGCAGCTTATTCTAAGTTGGTTCTCTGGCCAAGAATCCAGAGACCATACATTCCTTTCCCAATCATATTAGTTGAAAGGTCCCCTTACAGAAGAGGCGCTTCGAATGATACTTACACACCAAGGTGATTTTGTCTTTTTTTAAACCTTCATAAATTCTCTGACCTTTCTCTATTTTGTAAAGTATCCCTGAGTATAGTTTACTGTACATTGATTTTAATAAGCATTCTCTACAGACCAATATGTATAATGCTGGAAGTGGTATAATACAATTTTACTCAACTGAAATGTTACAGAAAATTGTGCATTTTATACTGACGTGTGCCACATCAATAATACAGGTTTTATATCTTATTTGTAGCTATTGATCTCAACAACATAATGAAAAATTGATTGCAATGAAGTGCGCTACTTCTTAAGTGTAAATTTCAATGTCAAATTATTTTTATCTATGCTTCCCAATTATAGATGAAGCTTATACATTTATATATGTTTGCTTTTACAAAACTCTAGATCAGTAAATTAGATATGACAAGAACCTAGTGGGTCAATAGAAACCTTGTTGCTCTCACTAAAATATGATTCCAAAATTAAATACACTAGTTCCCTTTCTTCATTATAGAAAGAATTAAAATCCCTGTATGTGGTATCACCTTCCTGGGCAATTTAACAATTTGAAATAGGGTCCTAAATCTTAGGGCCATATGGACACACAATGTAGTTTATTGTATGGGAAAACACTGAGATTCATGCACTTATTCTGGAATCTACATAGAATCTACAAGTAAACAAGGAACAGCGTATTCTTTTGATATATCTTGAAATCTATTTTTTTGGGAAAAAAATTGTGTTTGGGAAAACCTTATGTTATTAGAACTGACAAAAAACGAGAATAGTTTTGATGCTTAGCAAAGGGGAATCTTTGGTTTCTACTTTTTGCATTGTAAATAATAGAATGTATTACTAGATGTAGTAATGTACTAGATGTACTAGATGTTCTCTATTTCTGCACCTTCTCCATGCCCTTTTGGGAAGTTTAGGCTGCAAAATTCAGACTGTTCTTCTGCTGGGTCACAAGCAGAGGTTATCTCCAGAGAAAGCTCCTTCACTCATTCTGCTTTCTGGAGACAGGGAAAATAAATGCAGAATTGCTTCTCTTTGTAGAACTGTTGGGAAAAAACAGCAAAAATATTGTTGATGTAATTAAACACACTGCATATTTTATAATCAACAAAAGAGCTTGGTCTCCAGCTAAGCCAGTATTCTAGGTTTCTTCCACTAAGTGAATAGAGATGGGAACCTATGAGATAGTGCGATTCATCCCTTCCTAAAATAATGAGATTGAATCACCTTTTGAAAGCATCTGTGACTTTTCACTGATGATAGAGACAGCAAAGGTTATTTTTTCAGACTAAACTCTGTATTTAGGGCCTGTGGTTGGAGAAGATGAATCTCATTATAAGGGTTCATATAACTGTAACCAAATGTTGGCTTTCAATGATGCCATAGCATTGCTTGACCACTACCACATACTTAATAAATTCAGTTATCTCACTATCATGAAGGTAGATTTCGGAAATGTTTGTGGACCCACAGGTGCAAAAGGAGATGAGTGGTTTTGAGTGTTTTTGGGATACCAGTGAATGGTGTCTCAATTTTTCAGTTTCTCAGTACAGAAACAAAAGCATCTTCCTAAGCTGGCTGCAGATGCAATGCTGAGTGGGGAAGGAAGAGGAAAATTATATCTACAGCAGACAATCTGTAGTAATATCTGCCTTTTTTAGCACAATAAAAGGAACTGTCCTGATACCTGGATATCATGTCAGTCATAATCTAGTGTTCAGGATCTTTGTTTTCTGGTGTCCCTATTAAATAACATAATCTCTCTGCTTCTATATCAGATTCTCTTAAAGACTCTCACAAAGTTTGCCTTCTCCAGAATGGGTGAGCTGGTTACATTTGCTAAAAAGGGAGGAATGAAAAGCTGTTTCACACACTGTGGTATAAAGAAAACCTGGTTTCCCATGTATTTGTGTCTTGTGCTTCTTCAAGAAAAATGTTCTTGACAGTTAGGACATTAACAATACCCTTTTCCTGTGAATAATCTTTCATTTTCATAAAGGTTGAGTTCATGCTGAAGTCTATTTAGTGGTAGTATTTATAAGATCTCCTCCTTCTGTTCAACTGTCTATGTTCATGACATTTGTTGACATTAGAACCTAGCCGTCACTCAAATTTGGTTGATGTCTATCACAGGTTCAAAATTGATTCAAAATCAGATTGAAAGTATGACTTGAGCATGGTGACCATTATTTTTAGAAATGAACTGCATAAGTATCTGGTCTGAGATGATGAGAGACATTTTCCCCCTTCACTGCACAAGTCTAATTTTATTACAAGCTGGCACTGATGAAGTGGATGTGCTCTCCCATGCCAGACAGATGTTTGCTTTGGCAATTGGTCCACAGATTGAGGATATGCTGACAAAAAGTGGCAAGTACTATTTCAATGAAGTCTGGCTTTTATTGTTTCCACACATTTGTTTGAGGATGGAGTTTTACAACTTTTCAATTAGTTTCAAGACATCCTGAAGCAAAAGTCCTGTGAATTTGCATATTTAATGACTGATTTTTAAATAAAGCCCTCATAGGAACTTAAAAGCTATGCAAACCTATGCAGAAAAGAAGATGATACTTTTACCAACTAGATAATTATTGTTATTAAAATTACTGACTGGAAATCAATGAAGACTTCAGTGTCAGCTGGACTACGTGAAGGATGCAGTAGGAAGAGGAAGAAGGATCCATGTAGGAAGAGGACTTTTCCCTGCCTCTTAGAGTCCTGTGCTTCTTCCTGTAACACAAGGGCATGATTAGGAACTGTGCACCTAAAAATCTTCTTCCCAATAAGTTAATCTGAGCTGTATTGCCACTCACATATACATATGCCAATGGTCAAAACTCAAAATAAATCACAATGATCATATCATGAAAGCTAAGATAATTTCCACATGCGTCTTTGAAACTGAAGTGTTTCATACTGAGACCAGGCTGAACAGTGTTGCCATCACTCTAATTAACTTACTGATGTTTGAAGGCAGAGAGCACGTCAACACAGCTGTACAAGGGATTGGCATGCATGAGCAGTTGGAAGAACTATGAAATATTAAAAAAAAAACCCAAATAAATTCAGGTGGAAACCAAAAAGGTCCAGAAAGAGGACAAGGAAAAGGTGCTAGACTTAATTAGAGAGGTATCATTTGCAACACTGCTCTATTGACAGATAGAGGTCCAGAAATTATGTAAAGAAAAATAAAAGCAAGCCACCAAACACTGAAATAATTGTGATGATAATAGATGTGCTGAAATCATGTTTGTAAAAAGGTAATTATTTAAATGGATGTTCCTCACTTAAGAAAGGTTAAAAGCAGCAATTGTAGTTAATGATTTATTCTTTATTATTTAATGCAGTTTACTTGCAGGCTGAGCCTGTTTAGAGGGCTGGCATCAGTGTCCTGCATCAGCTGGCCAATGGAGAACACCAACCAAAGCTCAGTAGCAAGACTGACAACTGCAGCATCAAGGTCCTCTGAGAAGGCTGTTGCCCCTGTGAGGGATAGAGAAATATGGAAAGAAATATCCAAGACCTGATAAATTTTTGGTGAACACTGTCAAACACCAATCAAAGGAAAGGACTGATAATTTATACTTGTGAAAGAAGGTCTCATTTTAACTCCCTTAGCATTTTTCTAAGGCAATAGTCCTTGCTTGTTATGATACGAGCACTCACCATGTCTTCTCAAAATTTCCGTTGTATGCCAAAAGCTACTGACATACAATGAGCTGCTAGAAGGGGTGTGAAAATTTTGCCTTGCACATCATTAGATTATGTGGAATTTGAGTTCAGTTTTTACACAGTAAAAAATATACAGTTACTGTGACTGTCTCACCCACAGAAAACTACATTGATCAGGCATACCTTATCAGACACTGAAGAATTCAGAATCACAGAATCACAGAATGATAGGGATTGGAAGGGACCTCGAAAGATCATCCAGTCCAATGCCCCTGCCAGAGCAGGAACACCTAGATGAGATTACAAAGGAAGGCGTCCAGATGGTTTTTGAATGTCTCCAGAGAAGGAGACTCCACAACCTCCCTGGGCAGCCTGTTCAGTGCTCTGTCACCCTCACTGTAAAGAAGTTTCTTCTCAAGTTTAAGTGGAACCTCCTGTGTTCCAGCTTGCACCCATTGCCCCTTGTCCTATCATTGGTTGTCACCGAGAAGAGTCTGGCTCCATCCATCTGACACTCACCCTTCATATATTTATAAACATTAATGAGGTCACCCCTCAGTCTCCTCTTCTCCAAGCTAAAGAGACCCAGCTCCCTCAGCCTTTCCTCATAAGGGAGATGCTCCACTCCCTTAATCATCTTGGTGGCTCTGTGCTGGACTCTCTCAAGCAGTTCCCCGTCCTTCTTGAACTGTGGGGCCCAGAACTGGACACAATATTCCAGATGTGGCCTCACCAGGGCAGAGTAGCAATTCAATTCCCTGTTCCCTGATCCTTAATGAAAAAGATGTAACTTAATTCCTACTAGGCAAACCACAGCAGTGTTGGTGTTCTTATTGCAGGGATAATAGGGAATAAGACAGAATTCTACAGATTTTTTTTTTTATCCATCAAAAAAATGTAATCAGAATACTCTGAGTGTCTAACAGAGCAAGAAATAGAAGGAATAACTTTTTTTTGGCAACTGAAATTCAGTTCTAACTTCTGAGTTGGACATTTCAATTAGTTGCTCTTTCATCCTTTTCATGAGTCCTTTTCAGCCCCTAAGGGGCATATGTACAACAATAAATTAAGAAATCAGTTAAAGGAAGTACAGTAATTAGTAGCTGAGTGACTACTGGACACACATTTTGCATACTTAGGCAGACTTTACCTCGCTTACATATTGTTAAATTGCACCATTTTATGCAGACAGCCACAGGCCCTGGCTGAAATGTTTTACCAGTATAGTCATGCTTTCTTCTGGTTTAGTGGTAGAGGCAGTTAATCTGTTGATGAAGTGATATAGCTGGAGCCAAGGCAGTGGCTATGTAGAAAGACCAAGAAAATTATATTGTGCTGACTGAAGGAACTAAGTAATTCTTTACCCAGCTAGGGTAAACAGTAGTTACAGTAAATCTACACCAAATGTCAACAACCTGTATGGGGAAGTGACAGAAAGCTTTAAAAATTACTTAGTTCACTGCAATTCCCTTAAAGGAAGTCCAGCAGTTATGCCACCAACACCAGGCATTGTTATATCTGTGAAAAGTTCACCTTCAGAACTTCATCATACAAACATCTGCTCTGCCTAAATACTGCCAGTCAGTGGAGAGAGGCAAGTACCTTGAAGAATCACCTCATTCTACTTGTTTTAGTATGGGATGGATTGCCCTGGGGAAATTGTCTATTGTTAGTCACAGAAGACTTCTTGATAGCTATTTGAGACCTGATGCCTCATTATGCCTATGCTTTAAGATGTTTTACTCAAGCTTTAATACAGAGTGATAATAGACATGATTCAAGATATTCATTGATTGCTACATGGCATTTCTAGGTTGCCAAATGGAAGGAAATTTGTTATTTTCCACTGGCCTTGCCTTTAACATACACTGATGTGATCTACACACTATTGATAGAGTTCTACTATACTCTCTGCTGTTTCAACAGTACCAAGGAAACCCTTTTGTCTTTTGCAATTAGTTTGACATCATTGTTTCCCACTGATTTAGTAAATCATTCAGCAATTCTTTCCCAGGTTGCCTTTCTACACCAACATAAGTAGCAGGATAAGGCAAATGTAGTGTGTTTCCAGATTTAGATTGTAGATATAGGACTTGGTGGAAATTATTTCCATCCTCTCTTGCTCTGATACACCCTTTAGGAGAGTGGTGTTTGTGCTGTTTTGCAGTACTATGTGCAACTGCAGAAGGAAGCATTCAATGGTTTTATAGTTTGATATCTGACCTAATTTCACCTAATTTAACTTAAGGAAATAGGAAGTCACATAATGACCTTCTATCCTTATCTTAATTTGTAAAACAGGGCTAAAATGAGTCACCTTGCTTCACAGTATGCTGTAAAAGCTAATTCATATTTTAGAGAAACTTTACCAAACTTCCTAGTTTTGCTTCTAGAATTTCAGATCTCTCTTCACTTGTGTATTAACTCTCTTGTCAAATATTTTGACATAGCAAATGTCATGTAAGTAAAAGAAAATGGGCATTTTATTAAGGTGACTGGAAAACGTGATCTAGTACTTACTGGGACAACACAAGGAGTCTGAAACCTCCTCTTGCAACTCAAACCTACTTTTTCCTCCCTTTAGGAATTCTCTTTAGCACCTTTTTGTTTAGTTTGTATAAGTTCAAGTTTTATCAAAGTAGTATTTATTTGTGTAATAATGTACACCAGATGTCTGCAACCATGAAGTCTATAAAGTATTTTGTTGCCAATGTGACCCTGGTGGTTTCAACAATTATAAACTGAAGCAGGTCTGTTTACACAAGGCTTTAATGTTAAACTATATGCAAACATAACTATGTGGACTCAGAGTCTCTAAGACAGACACATCCAGTTTCACAAATATTCCAGCAAATGAAATCTTAGAACTTGTAAGGTACTAAGTATAGCACAAAGAACATGAAAATCACGATGCAGTAGTACTTAGGACTTATATATATAGCACTTTACATCTTCAAAATACTGTGATAACAATATGTAATTAATCCTCCTCAACTAATTAATCCTTTCCAGGTCAGGAAGCTGAGACACATTAATTACAATTATTATTTATGTACTTATATAGCACCATAGGTGTTCATGCCACTTTACAGACTTATAGACCAGTTCCTCACTATCGTAAGCAGCTAAAATTTGTCTTTAATACTAACAGGAGAAAGGTCATGGCATGCAATATTTTGAGGGAACACTTTCCCTGGAAAAGTTTACAAGTTGACAGCTGTGCACCACATTCTGCCATCAAATTTGTCCATAAGAAAACATAGTAAAAGCAGTTGGATATAAGAAGCTATACTGCAATATTATTTGCTTAAAAAAAAAAAAAAAGCTGCTGTTTATGAATTGATTTTCAAGAAGGTTCAAAACATGTTCAAGCCTCTCAACACATGAATTATCAACAACAGTATCTATGAAGTTAGTAGATTTTTTATGCTTTTCACCCATTGTGAAGAATGAAGATCCTGAAATAATGAATGGTTCCATTTTGTGGACAAAAGATCTAAATGCTTATGTTTGCAACTCCTTTCTGAAAGATAGTCCCAGTGGTATCAGATTTTGGGTTATTGTACTGTAGGTCTAGTTCTATTCATAGTGCAATTTCCCAGTGCATCCAAAAGCAGAGTTTATAACAGAGATTATTACTCAATCATTACTTCAAAAATTTCTTACTCAGTAACACCAATGCTAAAGTAGAAGTAAGTCTAAAATTAATGATCCCCTGATTCCCAGCCCATTGCACTTTCCCTTAGATGAAGGAATATTATGGGGAAAACAGAGAATATTTTAGTGGTGATCACAGTATGACCTATATCCCTATTCAGTTTCTATCCAAACAATCCTTACTACTAGCAGGATGCCATGCAAAGAAGTTCAACGGCTTTGTCAAAAATAAGCTCTAGTAGCCAAACCTTATTGAAGAAAAATTATTGTTAGTAGCTTGTAAGCTGGTCCAAATCTGAGCAGATTGCTCCTTGCACAGCAATAAATTATTCTAATAAACCTAGGACAAACTCCCTTCAACGTATAATGGATGGTCTAGAAATGTCTTCAGAAACAGTCAGAAAAATACATGTAAGGGGATGTATTTTTCAGTCTGAATATGTGTGCTCATATCACATCTTATGATATTTACTGCATTTTAATCTCAGACTTCAAATCTGTATTTGATGTTGTTCTATGAAATTCTTCATATCAAGTGGATAGAATAAATTTAGAATTTCTTAGGTTGAGAGTGTCAAAAAGTATATGGCTTAGGCCTGAGTGAATAAGTTGCAACAAAAAACCTTTTGAAAAACTTTGGATTTTTATGTTTGTGTGTTCTATATTCACTATTCTAAATTATTCACTGCAGTTCTCGGTCTGACAACAATTCATAAGAAGTTTATTATAAGTACTGATAAATGAGATTCAGCTCCTGAGCCAGTTTGCTTAGTTGTGACTAGCTATACTGCTTCTACATTATAGTTCTTGAGCAAATGTGAAGAACACTTTTTTATTTCCCTCCAGCTGAAACTGTAAGGGTTATTTAGGTAAGCAGAATGTAATTTCCTGAACTGGCGTTTGTCCAGTATATGTGGTTTGATCTCCTTCTAATGGAGATCTGTTTATTTGAAGTAGCAGGGCACAATCAAAGACCAAGTGTATTTTCAGAGAAGGAGGTGAGGAAGTGAAAACAGGGAGCACCAATAAAGAATTCTAATCAGGAATGAAACACCTAAAAGCATATTGAAACAGTGTTCTGCAGTGCTTCAATTAATCCCAGGCTGTTTTAACTCATGCAACTGGTACTTACAAGACAAATAATATGAGCTGACGCCAACCAGTCTCATGTTTTCATTAGGATAAGCCATTATTACAGAGTGCTTCAGATGTATTGCATGACAGTGAACTTTCTGCTCTCAGGGTGTGGTGGTGCAGTGCTTAGTCTTCCCATGGGCTCAGACACCCAGGTTTAAGCCTTGCTTTAGGTTTGTACAGATCATCCACGACCAAGTGAGATATAAATGAGTAGCAGTTTATTAAGGCTGGGAGTAAGTGCTGCTGCCTACTTCTTTTCTCTGTGAGTCACTGGCCAGTGAAATGGCAATGCCTTAAACATTAGAGTGTGATTGGCAGCCTAGAGCTGGACTGAAGCTGACCTCTTCTCTAGGCTCCCAAGGAATTCAGTTTCTGGAAAAAAATCCAACCACTGTGTTTTCCTACCTACCACTTTAACATTTCAGCAGCCTCAGAGAAAATCTACCTTCTGGCATATGATGGACCTAACTTGAAGCCCAGCAACATTTTTACTTTCATGAACTTTCTGAATGACCAAAAGCCAATTCTAAGGAATACATTAATACTGAATCCCTACACCCTGTCCTCAATAGATGAATATACAAGTGGGTTTCACCATCATCAGGAATAAAATTCCCTACTATTTCCTTAAGTTACCAATGTATTTAATGCCTTATATCTGATAGAGAAGTCACATTCTCTTGTGTTCTCATTATTGCTACTGCACACTATTAGTGATAATATGTAAATAGAAGAATTCTCACCAGTCCTAGTCATATATCAGACTAATCTAGCTGTGTGCTAATTATTGCTTTGTTACCTAACCCTTCCAAAAGGAACCACCTATTGCAGGATGAGTTTCACTGCAAAAATCTGAACATACTGAAAGACAGCCACAAAAGGGACTGTTAATTATAGATCAGTGCAGGAAATAAGAGACAACTTTACTTTAGTCAGTGACTATCCAGGTATCTCTCATTAATTTGGAGCAGTGTATCTAATAAAATGTGGAAATGGAAGAATTGTTTGGAGTATGACTGGAATTTGTAAGGGGTCTGAAAGACAAAAGAGTGTGTAAAAATGGTATTGCACTGACATTAAGGCTGGTGGCTGAAGGATAGGTACAGAAGACTGGGGAGGGAGAAAACAGGTGACCAATTTAGAATTGTAAGGAAGAGAAAAGCCATTACTGAGTTATGTAATTAAAGGTGACATGGGGAACTGCCAGAGAAGGAAGAAGTCCCTAGCCATATGTTTAGGGTGATGTAAGATTGATGGGATGAAAAGAAAAAGGCACATATAAGACAGGTCCGTTTTAACTTGTTCTTGAGACCAATGCAGTGTTGCGTTCCAAAGTAAAATACCTAAGCACAGACCTCTCTTGCCACAAGCGAACATCCTGGATGAAGGCGACTCATTCACTCCAGGGGAAGAGTTATATCACTAAAAATAGTAGAATGATGAGAGAAACGGAGTTTTTGAGAATTTGACACTTTTCTGAGAATCTGCCTCTTTTTCAGCAATCAGTCATGTCAGAATTTATGAATATATGAATTTATGAATTTAAGAATATATGGAGATGACCCTCTAAAACTGTTAAGTGGAAGTTGAGTTTTAAGATGTTCCTTTCTTCCTCCTTTCCTCCCTTCTCTCTTCCTCTCCCTTCCTTCCCCTTCCTCCCTGCTCCCTTCCCATCTTCCTCTTTTCATTTCTTTTCCTTTCACTATATGATCACATTGTGGAGTTTTTTGAGCAGCGTGGCAATCTATAATCAAAAGCAGCAAGCTTAGAGAAGGTGCTTAGGTCACTCTCCCAACCTGCTCAATGAAACCAACTAGTTCCTGCACACTACTTGCTGACAGTAGCTGATTCTTTGTTGATAAAAAAGGGTCAACATATATAATCAGATCTGTGCTATTCCTTCCCATGATCAAAAGGAGGAGGTTCCCTCTTCCCTCATATGAAATCTTTGCTGAAGTACACAGTCAGCAAACCTCCCTGCTAAGTGCCTCTACAATTGTTATATGTTTGCAGATTGCTTCTTTCCTCCCTCTCCTTTGTCACCCTAGATAAAAACTGAAGCTGTTGGTTCCTATAAAAGCTCATCCAGGAATGAAGCTAAAAGGAAGAATCTCTCTCTACATAATTCCAATATTGATGAATTAAGGCCTAAAATGCCTTTTTGTATTTCAAAAAAACATTCAGAGTCCGTGCTTAAAATTGAGATTAGCTCCATCAAGAAGCAGTAAATTCAGCAATAAGATTTAATCTCTGTGGCACTCAAAAGACAAGATTCAATTATATTCTGTGATCTTAATTGAATTACAAAACCCCCCTCAAAAGTAATGACATTATTTTATATTTTCCCCAAGCTTAGCTTACTTGGATTGAAAAGAATTAAATAAGCCATGGTTTGAGAAAAATATGTTTGTTTTTGCTGCCTAATAATTCATAGCTTTGAGGAGAAGCTAATATCCTTTAAGTAAAAGACTAATATCTATCTCTGGAAGTGCTTTTTTTGACCCATCTGGTTTGTCAGAAAAGTCTCCTACCTCTGATATTTATACAATATCATGCAAATGTCAAAATCTGAATGTCATCTTCAAAGACCCTTTTATGTCAGGCAACCCCTTTATAGGGAAAAAATAAACAATTTTATGTATGCATGCTTGATGCCAGTCCAATTAATAAAAGCCTTTTTTGCTATGCTTGGCTACAAGCAAGTTTCTCTTTTGAAAATGAACAGAGGGAGAATGAGATAAAAGGTCTGTATTGTTTCCTTGCAAATTTTACAGTTTCATTTTTAATTTGTGTTTGGATGTGAGGATCTTGGTGCAGATGGTGTGATAGTCCACAGTATGTTCTGAGAACCTGAAATGATAACAAAGATATGCAAATTGAGAGGGTGCTTTGGATGAAAGCCAGGATATCCAATTTCACAATAGCTGAAAACAAATTGATGTGCCCAGCAAACTACTCAGAGTAGCACTAGGAAATGTAACAGTGCCAAAACAAATTATATTAATGACCTGAGCAGTTTGTTGAATTCTATTGGCTAGCTTAATGTTGGTTACATTTGTCTGTGTTGGCACTTCGCTTACTGCACAAAACAACTTTTGTAAATGAAAAAAACCAACCCAACAAAAAAGCACTTAATGAAAAATCAATCTTGGTAATTTCAAAATAAAGTTATACAAGAATTATTTTTGCATCTGAGAAATGCCCAGAATATTTTATGTGGAACAAATTGTAAAAAGTAGATATTCTTGAAATTCAGAAATAAGAGCTGAAAATATCCCTATAAGTAAACACAAATCTCATGCTCTTTAATGTTTCAGGCTAGATCAGCATTGCATTTAATATTAACAAAACAAATGTTAAAATTTCTATTATTTGATGGAGAAACCTAAAAGTAGATGCCTTGGAAGAAAATATTTGGGTGTAAAGACACTGTCTGGAGTAATTCTGAAACAGTAATGTTACTCCCATTTTTGTCAGTGTCAAAACGAGAACCTGAGCTCTTGGCTGTCATTTTTGTCTTCCCCTCGTCCTTTCTTTGAACGAAAGATTCCTGTCTCCAACAGAATTACTTTAAAAAGACTTTTAAAAATTGTTCCTCTCCTAAACTATGCTTAAATGGATGAGGAAAAAAAGCCTGACAAGAATATTTGTAGTTTGATTATCCCTTAACAGTTTATACTTTTTACATTAATAGCTTCTTTCTATTTAGAATGAGGAAATGAAAGACACTTTCAGTTTTCATAAAATCATACTAGCAATGCAGTGAAGTGAATGCACCTTTCATATATTTCAGTGCTCCATATGAATAACATATTTTGAACTACCCAGATCCATAATCTGAATCTTTTTAAAACCTGATTTTTGATTTGACTCTAAACATATGAAAACAATTTATTTACTAATACCATACCTAAATCACCCCTAGTAGTAGAAAAAAAGAAGCTGAGATTTGATCTTGCTACCCTGAAGTCAATAGGCTGCCTCCACAGCTGGAATAAGAATACCAGAGTTTCAGTGAAGAGATACTAGTCTAGACACACTCAGATGCTAGTAAACTGCATATTTTATTTTAATTTCCAGAAACTCCACTAATCCTTTGTTCATCTAAAAAACACTGAGGGCATTTCATAAAGTACTAAATCAAAGTAAAAATAGTGGCAGATGCACTCACCCCTCTATTGTGTACAACTGTGACTTAAACGTGTTATGAATTGGTATCATATATTAAAATGTGAAGCAGTTGCTTATTGCTTGCAACTTTATTTTAATCTGTTACAAGAATGAAAACAAATACTGGCAGAGAATTCATCAAACATGCAGTATGAAGACAATGTGCCTCAACTCTTAAATGTCATCTATTACATATACTCTTGTATATGTCCTAATGTCAAAAAACTGTTATTGTGAAAAGCACTTACATCCATATTTTGCACCTCTGCTGATTTTAGCCTTCCCAGTAGAGAATCTGTAACTAAAAAGTAGACAGTTCAACATAATGTCAGTACACTAATTGCAGTTATTGTAATTTCATAGATAAGCAGAAAAAAGACCCGCAAAAACCAAAAATATGAACAAACAAACAATCAAAGAAACCCCAAACCTCCCCCCTGTCCATAAAAGCCCCAACACACCAAAACCCTTGGTACAAGCTTTGTCTGCTGATGTTTCATTTCAGGTTCTTCTCTCAGAATTTGCATCCAGAAGGATCATTCTCCATGGATGAACTCACCCTGGCTGGCAGAGAAAAATGTTTCAGCAGGATCTCAGCACCACTCCTGCAATTGGCCTGAGCCTGCCCCTCTCTCCCATGGGACATATGTCGTGGGAGAAAATTGATATGGGGTTATGGTAATTCAAAGATGAGTGAGGTGGATTTGGTAAAGAGAGCTGAGAAAGACAGAGAAAAGTATGTCAGCTCCTTGGCCCTGAGGGACTTACTTGGAAAACATATCCTAGGTGTATAGTTCCTGGATCCATGCTATCGAGGAGTCTGTTGTTGAAGCTGATAGTCACAGGGTAGCTGTCTTTTTATAGGAATAATCAACATGTTTAAAAGGTTTCTTGGTCTCCCCCTCAGAAAACAAAAAGCATCCTTGTGACAGAACAGCAATCACATATGTCTTCAAGAAAATGTGTGGGAACGACCCACATCCGTTCCTTAAGCCTTCTCTGTTTATGATAACAGGAGGGGATGATCTGGCTCTGTGGTTTTTAACTCATCCAGCATTCAGAATGATTCATGGAGTGAACAAGGAAGATTTTAGAAGGTAGGCTAAAGGTTTCTTTACTTGGTGGCATGCCCTGCATGAATATGTCAAAGTTTCCTCACAGCTGGCTGGATGGGGGAGATGATAACACAAGTCAGCCTGGGAAGTCCGTATAGGCTTACATGACTGATCTGCAGGGATGGAAGACAATTTTAAAAAAAACAAACAAGCAAACAAAAAACCCCCCAACAACTCCTCAGAGCACACAGTCTGTTTAGAATTAATTGTTTTTTTAAGGTTTGTGTCTCCATTTATTTTGCTTTTTCCCTTATCATTCCATGCAAAGGAATAGGTGAAGTAAAGGGAAAAGAGACGTAAGAAACCTGTGGGGTTTACAAGCTTTAATATTGTTCACCACTTTTTATGCAAATGCTGTAGTTTTTTGTTAAGTAAGCCCCAAAGAGCTAGTCTACCCCTTGCTGCCAGAGGTGCTAGGGTTACCTGGCATTGGAACCAGTGCAGTGAATCCTGCTGGCTTGCTGCAGAGCCAGATTCACAAAAGGAGACTGCACCGGAGCTGGAGGTCTATGAGACCTCCCATGCAGCAGGTTACACCTCAGAGCTACTGGGACCTGCCCCTGTTGCAGAAGGTGCACATCAAAGGGCAGTTCCCATCACAGCTGGTGGAGAAATACCTGCTCCCCACCACGGGCACAAAATCAGATCAGAGAGTGACAGCCTCAGCTCTGCAGTGGCAGGTTGCAAAACCAAGACCAGGGAAACTGTGAGCAGGAAAACTAGGAGCAGCTCCTCTTGCAAGAAATGTATAGTGTCTCTTTTTAGCCGAGCGCTCTCAAGCCTGAGGTGCCTGTTCCAAAAACTCTCATCTCCCACTGACTTCATTCCTCTGCGTTACTCCCACACTCTCCTCAGTAGGTGTGCAGCACTGTGCCATTTATATGTTGCATACAATGTGTCTGAGAGTAGAAGTTTAGCTTTTCTAATTAGGCACTGTGCTATTTTAAAAACCTTTTTTCATAGCAGGATGAAGGTGTAAGTGTGAACTTGACGCACATTTGTCAAAGGAAATAATAATAATAAAATCCTCACAAAGAAATTAATAGCTTTTATTAACTGATGTATCTATGTAGCAGCAAAGTATAGGTTTTAGATGAGCCCAGAGAATGACCCTTGGCAAAAACCTTGCTAAAAGGAATACCTTGAAGCTGTCCATCAGTTGCACAGACGCACACAAATCCTGAGCAGTGAGGCAATGTACTCTCTGTCTTCATGCATAATACATACAAAATAGGTGAAGTGGTATGTAAAGTGAATTTTAATTGGTTATAATTGTCATTTCATTTAGTAAAGTATTGTCTGGAGACCAGGATATCAATTAGCACTCTATGGACTCTGTTACTTATGAAAATATGCATATATAGAGATGATGTGTTCTAGCAGCAGATATACTTTAATTAAGAAAGTGGTACAGTAAATTAAAGACCTTTAAAGTATTAATTAATTGGTGTATAGATCAGTCCTGAGTATCAACTCGGTAAAGTTAAAATCACTGTATTTGATTTAAATGAGATAAGACATGCTTATTCTGTGTTTTTACTAGCTTTTAAAAAGGTGTTCACTGCCAGAACCATGCTAGCTTAAAGGTGAAATGCATCTCTTCTCTATAGGGCACTAAAGTTTTATTTTAAGTTGAAGCTGTTTAAAGTTACCATTTGTTTATATTAATATATCAGTCAAAAGTGTTTTGTCAGGAGGCTTTATTCTGCTCTTTTTGTATATGTCCTTCATATTCCTTCGTATTAATAAACATCCCAGCAGTAATAACATATTGGGAACCGACTGACGTATTCAATTTTAGTATTAAATTGTTGCTAACCAAGGCAGGGTTTGGGTTTTTTTTCCCCTCCTTCTTCTCTTTTTCCATGGGGGATGAAGAGGGACCTGTCCCTTTTTAACCATTTGCTCTGAATGACTTTTATACCCGATATAAGTGAGAAAAGAGAATGAATGTCACCTCTCTTCTCTTCCTCCTCCTGCCGATGCATACTCCTTCTTTTGATTGACAGCTACTAATAACCTTCCTGCCCTAAGTGCCATGGAGACACTTTATTAGGACAAACAGCCAAGGAAATCTAGGAATGAAGCCAAGCCTGCAGTGAGTTATTATCGGGCTTGTATTTATCTCAGCTTTGTAATTTTTTTCAGTGATATGCAAATCCTGAAATAGATCTTCTTCTGTTGAAGGACAGGTCCCTCTGTTAATTGATCCACTGAGATTCAGCCTAACCTCTTTTAGCTATCAGCCAGGGAAACAGGCTACATAAAAGAGTCTCAGTGCTGTATACAGTTCACATAAATTCAGTGTTCATTCTACAAGGAAAACTTCCGTACAGAAAATGCATTTTTAGTTCCTGAAGATATTTTACATATCAGTGTTATCTGCATAACAGATCAAACTGATTTGTTTATTTGTTTATTAGATATGTATGAGGGTGCACTCTTATAATCAAATGTGATTTCAAATGGAGCTTGCTTTCTTTCTGGAATGATACACCACAAACATGTATTGTAAAAACACATTAAATGAAATTCAGACATAATGAAAACGCATTTGTTCAAAATCACCCTTTTTTTTTTTTAAAAAAAAAGCTACATTACAGAAACACTTTATTACTGAGCAATTTGACTGCTTGGGAATTAACAACACAGGTGCATCTCCTACATGTTTGATTCTGCAAATATTTTTTGTTTCTTTGTGGAGATTTGCAGCAAACAGGTAACATTGTTTCAAATAGATCTTTTAATAGCATATTAATAACAGCAGCAGGATGGATTTACTTCTGCTTTGTCTTTCTATAGGGATAGGTCCATTTAGCAAGCAATTTATTTGACAAAGCAGGATTTGTAACAAAGGGAAATGTTCAGGGAAACACTACTAATAATAATAATCATAAGAGTAATAACATTATCAAAGAGTCCAGAGTGAAAAGGGACTATCATAAAAAATGGGTATTATTTTTATATTTACATAGCATCTCTCATCCATAAGAATCCTGAAGGTCTTCATTAACCCCTAGTATAGTGACACCCATACAAGTATAGCTATTGCTGAAACAAAGCAGATAGCCCCGAGAAGGGGCAAATATGGAGCTGGGTTCAAACTCCGCTGAAAAGTGAACTGGGATCAATAACACTCACACAGTGTGGACCAGCTTTCATTTTGACACCTCATCTAAGCCATGGCAATATGTAGAAGTACAAGAGAAATCTATTACCAAAACTTTCCCAGTTTCTCAACCTGAGAGACAGAACGATGTGCAGTAATGAGGTGTGAGGTACGAAAGCCTGTGCTCTAATCCTAGTTCTGCCCACCAAATTATGTCATGGCCTTAAGCAACTCATTTCATTTCTACTGCTTTAAAATGAAGATGATAAGCTTTACAAGGCTGACTCTATGATTCTTACTCAGTAAGTGTTTGTAAAATGCTTCCAATATGTGAAATACTTATGCAGGTATGAATAATTTTTGTAAGCACAACCATAGTACCTGGAGTGGAGAGCTCCTGAAGGGGCAGCATTATTAGTGTTGGCAGGTATGCAAGGGAATCTGCATTTCAACTTAGATCAGAACCCAGACTTCTCCAAACACTGAAAATGATCATTTCCACAGCTGAATTTAATGCCTCGTTCCTGTGTCTCCAGTCAGGTAATGGGAGAACTAGATATAAACATCTGTACACATTAGGGAGCTGAGATCTAGAATCAACGTCCAACTATAGCACTTTCAGACATGCTCCAGTCCTGCTGATTTTAGTGGTATTATGACCCATGTTTATAGCTGATGTGTTTAGGGTTGATAGGGATGGATAACATTGAAAATCAAAATTGAACTTCTAAATTGCTTAACTGTTTTGGGAGTTTTAGATGTATCTTCCAACTTTAACATGCCATTGAAAGCCTAGCTTTTCTGAATGAGGCGATTTAGAGATAGATTTTGCAAGTCAAGTTAAGCTTTGCTCAACTCCCCCATTCTTTCCATCTGTCCTCAAAGAATTTTCTACCAATTATTGCATAGAAAACAATTCACCAGGCAAATCTGTGGTTTGCAAAGCTCAGCTGTGTGTAACTCATATCTCTGGCGGTCCAATGGCACCTCTAGATAAAATGTCTATGTCACATTAAAGGTATGGTACTCCAGCTCGACAGCTGTTAAATAATAATGGGTTGTGCAAATGATTACTAAATTGACATTGCAGGAGTTTACTCCTCTGCATTTTTGTGGTTAAGGAGGTCATTCCTGAGTAATTAAATTATTACTCGATCCTCTTCAGATTTCTCTTTCTTTTTCTTCTCTGCAATCTCACTCTTCCATTTTCTCTTTGGTCATTTGCACACTAGTGTGTTAATGGTTTGGAGGAAATGTCTAGTAAATGACATCACTTTAGGGGCTAGGGCTCTCTGAAGGAGTAAACACATCAACATGAGGTTTTACAAGATTTTAGAGAAATTGTGCTAAAATTCACGTTGCATGAATCACTACTAGGTTCTAGTAGATTTTTCTTTTTTTAAAAAAAGAGCTTTGAAAGTAGATTTTCACTTTACAGTTTTTCAACAGAAAAATTAACTCTAGAGAAGGAAGATCGCAGCACTTTTGTGAAGTGTTAATTTCATAACAAGCTTTTCTTTCTGTGACTTATGTTTTGTTTAAGTGAAATTGATCCAGCTGAAATTAGCTATGTTTTAATGCCTAAAATCAGAAATTTCACAGGATTTTTTGGAAGCAATTCTTTTTAGGCATGAAATTACAGTAAAAGGCAAGCATCTCACATCTGAGGAATTTTTAATTTAACTGAGGGGTTTTTTTTGTATAGATAGATATATCAGAACAAGTAAATAAGATTGCAATGCAAAAAAAGATATAAAAGTAGGAATTTGGCAGATTAATATACAGAGAACTCATAGTATATGTACTACAACAGTACTAAAAGGCTACTGTAGCAACCTATACTTTGTTATGTCAGATGCTACAAAAACAAGGAATCAATTAATAGAGTTTCCCAACCTGATTCTCTGGGGAAGGTGGCTTATGTATGGCAATCCTTGTGAAAGAGAGTAGGGCTTGCTCCTGTATTTCTCTTTTTGGTATTTAATTTGTTGCAAACTAACTCAGATAATCTGTGACAGTCTTAAAAGGCAGAGAATTATTTTATATCTATCTCCCTCTCAGTTTTGTATATGAAATGACCTTCTATGTGTACACACATGCACATATATGTGTATGTATGTATTTTTATACGTACACATTTACACTTGTGAAGACTGTATTTACTACCCTACTGCAAATATTAAATGGGAATCTTATATTTAGTCTTTAATAATAAAGGGGGGGGGGGGGTTTGGAAACAGTTGGCAAGGTTGTCCTGACTTCTCTGGGATCACAATTAAGCCAGTGTTAGTTGTTTTTGGAACCGCTCCTTAATGAATAAGTAAAATAATATTATGACAAAACAGTGCTGTCTTTAGAAACATAGTAATAAATGACATGCTAATTTTGATTAATCAGGTTAGTTACAGGCCACAAGTACATAACAACTGTTAGAGGAGATCAATATCTGGAAAATCACTTTTTGCAGAAGTGATAAACCTCACTAATTTTACATTTATTTTAGTTGACATGTAGAGCACTCAGCAGGTATACATCATAATGCAGAGTTGGCCTGGGAGAGCAAATAATTTTATCAGTATTGGTTTCAAACCTAAGGCATTGACAAGGAAAAAGGTAGCGCAATTTAATCTGACCAAAGCAAAACATGGTTTTGTTTTGTTGTTTTGTTTTTTTGTTTTATATTGTTATCATTGATACTGCCTTTTATTTTGTATCTCCTCACAATAATATGAGAACAAGGGAACTGTCAAAGAAAGGCCCTTTAAAACCAAGGACATCAGAATAAGGCTAGTCAGCTTTCCTTAGTAGGCAAAGAGAGAGTGAAATGTTCTAATCCTTAAAGTGTGAAGAAGTAAAGGTTTCTCAAAGTCAGGGCAATACAGCAGGTGACAGAGAGCACATAGCCTACAGGCACATCTACAGACCATTCCAGATTTCCTCACACAGGCTGTTAAAAGGATGTTTTATCCTGAGGCAAAGTTACACTGAAAGAGTTAAAAACTACTTTAGAACATCAGATGTCATGTCACGGTGTTTCAGAAACACTGCTGAAGTGTTGCAATGCATATAATGCTTTTTCTTCACTTCATTTATCTTACCTAAGAAATCATGCTGAAACCTGATCCAAAGCTTGATTCAATCCCCAGCACTTTTCCCCCATTTTTTTTTTAATGCTATTTTGTTTTAGCACTGACATCAATAAGCTTTAGACAAAATCAAATAATTTTAATATTCCAAACTAACAAACATTCAAAATATTAAAATGGCCTTCCAAATTAGGAATAGCTTTGGCCAGTTATCTAGCAGTTGAAGATTGGCATAGGTCCATTGAAACTGATGGTACTACACTGATTCATATCATCAGAGGTGCTGTCAAAAGACATCTTGGGGAAAAAAAGGAAGAAACTGAACCTAAAAAAAAGCACATAAACTAAAATGAAAACAACCAGCATTTTCACAAAATCTAGAATATACAAAAAGACACTTGGATTCCCTTGTTCTGAAACAGCAGGTAACTAACAAACATTAATCTAATGTTTGAAATCCTATAACTGATGACAGTGTTGAAAAACAGAAGTGAGCCAAAAATCTTGTTTATGTCAGGATAGTATGACCCAAGACCTTTTCCTGTCTTTTGAGAGCATCTCTGTATAAGCAGACAGCTAGGAGTCTGGCTGAAAGAGCTGTGAGAAAAAAGGCTAGTGTTATAGACCATCCAGTATATCTCACAAATAGGCAGGAACAAGTTTTGGATCTAAAAGACAACAGAATCTGTCAAAAGGGAACAAAAAAATAATGTTTAGTCTCTGTTTGCACACTCATTTTACAATCGTGCACAAGCTGGCAAGAAATAAACAATGTTCTAGCTGTCTGAGCCTCGAAGTAGGCTAAGGGGGAGTTGCTCTTGCGAGAACGAGGTAAAGCCGAGCGCTGTCATTATTCACCATCCAAGAACGGAGGAAAGTCTGCCCAGGGAGGTTGCGGAGTCTCCTTCTCTGAAGATAGTCAAAACCCGCCTGGACACCTTCCTATGTAATCTCATCTAGGTGTTCCTGTTCTGGCAGGGGCATTGGACTGGATGATCTTTCAAGGTCCCTTCCAATCCCTAATTCTGTGATTCTATGAAACCAGGTTGCTAGTCCAAGAGGATAGGCTATAGAGGGAAGGATGCCTGAAGCAACCGATGTTGCTTAAAGCTGACCCCTGAACAAAGTAGGACTCTTAACAGGCTGATTTTTTGATTTCTAACACTAGTGAGTTGTATTCAAGTAGTCCAGAGCTCATAGGTATGTATAACACACATTGTCACACCCAGTTAGCCAAATCATAGCGATCAAGACAGGCCATTTGCCCAAAAGAGTTTATCTGTTTGTTACCTTATGGCTTTTGCCAGACAGAACTTTCACTATGGTGAGGAACAGGAAGGAACATCCACCCAGAGCTTCGTGGCATTTGGAATAATAGAATCAGATATGTTGGGAAAGACCTATAAGATCATCAAGTCCAACCATAAACCTAACACTGGATGGGAGTTGCATTCACCCAAAGGTAAGTGCTTAATATTTTCTCTTCAGACCTTGTGGAGAGGAGCTCTAGTTGTCTATATATAGACAGAAAATTAGGATAAAGATCTTTGAAAGTGTCTCCACACACAAGCCTGACCATTTGAAGGTGCTCTAGCTTAGATAAATATTGGTATCTTTGCTGAAACTGCCAAGACAGTTAATTCTAACTCTAAAAGCCCCATTTAATGCGAACATCTGGCCCATTACATAGCTGTTATTTGGAGGGAAAGGATCATGCATGTTCCATATAAACACTTTACTGTGTCACATAGTAACAGCATTTGATTTTTAACAGTTTGGATGGTTTCAAGCTGACCCTTTCCGAAGAACTCTTCTGCAAATATTAACCCCTTTGGTTTGTCCAGTTCCCAAGAGCATCTCTTTCACATGGTATTTAACTTGTTTAGTTTATTTTTTTTTAAATTCCTCACAGCAAGCTTAAATTGCTTTCTCATCTGCTGCTGCACCCATTTTGTTCATCTCAGTAGCCAGAAACAGCATAACCTGAAATACAAGCATGTTTCTACAGAAAGGCAAGAATCCCTCTGGCTAATCTGGCATGTTCCATGTTGAATCATCCTGGCCATTTTATACTGAAGCTGTCAGAAATCACAGTAAGGCCCAAATATACACAGCTTCTCCTGTGTTGGACCCCCTATCAAGCCATGATTACTGTCACAAATTAGATGAGTTATACAAGAGAGGAAGGGTTGTTGGGTTTTGTTACAAATAACATACCTGTCAGTGAAGTGAAAGGCATGCCACATCCAAGAAGGTGATGTATGACATGCTTTTCACCTCAGTAGGAGTGGTAGAGGAACAAATAAACTACATGTTTCAACTACCTCGTCTTCCACTCACAATTTGTCTAAGCATTTCCTTGCTCCTGTTTTCCACAAGATGCTCCAATCAGCAAAGAAATTCTATTTTAGTCTATTTACAAAATGTGCTGTCTGCTGCACAGTTCCCACCTTTGAAAAATACAGAAGAGTAAAAAATATAAATGAATGTGACTCCTGTTGCTAATCACAGAATCAAAAAATGGTGGGGATTGGAAGGGACCTGTGGAGATCATATAGTCTGCCAAAGCAGGTTCACATAGAGCAAGTTGCACAGGACTGTATCCAGGCGGGTTTTGGACTTCTCCAGAGAAGGAGACTCCACAGCCTCCCTGGGCAGCCTGTTCCAGTGCTCCATCACCCTCACAGTAAAGAAGTTTTTCCTCATGTTTAAGTGGAACCTCCTGTATTCCAGTTTGTACTCATTGCCCCTTGTGCTATTGCTGGCCACCACTGAAAGGAGTCTGGCCCTATCCACTTGTCACCCGCCCTTTAGGTACTTATAAACATTAATAAGATCAGCTCTCAGTCTTCCCTAGGCTAAGCTGACCCAGCTCTCTCAGTCTTTCCTCGTAAGAAAGATGCTCCAGCCTCTTAATCATCTTTGTAGCCCTCTGGAGTCTACGATGGAGTCTACATTGGAGTCCAAGCCTAAAGGTGAGCACTGCAGATCTGCATGAGGAATCTGGAGTTTTTTGGAAGATTGCAGCATGGTTGCATATTGCAGGCACTGCTGCCACCAGAAAAGTCTATCAGCCTTTTGGCAAGAAGACTGTGCTGTCTCTAGGGCTACTACACCTGTAGATTGTTTCTTCACAAACTCTCTCATTATCTCCTCTTATTTTCCACTATTTTACTCCCCACCCTCCTTAGCACACTTTGCATAATTTTTTATTGCTGCTTTTATTATTCTAAGAAAAGCAATTTAGTTATGTTCAGTACCTTAGGTATTTCACTAACTTTCCCAAAAATATTCTGTACAACTGAATCCATAATTGAATAATCTAGGTTTCACTTGAGGGGACCAGAAACAGATGGTTTGTTTTCAAAACCCTTGAAATACAAATGCTTACTGTGGATAGAGAGCTATTATTTGGAAGCTGCAGGAACCCAGTTTTTATCCCTATATTGTGTGCTCTGGTAACTGTCTTCAGCAGCATATTAATTCCGAAAGTGATATATTGCTTTTAAGTCAAAGGAAGTTATAAAATGAGCCGGAAATACAGTGGCTCAATAATACCTTCATAATAAATGTTTCACACTGGATTCCATTATAAGTATCGTATTCACTCTTATGGCTTTGCACAGGAACAAATGTCATTATTATTGCCATGATACAAGGAGAAAAGTTTCTGGCAAATATGCAGGCCATTTTTCAAATCATACTTGAAGTATGGAGGATTATGAAAATATGCCAGAATTCAGGGCAGATAAACTCTGAATAATGACTGGAAAGGGATTTTTTTTTTTTTTAAATCCTGATTTTCAAAAAATAATTTTTGAAAAGTATTACCCTACAGGTAGCTTTTCCTAGATAATTACTTAGATCATCCAGCAATACAAGCATGCTCTTCATGGGGAGATTCATTTATCTGTACACTCTAGAGGTTCAACCTGGCCTCTCTTTAAGCACAATAAAAAAAATTAGGAACACAGAACATCCAATTCATCTCATACCAAGGCAGACATCAAATGTAAGTTAGATGACTCACAAAACCCACCTGTACTATGGGTAGCCAGAGCAATTCAATGGGAATGCATGCTCCAAATGAGTAACAGGAGAGACCATCTTCTGTACTTGAGCTGAGTTTGGTGTATGAGGAGATGGAGAACTGCCATGCCCAGGGGCCCTTTCCTCACCACAGTTCAATTCAGCCTACAATACAGGTCATAATCTCTATTTTTTTCTCCTTTTATTACCCTAAAATTTCTGTGCACCTGCACATCAAATATCTAATGATAGTTTATGGCCAAACATTCTCAGTGCAACAGGTATCAGGAACACCTCATAACATGTCTGGAAACATCCAACAGTCAGCTAAAGAGAGTAAGGGACACATATGAGGTACAAAGAGTCTGTTACCTTGGGCTAAATCAGTTCTAGAAAGTCTGAAGTTACTAGAGCTATGTCTTTCACTTCCTTTGTCACACCCACAGGCTAGGAAATAACTAGTTGCATTGTCAACGCTCCTGAAAACTACTGGCTGACTAGTGATGATTTCAGTGTTTTAAATATCAGTTTCTGCTTAATGAGTGTTCAATTTCTGTATTTACACCTGGTAACTATTTAACAATATCTGTATTCAACCCATGTGAATTAAATCTCCCTGCTGTAGTCAAATACATTTTAGGCATTTCAGGTAGGATTCATACGCCCATCTGTAGCCATCTAGGGTGTACGTAGCCTTAGTATGTAGCAACTATCCTCCTCCGTCCATGAACAGAGGAAAGAGAGAGAAAAAGATTTTTAGTGCTTGATTTGTTATCCTAGAAAATTACCTTCATATGGGATAAACTGCCTTCATATCATTAATGGTAAAAGGGACTTGCATAGTTGCTTCAGCTGGTGTCTGCAGCTGGCCAGAAATCAGACGCCTGTGTTGGAGAGGGTGAATCCCACCTCAGAAGTGCTAATGACCTCTCAAAAACCTGAAGAAAACAAAGGTTTACCATATAAAATTATATTGTTCCTCAGAGCTATTTTCTCATTGAAAATGAAGCACCATGTGCTGACCCAATTTATTTTTTACCTCACTGTGCCAAAACCTGCTCATTTTCATGAAAATGTAACCCTGATCAAGGGTGCTATTGACCTGTGTAACCAACATTAGTAGTGGCTGAAAAAGTTAGTCTAACTTAATCACCTCAACTTTCAGAAAGATACACTGGTCATTGCATTTTTTTCTTAATTCTCAATTTTCATGCTTTCCTCATTTGTACCATTTTCACATTTTATTTCTTCATTCACAGCCCTTTTCTTGTTTGCATTGTCTCTCTTCTGTGCAACATAGAAGTTTCTCTTTTACAAGCGGACACCTATGGTTTTGAATAGCACCTTTTAATATAAGTTATATGAATGAGATATGCTGCATGATTTTTCAGTGTACCTTACACAATAATTGACCTCACATAGATTGTCAGTTATTCATGGCCCCTTGCCTTGAAAAGGGTCCTAAACAGCCAATCACAATTTAAAGGCATATTATTCTGCCTTAAACATATTTATTAACAGTACCTTTCACAAGTTATTGGCCATTTTCTTTCACAGAATTAAGGATTATTGAAGCTTGTGCAATGAGAACTTTGTTCTTCATAACTCATCCTCTTGCTTATGCAATGAAGCATTATAATTTGCAGATAGTTGCTTCAGAGGACTTAGAGCTTCACTAGCTGTACAAAGACAGGACAAAGACAAGTCAAGAGGAAGGAAAACATTTACAACATAATGAGAAGGTAAATCAACTCACATTTGCTGCAAATAGGTTGATGGAAAATACCACTGATGTTCCCTTTTATCTGTAAAGATGAGGTGCTTCTACCAGTCCTTTTTCAGTTATAATACAGTACTTAATGTGGTCTTTTCTTTGGGGTTGAAGATCTTTAGACAAATGACAGAAGTTAAAAAAAAAAAAACCAAACAAACCATGGTAGGGAGTGGATCTCATGAGAATTCCTCTACCTAGAGCTGTGGTAGGAACCACCACTAGAAACTGGGTTTGAGGATGCCCAGACCCTCAGCTAAAGTAGCTAGAGTTAGCACATCACTGTTTTGCATCCTAGTTTCCTGATGTAAAAGAGTGGAAGTAATACCATCTACATATGGGAATAACCAGGATGGTAAATGAGGTGTGAATAGAAAGATCATGCTCTGGAAATGACCCTTACTCTCTCAAAAATAGTGTCAGTTCTGCCATCAGAACATTTCTGCAAGCTCCTGGCTAACAAAAGCACAAGGAATTGTAGTGCCCATTGATATGTTCAGGGGTTAACAGTGTGCTTATTAATTTCATCCCACTTATTCCCTCATGTTTGTGGGGTCTTCCACACTGGCCTTTTGTAGAGCACTTTAAGATCTGTAAAAAGAAAGGAGCAAGAACTGCCAATTATTATTGTTACTGATGGAAGATTGCTGTAAGCTTCAGCAGTTTTTTGATCAAAGCTTGAATTACTGAATATTCTGTGAAGGCTTTTTTGCTCTCTCTCTGTTCATAAGAAGTATATGTGTGCATACATAAACAACACCACAAAGAGAAAGGTATGAACCGAAACCTGAACAAAAATAACAACTTCTCTTGTTATGTCGATCTCATATTCTTGACCGTTTTTGTTTAAATGACCCTTATGAGGTAGGATAAGAAAGAATAATATATGATTAATTTCTATTCTGAAGCCTTGTTTGAAAGGTGCTTTATTTGCATTAGCATTCATAATTACTTAATGACAAATCAGATATGGTTCATTGCTAGTAAGTGTAGAAACATGTTGTCTGAAGGATGTAGTTTAATTAGTATACTCCTAAAAACACGTCCCTCATGACCATTGGATGTAATCATTATTTTATGTATTTAACTGTGAAATTTATGTTTACTCAGCACACTAGAGACCATCTTTTTTTTACAAAGCTATTTAATGCAATACATTTAGACTTTAAAAGAACCCACAAAATCTCCCCAACAGCAGGTACTAAATAAATTTAAAAAAAACCCCAACAACTATTATTGCAATGAAGCAAAAATATATAGATATATATATTTAAATATAACCAACATAATATTGCATCCATAAAACATAGCAGGAGGAATAAATATGCGGGGAAGCTCATTTTAATTCCTCAGTTAATAACTTAGGGGAGATGCACGTTCGCACATTCTCCTAGATCAATGAGACAATTTGGGCATTCTTTTATTGTTGATTAGTGAATCTGTAAATGACCTCATTTCAAGGGCATCAAGCAATATCTCTTTCTCTGTGCTGGTACAACACAAGTGAATACTATGAACACTTTTTCTACCCAAGCTACTATAGAACCTGAGGATACCCTTTCCTTGGTGACACAGAGGACAGAGACAGCAATCAAAAATCATCAGGACTTTGCAAGGAGGTCTCTGAAAGCCACAGTCTCTTCAATAGAAATCTCATTTTTCCTTAAGTCTCTCGCTGGAAAAAGGAATCTTCTTCACTGAGCATTTCCAGTGGGCTGTGGGAAATCAGTTATAGAGTCAGATGTCACTCAAGCTGTGTAAGGGAATCAGCCTCCCTTTCACCTGCAAAGAGGTTGCAGTTAAAAGAGAGAGTAACTTTCTTCCACTCTTCTGCAAGGCATATTTCTAAAATATTTGTATTTTTAGGATACATCCTATGATTTTTAGGATTTTAGGATGCAACTGTTCATATTTTAGGACAAATACTACCTGATATGCTTCCTACTTTATTATTTCTGGTCCTGATTCTTCAGTGGTTTCAGGCTAAGTCTGGTGACTTAGAGATAGGTGCCATTCACATCTGTTAGTACTAAACTCTTAGGATTTTAAGTTTTTCCATTTTATTGAGGTTTGCCCCTATTACTAGGCACAGGGGTTATGGATGTCTCTGTGCTTTTGCCACCCCTGCTTCCCAACTCCAGCACTCACAGTGTCTGGCTCTACAGTGCAGTGCCTCCCGTGATCTCTACCTTGTTATTATCACTTGCCTAGAGAAAACCTAGGTGCTGGGCAGGGGTGAGAAACATGTGATTTCTGCCTGAATGTCCCCCACAGTTGGTATAACTGTGTGGTCCTGGACAAGTTATGTGCCACAAAAAGAGGAGAAACATGTCTTCTCTCTTTTTGTAGGTTATCACTGAGGTTGTGTCTGTACTTGGTATTAGGAAGAGCACCTCATGACATTACATTAAGAAATAAGTAACAAATGTGCCCATTAATCTCCAGTGATAATGAAGAAAACAGTCAACTTCTGAAGCAATAGTATTGTATGAGCATGATAGGATGTTTTAGTACTTACTTGGTCCATGACGTCCTGGTTCTGCAGGGTTTGCTAGAGGATGCTGAATGCTTTTCTTTCCTGCTCCTCCTGCAGGCCTTACACCCATCCATGTTCTCCCAGAGGACATGGATGTTGTCCCAGACTACACTAGTAGTTTGGACCAAGACAAAAAAATACTGCGTTTTCTAATACCAGCAAACAAGCAAATATGATAAATGAAAAGTAAATGAAAGCTAATGCAAGGGTCCTTTCAAAATCACACCAACTGGAAAATGTAAAGCACAGTCATAATACAAAATAAAAGGTTTGTTTTCTTCTTCTTTGCAGTGTTCAGGAAATGTGTCCTTTTGCTTTGCCTTTTATGGTACATACCTCAAGGATCACATAGCAAAATAGGGCATCCTACGCAAATCTCCACAAAGAAAACTCTGTAGGGAATGACACAGGGGCATTGTTTGAAGGACACTTCCTTTTACGATGAAAACAGAATTTAATATGCAAGAAAGTGCATTTTCTTAACTGAAAAACAGATTGAATAGCTGAAGCAGGGGTGTGTGGATGAAGGCTGTAGCTAGGAATGTACAGAGAGCCTGTTGAAGGGGTGGAGGGCAGGTGGTACAAATTGGCAACATTGCTGGGTGTGGGCTGTTAAAAATCTGTATGGGGAGCCGTCATAGGGGAGGTAAGTGTTGCTCACACTACAAAAAACTTTTTGAGATAGAGGATGAATATAATGAAGATTCAGAGAAACATTTTGTGGTAAAACTTCATGTTTTTATCTCCATACTCAAGACATTTTCACATTCATTCATTCCTACTTTTCTTATTTACTTAAAAAAGCCCAAAAAACTTTAACTTGATCTCTGTTTTTAGGAAAAAACTGAGGACAAAAAAAAATAGAAGGGTGTTGAAAGGCACCTAACCTTGTGTCTTTCTTTGTGTTCCTATGTGCTCGTTTCCTTTTTTTTTCTTTTTTCCCCATCCTGAAGTGGAGGAGTAGGGATCATCCTACACAACAGGAAGTATGCATTGAAACTAAAATGAGCCTACATGTCATATGAGTTCAACAATTCCAAAATTTTAATGGCATCAGCTGCCTTGCCATGGAAAATTTCCTGTTGTTCAAACTGCAGGTTGTTGGTGGTGTTATTTAAAGAAAAAAAAAACCAAAACAAAACATTTTGGTTTTGAACTTCTCATATGTCACTAACAATGAGGGAAATATTTTAAAGACAACAACCGAAATCAAATTAACAAAATAACACAGCTTTATGCCACTCATGAATGCACAGCAAGGAACAGTAAAGGAGGTATTTTTAACAAAAATCCAGAACTCTGTATTAATGCTTACTTACCTGTTCAAAATGATGTGAATGCACTGAATAATAACAAAGACCCCAAAAAACCAAACGAACAAACAAACAAAAAAAAGCCCAACCCCAACTGTTTAAGGGCAAGAACTATACTTACTACTGTACTGAATACTGAATGGAAAACTTCTAAGGGAAATTACCAAACAATGAAGGCCTTACATAGAAGGTTTTTTTGTCAATATCACTGGATACTGAATATACTGTCCAATTGAAACAAAGCTGTCATATGACTGATTATATTTGCAAAGGAAAGCTATGTAATTATAGTCAGTACATCTTTCATTTAGTGAAATCATGAAATCCTCCAAGATTTAAGTCAAGGGGATGTTCTGCTTTGCTTAATCAGAGATGCCTATTCAAAAGATGGTCTCCCTGAAACTGAAAATCATCCACTCACTTCATAGATTTCATCCTCTGTCAACACTGAAAGATAACTGATGGCAAAGACATCTGCAGTACAAAGTGAATGTGGCTCTTGGTTGCTAGCAATGGTCCTGCCACTGGCATACAATGCCAATGAGATTCAGGAACATACAGGAATTGCACTTTTGCTACTGCTGTTGAAGACAATCAGTTTAATGTGAAAACAGTGCAAAAACATAGAGATAAGAATGGGACTGTTGTGGATTTCATTAAAAGTCTGTCTAGTCTTGCCTTTGACAGTGATCAATAGCAGATCCAGCAGGGAAGTTGTGTAAGTCATCTCCCTACACGCAGCAGCTTGTGGCATGGGGATCTCCAAAGTGAGGGATTGTATTTGCAGCTTGTATTTAATGGTCCTTCATGGACTTTTCCACCATGAAATTAAATTCCATTAGTTTACCTATCATGTTAATAACTGTTATGGAAGTAGTACAACACACTACATGTTCTTTCTTTTGGCCACCTGGAAGAACTTACCTGCTTATTCATGTTGTTTCCTCTCCAGTTATGCATCCAGCAAGGCAAAGCTTTACTGAGTTTCATGGGAACCAGGTGAGATCCAGTGGCTTTCAGGGTTGTTCTTTCAGATCAGGGCTTTACATAGAAAATATTATGTTGGGAAGACCTTGTATAGTTGCACAGCTCCTAGTGCAATGATAGTAAGTAGCATGAACAGCATCAACAACTTCTGGTTTTAATTACACTGTGCTTTTGTTTGTAAGAACTAATATCACTTACCAACTTGTTCTACCTAGTTCCACTGCAGATGCTATTTTTATTAACATAATTGCTTTATCTTTCTTGAAACTTTCCAAGCAGCCCTCAATTATTATTCAATAATAACATATGGTGGTCAGTTCAACAGGCTAATTATATGATGCAATGCCATAAAAAGTATTTAATTTTATCACTTCTACATTTGTTTCCTTTTCCTTTCACCAAATGGCCTCTGTATCTTACTGTATAACAGAGTACTGAGGACTACCCACTGCTTTTCTCTGTGCTACTCGTTATTATATATGTCATCTCTTATTCTTTTTGCTTCAAACTAAATAATCTTTTCAGTTTCTTTTCATATGAACACTCCCTATCGAACTAATATGTATTTTCTGCCCTTTTTTAGACCTTTCTTCTTCTACTGTATCTTTCTAAAATGTGACTGAAACCCAGTAGAGTATTCAACATCAGGATGTAACCTCCGTTTACAGAATGACATTATAATAATTCCTATATTAGTCTCCATCCTCTTCTTAATATAGGCTAACATCTGAGAACCTTATCAAAAAGTGAAATAGGAAGCAATTAAATCTACAATATGCAAATCTGAACCTGACAGTTAGGCCTCTAAGAAAGATATTCTTTATGTACAAAAAATAAAACTCACTCTGAGTTAAGGGAACAAACAAAAGAGGATGCATGGGAAGTGATAAAGAGGATTAATAACAATAAATGACTGCAAGACCTGCATCAAAAAATCCATGAGCTAAATTCTGCTCTCCTTTGGAACCCCAGTGGATACTATGAACATTAGTAACCTGCAATTATGTTGAATAAAGGCTGCTGAGTCACATTGTAATTAACATCCTTTAGGGTGACCACAGTAATTTTAAATGTTATCATTGAATATACATTTGAAAGTGGAAGGTGTTGAATATTCTGTAGGAAAGTTGAAGCTCATGTTGGTTTTATATTTTCTTTTTTTTTTTTTATATTACATTGTGACAAGCAAGCTCCCACAGAAGGATTTATTCCTCACAGAAGTACAGTCAGATACAACTTGAATACTTTCATTTTTTTTTCCCAGTCTTATCCAGATTTACTAAATATAACCAGCTATAGATTTTAAAATTAAAATTAAAATGGCAATGATAAATATTGTTATAAGTAACCCTTTAGGGTTATAGAAGTAACTCCTACATGCACTGCTTAAGTGGGAGACTGCTTTGCCTCCGTTAAAACTAAGGAAAGCTTCAAGGCTGATGTAAAACTGCATCTTCTTGCAGCACTGTCTGCTGGCAGGAGCTACCAGAGGACTCATCACAGTGGATTTAGAGGAGAGAGTCTGTAGTCCTGTGATGGTTTGGGTGGATTCACCCTTTTGGCTTGCACCTTGCCGTCAAACACAGCCTGCTCTCTCACTCTCCCCCACCCCTGGCCCAGGGAGTAGGGAAGAAAATTGGAAAAACAAGGGCAAGGAGCCTCACAAGTTGAGATAAAAACTATTACTAATTAAAATAAAATTTTAATGATAACAACAGTAATAACAAAATGTACAATCGAGTGATGCACAGTGCAATTGCTCACTACCTGCTGACCAATTCCCAGCCTGTGCCAGACAGTCCTGAAACTGAAACCCAGGAAGAGTGAGTCTGAGCAATCTCCAAGAAAATACCCCTGTCTTCCGGTCAGCCCTGGTTAATGTACTGACATGATGTGACATGCTATAGAATATTTCATTGGCACATCCAAATGCCAAGTTTGGGTTTTGCTATTCACTACACTTCTCCCTCCTTGTCCTAATGCAGCTGTGAACCAACCAAGCATGATGGCCTTGAGCTCCAACAGCAACTAATAACATTAGTACTTTATCAACATTCTTCTCATAACAAGTTTACACTGAAACTAAAACACAGCTATGTAACAAAATCTCATAACAGAAAAAGATACACATCTGTCAGACCAATGCTGCCTAAAAGACAAAAGTCTTCACAGTTTTCCCAAAACTAATCTGAGGATCTGCAGATTAATTTTCAGTGGTCTTCTTTATATTGTTAGTTGCTCTTTTTGTTTCTCTTTTACTTATTTGTACTTTTCACGTTTCTCTCATGAAAATTTATGGCTGTGGATCTGTGTTTGGTCTTTTTTGTGCTTAGAAGCCATTCTTGTGCTGTAGCAAATAACTTGGTCCTTAGCTCAGAGCTCTGCAGCACTGAGGACCTCTGCAGCTCCATGAATGGCTTGAACCTGAGCTCTTACACCATAGTGCAGTTTTTGAAGGAAATTTGAAACGTGCTTGTAGACATTCTTTGGCCCTGGGTGTCATCCTTCCATACATACATGGAGAAGAAAAAAATTCCTTCAATATAAAAACATAGCAGCTGGTTAACTGCTTGACAGAGCAAAGCAGTGCTGCACAACAAATGAAGAAGTGAATATTTTATCTAATTGAAACACGAGAGTGAATTCGTCTGGTAGACAAAATACAGTTTTCCAAGTGGGATTTTGGCATTGGCACTGCCTAAAATTTCCAAACCTGTGAGAAGTTTCATAGGACCTATAATGTCTTCAAGCTGTCATACAGGCCTCTTTCCTACTATTTTTCCAAATATGGAAGTTACTTGGCCAGACTAAAGATTAAATTTATTTCCCAGATGGAGATGAAATAAGGCTTTTATCCAAGCAAAGTCCTTAAATATGCATTCAGCTTAAACATGTGACTAGGTCATTTAAGTAGGACGTTTCATATACAATGGAAGTAAAAAATTCAAGTTGTGGGCTATAGGTAACTCTGCTCCTTCCTTTTTAGGTAAATAGGAAGAAATCTTATGCAGGCTATGTCGTTTTGTACTATTTAAAAAAAAAAAAAAAAAAAGAAGGAGATAATTTCTAAGTCCAAATACAGAAATGTTTATATTTGATTTGCTTGAAAATGATTCCTTCAGTTTCAAATGCAAGAATAAGCCTTATAGCCTTTGAATAAAACTGCTGACATTTTGGATTGATAATTCTTTAAATTAATTATACATTTAAATAAATACCTAAATTGCAATGGAATTTTGTGTTACATCTACATTAATAATACCAAATGAATTAGTCATGATTAATGTTATAAGGAATATCAAATGAATTAATAAAGATTGGCCACTTATTGCAAAATGGGCAACACTTTATAATAAGTGGCAAATCATTCTTACTTCCTTGGCTATTTCTTGCAATAATTTTAATCATGATGAATTCTTTTGGTATTCAGGTGCATATAATACAAGATTCCATAGGAAGTCCATTGTAATTTAACATAATCTTACTGAAATGATTCATTTAAAGCCTGCCGCTGTATTTGGGGCCTGATCCAGGCTGAACTTCAGGGTTTGTCTCTCTGGCACAATGTAGCTATCGTGGGATGTCCCTCAGAGTCATGGATGCTAGTACAGAAGTAGGTAGGTCTGTTCATGATGAATACCTTTTACCAAATGAAGCTTCAGATTAAAACTTACCTAGCTACAGTACCTTTAAGGTTTTAGGGTTTTTTTAATATATATATATATATATATACATATATACACACATTATTGATAAATAACAATAATTTATTCCAGTGTTAAGGTCATATCCAGTATGCAGTGATAGTCTAATAATGTCAATTCTCAAGTTAGCGAATTCTGTTTCCTGTGGTCCATCATCTTCTTGTAGAAAATCTTCCCACTGCTGAGAGGTGATTTTTGCAGATGTCTGGTCTGTGATTTTGGTGCAGTGGTGAGCAGGCAAAACACAAGACCAGCAAAACAAAGGTTGAGTAGACATAGAGGGGAAGTGGGCTTAAAGTAGACCTAAATGATGTTTTAGGTTTGGTAACTAAAGGGAAAAGAAGAAAATATGAGCAAAACTATAGGTGACTGTATGCTAGATATGCCTAAGCCTTCATGCATGTGCAATTGCACTGAAAAACATCATGCTTTCTAGAGAAAGATTTTCGATTAGAGATGTTTTTGGGGTTTTCTATTAGAGTTGTTCGTTAGATCAACATTGTACTGTTGCTAAAAAAACAACCTAACACATTGCTTTTAGACCCAAATTTAATAAGCAGAAATATTTTTGACAAATAAGTAAAATATTCTGTAAGCTGCAATGCCATGATAGAACTTTATTTTAGTTTTATGGGTTTATTCCTGAAGATTTTTAGTATGAATTTAATGGTTAAATAGTAATAGGAGATAAAACTCAGGAAACTCCCAAACAACAACCTATTTAAGTTTGCACTAGATTTTTTTTTGTTTTATTAAAAATGTCATTGAGATACTTTGAAATACACATTATTTCCGAGTTTATAAGAAAAAGTCTTGTTGCCAGTTATTCATCATCTGGGTAGAGCTAAACATTGCCTCTGTGATGATACTTTCCAAATGGTATAACAGAGAAAATGCCTCTTACTTCATGGGAAGCATTGTCTTTACTGCTGTAACTCCTGAGTTTGGCTTTATTCTGTTAATTCACACTGTTCACATCACAGTTTCTATTTTGCTCAGTGGCATTTTTAAATGTATTTCTTGAGCAGTTCTGCAACTTCTTCATGCTGGACTGCTTTTCTACCATTTTGGTTTTGCACAGTCAGTGAAAATTGTATTAAGATATTGTCATTCTTAGTGGACTGATGTCAAACATCCTTTACGTCTCAGGAGACATGGTTGGCTTTGTTTTTCTTACATTTACTCTGGTCAGTTGTACAAAACCACAAATAACTGTGATCCTTATTTTGCTACTCAAGGGCTTCATCCAAACATCTGTGTTTTTTTCTGGATGTAGCAATGCAATTCATTAAAGACGAAGGCTGAACCTAAAGTGGATCCCTCAAATTTAACAGCAGATGAGATGGAGCCTTTCAAGACTTTCTTAACCAACAAAGCTATAATTTCCTTAGAGGAATTTTGATCTTTTCTTTTCCTAAGGGACAAATTGCCTACAAACGCTGTCATGACATCTTTGAGTTGAAGGTTTAATATGTTTTGAAGGTAAGTCAATAGTTTGTCCTTAAACTCCTTAAGAAGCAAAAGGGAAGGGAGGGGAAGGCAAGGCAAGGTGAGGTATCCACAAAATACACCATACTTTTTTGACACTGATACTAAAGTCAGGTTTACATTTTTTATGGGAGTTCTTATTACTGGGATTCAAGAACTGACCTATCACAAAAGTTTTTTCTTCCTAAAAAATTGTAGTCTACTACAAAAGACATTCATGACATCATATAATGATACTACCAGAGTGCAAATTGTGTAAGAAGTTAACCAAATTCTGTTGTTAGATATAAATTCCCTAGCATCTATATAAAAATAGATAAAAATACCTCAAAATTTGGTGTTACCTCTATGTAAGTAATAAAATGCAAGTGCTGCAAGAACAGAGCAACAGCAAGGTATACGGCTTTTTATCCATGTTTTATGCATATAATAATTCTTAGCATGAATAGAACTGACATTATTAGTTCTTATACAAATGACATTTCCTAAAGGCAGACTATTTTTAAACAGATACTTAAATAAAAATATATGCACTTGCAAACTTAAAAGGCCACTGCAAGCTATCAGCATGTGAAGCAAACGGATCCTGTTTAAAACAAGACTCTGCACTCAGATAAATTCCAAAGGATAAGTGTTTAACACCTTTAATATATTTAAATTTGTATTTTAGCTGTTTTACTTGTTTTCTGTCAGAAGCGTGTAACTTTTTTTCTTGTAGATTTTTTTCTGTACTGTTTCTATAGGCCACCACTAAATACTGATTGTACATATCTGCTTAGGCTGATTCAGTCCAGCAAGGACAAATCAGTCAAATCAACAATTTGATGTCTGAAATAAAGGATTTCTATTAAAAAAAGAAATCTAAGAAACTAAGAGATACAGACAGCCACACAAATTTGGCTGACATTTCTAAATGAGGTTAAACTCTTTCATTCTTATAATAAAGATATTTCTACCTTTTCTTGACACTGATGGGGTTTAGCCATCTGCCATGATTAAATCTTCTTCTCAGGTACTTGTTAGAACATCCTTTTTAACCAATGATAAGGCAGAGGTATTTGTGCAAAGTGCATTTGACCCATTTCAGATGTTTAAGATTAAACAAATTACTCAGGCTACTACATAATCATTTTAAGAAACTCTTTTTTGTTGTTGTTTTCTTATTAAAAACACAATAACAAGATAAAATATATAACCCTAATTGTATGTTCATGTTCTGCCTTAATAGATATCATAGCTCTTTTAGGAATTTTGAGAGGTGGGTTTTTTTTAACACTTTAAATGACTCAAAATTTCTCAGATCAAGGGGATGGGGACTAGTGTATTGATTCTAATTAAACTACTATTACATTGGTTTCTTTAAAATATAGTGTAAGAAAATTTAAACTTTCTTAAAAGGACCACAATCTTTCAAAAAGTTTTAAAATACTAATGTTTTGTCTGCACTTGTGTAGTGTTTATTTTATTGAACAGAGGTACTACTGTGTTTGTTCTGCTTTGATTGCTACATTCAACATGAAAAGTTTGGTTTGTGGTGGGTTTTTTTTGTTTGTTTTAAACTCAAAAATCACAGAAAAATTATTTCTTCTGCCCCTATATCAGAATCCAATTGAAAGCTAAGAACTGAGAATTTGTTTTTCTGCATAGTTTAAGCAAAAAAAGTGTTCTGCTTCAGTGGAACATAGGTGACCTGGTGGAGCAGCAGAATAATTTGGCATGCAGATTTTAGAAAGTAAGTTCTTAAAAGGAGTATACCCAGAAACTCTACAAATATTAATAGAAAGTTCTTCACTCGAAACCACTGGTGATATTTGAGGGCAAAACCTTTTGCATTTTGATCCGACAAGGTCAGGAAATACAGACTCCCTGCCACATATTTCTCCCATTTCTGGAAGGACAGTCTAAGAAATTATAATGCTCTTATAGATATATCTTTTTTTCATTCTTATTACAGTTCTTATGAGAAAAAGAGTCTTTACTAATAATTCACTTTGGCTCTGTGAAACCAAATAGTAATATCTCGTTATTGTTCTATAGTCTGAAAAACCTTTCCATCTGTATGCTTTTATATTTATTGTCCAACTGTGATTTGGGCCATTCATTAAGGGAAGTATCTCTATTACTTTGACAAAAAGGTGATAACCTTGCCTTATTCTGGCCCAGCTATTTATTAATGACTCCCAGATACCATTTTCCAGTTCTATGCACCGCAGTATTTTAATTTGATGATACAAATTGGATAATACAAATGTCCTCGAACCGTGCTTACAATTCCCAGTGATAGCAATGACCATGCTCACAATGCTTTGTTAGATTGTTCTTGATGACTGCCCTAGCCAGCGTGCTTCATCTGGTGACACTTTTGCAGGCCTTGCAGAGCCTTTGGACTGCTTCAGTCAAGCTGCATTTCTTGCTGGAGGGGATGCATTGTCAAACAGCCTCCAAAACCTTTCTGATACCTGCCCTGTGTGTGATTTGTCTGCAGGAAATTTATCCTTGACTCCAACATATAGCCTTATGTGAGTGACCCAGGTTGGCACAGCCTGGTGGCATCACAGAATATCTGTGTCAAACTTAGACAACTAAATCTGCAGCAGCCTGAGTTCAAAGAAGGTAAGAAGGGAAATTAGGAGCTCCAGGATGCTTCAGTGCAAGGAATAAGTAAAGCAGTTACTAAGTGGGCAGTGCAATGGTCCTTTCCACTGGGCTAGTTACCTAGCACATCTCATTGGCTATGATTGCTCCCCACCTCCACCAGTGCCAACACCAGCTGTTTTACACATTGCCTTATGCACAAAGAACAAGGCCCATCTGGAAGATGCTGGTGGTGTTTTGAGGGTTACGAGTGTCAGCATAGAATCAGCATGGGACTGCTAATTTCTGGGTTAGAAGAAACTTGATCTCCTCTCAGGAAATAGCATCGTCTTAGAAGTCCCTCACACCAGTTCACAAGGGGATGAGCATCACCTGCCAGCAAAACCTGTGGCATAGCAGTTCAATGGTGGCAAGTCACCTTGGTCATTTTTGTCACAGATATCATCCATTTGCCATTTGTGATTTGTAGTCACCAGAGTGTCATCCTGAACATTTCTGCTACATCCTTGCATTACTTCATCCTGAAAGAGTGTTCCCAGCTGCACTGTGCCCATAAAGAGGTTGTCTATGGACATTAGTTGTTCCTTCAAGAAAGCAAAAAATTACCATAACAAGAGATACTATTCCATCATATATGAGCCTCTCTCTAGACATCACAAATATTTCTGACAGTCCAGATTAGTCTATGCATGATGATGTTCATTTCTACAAGAACAGGACCCTCTTGTTCAAGTACCAGGACTGTTGCCACCAGTGTATCAGTTCATCCCTGGAGCTCTGTGGTCGCCCATGAATGGTTTTTCAACCTCCAGTAGAGCCAGTACCCCACCACTGGGTTTCAGAGCTCTAAGTGATGTGAGTGACTGTCTCATGTGGGTCACATAATTAAATAAGGTTCATGCCAATAACAGCAAAAGAACACAGCCAATACAGCAGAACTAGTGAAAAACATACAGGATGGCAAGCTTCTTGAAACCAACTCGAGGTCTCATCCTGCTGTGCTTTTTATCCTCCTGTTTGTGTTCAGTTTAAGATATTAAAGCCCAGACTTATAAAAGTTCTAAGGTCAAGTGCTGTTTTCCATGTGAAGATGATTGTGGAGAATAAATTGTAAGCCTATCCCATTATTGGATAGAAAAGAACTGCATCACTATTTTCTACTTGCTGAAGTAGAGCTAGTGAAAACTATTACCTGACAGGTAACTGGGTTTTCATTGGATCTGAGGTTTTTTTGTTCCTTTCTATCAAAACTCAATGCTTTTTGAACATGAATCAAAATCCTATTATTTATGTCTGTCACTGTATGTCATAGCATTGAAAATACAAGTGTGCAACTAATATGAATCACACATTTGTGTCAACAGGAGAAGCTTAGGCTAAGTCCAGTCTTCATCTAAGCAATTAAATGCCTAAAATGGGATGAACATGCATCTAAATTTTTTGGGTTAGCCACAGCAGAGAACCCAGCTATCACATCACTAGTAAAAAGTGATAGGAAAATAATATGAGAAAAGATGCAAGATGTGGGGAGGCCAATAAGTTTAGTTTCAAAGGTAGCAAGCATTGCTTCTAATACATTACACACATTCTTCCAAAGATGTCATTCAGTCATGGAGCTTAAGAAAGGAATTCATGCATAACTTGCTTAGGTATGTGTTAAAATTATTCTTTGCCACACTTTTTCTTCTGTACTCTGAAAGGTGAGATTTCCTGAATGATTGCTGTGATGGGAATCTTGAGTCTATTAAAAATGTTGATGCTGCTGTTCTCAATAATTTTTACTTTTAAAATACTTGGTGCTAGGTTAAGAATACAAATGTGAGGAGTTAGTTTTCCCTAGCTGTAAGTAACCTGTATGTGGACTTACTTATTAGGTTCTATTCAGTCATACTTTAGATACATTTTTTGAAGACAGATTGGCATTTTAGGTCAGAGAAATCTATCACTGAAGTCAGCCTTTTGCTTTAGAAATATATCACTATCATGATATTAAACCTTGACAACAATGTATATAAATGTTAAAAGCACAAAACAATGAAAGAAAAATGAAGACCATTAGATCTGAAGAAGATGAAAATTGTACTAGTGTTATTTCTTTCCCTGTGGCTGTGTGAAGGTTTCTTTGGGCAGAAGCCACTTGCCCATGCTACTTTTATATCCCTACTGATGCTTTATGAAATTACTGAGGTATTTTTGAAAAATAAAAAATTGGAAAAAAAATTATCTCAATATGAACTTATTTTTCAATTTTTGTCTATTGTAGTGTGAGGAAAAAAGAATATATGGTCTCTTTTTAATATGGGCCAATTCTATTTTTTTTTTCTTTTGTTGCTTGAATCAAAGAAAGGTTTAAAAATGCTGCAGAATCAGTTGATGAGAATCTTACTTCCCACAATGCATTAAGAAGTTAATGGCTTCTTACAGAAAAGGAACATAATAGGCCAATTAGGCTTGATAATAAAGACTGACATCTTTTATAAAACTTCCTTATATACTGTATTTATGTCACTGTTCAAGATGTTACTCAGATTCAAATAAAGCTGCTTAATCTAGAAAGCTTGTAAGAAGCGTGAAAGTTCTTGCTTTTCATAGCAACTTTTATAAATTTAGGCAATAATTTTATGTTCTTCTGTGATGGTATCAAGATAGTTCTCGGAATGCACCATTACAGAATGTGCTGGGATGGTACAGATAAACTATAATAAAATAATTATTAAGTTATGAATGCATACTCAGCAATTTTCTACAGTGGGTTTCCATTCCAGATTCAGACCTCAAAATGTATTGTCTAAATGAAATTTCCACAGTAGGGATATATATCTAAGCTCCAGTTACAGTCACTGGAAATATGTACTTTGACTTAACTGTCCACACGTGGACATCTAGTTTTCCCTGGATGGCCTGTGCTTGAGTAGAAATGGACTTTTTCCAATGTGACAAATGGGATTAAACTAGCATCTCTTTGAAATCAGGTTATTTTACCACTTTACCATTTTAAGGACTGTTACGTTTTTCACAAGGATATTTTTTTAGTTGTGTTTGTATATTAATATAAAAGTTTCACATTAAAAAAGATATTTAGTTGGTGAACATTTTATCTACCTAAAGATATATTAAAAATCGAAAATTACATTGCTTATTCATCTGATATGTTCATAGCACAGAAGTGAATGAGGTCACATGTAAAAGTGTAGAGTGTGTTACTTTTCAGAAGAGGTAGTCAATGGAACTGTTGGTCAAATTCTGACAGTTAAAACAAATAATTTCAAATACCTGTGAACTAAACAGAAGCAATGATGCCACATCTCTCCCTCTTCTGCAACAAAACCCTGCCATTTGACAGCCAGTTTTATCAGTGGAGATGAGGATAGGAAGCTTATGAGCTCTACTGCAAAACAACCTCAAGACATTTGTTTTCTGTCCCACTGGTATACTTTCATATGAACTCTGTCTCACTTATATTTATTCATCTCTTTGGGCCACTGAAATTGAATATTGAATACCCAAGTCAGGTCTCTTTGTGAACCAGGAAGGTCAGACAACTTGATTACACCAGCTGTAATCAAAGAGTATTCATTTTTTTTTATATCTGCTCACCATTTCTGCAAGAACTGAACTTTGACAGAAACAGCAGGATGGATGAACAAATCTTTGGAAAGAGTAGTGCGGCACTGCATATATGCAGCATTTGTGAAAGAAAATAATCTCTGGTACTTAAAAAACCCCTCAAAAATATTAAAGTGTATGCGGATATGTTTATTAACTATAAAATAAATGCAATTTTATCCTATGCAGAAACAAAGTGAGCAAGCTAGCGCAGAGGCAGGTCATAATCTGTGAAAAAAGTTAAAGCTCATGCTAAGCAAAGCTGAGCATTCTTGTCGGTTTTCATTCAGCAGCACTCGTCTATAAAAGAGCTATTAAAAACATCCATTAGCTGTTAATTTAGAATACTTCAGACAGTGATCCCTAAACCTTCACTGATATCTTTCCAACAATCCCCTAATCTCTGAAAATTGTTGGCAACAGCTACACTGAATCAGCCCATCATCAGTGCTGGCTTTCATTATTTGAGTTAACACAGAGGCACTACCTGCAAACACTTAGAAGAAATACAGATCTTCCTTTTTCTTGAAAGGCATACTTACAAGCAGAATTTGATTTCATGAATGAAGCAGCTTCTCTTATCTGTGCTATCTCAAATTAATGGCACAAAACCAGCAGTAAAGCCAGAAACCATCTCTGTGCACTTCAGAAGTGTAAAGTCAGGAATTGCTGCTAAAGACATTGTTAAAATCATTTGTTTGACTCCACTCTGGGTATTACTAAGGATAAGCAAAAAAAAAACCCCACAAAAAACCACCAAAACCAAAATCCCAAACAAAAGCAAAATCAAAAAACCCTCAGACAAGCTGAGTAAAATTTTGGTGCATCATGACATTAAACTTCTTTTTTTCCCAGTTCAGAAAATATTGCATCCTATGTGCAATAGTTCAGTATGAATTTTAATAAACTGTTCTCTCTCTATTTCTTTTTTTCTTTCTTTTTTTTTTTACTGGTTATACAGTGTTTGCAACACAAAAGCTATTTTATAGTATGATAAAATAAACTGGCAAAGGCATGACGTGCTATTTTACTTTCACTAAGGTAACGGATGCAAAATACATGATACAACCATGAACCAGCATCTACTGGATTGCTAAAGATGTAGAAAAGCTTGACATGGAGCTGAATATTTGGCTTTCTTTTTGAATTTAGAAATCTTGAAAATGGAGTATTAAATTAATTGAAAGATAGAGAAATCTACTGCTTGTATCTTTAGCGACTTGTTTGATGCTAATTTCTCAGTTTTGGAAGATGTTTGTAATATACGTTGGGCTAGGAAGGGTGAGTATTGGTGAAATAGTGACTGGAAAATATTTTACCACCAATTAGAGAAACATTAGTGAGGAAGAGGTATTAAGCAGTATTAAGATTAATTCAGTGTCATTTAAGTACCTTCCGTTATCAAATACAAATTCCCCCCCACCCCTTTTTTAAAAGATAAGGCCATCCTTGTACACTTTGGAAACTGGAATTTATTCCAACTTTTCTCTTATGAGGGCTAGGTGTTGTCTTTGTGTCCAATACTGGTGTCAGTTGCTTCTGCGAACTCCGATATAAGACACCTCCCAGTGTAAGATAAGATACTGTCAACTTGATTAGTTTGGAAAGATCTCAGAACTTCTGAATACAGAAGGAGGAAAAAGTAGACTTCTCTCGCTAATTCAAAACACTAATATTGTGAGAAAGCAAAATATTTAGCATAGTATTTAACAATATGAGGAAGTACCATGAATGCAAAGACAGAATTCTAATGAAAATATGAGGATTTTTTCTAAGGGATTTAACCACGTTTTAGATTTTAAGAAAAAAGTACAAAGAGTTTTTTGCTTTGAAAAAAATGATGTACATATATGCTGAATTTCATCTTTCACATTTTAATGTAGAAACACAGTATCTTGAAACTGAGACTCTTTAAAAAAAAAAAACAGCTTGGAATGCTTTTTTTAGCTGAGACACTTTGGAAACACAGAAACACAAATATACATTTATATTTGAAAATAATTTTGGACTTCAATCAGCATGGACTTTTTTCATGGCATCACAAAACATAGCAAAGTTCTTGGTGTCCTCCAAGCTAAATTTACAGAGCCAAGTACAAGAAATTCATGCAGAGCTATAAATATTAATATGAATTACACACCAAGGATGTCCGCTAACACAAATTCAACAAAGTAATGTGGATTTATTGCTTGTTTTTGTAGTCAACTATAGTAATGTAATTACTTATATTCTAAGTAAGAAGATATGCAATAATTTAAAATAATCCACATACTATCTCACTACTTTCCACTGCCAAGTGGTCATTAATAAATGCTGGCTCCTGGGTAAAATGAAATGGAGTTTCATTGTTCCATCACAATTTATGCAAGGGCTTTTTATTTTTGTTTTGTTCTTTTGAAATAGTTTCAAACAAAAAAGAACAGACGTTAAGATTCAAACACATGTGAATACATAGGAGTCATGTTCAGGCTGCTTTCGTTTTATGGCATTCACCACGTTCCACAGTTTAATCATAGCCTCATAATTAAAACATCTCAAAACATGGGTACCTGCAGACTATTCTACTGAACAGCCATTAAAGTACAACATGATTCCCTGGTTCTATTTAAAAAGCTCTTAATCTAGCTTCCAGGTTATCAGAGATGGAGGAACTGTATCTTTCTTAAATGTGATGGACACGATGTACCAAATTAGTTCATTTTTCCTTGAAATCTACTCATGGAAAATGCTCCATGCAAGCTCATTCTTAGATGCAGATAAAATAGAAACATTTTCACTCTTCTTCTGTGCTTTTTAGGATAAGTTGTAAGCCTTAAGTCCAATAAACAGGACAATAGTATTGCGACGAGGAAACAAAAACAACAACAAAAAAATTTCACCAAGAGCATAAGAGAACATTGCAATGACACTGAATAATGGCTGTTAGGCAGCACTGTTTAAAAGAAAAGGAAGAATTTCAAAACAGAAAGAAAAAGCTTTTGGAACAGAAATGGTGAAATCCAACAGGGTTTGGTATTACTTGTATGCACATAATCAAATGTAGGTGCATCAAGAAGCAAGCAATGACACTGGACAGCTTCAAAATATCATATGGGAGCTGTGGCCTTCAACATCAGATAAAAATAGTATGTAAATGACCAAAGAGTTAAATGCAGGAACTAATAATTTGAAATCCAAATTTTTTGCTAGCATATATTGTATGCTCAGTTGTGTGCCTGATTTATGGGTACAGTTACTGTGACATGAGTGATAACATTTTTTTTCACTACATATTTTTTTATTTCTGTACCCTAGTATGATTTGGAACCAGCTCATGATCCCCACTATATCTGGAATCAGGGTAAATGTACATAAATTTAACAAATAGTTGCACTAATTTTTTGTTAAGCTCTTACGTGTGCCTAATTGAAAAATCAGATCCAATTCTCATCTTTCTTTACATTTTATGTATAAAAATGCATAAAACACATCCATGTGCATTTATTAAGATTTTTATTTAAAATTGACTCAATAATGGGTGGAAATGCTTTACATAATGTTTTGTTATTTACACCCTTGACTAGAATGGAGAAAGTTCTAACTTAGAAAAGCAGACAGCTTGTTTTCCTGTCTCTCATTTCTCCTTTAGAGTATGCTATGCCAGGTGAAAACCATCTTCTACATCAATCTGTTTCTCCAGGATATATGGTACTCGGAGGATATAAAATCTTTTGGGTGTCAGCTTCAGCTGGTATAAACTGGCACAATCCCTGTGGAATCAGAGGAACTATATCAAATTATGCCTGTAAAGGATCTGGCTCAACTGTAGCAAGTCTTCTAAGATACTACACAGCCGTACACAGGTACATACAGGAAGTGCAAAACTATTACTCCAGGTCTCATTAAAGCAGCATTAGATGCATAATGCTACAGACATTTTTCTGACAGATCACCTTTTCAGGCCCTGACAGCCCCTATGTGCCCAGTGGAACTGGTTGACAAAATACAGGGTACAGACGTACTGCAGTTCATATGCTGCAGTGATCAGTATGACAGGATGACATGGACTGATGGATGCTATAGAATTTAACTTGCAATCATTCCTTTATCAGTATTAGTATTTATTGCATTTTTATCTTTGATTTCTAAATGATACAATATTATCCCCTTCTACCTTTTTCTGCTTCCTTGTTTCTTTCATTTTCTCAGACAAATTGCCAGTTACTCTGTGACTGCCACAACCTATTAATTGACATTAACCTCAGATGATCCCTGATGTTTGTCATACTAAAAATGTTCAGATCGTAATTGCCCTAAGTTTAATAAGGGATATCAAGGTGGAGAGAGGCAAGTAGAGGCTACATTAATTTTCTTGGACTGATAGACATAAAAAATCTTTATCTGCTGTTGAAGGCATGCCTTGAATCTCTACATAGCATTACATTATTTTATGACCTATTCCTCTCATATTCACTTCTAACATGTGATAAAGTGATAGGAAAAATTAATAATAAAAGATAGTGTGAACAATACCTGAGATGAAAGCAAACAATAAAGCATACCAAATAAACAGTCAGACAAACAGACAGGAGAAAATAAGACTATTTATTGGAAGAAAAAAAAAAAAAAGAAAAGAAAGAGATTTATATTCTTTTGCCCAGCTGAGGGAAGCACTTAAACATATGCAAAAATTCATCCATATTAAGAAACACACTTGAGCTCTTGACTTCAAGAGCCTAAACTTGAGTTTCACTCCAGGGCAATCCTGAACAGAAGCCTTCAGTTGTCAACTGTCTCCACAAAGCACAGCTGTCCATGAGCCAAATTCCTTCTGGGCTGACCTCTGACATAATTAAGCAAAAAGGGGAAGGGAAAAAAAAACCCCAAACAACTGCACACTTTGCAGCTAGAGAGAGAGGAGTGAGAAGACGTGAGAGAAACAACTCCACAGACACCAAGGTCAGTGAAGAAGGAGGAGGAGGGGGTGCTCCAGGCACTGGAGCAGAGATTTCCCTGCAACTTGTGGTGAAGTCCATGGTGAGGCAGGCTGTCCCTCTGAAGTCCATGGAGATCCATGGTGGAGTAGATGACCACCTGTAGCCCATGGAGGACCCCACACTGGAGCAGGTGGATGCCTGAAGGAGGCTGTGATGCTGTGGGAAGCCCGCGCTGGAACAGGTTCCTGTGAGGACCTGTGGCCTCATGGAGAGAGGAGCCCACACTGGAGCAGGTTTGCTGGCAGGACTTGTTACCTCGTGGGGGTCTTGCACTGGAGCAGCCTGTCCCTGAAGGACTGCACCCCATGGAAAGGACCCAGGCTGGAGCAGTTTGTGAAGAGCTGTAGTCCATGGGAAGGACTCACGTTGGAGATCTTCATGGAGGAAGGTCTCCCATGAGAGGGATCCCATGCTGCTGCAGGGAATGGAGTCCTCCCCCCTAAGGAGGAAGGAGCAGCAGAAACAATGTGTGATGAACTGACTCCAACCTCCATTCCCCATCCCCCTGTGCCGCTGGAGGGGAGGAGGTGGAAATCAGGAGAGAAGTTAAGCCTGGGAAGAAGGGAGGGATGGGGGGAGGTGTTTTAAGATTTGTTTTTATTTCTCATTATCCTCTTGTCTGATTGGTTATAAATTAAAATTTTCCCCCCAAGTCGAGTCTGTTTTGCCTGTGCCAGCAATTGGTGAGTGATCTCTCTCTGTCCTTATCTCGACCCATGAGCCTTTCATTATATTTTTCTCTTCCCTATCCAGTTGAGGAGGGAGAGTGATAGAGTGAGCTTTGATGGGCATCTGGCATCCAGACAGGGTCAAGCCACCACAGCTAGTCACTGTACTGTGTGTCTCGCTGTGGCAGGCAGCGAGTAAGACCTGAGACATTTTGGTCCTGGAGTCAAGAGATCTCTGATGATGCGAGGACTAAAGCATCCTTATTATCAGATGTTACAGGAAACCAGAGAGGAAGATTATCTTTGCATTAGGATCTTAAAGTCTGCTGACTGTATGAAGGGGGCTGATACAACACAGTATGGGGTGATGTATGAGTAGATGGTTTGCTTTCTCTTGTTGTTCTTCCCATGCCCATTCATTTTTTTAATGTGAAAAGAAGCCCTACAGATTGTCTTCCAATTGTTGAAGCAGTATGCCTTTGTTCCTAAATAGTTACATGATCTCTCTTATATTCTTCCCAATAAAGAGATACATTATTTTAAAAATACCTATTGCAAGTTTAAAAATTATTTTCAGGGACTCTCTGAAGGTACTGAAGTTAAAATAATCAGTCAGTTTCCAGCTTCTCATTTGTTAATTTTTCAGGTCTGAAAAAAAACCCAGTATTGCAATAAACCAGCCAGCAGCAGCTAAGTATCCTAGCAGTCTCTGCTGTCTGTTGTTGCATTGAATAAAGATTCAATTAACGAGGCTGACTCCAGGAGAATAGATATTCATCTCAGCTGGAAGGATAGAATCACACCTTCAATGACTTAAATATATGTACTGTAAGTCATCAGGACACTTGAGTAGGAATATTGCTTCTGTTAGGATCACAGCTGTTTTTGCTGGAATTGTGTTTTTAAATTGTGACTCAACATAACGGGCATCCTACAGACATTCCCAGCCTCTGCCCTAATCCCCACAGGAAAAGGATGTGTAGGATGAATTACCTGTTGGTACCTCAGGTGTTCTGAAAGGGAACTATGTTTCTATGCTGACATATGGGGCTCCCCCCAGAGCCTTCTTTACTCACAGGCTCTTCACCTACCCCTGGACATCTTTCCCCAGGATTTCCATCCCAAGTACCTCCTTCTTTGCAATTCGGAACTGCAATTCAGGAATTTGCAATGAGGACCTTGAAAGGGACCAAAATTGACCTTTTCTCTCTCCTGCACCTTCCACAGCTAGTGCATCACTTGTCTGAGTAATTTAACTCGTTTAAAAACCCACTAAAAGTGAAAGATTAGCAGTTAAATAGACTTCCTTTCCCCCCTATCTAGCAGAATAGGATATGGCTTTGCACAGCTCTTAGAGTATTTAAAAAAGCCTTATTTAGGGCTTACACTACAAATAGCCATGATTCTGGAAAGGAAGAAAGGAATGGAAATACAGAGAAGAGAGGAAGAGCAGCTCCATAACCTGCTTCTGCAGCACTTGATCTGAGGGACTCACTCCATGAGACAATGGGACAATGGCAGGACTGGAGCCATCTCAACCTCTGTTCCAGCCCTAGTAATGCTACTTTACATGGGCCATGCAGGGACTGAATGCCACCACTGCAGCAGCCCTGCCATGCTCAGCAATGTGACACATGCCTAGGGCTGGTCTTTTATAGAGAGACAGGATGGGATAACATCCAATACTCTTTTTGAAGAACTAAAGCATATGCACAGCTTTTCCCAGATGTGTTTTTGTCTAGCACAACCACCAAAGAGCAGAATTGATAACTCTCCTACCCTGTAAAACACTATATGCAAGTCTAAATCACAAAGGCAGACTCAAAAATAGTTCTTTCACATTCTGGCAAATAAGTAAAGTACAGAGAAAATTGCAACTACAGGAAGGTAGGATATTTTTATATCACTCTGAAACATTTCATTGACAAATATAAAGGGAGACATATATGGCTCTTGTAACCATGTGTTAATGATGAAGTACAACATCAAGAATTTTAATTTTACTGGAATTACAGTTGTCAAAATAATTGCATTAGTTAATTTAAAACTTCATTGGAGAATGGCCCAGGCTATATCTCTGTTGCTCAAAATGTTTTATTGTGTAATCACTGTGCTTTTTTGATGAGTAATTTCTCTAATGTTATGCTATATATATGTATTGCAAAACTGTGAGTGATCTTTGTTTTTATACTGTACTGTGTTTTGCATATAAAATATGTTATGCATATTCTCTCATTCTCTCTTTGTCTCCATCTCCTACCTCCAGAAAGTAGAGAGTGGAGACTCAGTATTCCCAGGTGTCTATGTTGTTTTTTGGTTGTGGTTTGGGTTTTTTTTTTGTTTTTTTTTTTAGTTTGGTCAAGGCTCTGAACTTTGATTCTCAAACTATCTACCTGTAAAATAACTGCAACAATCTTGACCGTGCAGCTAGGTTAGATTCCCAGACTGAAGACTGATATAGTGCATTAGGTATGTCAGACCCAGCTTACTCCCTTTGCTTCTGCTCTTTTTGCCTGTTATACTGGCAGCTTGGAGAACAAGCAGGAATTATTTCTTGCAGGGGAATAATCATTCCTGGGCTGCTTAAATTAACTTTATGCAGAAAATGGCCATGCGACATCATAGCCAGGCCATAATGCCTTAACAGAAAAGGATGATGAAGTATTCCTTCTTCTCTGATGTCATCCTTCTCTTTCTCTGGGTGCTGACGTGCTGTGTCTGCCTGCCTGCTCTACTTTCACCAAATGGTATGTTAACTTCACTGAGCTTCCTCAGAAAATATAAATGACTTACTCTCTTCAAAACACAGTTTATTGGTTTGTGTGTCCAAGGATGAACTGGATGATGTTGGCAGTGTTTTTGCATGCCTGCAAGCTTAAGGATGTTAAAAACAGATATGGCAGAGATCAGACATCAAGTAATGGGGTTTTGATGTGCCCCTAAAGAGGAACAGAACTGTGATCAACACCAGTTGAATATCAGAAGACATTTGAGGATGAGGCCATGGAACTGCCATAGAGCAGTTCAGAAGAAAATCCGTTATTTAGATTATTTTTTCTGCTGTGATTGCTTCACCTGATTAAAATAGCAGACCATTAGTGCTGCGTTTGGGTTTGCATTGTTGAACAGGCGGAGCAGAGAGTATAATCTACAGTGGGAGGTATAGGGAATGACAGAGAGACAGACACAGGCACCAAGAGGAATAAAACCCTGTCTGGGAAATCACATGTAAACTGAAATTATTTGTAAGTAATGGACCTGATGGTGCTGTGATACAAACTGTGTTGCCACGTGGATTTCAGTGGAGTTGTGCTGACTTACATTCTCTGAGGACTTAATCTCCAGACTATCAAACTATTCATGCTGGAATGGTGGTAGTAAACTAACCTTGGAGAGCTACAAAATGTGCATTAACAAAATATTCTGCAGAAACCAGGAGGGCAAAGTAGTGTGGCAATTCTCAGCCACACACTGTGATGTACACAGTCTGAGTGTGATGGAAATGGTTAATTGATAAATAAAGCTACTAAATATTTTCTGTGCATTTAGACAGTGCATTGAAGGGTTTCTCATTGTGCAAGGGAAGTAGGTACACTTCCAACCACCCTGATTCACCCTTGGATATTTCATGACTACTTATCGCTCAGTTGAGCATAAACTCATAGATTTTACGGTTAAGGGAGCTTGAGATGGGCTGCTATATTTTCAGCACTTAGTTCTGCCACTTCTTATTGGACCATCTGCTGTCACCTTAAAGAGACAAGTGTATATTATCAAGGCAAACATACAAATCACTCCTGCATTTGATATTAAAAAAAAAAAAAAAGAGAAACCTTTAAATGTATTGATCTGAATGTGTCAATAACGTTACAGAGATAAGACCTTGAAAAAGAAAATAACATAAATATTGTCTGTGCAGATTCAAATAGGATGCTTTCACCATAAAAATGGTTGCTGTGTACAGAGCTTTACAATTTATTTCTTTCAATGAAAACATAAAATTCATTCTAGTTCCAGTAAGATCATTTTAAAAGGAAGGAAAAGAAGGAAAATGTTAAATTTATCACAACTATTTTTAAAAGTGAGTGGTGTTAGCTAACACTATGATTAAAAGTTAATGTTTCAGGGACTGAGTGCATCTGAAAACAGATTAAGACACTGCAACATTCGTCTCTGTGCACACAAAAGAGATTTATATACACAAATATCTGTGCACACACAAAAGCAGGCATAATGCATGCCATAGCTTCAAATTTGAGAAAAAAATATGTATATAGCACACATTATTAGAGGAAAGTTCATTGAACTTTGAAGCAAAACTAAATCTTATCATGGTTTATATAATTATATGCTACATAAGACTGTGATAACACTATGAAACTAAACAATAATTATTTACATAAGACTTATGGCATTAATAAATCTGCTGATACACTTTCTTCTGTAGTTTCCATTATTAACACCTTGACCTTATATGTATATATATATATTTAATTATTTTTTTTTTCTTGGAAAATACTCTTAACTGTATGATAGATATGCTGAGTCTAGGGCTTTCATAGATTCCTAGTGTAATGGAGAGCTAATTTAAGATGTGTGATTGACAGATAATGCAACTATTAGAAAAGTAAATATACAGAATGTAGACTTGGACATAGCATGCTGTAGTATAGCAAATATATTTGAAATTATTTTTTTTATTGTCTAGATCAAGACCATTGTGATTTGAAAAGTCAATCCTGATTAAAATGGAAACACTTATAAACAAAATACACTAAAGATTCTCAAATTGTTTTCCCCACCTCCTGAAAATTTAAAAAAATAATTCACAAAAGAGTTTGAGCATCTTGTTTCTTTTGAGGCAGTGTAATCATACATATTTTCATTCATATCTGATACTACAAAAGCTACAGAAAGATTCTATTGTTAGTATGTGCCATATTATTGGTATTAACACACTCTAAATATGTGGAAATCTCATTCCAGCGGGGTTTTCTGTTTAATTTGTTCCTCTGTGATAATTACAGTTTTTGTCTGAGATGAGAGTCTTTTTTGTTAAGCTCCAGTGCTTCTGTGCAGTCCAACTGTTATGCTGAGAAGTAAATGAAAAAGCCTGTGCTCAAAAGCAATAGAAATAGGCCTTAGTACATTCATTTTCAGGTCTCAGTTCTGTGCAGTATAAAAAGACACAGTATAATTTTCAAAAATGATGTCCTGTTGATGTGTCAGAAATTATGGGAATTTTCCATTGAAAGATGGGAGTCCCTCCAAACAGTTAATTTTATTGTATTAGTGTATTTGTCTGTCTTATTAATTGTTTGTATTGTGAACAGTTTAGGCAAGAGGGACATATGTAGATACATACATATGGATGCACACTTAGGTATGTGTATACATATGAATGTATGTATGTAAAAATGTATATATTGTTCTTTACTCTAATTTCATTTTACCAAGGTAACCTAAAGGGGGATGACAAGTTTCAATATTAACAATGTTAATGAGTAACATATATGCTGGTTCCCTTCAATTATGATCCATTTAAGTAAGAGAAGAAAATGGTGCAGAGCACCACTGTCCCTTATATGACATTTGTCATCCCATCCTGCCTCTACTACATAAATAAGCATTGGATACACAAAAGATACACTCTTCCCATTTTCTTCTTTCATACAGGTACATGCATACCCACACACAGAGTGATAGAATAGAGAAGTATCCTTACTGACCTTGCAAATGACATGAAGAACTGCAAGCACATTGCAAGAAAGGCTTAGAATTCAAAGTGACCTTGACAGATTTGCAAAATGGTCTGCAAAAGAAAAGGGGGAGGGAGGATGAAATTCAAGAAGAACAAGTGCAAGGCACTACTCAAAAGAGAAAGGAACAATAAACATAAGATGAGAGTGTAGCTAGTCAGGCAGAAACTTTTCTAAGAAATTGGTAGCTATATCGGTCATGCTTGCTGTAGGCTGGACATGTGTTAGGAACATTGAGTTTTTGAGGAAAAGATAAAATATATTCTGTGATGGCTATGCAAGAGACAATGTACATAATATTTGAAACAAAGTAATCCTTTTGGTTTATTCAACATTGTGGAGACCTTAATAAAAGTACCTGAGTACAACACTTCAGAAGTGATGTGGATCATTCTGACAAGAACGATCAGAGGCGTAGGAAGACCTTCAAAAGAGACTGAATACATTTAGCTCATCTAAAGGAGATAAAGAAGGGAAGCATGGAACAGTTTTCATAGAAGAAAGGAACAACTTGTTCCTCATATCCCTGGTCAATCTGAAAAGAAAACATGAACACAAAATCTAGCAACAGAGATACTGCTTAAATATCAGAAGAATTTTTTTAAAGGCCAGAACAGTGCAGCAATATTGCAAGTTGGTTTGGGGCATGGGGAGACAGTTTGGTGGACACAGTTTAATTTTTAAGAAAGAGTTAAAGAAATGAATAATCTTATCTTGACTTAGGGATGAAGAGGATGGACAACAAAATGACTTGAACACCCTCCAGCTCCACTTTTCTGCCATTTACGTAGAATACAGTCTCTGCTCCACTGTTCTTTTCCTCTGCTTTTGCATTCAGATATCCCACTGCACATATCACTGTCTCATACTCTTTTTTTGTACAAGTTATTTTTCTTCCCCTTTCCTTTTCTATGATACTGCTTTTATCCTGCTCTCTTGCTTTTATTTTCTGTACATTCATATGCCCCACACTCAGTCTTCCAGTCTTCCAGCCTCTTGTCATTCACAGTGCATCTCTTTCCTTTCTCTCTTCGCTCCCTTCTGTCTCCTATCCAACTCTCTCCCTCTTGCCCTCTTCTATCATTCAAGAGGAAGGAAAAGCTTGTAGCTGGATACTTTCACGGGCAGTCATTCCTCTTCTGGGATTTCAGAGACAGAAGGAGAGGGATCTGATCTGCTGCTTCTTCCCAGCTATTAGTTGCAAAGTGGGCGAGGGGAAGCAGCAGCAGGGCAGTAGATCTGCTGCTGAGGGAAACTCAAAGAGAAGAGATCCCCATCGAGCCCCAGCTGCTCCTGCTGACAGTCTCTCTCTGCCCCAGCATGGCGGTGGCAGCTTAACCATGGATTATCTATTTACTGTAGGACCTAGTCTATGCTTATTTTTACTCCTCCTAGAGTTTCATCCCCTGTACTACTTCAGGGCAAAGAACTTGGTTTCAACCTTCAGCCTGTCAGGAGTGTTTCAAGGGAACATCATCTGCTTTTTAGCGAATTTGTGAGAGAAACTTTCCTGGGGGAGAGAGGGGAAGATGTTTCTTCTCCTTTCCTGTTTATCAATTCCGCCTTGTCTTGGCTTAATCTAGTGTGTTGTTGTACAGCTCCTGCAATGGTCTCTTCCCCTGGGACAAAGCATGGGCCCTGCTGCTCAGCATACAGCAGAGCCCTATCTTAGCATATTTGTTTCTTCTTTTCCTGTTTCATAATTGATATTAGTTGTGCAGTAGTTTATACAGAAACTCACAGATGTCACAAGCACACTTACACATGCACACATCCGTTTGGGCATGCACTTGGCTCCAAACCACCAGCATTTCCTCAGGAAGCATATGGGATTGGATCTTGTAGCCCTTCCTCTGATCTCTCCGCAGGGACTCCACGAGAGTGCCCTGACTGCACTGCTACTCCTCTCTCTCTTCTCACCAGGGCTTTCACTTGCCAGCTGGTGCCAGGAACTGCTTTGACTGGTCCTGAAAAATTAATTCTCCCTGGGACTGTATTACCAATACAATGTTCCCATTATGGTTGGGTGTCAGCTTGGCACAGTCACTTGGATGTTGTGTGTGGGAGTTCTGCCACCAATAAAATCAGATATCGTGTACATACATAGTCTCTTGGCTGCTCAGAGTACAAGCAGTATGATGCCCACTGGCCAGTTAGTGAGGCCTATTCAGGGGTAAAGCTGCCAAATAATGGAGTTTGGTGGGTCCCCCACTAGCCACTACAGCAAACACCATCTCCTCTGTGGGAGCTCCCTTCCCTGTGTCTGTGCTGCTCCATCAGTGCCAGGGCTCTCCTCCCAAACTTTGCCAGAGAAGCAGGCAAAACCCTTTTGGCCTCTCGCCCCAGCTCTGGTTGTGCTGCAAACAGGCTGAGGCAGCCCAGCAAGGTGGTGAGGCTGACCCTTAGACCCACCAGCTTCCAGCACAGCCTGACAGGCAAAAAAAACAAACAGAAATCCCAAAGAAAATAAGAGCAATTGAACCAACCCACAGCAGTGAAAAAGTCCTGAAGGGTTTCAGGAAACATATTTGTCACTCAAAAAGAAAGAAATTTTAAAAAGCCAACAGCAACCAAAACTAGGCATAGCAAATTCACAATATCCCCTTTCCAGTCTTGGAACAATGCTCCCGCACCAGCCCATTTTAAACAGACTGTGGTTACCTCGGTTATGTGGTGGGTACCCTTTGTGAAAACCAAATAAACAAACACCACACACACTCCAGTAATGCAGGAGCTGCTCTCAGACTGCATATTGGCTCTGAGCCACATCTCCCGCAGTAAAGGGAGTGTGGAAATGCACAGCCTTGGCAGCAGCTTCCAGTGCCTCAGGCTCTCACAGTTTATTTTATTTATTTATAGAATTTTCTGTGGTACTCATCACCCTCATATCTAAGCATCTTAGAGTTATTAGCAGACGTATCCTCACCCCTTTGCCCTTCTTTAAGGTAGAAATTGTTATTATTCCCATTTTATAGATAGAGAACTAAAGGTTCACCAACTTGCTCAGATTCAGAATTTGGCAGGATTAAGGATGAGACAACAAGCCCTTGAGTTCCAGTCCTGAGCTTTAACCACAGATATCAACTTCCAGGAGCACTAATGAGATCGATGAACAAAGAGCAGAACATCATGAATATATTTGGATCCTGTTTTTTTTCTGCAGTGCTGGGTCAAGCACATGTTAAATACATACATAGAAAATAAGATAAAACTATATATTTGCACTTTCTCTTATCTTTGAGGTCTGAATAGGGATATTAATGTGGCACACCTTTTTCATTTGTGTATTTAATAAAAGCAGATGAGATATTTTAAACTTCCATGTAGCCAAATTCTAACATGTTTTTGGCATGACACTAATCCTAAATTAGTTGTTCTATGTTTATTTTTATTTTTTTGCTTCTGTTTGTGGTTCATTTTTCTAATTTGAGGACAATCTGGCACTGCTCTGAAGTAAAATTCTTTTTTCATTGCATTTTTTTCCCACAAGTCCTTTCAGTTGATAACTTCAATAATTAAACTGTCTGTCATGCAGCTATTTCAGTGTTCAAATGGGCCACTGCTATAAAGATTTGTGCCTCCTGCTCTCCATCAGGGATGCATTGCCATTGTACAGAAAAGCAGCAGACACTACTGTGTGTCAAGAAACCAGGAGGATCCCATGTCTCTGCAAATGAACCATATATTTCCAGGGTTCAAAGGACAATGAGAAAGACAGGATGAGTCATGTGACTTTTGAGTTGCACCCTGATAAATGGCAGGTCAAGGAGGGTTGTGTTTAATAGTATATTCCTCAATGAAATGTCACTTTTTCCTCAATGTGTCCTCTGTGTGAGCTAATTAAAATCATGTTTTACTGCAATGTCAGCACATGAAGTTGCTGACTTTCTTGTTGTCTTCTACATAGTGCAAAATGAATGTTGTCATTTGATAAATTCAGGATCTTAAAGGTTCTGTCTGATGGGGTCTAATGTATGCTGTTCTATATATGTTTAATGCTTTCAAACTGCCCCTCTTCCTTTGTTCATATCACAGCATTCATGACCTGTACATAATATTCTCTCCTGTCACCCTTAAGCCTCACCCTCCTCAAAATTAAAATAACTTTTTAAGGGAGTTCAAGCAAATTTTAGTATTGCTTTCCTTCCAGGCTGTTTTAACTTTAACTTTGTTTTTAACTGTTTTAGCTGTCCAAAAGGCACACTCCTATCCATCAAATGAGAATTGACTGTACAGGTGTTAATTGTCTTACAGCTTATTTTTATAGTGCTGCCAGGGTATGTTTGCTATGTTTGTTTGAAAAGAAACTCTTCCACTTTACAATCTAATAAAAAGCAGTACTCAAAGATCATGAGTATAAAAAACATGAGATTTGTTTCTCTAATCAGTAGCCATTGCAGGATTTGAACCAGGATTCTTATTTGTAAAGCAATTGGAAATTGCTGTTAGTGGTTCTTCTCATCTCAGTAACAGGAACATGAATCAGAAAAATGAACTGCCCGCTACCACATGTATCTTTGCTTTCACTGTTTCTCTCATTGTATCCTGTAAAATTTCTGTCTTGTTTCTCTCTATGTTTACAGTAAATGACAAAGAACAAAGTTCCCAGGTTTGGCCTGCAGCCATATCACCTTGTGCTGTGATCCACACAGACCTCAGGAAGTAGTTTGGGACTGGGTCCGTTCTTCAATGAGAAATCTCCAGATTGATTTATTGATAGGTGCTACAGAAATGAGTGGTGGCAATTCAAGCATCCTTCACTCTCCTTCCCAACCCCTTCCTCATCCAGCTCCCCTCTCTACTGCTAAGGGTGGTGGCTGAGATACAAAGCACAAATCTCAAAGAAATTCTCTCACCCCCTAAGGACTTGATCCAAAGCCCATTAAAGCTGATGAGAGCCTTCCCATTGACTTCAGAAGGCCTCAGATCCAGTCCCCCAGGGAAAAGATGTTAACACTCATGTGCACATCCTTACATCAGCCAGGAGAGAACTTCTGGAAATCAATATCTCTCTATCAATATTGGTACCTAAAATCCTAAAACACAACAAAGACTCTTTACTTGTGAGTCCTGCTGGCTGCAGGGAAAAAAAAAAAAGAAAAAAAAAAAGGAAAAAAAAAAGAAAACAAGCCCTTGGGAGACGCTATTATCTAAAATAAGCACCTGAGTGTGAGCAATGACCACAACACCTAGAAAGCTATATCCTAACCTTACTGTGTTTGTACTCACTCTGCTTTGCTTTACTGTATTCCCAGCTCCACACTGAATACACTAAATGACTCACATTACACACATTGCAACAAAGGCAGTTATACCCCAATCTTCATTAAGGTCTTAATGCAGCAAGGTACTTAAGCACATGCCCAACTTTAAGTACAAGGGAAGTCTAATTAACTTCAATGGGACTGCTCACTTGCTTTAAGCTAGGCATGTGCTTAAGTACCTTGCTGAAACTGAGCCTAAGACTCCAGGTGCTACCATTTATACAAGTGTCATTAAACACAGAGCTAGTGTACTTACATACACAAACTTCCTAACCCCTAAAACCAGATCATTAAATTATAGCACTTACTAGGAAACAGCAAAGGTGAGCATGTTGATGAAGCATCACATATAGTAACGAAGACAGTAGGCATTAAAGCAATCAGAAATCCAATATCCTGTGCACATTTCCAGTACTCCACCTGCAGTTTGTGCATGTATACCTGTTCTTTCAGATTTCAGGTATCAATAGCCAGAGACTGCAGACTTCTGAAAGGCCTCAGAAAAAGATCTTGATCCAAAAATAATACCACATGTGACTTAGACATGGAAGAACAAAGAACTGAAACTAGAAATTGTTAGCGCTGCAGGGGAAAGCAAAGATTGTTTGGTTTTCCTAACAGTCCATTTTTGTACTTTCGAGCATTTATGTTATTTTTCAGCCCTCTGAATTTCCTGTATTTTTATTGCCTGTTTAATCGTCATCAGATAGAAGTTAAGCCACTCACTTGCTGTGTGGCCGCAGGCAAGTTGCTTGACCTGCTTTTTACTCCTTTTATCTGGCCATATAACCCAGTATAAATGGGAGCTCACTGAAAGATGTGTGTGTGCTGAGCAGAAGCTCTTGGCTAATCGACAGGTTAGTTCATCAACTGCTTTGTCAGTGTCAGAAAATAATTTATTGGGAAAGGACAACCTGTCCCAGGCCAGGCAGGTTTTTGCTTTGCCCACTCCCTGTGACATTTTTTGGGGGGCTGCGTTACTTCATTAAGAATTGCAGCACACAGCCATAAACTACAGATTTGGAGCTGCACAGGGGATCCTACTTAGAAACCTAGGATCTCAAAAAATGATATCGCCTTCCTGCTTTCTCAATGCAATTACCAGCTTGACCATGGGACTGGCATAATTTCACTGTGGATATAGGGTTAAAAACCTGAACTTATGCACAGGTTGTCGATTATGCTCAGATATTTTTATTTAGTAAATATAACTGTGAAATAAATTTTACATCATACTCAGGACAATATGGTATGACTCTCTGATTCAACACTAAGGATTTAACCCACAGGAAATAGTACTCCTGAAGGAGACCAGGGAAATTTGGTCTTTAGGATGAGGGGAGAGGGAGAATAGACAGAACTAATTGATGTGGCTCCCATTTTATATATGACAGTTAGATACTTTGGTGATAAGTATAGAACTGTTTTTTTTTCTCCTTTCAATTGATTAACTGATTATTTTGCTGAAGTTGGTAGCAAATGTCTCTGACCTCTTTGTTTGCTGAAGCAACTGTATTGTCACCAGCACCGGAGTGGAACTGAATGTATTAACAAAAGTGCTCATAAAAATAATACTGAAGTGTAGTCAGTCTTTGGTAACCAAGACAGTTACTGTAGAAAAGGAAATACTGAAAAGAGCATGACACTGGACAACTGCTTCAAATAATGATTTCTTATACATCATTCTACCTACCTGTTATTCTATCTGCTTCTCAGTGTTGACTAGTTGTATGATCTGAAAAATAATCAGATACTTGCTATTAAGGTTTTTTAGGAATAATGACATGGAAAGCATTTATAGACAGTCTTCCACAGTGAAAAAAAGCTATGTACAAAGTTATGCAATTACTCATGTAATATTTGAGCATACTTTGAAAACATTAAAAGAGAAAAGGAAAAAAAAAAAACAAAGACCTGCTTAGTTCTTTTTAAAGGGAAAAGTGCTTTGCTTGGTTTTACAAGCAACATGCTGTTCTGTTGTCAGCCTCTCTGCATCTGTTATATCATGGGTCTTGACAATATCATAGGCCAATGTCTCCTCTGGTTGAAGTAAAGTATTAAATTTTAGTATCCAGAACAAGGTGATATTTTAAAGGGCAGGCTACCTTTGAGCTTGCAGGTGATAAGTCCCAAATTCTGAAATTCTGCTTTTTATAGAGAAGCACAACTGCTGACTTCAAAAATAAGTTTTTATGAAACTGATAAGCACAAAGAAACAGTTCCCAATACTCTGGACCTGATTAAAGCCGGGGGGTTCCAGGGCAGGGTGCAAATTGCTTTTCTTGAGCTTCACTGTGGCTTCTCTACTTCACAGAATAGGAAGCACCTGCTAGTACTGGTGCTAGAGAAGACTATATTAAAATCAGTCTTAAACCTCACTTAAGAGTCACAGAATAAAAGTACAGTGGTACAGTTGTAATAATGGTATAATGCCATTGTAATACAGGATAAAGAAGTAATACAGAAGTTTGACAATTTCCTGGGAAATACTCTGCATAAGTAGTAGATTGCATGAGTGTAGACATCTGGTGTCACTAGCATAGTAGAATTGTTCCATTTTCAGGATGTAGATGGTGAATGCAAAAATTATTACTTTAGGAATCATCAGGTTGTACCAGTTGATATTTCCTGCGGGAAAACAATAGACTAAGAATTGTCATACCTATCACTTGGCATGGATGTAGGTCTGGTTTGAATGGTGCAGTCTGAATTTTTGCCTGAACAGGTTCAGAAGGGTGGAACTGGCTAGTGCTGAGAGAAGAAATAACGTGAATTGCAAAAGGTGGACATGAAAGCTAGATGTCTGGGTAATCAGTCAACACAAAATACTTTGATGTTCGCTTCAGCTATAGAATAAACCAAGATCCTCTTTTCCCAAATATAGTAAGGATTTGTGAAAAGAAAAAGGGCACCTAAAATCAGCTTCTACGCTTGGTCCCCACAAACAGAAGTTGGTGGTAGAACCTTTGACTGATAGCTAAAGCAGAAAAAATCAGAGGTAAACATCATTCCCTTTCCTGAGAAAGATTCATGACATCAGGGTCATTCTATTCTATGTCACTTGCTATGAGAAGGTCAGCAATCTCCTCATGAATCATTTCATTCATTGCATCTTCCATCTACTGGCTCCTATAAAAATTCCAGTTTCTATAAGGAAGGTGGGGGCTTACAAAAGACAAGAGAAAGTATAAAGACAAAAACAACTTGATATTAAAAAGTAAGGAGGTAAATAATTTAACAATTAATTTCTGAAGAACTGAAACAAAGTCAGGAAACCACAGAATAAAGCCAACCTTTTTATCTAATCTGACTGAAACTAGTGAAACATTAACTATAATACATAACCATTGGTGATCATATTTAATTTCATAATCCATTATGGCCTCACATAGTTCTCTACTTTTTCATATAAAACATAATACTTTAGGGGGAGAGAGGCAGGCAGGCAGAAGGGGAAGAGGATTTGTACTCACACTGTGTGCTGGCGCAATAATGTTCTTCCTGCTGAACTAATGGCTGTTCATAGGGTTTAGGTCAAAGAGTTTAATGGAGCTTAGCTCTGGATGTCTCAGTAACTTCTTAAATTCTAAAACTAAACTACTTTAGTCCTAAAATACAAATGATGATGATTCTAATAAGGACACACATTCCCAACCAAACTTGAGAGTAAAATATAAGAAGAGAATGCTAAAATAGACAATATTTTTCTTCCAACTAATGCTGTAAGAGGTACCCATTCCTTACCACAGATGAATTCAGTTTCCCATAGTTCTCCAAGGCAGAGGAGAAAGATGTTTATGCTCAGAATGTCTGTCACTTTTTATTTAGCTTCTGAGATTTAAAGATACGTATTTAAAGAAATGCTAAACATACATATCTATATGTATGCTGGTTTTTTTGTCATGTGGCAAGAAATTTGTGGGGAGAATGCAAAGGCCCCCTCACCACATTATATTCCAGGATGCAGTGTATAATACTTTGCTCCTCTGTCAACCACACATGTAACTTGGAGAAAGCTGAGATCACAGAATCACAGAATCACAGAATATTAGGGATTCGAAGGGACCTCAAAAGATCATCTAGTCCAATCCCCCTGCTGGAGCAGGAACACCTAGATGAGTTCGCACAGGAAGGCATCCAGGCGGGTCTTGAATGTCTCCAGAGAAGGAGACTCCACAACCTCCCTGGGCAGCCTGTTCCAGTGCTCTGTCACCCTTACTGTAAATAAGTTCTTTCTCAAATTTAAGCGGAACCTCCTGTGTTCCAGCTTACACCCATTGCCCCTTGTCCTATCATCAGTTGTTACTGTGAAGAGCCTGGCCCCATCCTCGTCACACTCACCCTTCAAATATTTATAAACATTAATCAGGTCCCCCCTCAGTCTCCTCTTCTCCAAGCTAAAGAGGCCCAGCTCCCTCAGCCTTTCCTCATAAGGGAGATGTTCCACTCCCTTAATCATTTTGGTGGCTCTTCGCTGGACTCTCTCAAGCAGCTCCCTGTCCTTCTTGAACTGTGGGGCCCAGAACTGGACACAATATTCCAGATGTGGCCTCACCAGGGCAGAGTAAAGGGGAAGAAGAACCTCTCTTGACCTACTGACTACACCCCTTCTAATGCACCCCAGGATACCATTGGCCTTCCTGGCCACAAGGGCACAGTGCTGGCTCATGGTCATCCTGCTGTCCACCAGGACTCCCAGATCCCTTTCCCCTTCACTGCTCTCTAGGAGATCATTTCCTAACCTATACTGGAACCTGGGGTTGTTCCTGCCCAGGTGCAACACCCTACACTTGCCCTTATTATATTTCATCAAGTTTTTCCCTGCCCAGCTCTCCAGCCTGTCCAGGTCTCTCTGGATGGCAGCACAGCCTTCTGGAGTGTCAGCCACTCCTCCCAGCTTGGTATCATCAGCAAACTTGCTGACAGTGCATTCAATTCCCTCATCCAGGTCATTTATGAATATATTGAATAATACTGGTCCTAGTACTGACCCCTGAGGGACTCCACTAGACACAGGTCTCCAACTAGACTCCGCCCCATTGACCACTACTCTCTGGCTTCTTCCCACCAGCCAGTTAATAATCCATCTCACTACCTGCTCATCTAATCCACACTTCCTCAATTTATCAGCGAGGATGCTGTGGGAGACCGTGTCAAATGCCTTGCTGAAATCAAGATAGACCACATCCACTGCTCTACCATCATCCAGCCACCTGGTCGTGTTTTCATAAAAGTCTAGAAGGTTGGTCAAGCACGACTTCCCCTTGGTGAAGCCGTGCTGACTGCCCCTAATGACCCTCTTATCCTTGATATGCCTAGAGATGGCACCAAGGATAAGTCGTTCCATCACCTTTCCAGGGATGGAGGTGAGGCTGACCGGTCTGTAGTTACCCGGGTCCTCCTTCTTGCCCTTTTTGAAGATTGTCTATTAAATGGTTGATTTTTTTCAGATTTTCTACTGATAGCTACCTCTATCTCTCTAAAAAGTTCTTCTCATAACATAGAATTGACATTACAGACCAATCTATTTGACAAGCCAGATTTCTCTATCAACATAAAACTGCTGCTTCTACCTGATTTTATTGTATGTTAAAGTTTCCTTATATATGTCCTACAATTGCACTTATATCCACCAGCTTATATAAGTGCCCAATTAAAGCATATTTTGTTCTTTCCAGACAGGAATATCCTGAACTTTCTTTCAATGGAAGGACAACTGTTTTTTCATCAGAAATTGGGAAGAAACAAAGAAAACTTTTAATTCTCTTTCATAAAATTGCTTATTCTTTTTTCTGGGATGACATACTCTGTCCTGACAGATCTCAATAGTTTCCTTAGTCAATGAACAGAAAAATAGATATGAAGGATAGGGAGAATTGTTACCTTTGCTTCAGAGAAGAAAAAAAAAAAAAAATCTGTAACATACCTTACCAATTGTGCACTGGAAGTTTATTTTATAGTGCTTGTTCAAGAAATAAAAGGCAATGAAATTATTCTAGATAGCTTTTGAACATTCAAGGTATAAGGGTGGAAAAGGAGGACTCTAGGTTTTCACACTATTGGTTGGAGTTTCAATAGGCATCTGCATCTTTGCAAAGCTAGCCTAAAGGAGGATTAAACCTTATCATGCTCCATTAGCAGCTATCACTTTGTGCAAAGTGAGTGAAGTTGCAATTATTCTATCTGGCTTGATGGACCAAAGTCAGAGCTCCAAAAGGTTGTGGTTGAAGCAAAGTGCAGCAAGGAACGGCAAGATGTAGCAAGGTACAGAAAGCAAAAATTTGATCCTGAACTTCTACTGCTGGATGCCTCAGAAGAGGCATTGCAAAAGGTTGAGGTAGGGAAAGGCAGCCCAGAAATGCTCTGATCTAAGGAACAGAGTTTCTATGCAGATTCGTCCATGCAAGACCCTTGTTAAAATATGAGATGCTAGTTTTGAGATTTCTATTGCATCTCTGATTATAAGCTCATTTTCTCTTCACCTTTTTATACTACCTCATGCATAGAAGAGCACTGCCTGACAGGTAAACAAGGAGGAGGTCTCTTTGCCATTGAATGATGCTGAGAACAGGTTGCACAGAATGTGCTGGACACCAACCCATGTACAAAAGGCACTGAAGGCTTGTGCAGGCAGGAGATATGATAAAGAGGAGACATTGTCAGCTGATATGATTATTAGCTGGGGCCCTTAACATCTAGCTAATGCATGAGTACTACACAGGTGCAAATTTGAGGTAATTTTGCAGTGCCTCTAGCATGGGAGCAGGAGATTTTCCACTTCTCCTCTACAGATATATTAGCTTTAGGAGTGTCTTGTGCCAACTTTCACACACAGTCACCTATCACACTGGTTATCAACTTGTTCATGTGCATAATTACTTCTTACAATGTACTAATCCTCTATGGCCTGACAAAACTGGGAAGGCTGTTGCATTTTATTTGTATTTTATAGATATATTTGAGGATGGGTTTCATATCCATATGTGTGTGTGTATATATATATACATATACATATATACATATAACAGCATATTGATACAGCAGTGAGATTTCCTCTCCTGAAAGCTAGAAAGAAATAAAGAAGTAGAAAAAAGGGAAAAAAAAATAGGAGGGAGCAAGAACAGCAAAAAAGAAGAAATATAATATAGAGATTTGATGCTGGGAGAAAGTACTGAGCTATGTATAACATCTCCACCATATACAAGAAAAGACCAGAAAAGTCCAGGTTAACTCACCCTGGTTGCAAAAATCCACTAAAAAGTGAAAAGAATCAATTTAATTTACCACATTAAACAGATGGAAAAAAGCCAGTGCCAGATCTAATACAGATATTTTGCAGTACAATGGGAAAATGAAGACATTTTCAAGCAGCAAGGCTTGCAAGTCATAGTCTTGAAATGCTTAGATCAGGTGGCACTGTCTGTTAGAAAAGCAAGCTCTGTAATGATATTGATTACTTCCAAGGCCACATTAGAGATGAAGACAAGTCCCAGGAGACAGGTTGTTGTCACCTTGACCTTGGGTCAGAGCTAGACCACTGACCCCTGACACCCAGGACTTCTGCACCGCATTGTGATATCTTTCATGCCTACAGACAAAGTCAGCAGGGGACATGTGTCGATGTGGCTCTTGCCAAATCAGAATTGACTGGCCTGTAGGAAGCTGGAGACCAGCGGGAAATGTGGGTTAAAGTATGTCAATAATGTTTCACAAGAACAATTTCTCCCAAGAATTGTAGCTGTTGGAATGTTTTGACATTTATTCGGTAGAGAAATGTAGCATGTTTTGTGAAGCACTTCAAGAGAGCTGCTGCTAACTGCCGTGGTGTATTGATCTTCCTGTTAAATTGCATGGGCACACTTGGGAGATCATTGAGATTCAGGCAACAGGACAGAAAGGATCGGCTGCACCCGATGGTCACTAATGGTAATTGGTTTCGATCCTTGCACTTGAAGAAGCCGTGATTTACTTGGTTCACAGATGAATTGTAGACACTAAATATTTTGAAAAGAAAATATACTGTGATTTCTTTTTCTCATGTCATTTACGAATTATTGCCTCCACTCCTGAATGTTTCATATAAAGTATATAAATCCACATGACTGGATATAAAAAACACGCTAAGCAAAATTTCAAGGAATTTTTTCTCTTATCTGTAAAGCTTGTATTAGTGCAAAGGAAATGAACTTTTTGATCCTGATATAAATGACTTAATTAAATAATTATAATAATATTTAGAAGGATCTTAAAAATCCATCAACCTTCTTAAGCCTTCCTATCATCACATTACCTCTTTTTTATAGGATGCACATTCTTCTTTTATCCCATTTTGCGGTGTATCTTCACAGCCTTAACATAACGAATGTTAAAAAGTGTATTGAAGGCAACTACAAAAATATAATAATGCAGACAGGTATGAAAAGTAATATAATATTGGAGTAAATTATACTACAATGAAGAATCTTATATGAAAATTGGATAATAATGTTAATATCAGAGTAAATTATTGGTACAATACAGGATCTGATATAAAAATTGGAGTATATTTCTGAAAACTAACGTGGTGATAACGCTGCCAAAATTCATGCCACACACAATTTTCAAAGCAGATTTTATAGAGCTTCTGTAGCTTTCTGCTTTATACAAGATACTTTGCTAAGTATATGTACATAATTACATGAAAGCAAATATATTCAGTAAATGATGGCTGCTTTAATACAAAGAAATTCATATAGACTAAGATCCTGGGAAAGAAGCAGTTTTATGGTTCTTTTAATCTGTTTCAAGTACACGTGTCCTTTATAATCCATGCTACACTCCTATGATTTTTTTAAAGGACAAAAGGATTTTCATTTTTTGTTCTGCTTTTTTTTCCTTCAATGGAGAGGTCAGCAGCTTCTACAAACAGCTGAGTTTCATGCATAAACTTGCATAAAATATCCATAAAATCTATATAGCACTTTGACAAATAGAAAATAGCACAATATGTAGTAACAACATATATTGTTTATTTGTTAACTGAGATTCAAAACTATGCCTATCTGGAGTCTTTTGGTTAAAATGCCTGTAAGTAGATTGTAATTTCAATTACAGCTAAATCATGCATTGTAGAATTTGTATCATCCAGAACTAAAATAGAGAAAATAGAGAAAAATGAATGTCTGACTGCTACTGAAAGTTCAGTATAACAGCAATATGGCACTGGCAATTGTTATACAAGTCTCAAATTTCTGAAATATTTACAAACCTTAGATAATGACAGCCTCAGGAGAAAATCAAGAAAACAGACGGTATACAGGAGATAGCCTGAGGCAACCAGTGATGAGGTCAGATCTATACAGTATGTGTGCTTTACATGAAAAACGCTGTACTAAAATGTCTTTGCGTACTGTGTAGGGCTTTGGGATATAGCAGGTATTCACTAGGGGAAGGTAAGGAGTATTTACTAGGATCAGTTACATGGAATTCAATATTAAAACCGACAAAGGTTATCATATATTACACATTAAATTCACCACAGTTGTTTGACAACTCTCATAGCAACAGATTCCACCCTTAACAATTCAAAGCAATCTTTCAGATTAAAGTTCATGTGATCACTTTAAAGAACTATTCAGTGTTAATCAAGCAATATTGCTTCAGGCATCATGTTTGTCTTTCACTTCGGGCTATTTGGTTGATTGCAGAAAATGCTGAGTTTCTCTGTGTGCGTGTGCAGAGCCATGTGTCTGTTAGGTGGAAGTGACAGGTGAGGTACTGGTGGGCGGATGTGAGGGCTGATTGCATGTATTCTACAACAGGGATAAATAAAGTCCCAGTGGCTGCCTATTCACATGGCATAAGATAAGCAGTATATTCTGTATTAATAATTGTATATTCTCTCTAATTTAATTTTGCTGGATGGTAACTAATGATGATATAGTTAAAATATAAAAAAATAATATTTAAAACAGCTTGTTATAAATGTATATAGTATAGACACTGATAAATACGTATACCTACATATATATATACACATACATATACGCATCAGATCATTGACCAGATTATCTTCAACTGGTGGTACTTCACACATTTTCTAATCAGAGCAGTTACTCAAAGGAAGGTACTTCTCAGTGGGATTAAAAAATCCATCCCAACATTTTACAGGATAGAAAACTTCCTTTTTCCTCTCCAGTTGTGCAGCATCTGCCCCAGTCCTGATCTGACTGCTGTTAGAGAGGAAAGACTGAAGGTGCTGGGACTGTTATGTACTCCGACATTGCTGTTGGAGACCCTAGGATATTTGCTTAAGTGACCTAACCTCTGTGGCAGTGTCCAACATCCTCAAAAAAACAGTCCCCTTGAAGAAAGCTTTCATTCTCCAATGTTGTCCTAACTTCTAACCAGATGCTGAGTCCAAGCTCAAGGTGAGAGATTGCTTGCTATTAGTCAATGCAATTAGCCCATTAGGCTGAGCTGTAGGTTCTTACAGGTGACAATAGCAACCATTGCTATCAACAATGAAGGTTATGTGATTGCTAATATGAGTCCTATATTGATGTCCACCAAAATCCTGCTTGCAGATCAGCAGCACAAGCCTTTGATATAAATGAAAGATAAGTAAGTCTTACTGCAGTATTCTATATAACCAGTGGAAGTGGACATCGCATCACAATTTCTTCAAGAAATAAAGTTGAAACAAATTCTTCAGCAACTGAAGTAATTTGTGTTTCTTGTTTTAAAGAAGTTCTGTATTCAAAATAATGTAATTAATATTTTTTCACTAGAAAACATCAATTTGTTTGAAATGAAGCTGTGTGTAAGAAATAGGCATTTTCAAACAAACTCCTGATTCAAAAGTCTTATAAGTGAAGACTTTTAAGGTGTCCAAAAAAATCCCATTTAGATATTTGTAATAAAAACTTCTGAGTTGGGCTCTGGTTCAAAATTATCTTCCATTAAAGACTCTGCTGAATAAGAACTGTTTATAAAAAATCAAAACACAAACAAATGCTTTGAAATTACTGGAATTATACATAGTAACCACATTTTTTTGCCCCAATTCATCAGTTTGTGTAAGTTCCTCAATCCTGAGAGAAACCAGTTCCAGCTGTTGGAAATTTGTGTTGTTGGGGATATATTGCCTATTCAGCTGTCCTTACCATGCCTGTCTCCAGAATCTAGACAAAGATTTCACTGGGAAAACCATAATGTTTTTTATTTTGTGAGATTATCTGCAAAATCGTCTTCTTGTTCTGTCCTTCTCACCATTTCTAATTATAATTTTATGGGATCTGATAAAGGGTGATGTTATTTCAGAGTAAAGTCAAACATTAAAAATGAACACTAGACAAAACTTTCTGAATCTTTGCAATCTGCTTGAAGTGTGAAAAATATGTATGTCTTGTAATCTTCCATAATGTTTACACTTATTTAAAGATATTCTTACAGTTAGAATTCTTTAAACATGAGAAAATGAAATAATAAACCATAAGGATTAAAGCATAATGATATGTGCCTATTTACTCTTTCCTCCTTTAGATTGTCCAAAATAAACAAGGAAGCTGATGATCTTGCCCTCCAAGTGTGTTTTCTAATGGTCACAATAATTTTGGAAGAATTGAGGTTAATCTTCTTTTTTTTTTTTTTTTAAGATGGTGTTTTATTTTAATGATGATTTGAAATTCCTTTTCAGCCAAAGAGAAATCCAGTTAACTGTGGAAGAAAATTCAAATTCTGATGATAATATCCTTGACAAGTCTATGCTTCTTCAGAGTAAATGAGATTTTGCTGTGTTTTCTTTCACTTTCTCTTTTCATATTTCATAAGAAAGAAAAATAGTTTCTAATGAATCACTGATCCTTCTTTTTTTCCCTTCTTATATTATTACCCTTGCTAAGGAGCATTCCCATAAATGTATATCTTCTTTTTCATATCTGCCAGAGAAAAAATAAAAAACATTTTACAAAGATTTTATGGTAACCTTCTTTTCAGTTTGAATTATTGCCTGATTTCACTATATGCAGATTAATTAATGTAATTTGGATTTTATTCTTTAAAATCCTTTCAAGTGTACATATTTGCTTCATGTGTGTGTGTATAAATGCTAGCACAAACTATACACAAAATAAATAAATACACATCAGTAAAGTTAAAAGTAAAAAGATTATTTATATAAAATGGCTCTGCACATGTCAACAGTGTAATAGATATTACCAAGGGATAGCAGCAAAATAGAAATTCATGGCTCTGGTTAACAAAAACATTCAGTTTTACATATGCAAGTGCATAAATCAAATATCATAAATACCTTTCATCCTCTTTTGGGAAATACAGGTAATTTAATAGCTCATGACGAGATACTGTGCTTACATCCTCAGGAGCCCTAGATGAAACCATTCAAATGAGTAAGCAGTATTCAGTCTGCTAGAGGAGTGATGCTTGTCTGATCAACATTTTTGGATTCAGATGGAGAAAATGCTGCCAATCAAGAAGTAATGAAATGTATCTGTAATTATCCATCTCAGAACCACAAACTGAGGCTGTTTAAAGAAGAGCAAAAATAAAGCCAGTGTAGGTAGCTCTAGATGTGAGGAATTTATATATTTGTAATGTTTTGTTTCTGCATAAACTGCAGACAGTCTCATTAAAAGTTTATCAAAGGTGTCATTTTATAGGATGCATATTCATGAGTGATTCATGTCTATAATACCACAGAAGGGATGGAGTCAGGAAATAAATGACAGAGTAAGAAGGATCTTCTAATACTTCCAATTTAGCTGCATAGCACAGGGAGTACTCACTATTCTCTTAATTTGCTAGCATCGATAAAACATTTTATATTTTACAGACCAGCATGAAGGAGCTATCCTTGGTCCAAGCTTGGTCCTATCCAAGCTCCACAGCTGGTCTGTGGAGCTTTTAGGGGCTTTTGACCACTATCAGGCTTGTGGTAACAGAGATGCCACTGTCATCATGCTGTCACACAAGGGTCCTAAAGACATACATTAACACCTGTAAGAGGGCTGTGCATGATATGTGAGCTCCTGCTGCATATTATTCTCTACCGGAGAGAAACAAAGTGAATATAGTATAAAGTATGTTATATCCTATGAAAAAGGATACCATTTTCTCCAGGCTTTCAGAGTCAAAAGCTCTATTTGTGATGATGGTCTGCTCTGCATACTCAGTATGTTTCCACTCATTAATCCCTACAAAATCTGGACTGATAGATTGCTCACAACCAAACATTGAACAAAAGTGTGACTTCCCAAGAGAATAACTTACAAAGGTTATTCTAAATTGGCACATCCAAAATACTCCTTATCATCAGAAAAGAGATTTGGAAAAAAAAGAACAAGGGAAAACTGTCATGCAACCTTTTTTGCCTGACTCCCATAATATTGCTATGCAGATCATTTTATAGAGTTTTTTAACTATAAGCTTCTTGCAGCAGCCTTGCTAAGAATGTGGTATGGAAAGGTGGCAGATGAGCTCTGACAGTGTGTTCAAAATTCATACATTTGATACAGTTAATGTTATTCCTAACTGCTTTTGGTATTACTGATTTCACAGGTTGTATTCTTTTTATTCATTATGGGCAATTCTTGCTTCAATCTTATCTTCTTTTGAATATTTTGTTCCTATTTTTATCAGTTTACATGTGCTTACAGGAAAAAAAAAAATAGTACATAGGGTTTCGTGGTATTTCTTGAGAGGAATAGTCACCCTTCAGGATATATTGCTACTTTTTGTGAAGAATTTGGCTTAAAGTTGATGCAATTTACTTTCTTAGACTCTTTGAAAAGGGAGACTTCAACAATACTGTTTAATTAATAATGGGAACATGGATATGGAATGCATATTTAGTTTCATTTTAAGGATGTTAATGTTTGAAGGTCTTAGCATCATTTTCTTACTAGGTTGTCAAAATGTGGCCTTTATTCTATGAATATTCCATGAATTGGTACCACTAACATAGAGAAAACAGCTGAAAAAATGTTAATATTTATGAACAATCTATTGGGCAAACAGTACAGGGAGTCAACATCAGTGACTCCCATTTGTACCGTGCATATGACCTAAACCTTCTCCACCCATAGTTATTCCCAGAAAAAGAAAAACTTCTGAATTAACTTTTTATAGTATCTATTTATTCCTTGCTAAGTCCTAGGATTATGTAAGAGAAAGTTCCACTAACGGAAACTTTCATGGGAAAAGCTGTGGATGCTGTCTACGCAGACTGTAGTAAAGACCTTGACACCATTACCTACAGCATTCTCCTGCAGAAACTGGCTGCTCATGGCTTGCATGGTTGTACTCTTTGCTGGGTAAAAAAACTGGCTGGATGACCAGGCCCAAAGAGTTGTGACGAATGGAGTTAAATCCAGTTGTGAACAGTCACAAGTGGTGTTCCTCAGGACTTAGGACTGGGTCCAGCTCTGTTTAATTCTTTATCAATGGTTGGATGAGGGGATCGAGTGCACCCTCAGTAAGTTTGCAGATGACACGAAGCTGGGTGGGAGTCTTAATCTACTTGAGGGTAGGGAGGCTTTGCAGAGTGATCTAGGTAGGCTAGATCGAAGGGCCAAGGCCAACTGTATGAGGTTCAACAAGGCCAAGTGCCAGGTCCTGCACTTGGGTCACAACAGCCTCGTGCAACACTGCAGGCTTGAGGAAGAGTGGTTGGAAAGTTTCCTGGCAGAAAAGGACATGGGGATGTTGGTTTACAGGCAGCTGAATATGAGCCAACAATACGTTCAGGTGGCCAAGAAGGCAAATACCATCCTGACTTGTATCAGAAATAGTGTGGCCAGCAGGACTAGGGAAGTGATCATCCCCTGTACTCCTCACTGGTTAGGTAGTACCTTGAGTACTGTGTTCAGTTTTGGGCCCCCTTACTGCAAGAAAGACATTGAGGCACTGGAGTGTGTCCAAAGAAGGGTAATGAAGCTGGTGAAGGGTCTGGAGCACAAGCTGTCTGAGGAACAGCTGAGGGAACTGGGGTTGTTTAGTCTTGAGAAAAGGAGGCTGAGGGGAGACCTTGTTGCTATCTACAACCACCTGAAGAAGGTTGTACTGAGGGGGGTGTCAGTCTCTTCTCCCAAGTAACAAGCAATAGGACAAGAGGAGATGGCCTCAAGTTGTGACAAGGGAGATTTAGATTCGATATCAGGAAAAAAAAATTCACTGAAAGAGTTGTCAAGCATTGGAACAGGCTGCCCAGGGAAGTGGTGGAGTCACCATCCCTGGAGGTATTTAAAAGACATATAGATGAGGTGCTTAGGGATGTGGTTTAGTAGTGGACTTGGCAGTGTTAACGGTTGGACTTGATGATCTTAAAAATGTGTTCCATTCTAAATCATTCTATAATTCTACATATGATTTTCAGAAGCAGTTAGAATTTATCTGAATTTCTAAAGCAATAGTTATTTTAGTGCAAGCATACCTTTGCTGGAAACACTTGAAAATTCTGCCATCATGCTTTTGGAAAGGAACAGATAATTAATTACCCTCTGATTGCAGTAATATTACCAAAGAATATTTCATTGAGCTATCGCTCTAACTCATGATACTGATGGAAAGATGCCAGTGTCAGTAATGTTGGATGTTTATTTATAAACATATAGAAGGAAAATGGAGGATAAAAGAGAATACAGTTCAAAAGAAAAGGCATGCTGACTTTCATGTTTGTCACAGGTGCAAATCCATTTACAACAATGAGCCTTTCTGAAGTGTATTTGTATTATTTAGACTCCCAGCATTAGGATAATTTTTCAGTTGAAAACATTTAGATTGGAATACTGAATCTTGATTTTATTTTAATATATATTTAGCAAGAAGAGAATGCTCAGACCAATTGGTATAGCTAGTCATCCTTTTATCCATGCTCATATGGGTCGAGTTCAGAGATTTTTAAGTAAAGGGATATAACTCAGCCATAAATTGTTCATGCAACAGTGACAGAAGAAGTCCAAGTTCGTATATATATATATATACACACATATATATGCACGCATATTTTATATTTCTCTATAAATATATATGTATATATCAGAATACATATGTGTGTTCACATATCAGTGGATCAGAAGAGGAGGAACTCAGGAAAATATTGGAAAGAAAGGGGTAAGAAAGTGCACATTTAAACTTCCATCATCTCAACATGTCATGAAGGTCTCTTCTCAGTACAGAACAACAGCTCATGAGGGGCTTCCATCACTCTATTCCACACCTTGCACTTGGGAAGAGTTGCACCTTGCCAGAGAGTTGTGCCTGTTGTGTAGGAAGCTATCTGACATCTAAGCCTCTTTATCTGTAAGGGATCCTATTTGCACCACCAGTTGCTCATAAATGGTGGGGTGAAGCCTTTTCTATGCAGAAAGTTTTACCCTTTTGACTATGTACATACATAGATTTTAATCAGGTTACTGAGGCAGTGTCCTATATGCATATGCAAAAGTGAAGTGAGCACTTTCAGAAATGAACTTTTGTTCAACTTTGTTGACCCTTTCACTTCATTTGGGTGATTTTTGTTGTGCACTCATGCATCATTGGAGGTTCTGTATAGCCCCTACTGCTACAGGAGTGACTTACAGCTGGCCTACAGTCACACAGAACCAGTCCTCTATGTTGTCCTGATTAACTAACTGATGAGAGAACAACATGCTGGTTCTCCCTTCTAAAAAGTCTCTGAAGCCTCCTGCTCTTCCTTACTCTCCTCCAGCCTCACAAGTGTCAGCAATCACAGCATGCTTAACCACAGCTTTGCAAATCTTTCATACGAGTGAAGTGTGGTGGGTTTACAGGAATGTTTTTCTGCTACAAATGAGATGTACAACATGGAAGTTGTTTGCTAAAGGTGATGCAAGGGTTTGGGGGACAGGTGATATGTGAGGTGATGCATGAAATGCAGTATAAGCTGCTGTTCAGGCACCTTAAATGCCTAATTGGTTTTATCAGAACAGCTTTAAAAAAAAATTAAAAATTTGAATTTTTAATTTCATTTTTATAAAGCAAGCTTATGTTCTTTTTCATTAAAAATCTCCTTGGAAAATTATTTCTGATTTCATCCTTATCATTTTAGGTTTTAGCTCTGAAAGAACAAACTCTTGTTGGGTTGGTTCTGTTTACAGTCGCTAATCTTGGCTCTTTACATCTTACATTGCAGTAAGGTAGAGGTTAGATAATATACAGCAGATTGTCAGATAATGCATGTGCATATCCATGAACACAAACAAAACAGCTATAGGGGAAAAGAATAATGAACAATAAATGAAAGCCCAGAGCACTAAATTCTGGATTTCTACTTGCAACAACTAATGCACTACCTCAGAAATAGATTGACTATTCGTTTAAACCCCTCATATACTTAGGTGTCATTGTTTTCTCTGTATGTGGGAGAATTTGGCCTAAAAGAATTTGTCCCTGACTAAACAAATGATGAGAAAAGCACATCCGTATGACAATGTTGCACATGGAATCAAACACAAGGGTGTCTCTGTTACCTTGCTTTTTGTTTTGTATGTTTTTCTTTGTTTGTTTCTTCTTTCATACACTTTTTTGAAGCAGAGACCCTATTTTTGCCTTTCATTTAACCCAGATCTTAGGGTAGTTTTCAGAAGTAAATGGAAATGTAGTGTGTTAAAAAAAAAATCTAGCTATAAGAAAGATAAACCATAACTACTTCTTATTATGATTGTTATGGAGAATTAAGTGTGCAAGTGTCTTCCACTACTTGCATACATATGACCATTATTTTTTCTTAACACAGTAAAATCTAGCCACTGGTACCAGTGTCAACCAGTGTAAAAAAAAAAAAAAAAAAAAAAAAAAAAAGGGGAAGAGGAAGAGGAGTCCCAACAAATGTTTAATAACTTCTCAAATGCAACAATAGCAACAATAAAGAGGAAGAAATTACATTTCTATTCCTTTGTTCCCCATGCAGAGATAGCTGACAGTAGCAAAGGCCAAGCAATGGGCAGCCTTCCATTTAGGCAAATAGTCCAGCATTCCTTGTCAAGAACACAGTCATAGATTATTGGTGTCTCTATCACAAAATCACTAAAATATTGTCAATGTACTAGATATTTCATTTAGTGAATATTGAACCACATTTTAGTGCTGTTCCATGATGTCAGTCAGAACGAAATTTAAAAAATCAATGTTGTGAAATTTGGAATAGCAAGTCTAGTGAAGTATGGGTCAGATTTAGCACATTTGGGAATGGAGAATAACAGAAATTGTGTAATCAAACTACTGCACTTAGTAAAGATAATATTCGGGAAACTTAGTGAAAGCATTGAATTCAGAACTTATTCATATAACGAGACTTTAGGAGACATTGGAAACAAAGTTGGGGTTTGATATGACTGAAAACCTCAGTCAATCAGGACACAAACATGAACTAAAATGTAAACAGCTTTCATTAGACACTTCAGCTCTGTTGTTTTTTCTGTTTTGTACCTGTAGGTCACCAAACTATGCCCTGAACACTTTGAAGGGATGAGAGTTTGCAGACTGATACTGCCTTCCCTTTCCCTTGTTTCCATGTGTGGTCACAGAGACAGCCTCCCAGTGACATCATCAACCAGTGAGCGAGGGATTTTGGCATCAGTCTCAGATCTGGATGCTTTTACTTGTAATGAGCACTATACTATTCTCAGCGGAGTCCCACTGAGAATAAGAATCCACCAGAAAGTGGACCATTAGCTGATGTTCAGCTAAAAAAAGCACCAAAAAACACTAGCAAATATGATGAGCTGTATTTCTACTCCTTAAAAGAGGAATAAAAAGAGTGTTGATATTTATTACTTCACTGCAGTCTCAAGCATGATTCTTTATAATAAAATGGATCTACTTACAAGGAGAGGGGAGGGTAAGAAAAGGGACAAGTGTTTAAGTTGTAGAAACTCAGACAAAAAGCTATTTACCTATTCTGAACCCATATAGTAAGTACGACATTTTTTTCTCTTCAAAATGTATGGGATATTTAATTCATGGAATATCCACTATTTTAAGATAACTCAGGGCTCTACGCTCTCCAAGTTACTGAACTGGTTAGTTATGTCTACAATCCAGTGGCGCATGACTGAGGAGTGACAAGATTTGTTGACATTACAAGATGTGGTCTGCAGTCTTTACAGAGGATTTAGTTCTCAACTATATGTGTGTCATTAACTTTTCTTAGTCTGCTCTTCTACTGCCACATTTATTAAATAGTAATAGTCTCATAAAACAAACATGGTATGCCACTTCCAGCAATTATAGACTCTTAATGAGGAATTTATACTACCTTCTGCTATAAAAATGCAGTAGAAAATCCTGGCTCCAAACTTCAGTAAACATAATCATAATCACTTTTTGTTTATAGCTCACTGTTGTGTATTGCTGAAATACTTGGTATTGGGTGGTGATAGTTATGTAAGTGCACAGTACATAGTTCAAGGCCTTAGAATACTGATGTACTGAGTTACCGAGGAAGAAAATAGGAAGAGATAATAGTGTTAGGTTTGCCACAAAATATAGCACAAGCATATTTATTACATTAATTAACTTTGCAGACTTTAATAGAATTTTATTTGGAAAGTTACACTTTTTTGCTACTTTCAGAACTGTAACAGTGTTTACATGTTTGCAGATTAGAAAACAAGAACAGTTTGTCTGGATTTGATTCAAGTCTTTATAATCCTGTTATACACATTTTTCTCCCTTGCGTTCATAAAAAGCTGCAAGTTGATAAACATCACTTACTTGGCACAAATTAGCCATTTTCCAGGCCATATACCTGAGAAAAGTACAATTCACAAGCCAACTGCAGCAGGTATTTTACTTCATAAAATGGAATATGTGTCTCCAACCTCCTCTAATCAAAAATGAACAACATCCCTTGCTATGTGCATTGGGTTTATTACCATATGGTAGCTGATTGGGAAAGTGGTAAACTCCTGGAAGTTCAGCATCATGGCCCCTAAATGGCAGGGGCTCTGGTCAGCTCCATGGGAAGAAATGAGGGAGCAGTGCTCCAGTACCCCCAGCCATTCATCTGCTCTACACTCTGAAACTTTGAATGTTTATACTGGGAACACAGAAGGCGTGTAAAGAATATATATATGATGATGGGGTCTTATTTTCTTCACGGAGCAAGCTGCCTAACCATTTTTTTTTCTTCTTTTCCTGCTTGTTGACAAAAAGTAATAGACAAAGCAGACAGAGGTATCTCCTTTTCTGGCACCCTCAGCACAAGCGTGATGAAAGGATGTTTGAGACGCAGCTGACTAAGCTGGTTATATTTAACAACAGAACTACCAGTGGACATTTCAGTGCATGTCATGTTATCTAGGGCTTTAAACTAACTTGAAATATCAATTTCCAGGTACTGAAGAGAAACTGAGACTGTCCGGCAGGCCAACTTGCAAAAAACTTGGCATTTTAAAATGAAAATATATTGCAGATACTATAATCTCTCTTCTCACTCCTCCCACAAGTTATTAATTCAGACATATAGTGAATTGGATAGAAACTACTTGTGTACAACATTCTGTAGGAAATGCACTGTCCAATAGGATTTATCAGTTAATGATATAATGTGTAATATCAGATTTTAGATAATGTTCCACTGGCTAAAATTTCTATTGCTGAGCACTTATATGTCTTATTGTGTCCCTTTCTGCTCTGCACTTGGAAAACTAGTGTAGCAAAGATTTATTGAATGCTTTGACTCTATGTACACAGTAGGAGGTGCTTTTCCATCGCCAGCTTGGAGTCTCCAAATTAATCTGTGTGTACGATTGACTCAATCTACCGTATCTCAGATTTCTGGACAGTGTAAAATATCAGTCTCAAAGCATATGCATCTCTCAACTCTAAATACCAGACTGTTCTTAATTATCTTTGACTACCTCGCTGCTTAAATTGATACTGAAAAAGGGAATATAAAAGCTAGAGAATTGTTCATTACATAAATCAACACATTTTCTGTACTGAATGCCTTCCATTAAAGCTCACATTCCATACTTAAAAAACTCTAGCATTTTTACTCTTCCTTTCAGGACAAATTTCAGGTGAATGGATAGTGGCATTTAAACTTTTAAAATCATTAATCTACATTTTAACCTGTTGAAGTTTCACTTCTCTTCTGTTTGTCCTCTATTTGGTTTTAGTTCTCAAGGTCATCTTCATTGGTTTCCAAAGGCTCGGCTTTTTGTGAAGCAAGTGAGATGAAGAGCTAAATGATTATTTTGTAGTAAGAAGATGAAAGTTAGATGAACCTTGACATATCACTCAGGATATAATTCAGCAGTGAATTCATATCATCAGGATTTATCTACTTTAGAAACTAAACAGTTAACCTAATAATCTATTTTTATTGCTAATTTAGAAAAGCTTTTTTTTTCCTAAGTACACTCTCACTTTTCTGAATTCACTGCATGTGACCTGAATCTTTTGTCCACTGCACCATTACTGGCAGCTAATCCCTCTTATTTATTGATAATTGGACAAAACTAAACAACATGCCAACTCCTGAAAACTGAACGCCACTAAGGCCTCTATTCAGGTTTTCCACCTAAACCAAATTAGTTTCCAAGTTAATTTCCTTTGTGGAATATCAATGGTAAAAGAGTTTGCAATTCTCTCATGACTTAGGAATTCCACTAATTCTAACCTGCACGCTGCATAATCGTGTGAGATGTAGGAGTATGATGTACTCGGGCTCAGAAATAAGCACTTGTAAAACAGGAAAAGGAAAACTCATTTAATGTTCTGCTAATCAATTTGAAACTTCCAATGTTCCCTTGAAAACAAATGTTCATTGTTAAAGACGTGTTGGTCAATGGATAAGTGGTAATTAAGTAATCAGTATTTGTGAAATGTGGCCTGGTCCTTAAAGTTTTAATCACATTTTTCATCATTGTTGTTTTTGTCAAACACAACCTGCATTACTGATGTTTTGTCAAATAATCACTACAACATATTCAAGATAATGTTGAACTTTCTTACAATCATGTTTCACTAGCAATCATGTTTCTTTACAGATTTATATAGGTCAATTACTTGGTGCACAGCACGTGGATACACACTGGGTAGAGGAAAACAAACAAAAAAGACAGTTTAGGAAAAATCATAGTTATCACTAGCCTGCAAGCCTCCTAAATAGGAGCTCCCCATGAAAAAGACTGCTATTTAGAAGCAGAATCACCAGCAAGCTGTGCTGAACTTCCCTCTTCAGCAAAATTTTCTTTCATGCTTTTCTTGATTTGCCCCATCTCTGTACAGCCTTTCAAATATCCAGCTATAGTGATCTAAAGTCTAAGGATGAAGCCATAAGCCTTCCCCTGCAGAAACCAGGGAATAGAATAAAATTCTTGTGTGGCATTTGACAGGACTGCCTGTGTGTGAAGTCCCACACTGAGGTGCCTAAGCAATTTGGGAGTGGGCTGTCTTTGGAGCAGGAGGCACTGCATATGGGCTTATTAGTCCTGTCTGTCAGGGCTGTGCTACTTTAATGTGGCTTTATAGCTTCTGCATCACACTCTTATATCCTCGCTATAGAGACTTACCAGCTTGCTCAGAATGCACTGGAGTACGTCTAACACAGCCTTTCATTGTGGGGTGTAGACATATACCAAGAATCTCTGCTTGCCATTACTCAATTTGGGAAGTGGATGCAAGTAATTTTTCTGTAGTGAATCTGGCTTTTAGTTAGAGAATTTAGGAAGCAGCATCACACAGTTATCATTCAGAAGCAGATGAAAAGGATCTTCTCCATCACCATATTTTTTTTTCTCTGTCAGCTTCCCTGGCAAGAAATAATGTCTTATTTAATTTTTTTTTTTTTTTTTAAAGAAAAAGTGACTCTTCCCAAACATACAGTCTTGAATGAAGGGGCACAAAGAAGCATTATTTACATATGATGTGAAATTGAGTAATTTATGGTTTTTAATCTTGCAAATAATTTCAATCATATATTCAGAGCATATTGCCATTGTCTGTCAACTTTAATTTCAGCAAATGGAAAGTATAATGGCTTTTATTTTCACTTACCAGGAGGATGAATGGTATTGCTAGAGTTTATTTATGGAGAATCTGGAGTGTCTCCATAACACAGCATGCATATCTGCAAAAGCCAAGAGTGGACCCTTGCCCTCTAGCTCTGAGGAGAGATGTTGCCAATAAAAATAATAAAAAAACCCCGTTAATAATCTCACAGGGCCAAAAGGCATAAATATGGTCAAATTCTTTAGTTACTTTATGTTGTCAGGCGTGCTGATACGACTGATGAAGTTTCATTAATTTACACAGGCAAAAATAGTGATTCACACTGCTCTCACTGAAGTCAGTGTAAGAAGAGAAAACTTTCTATCATATACATAAGAAGAAGACTAAATTCAAAACTATCTGTACAGGGAACTTAATAGCTTTCTTTTTTTACAGTGTGATTTTTTAAAATATATTTAGCAAATGAATGTTTAACTAAATTTAAATGCATAGAAAAATCAAAAGCTTAGAAGCAGGAGCTATTGCTGTATTAAAAGTGCACAAGGAGTAATTATACCATACTCCCAAGTCAGACAAAATGCATATTAATTGTCTCTAATTTAAAAACTGTTTGAGGAATTTTGCTTGAACCTTGCAGAACTTGGCCCTTAACCTGACACAGTATCTGAGAATAGAGTAGTAAGTAGATTTTACTACAGGAAAAATTATGTCTGAAGATATTCTGGAATCTCCATGATCATCAATAGCTATGTAATCTCACAAACAAAAAAGTAATTAAATTTTTTTGGCCCAACTCTCCTTATTTCTTTAACCTCTTGAGTTGCCATTGCCTCCCACAAGAGAGAAAAAAGATGTCACTATGTGGTGGTGGAAAGTGGCCCGCCCAAACTGCCTTTAAACTGGTACCTAAAAGCATTGAAAAGATTCAGTTTCTGTGAAGGAGCTAGGTGAAAATTTAGCAGTGAAAAACTGACAATAATAATAAAAACATTCATGAGAGCTCAAGGTTCTTTTTCTGGGTGTGCTGGTAATGTCTGTACACAGGGTGAGCATGGAATGTTCTTTGAAACAGTAAAAGTAATGCAAATGTTGACTTTGTTGTTGTTGTTGTCCACAGGGGAGTATTATCTGCCATATTCATCAGTTAATATCCTTGCATGTACAGTGGTTGTCAGTGATGATCTACAATCTTTGCTTTCAAGTGATGAAAATGGTGTTAGAATTTTTTCTGGTGTTATTAACTTCAGCCAGGATGGATTTGCAGGCTTAGTCACATTCAGGAAAAATCCCACGTTGTTCAATTAAAAAAATTCTTGCTGGTTTCAGTATTGTTTTGTTTAAGACTGCTACTTTGTGGTGAGTTGATCCTGGCTGGATGCTCGTTGCCCACCAAAGCCACTATCACTCCCCTCCTCAGCTGAACAGGGTAAAGAAGATATAACGAAAGGCTCATGGGTTGAGATAAGAACAGGGATAGATAATTCACCAATTACCATCATGGGCAAAACAGACTCAACTTGGGGGAAAAAAATGAATTTTAATTTATTACCAAGCAGTTCAGAGCATAATGAGAAATTAAGTCAAATCTTAAAAAACCCACCTTCCTTCCACCTCTCCCTTCTTCCCAGGCTTAACTTTACTCCCGAGTTTCTCTGCTTCCTCACTGCAAAAGGCACAGGGGAATGGGGAATAGAGGTTACAGTCAGTTCATCACACGTTATCTCTGCCACACTTTCCTCCTCACAGGGAGGACCCTTCACACTCTTCCCCTGCTCTGGTGTGTGGTCCCTAGAACAGGAGACAGTCCTCCATGAACTTCTGCAGTACAAGTCCCTCTCACAGACTGCAGTTCTTCACAAATTGCTTGAGCATGCGTCCTTTCCATGGAGTGCAGTCCTTCAGGAACAGACTGCTCCAGCATGGGTCTCCCATGGGGTCACAAATCCTGTCAGCAAACCTCCTCCAACATGAGCTCCTCTATCCACAGGGCCACAGGTCCTGCCAGGAGACTGATGGAGGCGTGGGCTTCCCACAGGGTCACAGTCACTTTTGGGCATCCAGCTGCTCTGGCATGGGGTCCTCCAAGGGCTGCAGGTGGACATCTGCTCCACCATAGATCTCCATGGGCTGCAGGGGGACAACCTGCATCACCATGGTCTTCTACATGGGCTGCAGGGGAATCTCTGCTCCAGTGCCTCTCCCTCCTCCTTCTTCACTGATCTTGGTGTCTGCAAAGTTTTTTCTCTCAAATATTCTCACTCCTCTCTTCAGCTGCAGTTGCACAGGTTTGTTTTTGGTTTTGTTTTTCTCATCTTAAATATGTTACCCAAGGTGTGCCACCACTGCCACTGATGGGCCAGACTTGGCCAACTGTAGGTCCATCTTGGATCTGGCTGGCATCGGCTCTGTTAGACACAGGGGAAGTTTCTGGCAGCTTCTCACAGAAGCCACCCTATAACCCCCCTGTTACCAAAGCCTTCCAGGCAAACCTAATACATGTTTTCAGAATACTCCCTTTGTATCTAGGAGATATGCAGAATGGCAGCTCCTGATATAAACTCAGAAATTAGGTATGTTCAAGTGAAGTAACATGGGTCCAAAATCAGCCATTCTCTGAAAGACTATGACATGGAAAACTGATTTGGGAAGTTACGAGCTGTCAAGATTTCTATTAAAATATCTCAAACCATATTTCTTAAATATAGACTTCTAAATCCATAATTGTCCAACTAGGAGATATTCACACTGTGTAAGTTTAAACACCTAGTTTTGATGCCCAGCATAGATGATGAGTCTTCCTGTAGTTCCTGGAGAAACCTCAAAGTCTGAATTGGGAACCTGTCAATCTCTAGTGACTGTAGGTTTTAGTTTACCAAGAGATTATTAATTCAATATCATGAGTAATCTACCTTAATTTCACCAGAGTGAACATCTCCCTTGCACCTAGAGAAGTCACCACTTCTTCAGGAAAGAAGGAATACTTGCAACCCTTGATTTCGGATGGCAATTATAGATTAAAGGGAAGCCTGAGTGTATATGCTTGTATGTCTGGTCAGTACCATTTCTATGGACAGGTTCTGTTAGACTATCATCCAGGATTAGAAGAGATCAATTCAAACACAGCAGAAGTGACAGGAAAGAAATAAGTGCTAAAACAGTGGGTCACTCCCTAAATACAAACACATGCCTTTGCTTTTACAGTAACTATATTTATACAAGAATGCTTGCTGCAGTTTCTCCATCCATGACATGAAGCCACTGACAAAGTTTCCTTTAAATTTCAGAAAGTTTCTTTCTTTTCTCAGGTGTAAAGTCTAGGTAATGGGAACAGACCATACTACAACCGCTGAAAATGGTTTTCCTCCTGAAAATAGAAAGACAAAAGGTTCACTAATCACTAATTCACCATCAATTCAATCAATTATTGATGCAGAATGAGGGTGGACTGTTTGGTATTTAAAATGACTGTATGCTCAGGGGATGTTGAATTATCCAAAGATCACTGCTAAGGAAAAAAACAGAAAATTACATACCGTTAATGGAAGGCTGAAAGTTTCTCAAATGTAGGTCCTAACTGCAACTTGCCTTTAACTTTGAGTGTCTTATTTCCTCTCCCAGTAGCTATGAAGCCAAGAAAAATGAGCAAAGAATCCAAACTGGGGACACTGAAACTAACAGAGAAGGAAATAAAAAATTACTTCAAATTCAGAGTTCAAAGAGTTAAAGAAGTAATACTATTTAAACAGGGTTGCAGAACTCCTATTAAAAATGGCAGTACTATAAATGTTCTAGTATTGTCAGGAATGTTCTGTTGGATGACACTATACTGTGATTTGTACACACAGCGGACCAGAGCTGATGGGTGAATGAAATGATCCATAACCCTCACTGACACATTTAGAGCAGTTCAGCTGCACACAGAGAACAGTCCATCATTTGCACCCTTCTGTGAAAGCTGGCTTTACCAAGTGTTTCAATGAAATATGTGCAACTTCCCATTTAAATTAGTACCACATGAACCATGAAGAGCACCACAGGTATCTGTTGTAGTACCAGCTTAATGCAAAAGTGGCCTGTCTTGTAATGCTCTAACAGGAAAGACATACAACCATTCATCTGTAACATATTAAAACCAGAAGAAATAAATTACTCTATAGATGAAGAATTATTGCTTGTGGAGAGAATGTGCAAAGGTAGTTCTAAAAAGCAGCTTTTACTAAAAAATTATTGCAACAGCATTTGAATTCCTAATGCATATTAAACCTAGTTCGCATAATCATAAATCATCATTTTTAAATCAAGAAAATCTGCTTGAAAGTTTTTAAAGGTTTATTTTACTAGTTCAGAACTATTTCAGCGTTACCACTGGGGGAAGCACAGTAGGAGTGACTAAAAGGGTGAAATAGAAAACTTCACTATTTGCCAAGAAAAAGACCTTTGGTCCTGAATTTTTCAAGTTCAGTAGTAACAACTGCGTAAGTATCTAAAAATGTCTTGTGAACATACAGGTGACTAAAAAGAATTTAATTCCTACACATGGATTTGTCCTTTACTGCAATAGCTTTTTTTAAATTGTCTCATGTAACCTAGTCAGTTAGGCAGAAGATTTAGACAAAGCAATAAATTTACTCAAATGCTACAAAATATTTATATTAAATTAATTTTAATAGGAGAATTAATCTCTGAATGCTCATTCAAAGAAAAGTACCTAGTACTTGATAAATCCTGAGCTGAACACAAGCTAGCATTCAGGGTGGTGAATATTTAGTACATTCAGGGTAGCATGCAGGAGCTGGTGCACACCTGCTTTTTGCTGTTGGATTAGGGAGCAGTACCAGTGTCAATAAAGAAGCAGTCCTACAGCTGCCCACCAGTCTAGATGCATGTTACTCAGTGATAGTTCCAAACATAAAAACAATGACAATTGGAGCTAGTACCTTCTAACCCAAATTTCCAGTGTGCCTTGAATTTCAACTACTGGATGCTAAAGTAGCCTCTGGGAAATTAGTCCTGTTCCAGCTGCATCTGGTTAGAATAGTTCTGTCATTTCTTAAAATGAGACCCTTGTCTTAATTTCTATCAGTGACTAAAAAGCTGACATCAGGTCCAGCTGTTCAGTAAAACAGGACATTTTGGACTGATATCTGGCCTATATATAATATTAATGTAGTTTGCATTAATTAATGTTCTTATATTCAAATATTCTTAATGTGACTTTTAAAACAGAGTATCCACAAAGTTCAAACAGAGAAAATTCTTCAGTAAAATACTTGATATGAAATTCACTTTGCAAAACCAGCTTTGTCCTGAACTGATAAACCCATATGCCATGCTTCTTACTTGCAATTGTCCGTAATTGAAAAATGTGACTCAGTCCTTTGGCCTCAGGCACCAGGTGAAGACAAACAAACGAGCATAGAGCCAAGCTGCACATCCATTCACAGAATAGGTGATTTAGGGAGATGCAAGGAACAAAGGCATGAGAGGACCAAAAGAAATAAATGTCTTACCTAAAAAGCAAGCTGCTCATGTTAAGTAGTATGTAAGTTCCATGCCTATTTAATGAATTTGTTTCCCCCGTGAGTGTTAAGCAGTACCAGTGAAACTCAGATGATCGCAGAAGACTGTCTCCTTCAATTTTCCTCAAGCCATATTCACTGCCCTTTTGTTCATGGCTCTGTGGTCTCTCAGACACAAATATGAAGTGAAATGAAAAGCAATTTTGCAAAACTGCCACTTTTAGGTTGTGTGCAGTCAATTAAATACAATACTATCATAAGACATTCAAACAGCACAAGTCTGGAACTGCTGCAATTTTGTGAGTGATATCTAAATAATCTGAATGATTGAGAGGCACTAATCTTACTCTAACAGCTACAAAATACATCTCCACCTCTATGGTATTTCTAACTTTGTTTAACATAGCTGAATTTCAAATGCTAACATGTTTACAACAATTGCTTTTAGCCTCGATTCTTGTTTTATTATTATGTGAGTTCATATCTGTATTTGATCTAAATTATTGTGGGGGGTTGACTCAGCCAGCAGGTAAGCCCCAACCCAGTTACCCTCTCACTTTCCCCCAGTAGGATGCAGGAGGGGATTCGAAACCAATAAATCTTGTGGGTTGAGATAAAGAGTTAAGACAGCTTAATAAGTGAAGAGGAAGTGATACAGTCATCACCTCCCACCAGCTGAGTGATGTCCAGTGAGTCTCCAAGCAATGGCTACCTTAGGAAAATATTCCCACCTCCACCACCATCACCATTTTATTCCTGAGTGCGATGTTGTATGGTATGGAATATTTCTGGTTATTTTTGCTCTGTCCCCTCCCAACTTCCTGCCTATTCTGAGTCTGCACTCTGGCTGGGAGCAGAGTGAGGAACAGAGGTCTTTACACTGTACAAGCACTGTTCAGCAGTAGCTAAAACACTGAAGTGATATTACTATTGCTTTTGTCACAAAAATAAAACACAGCACCATACAGACTGCTATGAAGAAAAACTAATTCCATCCCAGCTAGATTAATTGCAATTATTTTTTGTTATAGACATCATTTAAGAAAACTCCCAGACAAGATTCTCTTTGCACTGACTGGAAGTTTTCACATCAAAATATCACCCCTAGAATTCAGATAAAAAAATACATTTTATGTTACTTTCTATATTTCTTTATTTTTCATAGACTCATAAAATGGTTTGGGTTAGAAGGGATCTTTCACAGTCATCCAGTCCAACCTCTCTTCAATGAATGGGGGCATCTTCAACTAGATCAGGTTGCTCAGAGTCTCTGTCTAACCTGACCTTGAATGTTTCCAGGGATGGGGCTTCTACCACCTCTCCTGGCAACCTGTTGCAGTGTTTCACCACCCTCATTGTAAAAAATGTCTTCCTTATAACTAGGCTAAACCTACCCTCATTTAGTTTAAAAACATTACCCCTTGTCCTATCAATAAAGGCCTTGCTAAAAAGTTTGTCCCCATCTTTCTTATAGGTCCCCTTCAAGTATTGAAAGGCTGCAATAAGGTCTTCCCAGAAGCTTCTCTTTTCCAGGCTGAACAACCCCAAATTTCTCAGCCTTTCTTCATAGGAGAGGTGTTCCATCCCTCTGATCATTTTTGTGGCTCTCCTCTGGATCCACTCCAACAGGTCTATGTCTTTCTTGGACTGAGGGCTCCAGAGCTGCACACAGCACTGCATTTGAGGTCTAACCAGAGTGGAGTAGAGGGGCAGAATCCCCTCCCTCAACCTGCTGGCCACGCTGCTTTTGATGCAGCCCAGAATGCAGTTAGCCTTCTGAGATACAAGTTCACATTGCCAACTCATCTACAGTTTTTCATCCATCAGTACACTCAAGTCTTTCTTCTGGGCTTCTCGCAATGTCTTCATCCCCCAGCTGTATTTTTCTTTGTGTATAGGAGAATAATAATGAATGTTAAAAGATATGTCAGTTTTATTATTAAAACTCACTGTCAGTATCATCGTAAAATCAAAGAATGGCTGAGGTTGGAAGACAACTTCGCTGAGGAGTCTGTTCCAGTCTTTGACCATTCTTCTAGTAAAAAAGGTTTTCCTTATGTTTAGGTGGAATTTCCTGATTTTCAGTTTGTGCCCACCACCTCTTTTATTGTCACTGAGCACTGCTGAGAAGAGCCTGGCTCTACTGTCTTTACTTCCCCCATCAAATATTTATACACATGGACAAGATCCCCATCAGTCTTCTCTTTTCCAGGCTGAACAGTCCTAGCTGTCTCAGGGAGAGATTCTCCAGTCCCTTAGTCATCTTCATAGCAATTTGCTGGACTGTCTCTATTATGTCCATGTCTCTCTTGTAGTGCAAAGCCTGGACCTGAACCCAGTACTCCAGAAGTTTGTCACCAGGGCTGAGCAGAGAGACAGAGTTACATTCCTCAACTTTCAGGTGACACTCTTCCTAACACAGACCAGAAGGCATTTGGCTGCCTTTGCCACAATGGCACACTGTTGGGGTTTTTTCTGCAGAGCTGCTTTCCAGCCAGTCAACCCCCAGCATATACTGGTGCCTGGGATTATTTCTTCCCCTCTGCAAGACTGGTCATTTTCCTTTGTTGAACTTCATGAGGTTCCTGTCAGCCCATTTTTCCATGCTTTTGATGTCCCCAATCAGGCAGCACAGCCATCTGGTATATGAACTACTCCTCCCAGTTTTGCATCATCAGCAAAATTGCTGAGGGTGCATTCTGGCCTTTCATCCTGGTCATTAATTAAGGTGTTACACAATATAGGCCCACAGGGGTTCATATACCTAGCTCAGCCATTCTACTGCCTGGTTTAACTGGTCATCACATGTAGGTCAGTTGGTGCCAGATGGTTCAGAAGAATACACATACATACATACTCCAGTCTCACAGGTAGTAAATATGAAATTGTTTGCTCCCCATGCAAGTATCTGAGTAATTGCCGACAGACAGATACTGTCTTAAACTCTATAGCATGAACTTAAATTAATGTAGTTTATTTGCTGTTAAGCTGGTAGAATCAGATCTTCCTTCTATCCTTATAAATATGTATTTTTTCTGTAAATCACTGATGACTAATCATAAATTGCATAGAGGTGCATGTAAAGGTAATTCTAAATAAGTGTGCTTTCTAAATAAGTGTATTTTTTTCTCTAAGAATAGTTTTTTTCTTTTTCCTTTTTTTTTTTTTTTTGGTATTTTCCTCTACATCATTACAGATATCTGTAACCAGGCTGTGAGAATTAGATGCAAGCTCTATCCAAAATGCTTAGGATCAGACTGAATTGTTACCTTCATCCCTATCCTTAATTACGATATCATCATCCCCTTTTGAGGTTGGAGCAATAGTCTTGACAGCACCTGCCTTAACCTCCCTGCTCCCTTGTGCTTCACCAAGGAGATGAGACAAGTACGTCTGGAGCATGAGGTAACTAAAGGGGAAAAAAAAAAAGACATTTTCTTCCCTTGATCTGAGGGAAGCTTCCAGTTTACATATCACTAGAGTTCACTGGTTACACTTTAAGCAAAGCATATGACAGTCAGCTAGAATCATGGACAGCTTGAAAAGTCTACTAAAGTAATAGAACTTGAAAGAATATTGAATTATCACATTGAATTAAAAACTAAATTACTATATTCCATGACATATGCTTACTGTGTATTGTGGAAATAGAGTAATGCATCACTACAAATTGCAATGTGTGTTCCAACTAAAAGCAATTTTTTTGTTTATTTGTTGTTTCTTTTCAAACTGCCTGTTGAATTCTCAACTATATATTACAGAGCAGTAAAGAGGAATTACTGATATACCTTAATAATTGTGTTGAACAATTTGAATGTTTTTAATGTATTTTTGTAATCTCTTTCTTCTGCACACAATTTGTATGACTTTCTATGTTTTTTACACTGTTAAAACTACTCACTACGTTAGCTGGGATTTGCCGTAGGAGACGTATGCCCACTTGCAGTCCAATGACCAAATTACAAGTCCAGTCTTCTACAACAGTTGTTGGGTCACTTCAAAACTCCCAATCAAAAACTGATCAAAGAATGCTTTTTCATTGTTATTAACTTGCAAGCTATTTTGGACTGACAATGGCTACACTGCTGAATATTAATTTGTTCAGAGTTATGATCATCTCATTATTTTTTAAAAGGGTCCTAAAAGAACTCTCACTGGAATCATTGCTAGAAGACATTACGTATTTTTTATTTGGCCAGATCAGAGCACATTTTTATATCAATGAAGTCTGTTCAAAAGGCACAATGCCATAATAATAATTCACTACAAACAAAATAAACAAGATGTAAGATTAGAGATCAAATATTGGCAGCAAAGTGGCAAGTTTGCAAAGGATGAGTGAGCTTTCCCTGGGCTCCTCTGTTCTTCAGCATGCCAAAACAACCAGCAAAATACACACAAACAACACACAAGTGCTTCTTCTTTTTTTTTTTTGTTTCTTTTTTTTTTTAATGTTTTAAAACACATATGAGGTTAATAAGTCAGGCATTGTGGTTGACTTGCTAACTTCAGGCTAGTAGGTCAACTAACAATTAATTAGCATTAATTTAGAAATTGATTGTTCATCTGTGAATTGAGCAATAAGTAATATTGATAAAACAAGGAAAATCCCACACTTTCCAGAACTTTTTCAACTTACACTTTTATGTTGTATTCACAAAAAATTTTCTTAAACAGTGTTCATTGGAAAAAATCAGGCATTTGGAAGTATGATTATTACTATCTTAGTGTTACTACTTCTAACAACTCCAATGAACCATTTTTTAAAAGTGCCTGCCTTCCTACACTGACTATAAAGAGAGGCAAAGCTGGATCTCTAGAGTTGGTATCTACATTACAAACACTTAACTTAGAGCAAATGAGTCACACCTATGACAATTTATGTGGAAAGGATATAAACAACAGAAAACTAGGAGGGAAGGAAAATAGATGGAGACAAAAGAAAATCAGTATTTACGTTTATGATAAATTAATGTGAGGAAAGATAGATCTAAGAGATATTTGGGGGGAGAGAAGGTTATGTAAAAAAAAAATAAATCAAGAGTATTGAGTGAAGAGTCTGAGGAAATAAAAAGAAACAGACAGCATAGGTGAGATTCAGATTGCCTATATCTATACACAGTGTAGCTGTGCTTATGTGCCCTAGGTGTCTTAAGCATCCGCTATAGTTAGTGGAGAGCTGGTCAATACAGCCAGAAGGACCTAAAGAGCTTTTGCCTCCTCCTATACTAGATATCTAATTTCATTGAGCTGACTTGATTTCTGACTCCAATGTTTATGTCAAATATTTCCGTCTCCAAAATGCAAGTGCTATTTGAGATGCTCTTGTATATCTTCCCTGGCATGCAGCAGCAGATCATCAACTGCAGAAAAGCATCAGTTTTCATATTATTGTATTATATGCCTAGTTCCTGAATCATATCTACCATGTAAGTATCTTGGATACCACAAGGTATTTGAAATGGCTTTAGAAAAATATGCATGATCAATCAAATTGAGATCCAGCTTTCCAGACTATCCATAGACATCTAAATTTAGAAGTCTGAGTTTGGAGATAAATCCTTTTTTTTTAATTTAGGGCAAGTAGAATGCAATCCCATGAATTGAGAAAGGTTAAGGGGTCATAGGACTGAATAAAGTACATCTGAAAGAAGATGGAAATTACTGAGACACTTATATCTAAAGAGATAACAAGCCCAGCCACTGAAGAACTGTGATGGCAAAAGATGTGACTAGACACATTAAGAAATAATCACAGAATCACAGAATTGTAGGGGTTGGAAGGGACCTCAGGAGATCATTCAGTTCAACCCCCCTGCTAAAGCAGGTTCCCTGCAGCAGGTTGCACAGGAAAGTGTCCAGGTGGGTTTTGAACATCTCCAGAGATGGAGACTCCACAACCTCTGTGGGCAGCCTGTCTCAGTGCTCTGTCACCCTCGCAGTAAAGAAATTTTTCCTTAAGTTTGTCTGGAACTTCTGGTGTTCCAGTTTTTGCTCATTACCCCTTGGACTGTCACTGGGTGCCTCTGTGTCCTGGTTTTTTAGCTGAAATAGAGCAGTTTTCTGGGTTTTGTTTTTTGGTTTTGTTGGGGGGTTTTTTTAGTAGTTAGAGTTGTGCTGCATTTTGCTTCCAGCCTGGGACTGTGAGAGAGACACTGATATGTACCAATGTTTACATTTTTGTCACTGGAAGTGAAGGACTTTGTGTTCTGTCAGTCAACAAGCACAAGATTTAAGGGGGAGAAGAATATTTAAATTAATAAACTTAATTGACAGTTAGATATGCCAATGGGGTATTCCATATCATATCATATCATGTCATGCCCAGTATATTAGTGAGCATCTCTTCCTCTCTCACTCTCTCTGGCTTTCGCTCGGGCTCTCATTCTCCCGGGATTGCGGTTTCGGTTCGGGATTGTTGCTCCTCTGGGATCATTATCTGGGAACGGGCTGGGCTCAGTCGGGGAGGGGGCTGAGCTGTAACATTGGGTGTCACTCACTTGAATATTTTGTTGCTGTTATCATTATCACTACTATTTTGATATTAGTATTATTTTAAGTTTTCTTTCTATTATTGAACCGTTCTTGTCTCAACCTACAAGCCTCCTTGTCCTTGCCCCCCCAATCCTCTCCCCTGGCCCCTGGGGGTGGCAGGGAAGTGGGTGGGCGGCTGTGTTATTTGCTGGTCAGGGGCTGGCCAAGTGAAACTATCACACTCTGAAAGGAGCGTGGCCCCATCCATTTGGCCCCTACATTTCAGATATTTATAGACATTGATAAGATCCCCTCTCAGTCTTCTCCAGGCTGCAGAGTCTGAGCTCTCTCAGCCTTTTCTCATACAGGAGATGCTCCAGACCCCTCATCTTTGTGGCCTCCACTTGACTCTCTCCAGAAGATCCCTATGTTTCTTGAACTGGGGAGCCCAGAACCGAACACAATATTCCAGATGTGGCCTCACCAGGGCAGAGTAGAAGGGGAGCAGAACCTCCCTTGACCTGCTGGCCACTCTCTTTTTAATGCATCCCAGGGTACTGTTGGCCTTCTTGGACACCAGAGCACACTGCTGGCTGATGGCCAGCCTGCTGTCCACCAGGACACCCAGGTCCTCTTCCTCAGAGCTCCTCTCCAGCAGGTCAGCCCCCAACCTGTTCTGATGCATGAGGTTATTCCTCCCCGGGTGAAGGACTCTGCACTTGCTCTTGTTGAACCTCGTCAGGTTCCTTTCCGCCCAACTCTCCATCATGTCCAGGTCTCGCTGGATGGCAGCACAGCCTTCTGGTGTGCCAGCCACTCCTCCCAACTTCGTGTCATCAGCAAACTTGCTGAGGGCAGACTCTATCCCTACATCCAGGTCGTTGATGAAGATGTTAAACAAGACCAGACCCAGTACTGACCCCTGGGGAACCCCGCTAGTTACAGGCCTCCAACTAAATTCTGAGCCACTGGTCACAACCTTCTGAGCTCTGCCAGTCAGCCAGTTCTCAATCCACCTCACCGCCCACTCATCAATCCCATACCTTCTAAGCTTTGCTACAAGGATATTGTGGGGGATGGTATCAAAAGCCTTGCTGAAATCAAGGTAGACAAGATCCACTGCTTTCCCCTCATCTGCCCAGCTGGTGATGACATCATAGAAGGCTACCAGATTGGTCAAGCATGATTTCCCCTTAGTGAAACCATGTGAGTACTTCTGATAACATTTTTTTTTTCCAACTCCTTAGAGATGGTATCAAGAATGATCTGTTCCATCACCTTCCCAGGGATGGAAGTGAGGCTGACTGGCCTGTAGTTGCCCAGATCCTCCTTCTTGCCCTTTTTGAAGGGTGGAGTAACATTGAGTATCCTCCAGTCTTCAGGCACCTCTCCTATTCTCCAAGATATTTTAAAGATGATAGAGATGCTATTTTCACACAGTAGAAGTTGGTTGCATATTTAGATATAAACCACATTTCTATTTCTAAGCTCTAAGGGTCTAAGCTTACAAGTAGGTGGAAGATTTTGAGTTGTATGGCATCATAAAATGAAACACTATAAATTCTTTGGCTGAATGCATTAACTCAAGAATAGAAGATTTTGGCTAATCATATATGAAAGTGCTTCATAGCAGTGTAAATAGTAATATCAGTATGAAGCAAAAATAAAACCAGTGCTATTTATCTTATTATTCTGTTCAGTTTAAATTATACTCTTCCACAGTTTCATATATTTAAGATCATGACGTTTACATCATATACTATTAAGGAGGCCATCAAGAAACCTAGATTTTTTGGCAGATGTGATAGGCATTCTGGAATGAGGGACTAAAAGAATCAGATTTTTTTCTGATAAAATTATAATTGGAATGAAATTTAAGGATATTGACAAGTGAGGCTCTAGGTATAAAGGTTAGCAGTGTTCTTTGATGAATGGATCTCACTTGATGTTATGTCTGAAAATAGGACACTGCTCCATTTAATACTCTTTTCACATCACAAATATTTTCTTTGCAAACATAACAGCTAGAAAGCATTCTACTAAATAAAACAGCAATTTCTAAAAGACAGCTCTGCACAAAGAGTATATTCGTGACCTGTCACAGTGCTGAGAAACTGACTTGCAATTACTGTCCTTTCACACACTTGCACACAAATTTTAACTTCACATTAATTTTATTAGCAGTTTGGCAACATTTTTAAATACATATGCGCCTATATATATATATATATTTATTTTTTTTTTTTTAACTCAAATTATACACATCTAATGGTCAACAGGAGAACTGTTATGAAAATGTTTAAGTACTGGTAACAGAATCTGAGACCTTGCACTGCTTTTGTCCTTTCTGTTCCTTCTTGTTTGAAAGCATTTGTAATAGAATTTGGAGGGCAGGTATGATGTATTAGTATATATAACCTCTATCTGATCACTTAAAAATAAATAAAAATAAAAAAAAAATTGTTCCCTAGTTTTGGTTTGTTTTTTTTTTTTCCTTCCCCCCCCCCCCCGCCCTGTGATTTAATTTACTTGATTCTATTTCTAATTTAACTTCAGTTGAAACTGTTATTTATGAGGTGAGGTGTATTTATCTCAGGATAGTTTGACTCATATTGGAGAACAACATTTTCACATGCTTAACTTTATTACAAGGGAAACCCTATTAAAGACAAACATAACCATGAAATTTTTATATAAGCAAAATAACAGGAATGACTGTTGAGCTGCCTAACACAGCAATAGCTTCAACACAACCTGTATGTGGTTCCATGAGTTATACTAACCTGTATCTGATATATTGCTGGGGAATAAAGGAAAAAGATAAAACAAAGCAGTTTGCAAGATTTCACAAAACACAAAAGAAGTGAGGGCTGTACATACTTACTTAAATAATACATATAATCTGTAAAGAATCTTCTGCTCTATATCTGTTCAGTGCCCTGTACTGTGATGCTTCCTGCTTTAAGCAACCTTGCATGTGAACTAATGACAGTACAGGAGTTTTAAAAATATAATTTAGATTTCTATATGTCCTCTTTGTGCCCTTAAATTGTTATCTAATGAGTGGTTTAAGAATTATTAAATTTCAACAGAGAAGAAGACTTTTGAGAGTGGAATTTGGCAACTGATGTTTCTAAGAAATTTGGTTTCATGTCTGCCTTGCTAGGAAAACTGGAACATGACAGGTTTTCTGTAGAAAATTCCTGTGTAGTCAGATTTCCTATTAAGAAACTCTATCAGTACTACTATGTAACTTATTCTTACAAAATCCATATACTTATGGAGGCAGAAGAAAGGGTAACTCCTCCTTTTTCTCCTTTGCTGGAACTTGCAAAATATGTGGCAGTGTAACTATTTAGGACAGTTTCAGAGACCAGTGTTTGGTCTCTCAGTAAAATTTGAGTTGCTATTAGAGGGCCAGAAAAATTCTTCCATATGTTGCCTGGTATATTTAGAAAAGTGCTAATTAGGAGAGTTTCTTTAGACCACTGTAAAAGTGTTATGGCTAGAGGTAAATCGATTCTCAGATATGTTCACTGTGTATTTGCTAGAATTGGATGCAGCTTGTTTTATACCTTTCTGAGCTTTCATCGAGTGCTGTGAAGAGCAGATTATCTACATCTGGACTTAAGTTCACTTTATAAATGGATCTTAAATCTGAACTTTTCTTATTCTGTTACCAGTGACATCTTTGTGATTTTAATTGGCCCTTCCATTTTCCTAATCTGCTGATAAAGACTAATATTAAATAATGAATATATAAAATATTTATATAAAATTACTTGGTAATAATTTAATCCCAGGACTGTGAAAGAGTCTACAGTAATAAATCTATTTCAGATTTGCTAGGATTCACAAAAGTAAAAATGTCTTCATTAGCAGACAGAAAGGTTATTATTTATTAATTTACATGGGTTTTTTTCTTATGTTAATCTTATGTAAATATTAATGTTCTTTCAAAATATTAACTGAAGAAATATAACTCATAGGTTTTGTAAAGTTTAATAAATATAAACCAAAACAGATCAAACCATTATGTCTTCTTCAAAGCCATCTCTAATTCAATAATGAAAGTAACATTATAGCAATATTCATTAAACACTTAAAGGTTATTGACCTCCATAGCTGAACAGAACAGAGGCAGTCAGCCTTAAAGGACAAATATATCTTAATTTTTGTCATGGGTGGATTAATGGCTTGCCTTTATTGATAACATTTTCTATTCAACTGTATGGAGGACTTACAAAATGAAGCACAACAAAAGGATTAGAAAACAAAGAAATAATATGTCTAGCTGGACACACTATTTATTCAATTTTTGATTGCTCAATTATCAAGTACAAGGCATTCCTTTTAATATATTTACTCACTAATATTTAAGATTCAAAGTAAAATGTAGTTTAGTAATGCTGTGAAAACCAGCTATGATGCATTTCCATAAAAATGACTAAACTGGCAGAGTGGATTAAATACTAGAGCATTTTGGAAGATGACACTCCAGCAAGATTTTGCATTTACATGAACTGGATAGTGTCAGAAATTTGTTTGCATTTGGGGATTTTCTACTAAAAGGGAATAGTAAACAAACATGTTACCATTGAGATTACATGGTGTGCCAGCATACATTATTTGTAGTTTGAAGGAGCATCCCATAGAATCCTTACTTTTATGAAGCAAGCTTATTAAATTTTAAGGTAGACCAAGATGGATTTTATTTAGTACTACATTATTTCCTACACTAAATTATTCATTTTTAAAAAGTTACCTGCTACAAGCAGTATATTCAAGGCTGAAGATCTGTAGGTACATTTCTTATCATGGATAAGCATATTGATTTTTTTCTTTTTTTAATAAACATTTTAAGAACATCTTTTGTATATAATTGTTTTCTTCAGGGATGATCTCAATCAGAGTTGGTGACTTCACAAAGAAGTTGATACCTTCACAACTTCACCCTTTCTGTCACTTCCATGTCAGGAATAATTTTTTTAAAATGTTTTTGATTGTTCACTAATTTACACACCTTAGAGACCTTTATCTTTAGAATTATGTTTCTTTTCATTTATAGCCATGAGAAGACAGACAAATAGCAAATAGAAAGCTATGATTTTAGTACATAGATACTATGCTGGTGTAGATTACATCAGTATCCAGCGTTTGCTTCGTTTTACATCAGTGAATACTCAGTGTTTACCAGAGAATTTGATGATCCAAAAAAAAAAAAAAAAATCCTGTGATAAATACATTTGCTAAAGAGAAGGAGGGAATTGTGTTATGTCAGCATCTTTTTGATCTGATTCTTCCTTAAAATCACAGTGAAATATTTTGACATATCTCTTTGATGTTGAAAAGTAAGGAAGAAATGAACAACACATTTAAACTGGAGTATTCTTGATTTGGTCTCCAAAGTAAAATTCTTAAATTTGCCTGAATAAGATTTCTTAGATACTGCATGCCTATATTTTAAAATAACTTAAGTTAGTGATGTAACACTCAATGGTTCTGGAGCTTCTACTACTAATAATAATGATAGTGTATTTGGTCATATTTCCAAAATCATAAGCACTGAGATTCTACTTCCATTTCACTCACACTTGAGAGTAACAGAGCTGTTTTGCTTCAATATAAACCCAGAAAAAAATTATTTTTAATTCTTTTATTGTAATTAGTGTGCATTATGGAGGAACAGTCTGAGAATCAGCTTTGCTTTTACCAGCTTCTCATTAACAGCTCACTTGGCACTTAGCCCCATGATGCTCTGTGAGGCAGTGGCAGGGCCAAATTCAACTCAAATGTAAGATAACAGGATCAGTGACATGAACACAGATTATGAGTGATCACCAGTCAAGGGAATGCTAAAGTCTCTACAACTCCCATTTTCTAATTTATTTGTTTGTTTGTTTGTTGTGTAAAAGTAACTAAATTACTGTTTCCATTCTGAAAAGGCAAACTATGGCCTCTTAAAAGTTGCGTCTGTAAGAAGAAATTCTTCCAAACTGTTCACCAGAGCTGTGTACCTATGTACAGTCATAATCAATAAGTCTTTAAATTAATGCTTTAAAATGTTATTGCAAGGTGATTTTGAAACAGAGGGCATTTAAACCAATGTCACTGCTGATGAAGTAGGAAGCTTGTGCAAAACAGTACACATAAGAAAAGAAAGACCAGCACTAAAAGATTTTATAATGTGAGTATAAGACTTCCTCTCTAATGATCAATAATTCTCTATGTAGTCTTCTACACTGAGACTTTCTTTTAAAAACAATGACAATTATGACTTTATGTAGTCATATTTAAATTAAAATCATTTCTTATTTGGGGACTCAGGTGGATTAATAGACATGAACAAACACTCTCTTTGAATTTAATGAAATATAAAGTCACATGATTCAGTAATCATTACAAATAAGGTCTGCACAGATAAAGGAGAGTGTAATCATTATATTTATTTTATAAAACAAAACTAGTGTACCTAAAAGTAATAAAAATGGCTAAACCCTGATGTAACATCTTGCACTTAATAAACTCTTTTTTTCTGTAAATCAATACAGATGTGTTGATGTAATTTACTCAGACATGAGTTTGGTTTTAACACTGTGTGTGAATTTTGCACAAAGACTTCTTCACCTTCAGGTACCTTTATGCTTAAAATTACCCATAAAGTACACTGCTTTTCAGTACACATGAGACAATACCATGTTATTACTTTCATCCTGTCTTTCTCTTTAAAAGCTGGACTGTGCTTACTGAGCTCATAAAAAGTGATTTACTCAGGGATATTAATATTTCTAACTTTATGATGCTTATACCAGATCCCAATAACTACTGTCCGCTAAGTATAAAGAGAGGCTAAGATTATTAGTTTGGATGTAGATAGTTCCATGGTAAAGATCTATGCTTAATGAGATGAGCTGCACACTTACAGGCCATTTGAAAAGCTGCCATTCAATGCAGAATATACTAATTTTCTCTTACATATTCATGGAAGCTACTGTAAGTGAATTAGACGAGATACAATATCTATGTTGGCAAACACAGAAAATACTAGTGTGAAGGGCCTGACGACAGCAGATGTGGTACATCAAGATAAATGATCCTTTCATCTTATTCTGCCAATCGCTGTGTTGATCATGGCCAAAAAAATCCAGATACAGGAGATGATATGTTATAGAGCAACCAGGTAACATGAGTAGTAGCACAATAAATTATTTATTTTTTTAATGTGAAGCACTTTCCAATATAGGCACTGGAAGAGTCACAGTAGTGATATTTATTCCTTTAGAATATCATATCAAAAGGTATTTCCCAGGGGAGCAAATACCTAGAAGAAGGGATTTTGAAAACAGAAGGAAAACAAAATAGAGAATTAACACTTTGGCTTTAAGCTTCCCTGAATGAAAGTAAACTCACTGATTTCCACAGACACACTTCATAAAAGGCTGACACAGGAAAGCAGGAGGCACTGACTGAAAGATACAGAAACAGTTTAGCAACTTTTTTTAACAAGATGTTGTAAATCCGTACCAGTATTTTAAGCCCATTATTGATTTCAAAAAAGAATCAAGTGTATTTTCATTCACTCTAGAAATCCAGCAATTTAGTACGAAGGTTATTAAAGGAAAAGACAGAAGATGTGAACATTTGTGGGTATACAGTTTGTTTGTGAAATTTAATGTAGAGATACAATACTTTTCACATAATTTAAAAAAAAAAAGTGCTTTTAAAATGAACATTAATTATAATGTAAACTCTCTGCAATGATAATACAAAACTTCACCAAATATTTTTGCTGATTTTAGGAATATAGTTATACGTCTCAGTTTGTCCAGAATGCTGTGTCTCATCCTAACTGCTAAAGAGAAGTGACATTTTACCTTCACCATTCCTACAATTATTTTTAATTTTACTCCACAACTGGTCAGTGTTAGATTTTAAAGTACACTGATTGCTTGCATATGCTGTGCTAGGTATACAGCGTGTGTTTGTGTTTCCACACATGACAGGCATTACTCAGCTTGCAACCCTTAAGACAGAGAAGATTCAAATAGAATTTGTCAAAATGAAAAAAAAAATATCATGTAGTTCTAAATGCACATTTAGCCTAACTGAACAGAGTGACTGAAATTGAAGATGGTTTCTCACTTTTAGAAATATTGGGATGATCTTTTCTTGTATCAGGAAAACTAACTTGATAATTTTCTTTGTTGTTACACAATATTCATTTTTATTATTTTCCCTTTTAAAAAGTAGTCATTTTATTGTAATAAATTATGAATTTGAGTATGTATATGAGAAAGGGAGAGGAACAGAGACAGATTTTATTTGAGATTTTCAGCACTAGAAGCACAATTCTTGTATAAACTCAGAAAAGGCTATCTGAGGTGTGCAGTTGTCTCTTGCTGTAGCTTGGACTTGGACTAATCAGCAAAATTGAAGAAGGACAACAGCAAACAGCACATAAACACCATCCAGTGACTTTGCTGAAGTAATGGAGATCTAAATGAATTATTATTGACCAAAAGTCATTGTGATAGTTCTCTATGAACATCAATATTGCACTGTATGATAATCAAATATTAATATGTTGGGATTTTTTAGAAAAAAAAAATGAATGAAATAGGAAGCTGAATTGCATGGTATCTAAATTAATTACACAAGCATATTTACAATGTCCTTTACAACCTACTCCTCAAAAAAGGGATCCTGTAAGAGCTGAAAATGTATCACAGAAGTTGTTTCCATATGAGATGATATTAAATTAATTTTTCTTCAAATGCTACCACTTGAGGAAGGACTTAAAAGGAGGAGACTAAATATGTTCTGACTTGTTTGCTTGGAAAAGAAGCACAAGTAGAAGATTTGCAGATATCTATAAAGGGTCTGTCCAGATTATGAACCCTTTCAATATACATTATTAATGATATGTATCATAAACCATACAGCTAATAAAACAATAAAAAAACAACCAAAACAAACAAATAAACCAACCAATCAACCCCAACAGATTATTAAATCTGCATGTGAAATGAAACTTGAGACTGTCTGAAATACATTGGAGACAGACCTAGAATTTGGTATGATCATTGTAAATTAGATAAATGTTCTTGGAAATCTGGGCTGAATCCAATGGGGACAAGTGCGAGGTATTACAAATAGGCAGGAATAATCAACTTCACAAACACAGGATGAGGAACAGCTGGCTAGATAGAAGTTTTTGGAAAGAGATCCAAGGGATAGACTAGACTACTGTCTGAACATGATCAAAAATGTCATGCTGTTCTGAAGATGGCAAACATCATACTGAGATGTGTAAGCAGAATATAGCTTGCAAAAAGTATGAACAAATCTTTCAGCTTTACACCACTTCGTAGGGCCTCAGCTGGAGTACTGTGTCCTGCTCTGGTCAACTTAATTCATGAGCAGCATCAGAGGGAGAACAAGGAAAAATGAAAGGAAAGATAAGAGATCTACAAAGAGGGTCATTGGAAAAAGAATGAAAGATTCAAGCTGTTTAAATTAAGGAAAACTGAAAGAGTGAACGCTGAGGCATGTAAAAACTTTTGAAAAGGGAAGGGCAATAATCTACTCCTTATGCCCAGTGCCAAAAGATGAGAATGAATGGCCTTAACAGTAAGAGAGACTGAAATTAGATGTCAAAAGCAACTTTGTAATGGTAAAGAACAGCTCGACTAGAAAGACTGTGAAGTCTCCATCACTGAACGATTTAAAAAATAGATTAGATCAACAGCTGCTAGGAGTCATGCAAGTTCAGTTGATATAAGCAATATTCTAGATGATCCCTTGAGGTCTCCTCTCATCCTGTTTTTATATGACTGCATGACAGAGTGACCATCATGAAAGCTATGAATCTGGTATGATTGTCCAAAGCAGAAAAATGGGACCAGGTAGCAAATGTAAAAGGAAAAGCAAGTCTGCTTACTGTGGTGGAATTAAACATGAGAAATCATAGACACAGTGAGTCAAAAAGTTACTTGGTACTTTCATGGCAAATGAATATATAAACATTCATGCAAAGAAACCTTGATACAATCTCTCTCATGGAATTTTGAAAATCATTGGTTTTCACAATCTCTAAGGATCGACTAAGAGAAGAATCTCAATGAGAAGGATATGTTATTTCCTTATACTCTAACTTTCTTCTGGTGACCACTGGTACAACAAAACACTGAGCTAGATAAATCATATATCTGACCCAGAGTGCTGACATTAGTACAAAATACCTTTCCAGAAGCATCTTTGATTTGCACAAAGACTCTGGTGAAAAATTCCAAATAAGGAATACATTAGTGGAAGAAAGGGTCTGTTCACAAACCATTCACAAACAAACAAACAAAAAGCAATGTGTGGGGAGTACGTCTGCTGGGTAATTTATTCACAATGAATATTTCAGTCAACTCTATTGAAGGACCCGCATTTTTTTTGAGTTATATAAAGATTTTTATTTCTATTTTTATTTTATGACAGCCATGGACACAAATGTTATCTCTGACTGATGCCTCCCTTACTGTCATCTTTTCTGTCTGGCCTGCAAAGTCAATTCAGGAAGTACTTTGTTTTCTCACTGATCTTTTGATTCAGAGGTGAATGACAACTTTAACCATACAGCTAGACCAAATGCCTCAGGATGGGAAGGGTAGAAGGAAAATCATATTTTTAAATTAGAAGGACAAAAATTGCCCACAGCCAAGCAACAGACTATCACATAAACAGAAACTTTGTCACGTGAAATAGTAGCATTCCAATTTCAGGACAAAAGCAAGATAAAGTTAAGGACATTTGAAAACAAAGGCTTGAGTAAAGTGACTCATGCACTGATAAACCAGATAAAAAGATAAAACACTGTAAAAACTAGGATGTAGCTAATACACACAACTCAACATTTGGTTGGCATTTATTTCTTCTTTTAAAAAATTATTTTCTTTTTCCTTTCTTTGTTTCACACTCCATTTCCCTTTTAGCTCTCAGTCCTTTGTTCTTTCCTTTTTAATGACTAGCAGTGATTTAGTTATCTAGGTCATTCATTTACCTTGAATTGTTTGCTGTGGTACAACAAATACCAGTTGAAAGCTAGAAACTCCTGTTAACTTTGCTTACACTGTTGAAACTGGTTTTATTAAAAAAAAAAAGCCTTAAATATTTTTAATTGCTTAAAAGGTTTTAACTTTAAAATTTGAAACAAATTTAATATGAATTATAAAAGTCAATGAGTTGCTAAAATGTGTTCAGTCTTTCTATTCATTAGGCAGCGTGTTTTCACATTTCTCTGTTAGCATAAGAAAACTCTGAAAATTCAATTAGTTGAATTAATGCACTGTGCAAAACAGCACACAGAAAAATTCCCCGTCCTTGATGGCACGTACCAGTTTTACCCTATTATGTGACAGAGTCAAATTATGACACAGCTTCTCTTATACATTCATTTTCAAATCTCTAAGTAGACTGATGCTTGACAGCAGATACAAAGCAGCAGATAGGTAAGTGGCTTGCATTTTGCTAAACAGGATTGAAGAAAAAAGATGTTTGAAGAAATATAAGATAATAGGCAAACCCACATGTTAATATCAGCCATAGTTTTTATACAACCGATATAAAGAAGTCACCTCATCTTGTCATAACAGGGATGAGGTTATTTTCCAGTTCTTTCAGATGTGAGTTACTACAGTACACTATATATGAGATTGCCACAATCAGGACCTTTATGTTTAGGTAACAAATAAAACCATCAACAGGTAGGGAATTGATGTGATGTGTCTCAGCAGCTTATCTCATTTCCCATAGATGTCTCATTACCTTGCAGTCCCCTTTTATTTGTGATCCTCAGCTATGCTATGTTTTCATTCACACATGCCTACAGAAACAGATATGTATAAGTATATATCTACACACACACACCTATATGAAATGGAGTTGCATAGATATACAGATGACCTGATTTATGTTTGTACAGCTCCTAACACAATGATCTCTATGTACAAAACCAGTTGAAATAGTAAATATTTCTGTTCCTTCACTCAGTACTGACCCTGTGTAGAGCTTGTTATTACAGTGACCACTAGATGAGAGACATTTTCTGGTGCCTGTTCCTGGCTCCAGTTTTTATCACATTCAATCAGGCTTTTGTATATGTTGGCTTTCTGGGGAACATAAGTTGCTTTGGTATTCAAATAACAGACTAGTTCAGGAGCTCAGGACTGACAACAATTGATTGTGGTCACTGTGGTTCAAATCCCTATATATCCTTTGTCCTCTAGTCTTTCTCCTTCAGGTAAGCACTTTGATCACTGGGCTGTAGGTGAGGTACATTTATACAAGCTGCAGACAGCTAGAAATGCCAGACGTGTGAATGCATTAGTCTTCAGAGCATGAGGAAGAAGTTCAGCACTTCTGAATAGTGCTGGATCTGCTTTTAATATGCTACCCAGTTGATCCCCACAAGAGCAATAAGACCAACCTTTGTATTTTCAACATACCAGCAGACCATTGTAAGCTTTTCTTAGCTGTGAGTTTTCCAATTTTTTTGTAGGTCTTTGCCCTTCAAATGTCCATGACTTCTATGCACATATCTGCACACAGATTAGGAGTATCTTTCATGTTAGGCAAACACAACTATACGTTCTGAAACTGCTAAATGCTATCAAATGTATGTTCATGAGAATGGTAAAACCTGCTAAATGCTACTATGCTCAGATGTAGGGATATCTCTTTCCAATGGGTTTTAGAAATCCCTAGTACACTTCTGTCATTAGAAGTTAGATTTTTCCTGTATAGTTGCTTCATTTTCCACCAGTGTATTTATTAGTTCCAAATGCCTCACCTTTTACTGAAACAGGTAACACTGGCACAATGTCGTCTTTGTGGCTCTCTTTACCTTTAGCGTATAGATTACAAGATGCATTCTGCTTTATTTTGTTTCCTTTGGAAATGCTCCTCTGCACTTTGTTGCACTATTTCACAGGCAGCTTGAAAGCATACTGTCTTACATATAACACTCTCAATCAAATACCTGAATAAAATGTGAGTTGGCTAGGAATAAATAATGGTGAAATGACACCACAAGCACTCAGTGAGTTGTCTGTCTTTGATATCACCTCCCATTCCACAGATGTCCTCTGCTTCCATTGCACTCTTCTCTATTGCACATCCTGCCTATATTCCCAGATATATATCCCCATTCTTCCCCTTACAGAAACAGTAGATTGAATTGCTGTCCTTCTCTTGTGCTAAATGGAAGAACAATGCTTCTTTTCTTTGGTGCTTACTTGTTAATATGGGCATGTCCTTGCCTCTCCCCTTTTGCCTAATCCATTAGTAATACTTCCCAAAGATATTTTTGCCTCTAGAGGCTGTCTCCAAACTGACTGTAGTGGATTCCTCAGGACTTAGTTTGCACTAGGTGTTCCACTGTTCCACAGCTGCAGGAAAATGTAACACACAAACATGCACAAAAGCACAGGCCCAAATATATCAATATAGTTGATGTTTGTGGTTTCCAAGGGCTTAGAGTGCTGGTCAGCTGGAGTTTATTTCAACAACGTTCAAACATGCTAGGTGACAGTTTTACACTAGAACATTTTATTTAAATTAATCTAAATCTCAAAAGATAAGGTCTTATCTCTAACCTGATTATCAGTGGCTAACACCACCACAAAAAGTAATTGGGATCTTAGCTGCCTGCCTTCAGATTTTTTGCAATACATAGGTATTAACTTGATCATGTGCTTGGTCATTTGATAGCTGTACAGAAAAATCTCCTGTCTGGTGAAGTCCCAACTAAATAAAATCTATGTACTTGCATATAGTTAATAAATGTGGCTATTTGGTATCCAGAATGAACAGGATTTTTCATGTTCTCTGGGGTTAGTACAAGTCCCAAACAAAAAGTACACTCTAATGAAAATGGCAAGCTGCAGCCTTGGGACTTTAACATAACATATAGATTGAGAAAAAAAAAAAGGCATAAAATTCTCCATCTTTTGAAGAATATGGAATTGTTTGCTAGTTCAGTTGAGGACTGGAACTCCTATGTCAAGAGGCTGGCACAGTATGTAATAACTAACAGTGATGACAAAAACTGGCAATACTGTTTAGTGTAATGTGAGCTGAAACCTGTAAATTGTTCCCTGTCAAAACAAGCCCTGTTATACCAACAGATAAAATATTTGCTGTGATTGTTCATATTTCTATGATATTTTATATTCTTAAACCATTGGTCATTCTGTTCTGTCTTTTACTGATGGCTCTGAAATGAAATTATAAAAACACAGAAAAGTAAATGAAAATGCTAAGAAAATTAACAATCCACTGTCATTTTGAAGGGAGAGTAAGTGATGAAGCATAGGACTGGTGAGCATGTTGTACACAAAGTAGGATGATCCACAAATAAACATTGATGGAGACCAATTTCAACCCGAAAACATGCAACATGAGTGGCTTTTTCAAAAGAGATCCCAGAGCCATTCAAGAACTGCAATAATAACATGCTGTAACAGCCTGCAGGTAGCAAACATGCTCAGGTAGACAGAACAATGCAGAAGGTGTTTAAACACAGCACTTTTGTTATCCTTCAAAGCCAATGACTCTTGATTCTTAAAAAAAATGGGCACATGCAGATGACCCTTTTTATTGTTTTGCAAAACAACATCCACATTGGAAGGACAGGAGTCTGATTAAGAACCTCAGAAGGATTAGGAAAAAATACTTCAAAATTAGAATGTTGAATAGTTAGCTGTTCTAAGAAAATGTAATGTGGACATTCTTGATAAATCCTAGATAATACTGAGGTACGGAGAACAAAGAAATACATGTCCCATACAGAGGAACTTACCAATTTTGAGAAAAAGAGCATTAAATTGCTTAACAGAGAAAGAGTCAGCCCAACCAGGAGAGCACTAAATCAGTACTAAGCCACCCTAACCCAGTCTTCTACTAAGTGAAAGCTCACCTGAGAAGTAATTTCTACAGGTGCCATTCTATTGAAAATAAAGAAATAAACACTCGCAGAACAACTTTAAGCTGACCAAATACATAAATCAATTTTAAAATCAGATTAACTCTGCCGGATCAGAGAATGCATCAACCACGGACTATTGAAACTACCTAGATCCCATTTGGATGGCTATATTGTATATTTCTTTAGATGAAGCCTCAGGTGTTACAGAAGCTTAACAATTTTTTATTACCTCAGTCATAAGACAAAAATCTGATGATCTTTCATGAAAGTCTTACTTTGGTTAACTGACAGTTACTGCACAATAAGAACGTGCAAACAAAATCTCACTGTGCATCAGCTTCTGCTTGATGCATTATTTTATCCCACAGCATCTTTTCCCAGTGTCAGTGACCTAACATAGGACAAAGCAAATGGGTATCAGGGACATCACAAAGCACCATGAAGATAATATCCATCTTGAGAATGGAAGTGCTTAGCTACTTAGCTGCTACTGAACAGGAAAGACTGTGAAAACATTTACGGAAGGAAATTGAGAATTTATTCCAGACACACTTATAAAGGCTTTAGGGTGTTATTCAAACATAAAATACACATTATCTCCTGGGTTTACTTAGTTTAAAGCACTGAAACATAGTTTGATAACACAGCTGTGATTTCATACATTCCCTAATTTCAAAGAGAAAAGGAAAAGTGGTGAAAGAAAATTTGGCAATACAGCTTTAAATATTGTATAATCCTTGTAGTCGACTAACTCTGTTGGCAGCCAAACAGAAGTGCCTAGAGTCAGAAACCTCAGCAAAGGGCATTTACAAATATTTAATAAACACAGTTACTTGGAATCCAACTCTGCTGTTGTGCTGTCCCCATAGACTTCAAATTACAAAGGCAAGGGAAGGAAGTGCACCATCTCACAGACTGTGACCTGTTTCTCCTCTCTTCTTCCTGGGAATATAATTAGTTTCCTTTTCTCTACATTTCCAGCCCAGTCTACTGGACTGGACAGCCCTGCACTATTTCTTTTTCTTCCTCTGAAGCTTCTTGACTTCTTTCTCTCTGTACTCCATCCTCAACAGACCTATCTACTTTGATAATATTATGGGTTGACAGTCAGAACTGAAAATGAGAAGAAAGAAGTCTACTGACAAACTGGCTTTTTTTTCCCTCAGAAAAAAAAAAAAAAAAAAAAAAAAAAAAAAGAGTAGTATGTGTCATCAGTGTTTTTGATGCCAAAATCCTTGTGCAATGAACACAATTGGCATGAACATTTGGATGCCTTCCAAATGCAGATGGAAATGTCAAAGAAATGATGAAGGTAATATTGTCATGAACTGAATTATTCCATAACCAATATCTGCCCCAAAAGAAGAAAAAGAAGTCTCTCTTTTATCTAAAAAATAAAAAATGACATAGGTAGATCATGACCCTGCCAAGTACTCAAAGTTTACAGGTGAAAAGAGGTTTTAAAACAACAAGGTAACAAGCAAGTCAATACATGATAAAGCGTTCAGTAAAATATATGGATAGAGCAGGGAAGCAAACTGAAAGTCAGGTGTCACAAATATCGAAATAATTGTAAGCACAGAGAAAGGACTCAGGGATTATTATTCTATTCTTGACTGTGCTGGAGATTTCTTGTGGGACTTTGGCCCACTGACAACCCAAACAGGGACATCTTAGCTAGGAAGAACAGCATAAATGAAAAGCAAACATAGAAATAATCCTACTTTGGAAATTATCTGTTAAATATCTTTGCATTAGGATTAATGTACAACACTATGTTAACCTGGTAAATCAAAATTATTTATTAGCATTTAAATCTACCAAACAGGACAAATAGACTTCTTATTGGTACTTTGCCATTTTTATTTCAATCATTGGACCTGACATGTGAAGATGGTGTCTGTATAAAATTATGGCAAGCATGAAAAATAAACCTACAGACTTACTTGAATCTGTAGACCATAGTCATAGAATCACATGCTGAATGTGAGAGGAGATATATGGTATGCAATTATGAACCTTGGCTTGAGTAGCAGAAATTGGAATTTTAAAACTTTTCTGCCTGAGCATGAAGACACAAGCAAGAGAACAAGACTGAAAGATATGGAAAGATTTTTCATTCTTTGTTTCTACAAAATAGGAAATCATTATGAAAATTTGCAGGCACTTTGATGCAAAATCTGTTCTGTGCCTGATTAAGAAAATTGTAGAAGATCATGGCACGCAAATCAAAAATATGCTTCTGTAAATCTCATAACTCTAATATGAAATCAGAGTTATGCAGTCCCTGCATCCAGCTAAGTGAGATGCGCCAGTGAATGCTACAACCTTGGGCCTATTTTCCTGCTTATTTTTTCTGTTTACTCTAGCTAAGAAATTGAATGACACTGGTGTAAGACTAGAATAGGATTAAAAAATGGAAAAAAAAGGATTCAGAGCAATTGGGTGCAAAGAAAAATAACAGCAACTTGTATCTTTGGTTAGAAGAGACAGGAAACAGAAAAGTGTCTGAATGGTCTGAATGACAAATGTGTGATGGGAAAGCGTCTACAAAACAAATAGATTTTCTCTCATTTTTAGGGAATGTGTGCTATCAGGTAAAGAGGAAACAGGATTAAAAATAGACTGATGCATATATAGCACCACTTAGACGTCCAGTTAGCAGCACATAGTACCAATAGCTACATGGGTGTTTTGGGTGTAACTCAGCTTCAGAAAAGCCCTTCATTGCCTGTAATAAAGCAAACACCGTAGCTCATGTCACCCAAGAGCAGACACCAGATTTAGGTATTTAATTTGTGATGAAAATTCCACCCTTTCTGTATACTGATATTCTTCTATTCCAGCAACTGAAATATTGTGAGGAGAGTTTTGTAATAACAGTGTTAAGGACTTATTGCTCTGAGTGATTTAATAAGGCATGAAGAATTTGCTATGGACAGAGTTTAAACTGACAGAATGAGGCAGAACACAGTTCATAAGAATCAGCTCCCAATTTTTACCTCTGGCAGGGGCGTTTGGGAAGAAAACAAGAGTTTTAAGTTGCTTTCTACCTCCTTTTTGAGTGTGAGGATGGGACCAGCTCAGAAAACAGTGATTTCATTTGTATTTATATCAGTTTTCATCTGTTACCTGTGTGCCACTTTGGTAGTCTTAAATAGCCAGCATGCTCTGTGCTCTAACTTCAGACATGAGCCCTGGAAAAACATCCTCGACACTTTGCAGCACCGTATATGTTTTTGAATGCCAGAAGGAAAGGACATGGATAAACAAATGGGTGAGCAGAAATTTTAGCTGGGTTAGGCTCAGCAGGCTACTTCCAGTAGTGAGCTGTGTGCTTCCCCTCCTTTTTAGAGAGAGAGCTGATATGCTCCTGACTATGTTTTGCAATATATTAAAAATTTTGTAGGAATAGCAAGTGTTCCATTAAAGGGCTTTTAAATATGTTTTTCTCAAATAATTTGGTTGCCATGCATTGTTTCTCTCTTATTACAATTGTAATTGTAAAGTCTGCTTGAGCAAATGAGAGGAGGCCAGCTGTTAGGAGCTGCTGAACTTGTAGCCTGGACAAGGGGACGCTGGTGCAGCTCCATGCCCCTAGTTCCCACAGGCAGCGAGGCTGAGCAGATATTCCCAACAGGCACCCCCATCACCATAATTCAGTGCAGACATATACACCGCCAAACACCACACAGCAGAACAGACAGGGGACAGCGAGCACACAAATACAAGCAGCACCAACAGCCTCATCCTGGTCCCCTCTCTGGCTGATGAGGACTAAAACATTCTATGTGCATATGTATACGTATACATACATGTTATATGAATCCCTCAGTACCTGGGCTTAGACACATGCTCTGCCCCTAGACCCTCTGCCCCATGAAGAACCTCTCTGTTGGCTCATCACGGTGGGTCTCTCCCTGCCCATGGGGCTGATCATCCCTGTGATGGATCAGGCCAGGAGCTCAGGCTCATTCCTCTGATTGGGCTATAAGAAGCTCTTCTGCCTGCCCTTGTTCCTTGGGACCCCTCTGTGTTTGTAGATATGAGCCTTTAACCACATAACCTAGCACCAGTTACCATTTTCATCTTTTTGTTTGTTTATTTGTTTTTGTTAGATGATTTGCAGGTTGCAGCATTCTGGCTGCCAGTTGGGTGATTTGCAACTGCTTCTAACTCCAGACTGCAGTGCTAATTTCACTGAAATCAATAGGACTTTGGCCACTGACTTAAGTGGAGACAGACTTTTGAATAAGTATACACTGACATGCTCCCAGATTATCCATTAGTGTAGATTTTGCCTCCTCTCAGCAAGCAGATGCACAGAGTTAAAGGAGAGAATACGTCCTACATAAAACTCTGTCCTCTGTGTTTTTTTAAACCAAAAGGATGAAAACTTGCCATTCCAATTTAAAAATACAACCAGACCTAACATTTTGTTACAGTGATCTCCATCATTCCTCCCATTTTCCTCACTTGCCACAAACTTTACCTTTTCTATTATATGTACATTTCACGATAAGAAAAAAGTGTTATTATGAGCTTTTGCATGAGGCTGTATATCAGTTAGCATTCCAATAGCTCTACTTGCATCGATAGTATCAAAATAATTAGAGAAAGCTGGCATGGGAAAGTTCCAGAACACTTTTTAGCTGCTGAAATTAGCAAAATCACTATTTGACTTTATTGTAAATAAACAGGTGAGAGTCTTAGTAGCAGGCAATTTCTCAGTCTTTTATTCCTATCTAGACTAGGTTCCTTCATGCTGAAAATACCCGAGAAAGAAATCCACAACACATTTTATTAGTAAGTCTCTTTTATTCTCCAGGAAAACTATCAAGAGACTAGGTCTACTGTATGAGTCTATCCAAATATTTTAATAGGATCCCACTCAGCACTTTCCTAAAATGAAGACAGAGGGATTTTGGCTCAGTCCAAATTATGATCAGGAAGTTCCTCCATGAACAGAGCTGATAGAGGTCGATGACTGACTGGGACTGGTGGTTCACAATACTGTAGCGATTTCTGGCTCTCCTCCAGCTCTGAGGATAGAGTCTGCCAACTTGGCAGGCTGAAGAACTCATTGTGGCAATTTTTCAAATGGGAGAAATGGTCCAAGGAGGAGCTGTAACTCTATATAAACTGCCCAGAACTGATGACAGGGGCCTCTATTTCAATGAATCTGGCCAAGAACTGAATGAATTGTTGTGTCCAGCTGAAGATGGACAGCATATTTATGGAATACCTGTGGGCATTCACTGTGCAGCCACAGCCAAATTGCTAATACCACTGTGGCTTCCAGTTGGACTTGCTGGAGAGTGTGATGTCTGGGATTTTCTGGAAGTCAGAGCCTGAAAGTTCCTTTGAATGTTCATAAATATGTGGTTAATGAAGTGACATATCTACATTTTCAAAAGTAGGTGTTTTAAGCTGCTTCATGTTGGTTTGCTTTAAACAGTATCTAATTTCCAAAAATCTTTACTGCATTATACCACACTACCACCTACATTAAAATTGTTAGTAAGTTTTTGAAAATCTGGAGAACGTTCTTTCTCAGCCCTCTGAATAACGAAAACTCTTTTTAGAGAGCCTGTCAGAAGCTTTCTCCCATCTAAGTCTTTCTGATGCTTTTCCCTGTTACATCTCAAGCAGTGAGATGGATTTGATGCATTCAGAAAAATTTTCAAGCTCAGACAAGCATGATAACCTTGGCTAATTTGCCCTGTTGAATTTAGCAAGAGCTACAGGACTTGGCCATAAACCGTACTGAAAACACTCCATACAGATTCCAAGAGATAAAAGAGCTTGCTTTTGCTATTTGTTGAAGTTTCACAAAAAGGAGGAAAAATTCCCACAACAGATTCTGCTTAATGAAACTGAAAATAAAGCAATTAATGCTTCACTGACTGTAGAGAGTCAGAAGGTCAAAACTTAACATCAACTTGATCTGTCAGTTAAGACTAATTTGGTCTTACCCACACAATCAGTAAATCTTCTGTAACAATGAGACTTCATGGCACATATTATGGAGCTTATATTTTGTCTTCTAAATTTGGAAGTGTTTGGGAATTTATATTCTGTTTTCTTAATACTTTCATGTGTTTCCTAAATGTGCATGTCTTACAGGAATTTATACCTGTTGCTTGCAACTGTTGACTACTGAGGGTTTAATATACAACTTCTCCTAACAGAGTAGCGCTCACAAAACTCTTTCAAACAACACTGAAGAGAGTGATACCTGTGTTCATTCAAGCTGTTAAGCATAGCATATCCTACTTCAGTTATATCCTTTCATACATATTTTTCTTACTTATAGTATGCTCAGTTCCTCATTAGACCTCAAGGTCACCTTTGTTACTGTTTATTTATTTATTTCCTGGGAGCAAGATTATTCTGTAACATACTTCTTATTTATCTACAAGCTTACTCTTATAAAAAGTTGTTGTTATTTTTTTCTTTGACCTAAAAATACTGAGAAAAAGAAACTCCTGTTGCGAGTGAGTGGCTGACATTCCAGCACCTTCAGCTGGAGAGAATTTAACATTTAAAGGCAACCTACATGGCCCTTGTGAAAAGCAAAATAATGACATCCATAGGGAGAGAAATGAAGGAGAGCACATCCAAAACTTTCTGAGGAGATTTAGCACACTTACTAATCCTATATACATAAATAAATTTCCCCACAGGGCCATATTCCATAGCTCAATATGGTATACTATATAATAAAAGGATCACCAACAAACCAATCTGATGTGTTGTTGAAAAAAAAATCCCAGTTTTATTGGAATTTGTGTATTTATGATACAACTATGTGCAATGGTAAAGAGACAGACTAGTGCAGGTGTTACTTGAGTACAGAATACCTTACTACATCTGTTGATCTGAGCTATGGGAAGGGCAAACTAGCATGAGCAGTCTCAGGGCAAACAGGAGGCATAAAGTAGAGTAAATACATCCTATTTCTGTTGAATAATGCAACCTGTGAGAAAATAAATTATGTGTGTGTGGTGAGTGGGTCAGGTGAAGAAAAAGCAGCAGAAGAAAGGAGCAAGGCAGAGAGGCTCAACGTGTCCTGGCATCAAAATGTATCATTATTGCACCAGTATATTGTATTATATATAATTATTACTAAAAATGTTCTAGGGCAGAAGACTTCTGTTCTGATAGCTACTTGCCTTACTTGGCTCAGCATAACTAAATTGTAAGAATTTATAGCTTTTTAAGATGGTGCTGATTTTTTTTTTTCCTGCAGAAGCAGTATGTGATTTTTTTTTTTTTTTAAATCCATATCAGGTACTGTTTAATGCTATTTAAGCTAATTGTTTATTTGGTCCAATGGACCTGGAGTTGAGGTTTCTTGCAACTTAGTATTTATTACTTTTCAAGTCCAGTAGGAAATAATCTGTTAAGGGAGACTGAAAGAAAGAAATTTTTCTAAGTGGTCAGGTTCACACAAAAGAAACGTGTTTGCAAAGCTCTACTATCTAAAACACTGGGTCATTCATTCCCAAAAGGAAGATTTTGCTGTGACTTACCTCACCCTCAAATCTTCTTTTAAAACCTGACTTAGCTGTGAGCAAAGTTCTAAAGAGCTCTTGGCCACTTTTGAATGAAAATCTGTGATGTCCACTGTACGGAAGCTGGCAACAATGAAAGAAACCATGCTGTTTTTCATCTGAGTGCAGGTTCCCGGACATTCTTTATGTTCCCTTTAAAAAGCAATCCTATAAATATGATTTTGGTGACAGAGGAATACACACAGCAGACAAATGTGTCCCCTCAGTAATGGTCTGATTAATGTGTGAAATTTTTTGGTGACATAATTACAGCTTGGTCAGCCCTTCCTATTATGCATCACTGTTTGTGATAAACAACACTGGATGTTTTAACAAAGTCTTTGAGAAAACTGCAGGCCTGTAAATCACCTGCTAACTGGGACTGTAGCAAATTGTTCCCCAGAGTTATGAACTCTAGCAAGCTAGAGTGTCAAAGCTTATGAGAGATACCAGATTCTGGATCTACTTGGCTGTGAGATATTGAGGAATAGTTGTGTGTGGAAGAGATAAATATGGTGAAAAGTTGTTGTATGAGTAATTCACTGAGTTGATTAAACCTTTCTAGGTTATAATATTCAACAAAAGCACACTTCCATAAAAAGCTCATAAGTGTGGTTTTAATGAGGAATGTATACACAAACTAATGCACAGTCTGGCATAAAAAGAGCATGCAATCATGTTTAAGTTTTCATTATAATTACAATATTTTTGGAGATCCAGAGCACTACCTGACAGAGATTTTTTGAGTGATTTGGGTTGGGGTTTTTTTTAAATTTCTGAAGATAATCACATTTACAGTGTTGGTTAAGGGGAAGCTTTTCAAGTTTACTTACTTTTTGTGTAAAAGGAGAAATATTATGCTATTTTAAAAGCAAATTTTAAACCACTTTTGAAAAGCTCAATGCAGTCTTCTTCAATAGACTGGTGGCTTCATTAACACTGTGGTTGGTTTTTCCTTACATCCATTATACAATATATGTCAAAGAAGCTCTATACAGAAGACACATAATGAGGTTTTCATGTATTTCCCACTAGTACAGAGTTGTTTCCTCAGCTGTCTTTGCACTAGACTAGAGCTTGCCTTTCTTGCAGTGTCTCTGAGTAGAACACAATCCTTCCAAAAGCAGCAATGGAAAGATTTTTCCTCAAAACTTCTACTGTTTCTTTTAAAACACTTTTTATAGTTGCATCTTCTCCCTCCAGTGGCCCCTCATCAAGAATGGCATCTACTTCCTCAGATCATGAGACTTATGCAAAAAAGGTTTTCCCTGTGCTCTTTCCACTCTTTCATGGCTAATCAACAGCCACTCACTGCCTATCTATTTCTGTTAGATGTGCTATATAACTGTGGCACAAAGCCTTTCATTTGTGTTCTTACTAATGCTATTTGTAGACTGTGGATTGTAGCTGTTAGCTCTGATCTTCTACTGTCTTTTAAAAATGAATAAAAAAAGAGTAGCAATCATTGGCACTGTTCAAACAGCTTTTCCTGTTCTGCTCTCAGGAAGGCAGCCTTTGTACAAAGCCAGTGGAGTTGTGCCCATTCACAGTGGGGCTGAATTTGGCCTGAAATGCTGCCCTAGTAAACAGCATAGGCATCCTCTTCTGAATCATGAAAGGTAGTGGTGTGGCTAGTCTCTGCATCTGAGACAAGTCAAGCTCACAGTCCCCATCCCTCACCTCTCATTCCTCATATAGATATTTTTTGAATGCAAAAATATTGCCCTTCAGATGGATAGAGTCAGGTCCAGCCTTCCCATGGAGTGCAAATAGTGCCAAAAGGATTGTATACAACACAGGCTTGCACGCAAATGATCTTTATCAGCCCAATAAAGTTGTCACCATGCTGATGGCTTTCTCAGGGAGGCCTGTAACATCTAGAAGAGCTTCTGTGTAAGTTAGATCAGATCCTTAACAAGAAGAAAGCAAAACGAGATTAATAGAAATGGAAGAAAATAGTATCTGTGCACACCATGAGAGGAGCAGAAAGCAGACAGGGAGAGTGACCAGAACTAATAAAGAGAAGGAGGAAGAAGATGATGTGTTGGATAGAGGTTAATCAATGTGAAATTATTGGAGCTATTTTCCTTACCCTTTACTTTTTTGACATTGTAGAAAATGGGTCGATGCTTTTTGAGAGGGAGTTCAAATTACGATTACATCCTAAAGGATCTCACTCTTTGCTTGATTTATTTTCCTAAGATGTAGAAAAGGATGAGAGAGGAAGGAAGGTGCTTTCTGGTCTCCTTGCAGCTTGATTTTCCCAAGCTAATGCGTTCATGCCAAGACTGCCTCCAGCATCAATTTGTTGAATGCTTTCTTTCAGCAGATTCCATCTATTTATCTCTGACTAGTTATCCCTAAGCAGTATACCTACCCTTGTGATGGCTACCTGAAAAACAAATTAGAATAATGAGAATCTATTTAACACTTTCCAGCAGATTCCATTACCTGATTAAAAGATGCAGGTTTTTTGGGAATCAAAGCTAGCACTTCTAGCATCTCTCTGATCCTCAGAGAAGTGGTTTGTGTTAGCGTATCTGCAACCTTCCAGGAAGAGACTTTTTATTAAAACCTGTCAGTGATGAAAATCAAAGTTGAGGGGAGAAAGAACATTAAAGACTTTGCTTCTATGACTGTGGATTATTTCATATCAAAATCATTACAGTGAAAGACGGCAAGCTGAACAGGTATGCAATGATTACCATACTCCCTGAAGAGCTCTTCCATAAGGTGATGCTCTGACGTCAGGAGCTGCAAGTTGTATAGAAAAAACATGAAATGCAAGAAGTCATACTGCATCAGAGGGTGCTTGCTTATGTAATTTGAACTCTTGTTTTTGAAAATTCAGAAGTTACTATCACAATCATCATTTTTGAACAGGCAACACCTATACCCATGACCAATAATCATACACACTTAGGCACCCATATAGAGAAAAGTCTCCTTTATCGCACACGGACTGTACAACTGTCTCATCCCTCACTTTTTCTCTATATTTCTGGGGATATCCAAGCTCTCATTTCCCTACTCCATTTTCCTGACTGCTGCCAAACTTTTAATGCTGGAAGGCTGGTTAAAAGCCCCATACAACCCCCACAAAGTGGTATCATTCCAAAACCAGAGTTTGCTGTGGCTTGGATCATCCAGAGGATGATCCAGTTGGTTCCTCAGGATGGAAAATAAAAACCAGCCATAATCCATCTCCAATCATACAGTGTTCTGTTTGTGGTTATGCACATCTCAATAATCACCAAAGAGCAGCCTGACTCATCCCCAGTCTAGCTTTAACTTGGGCCTGTCTATGACCACTTTTGAAGAAGACCGGATTAAAAGTTGGTGTCTACTGACCTGTGGGAAACTTCCTGGGAGCTGGGGATTGATTGAGATATTTTCCAAGGGCACAGAGAAGGAACAACAGCTGGGATCAGTTATGACCTTCTAGTCGTGTTTCTCTCTCTTCTTTTACCATTCACAGTGTGTTATCTGGACCATTTGAGCCTTTGGTGTTGGCTTTGGTATAATGATTCTCTGCAAACATCGTCTTTCAGGAGTGCCCACACAACAAAGTGTGTGTGATATCTTTGCAAAGAAGAGTCTAATGAGAAATCATTGTGTCATCTCTGGTTGGAGTCTTCTAGCATTCACTTTGTGTCTCAGTTGTCTGTACTTGTTCTTTAACTATAGTGCTGCATGTAGACCCAAATAAGTGATATTCTGACAGTCATCCATCTCTCAGAGAGCAACGGCTGTATAATATCCATCAGATCAGCTTTTCACATACTTGTCTGTGTTTTTTCTGCACATGGAAAGCAATTTCATGCAATGTCTCTTGTGGTCAGCCTGCCTAAAATGTGCCTACATAGAAAAAAGGTACATTTTCAAATTAAACATCCAGTTCAAGGGAAAGTGATGTGAAGACCTTGTATGCCTTTATGTACAGTGAGGGACAAAAGTTTGGACTCTGAGAAAAGTGCCTAGGAAGACAAGATGTATTTTGTCAGACCAGTTATTCCAGCTGAAGATCTTGCTGTATTGTTACAGACAGAGATGCACGCTATCTGCAGGCTAGCATGACTTTTGTAAGCAATTAATGGAGGAAGGTTAAAATAACACATTTTTGCTTTGCGTCATTATGTAAGACTAAGCATTTGAGACATACCTCTGTGTAGTTTTATTGCCTATTATAGATGCAAGCAGAACACAGTTCCTACTAACCATAGGAGAAAATTTCACTTCTAATCATATTCTCACAATCCGTTTGCATCAGCATTTTATAGAGAGTTACCTGCAATTTATTTTCCTTACTTAGTTTTCAGGATGTATTGTAAGACACCTAAGAAAAAAGATTTCCATGAAGTCCTGGAAATATTTTTATGAAGAACTTCTAAGCTGGTAGCTCATCTGCTTGTAATTAGAGAAAATTAATTTTGGTTTACTTGGATAGGTGGTTGAATTTTTCAGTTGAAAACAAAACAAAAAATCCGTAGCACAGAGTATATTTTCTAAAATCTATAACTTCAAAGAGACCATAGGTTCTAGACTACAGTGGTGTTATTCAGTGCTACTGTGGTCACTTTTTTAACAAGTGAGCAAATTGCAAGCTGTTTTTGAATAATAAGCCATACAGAATCCTTGGTATGCAAGCTTTTTGCTTTGTTTGCAATCAAAGTAAACTCACTTCAAAAAACAGCTAATACAGAAGGAGGCCTGACTAGTGAGGTACCTGTGAGGTACTTGAGTGCTGAACCTGTTAGGAAGATAAATTAATAATACAAGGAAACTGTTTTTTTTCTTCTGCCTGCTGCTACAGGGAGGTTTATAATCTATTCCATCTTCAGGATGAGAAACTTGCCATTTCTTCAAAACCAACATGGGCACAGTACTGGGAATTAATTCATTCCACTCTGAGCTTGACTATTTTACATTTCCATTCTTGGCTGCTAGTTTGTTAGTGTCTTTGTTTGTTTCCTTTTAAAATATAAATCCTATTTCAGAGGAAAGGACATAGATTCTTTCATAGCGAGAGCTCAAATAAACTATGATGATACATGAAACTCCGAAAATCCAGCTAGTGGTTGAGGGTTAAGTTTCATCAGGCCCAAAGATGGCTGTAGAAAAATATTCAGATATATCATGTAATGAGAGATGCAATGAAAAATATAAGTATTCAATCTTCTTGTTTTAAACAAGTTTCTTTTTATTCATTTAACCAAGCATGTTCAAGACACCTATTTTTTTTTTTTCACTTCAAAGTTGATAGAGGCTACTTAGGTTCAAGCTTCTGCACAGTTTCTCTAGCTAGTTGTCTCCCCACAGCTATGTTAAGCAGTCTGTATCAGTGCCTTCATACATATTGCATTGTCCCATCATTTTCAAATGAAAATACTACAGTTTTTAAATAGAAAGGTAAATGGACGGGCAAAGACTTGAAAAAGAAAAAAAATTGTTGAGAAGGTTCTTAGTAAGAAAATTGAAACAGGAGGGAATGGCATGCAGAGAAAAATGCAAGTTCACATACCAAAGTTAGAGGATTTGGGATTAATTGAAATCCTCAAGTGGTGCATGGTAAGTGACTGCCTATTTAGAGCCAATAGATAGGTTTCCGTGAGGTTAAGGAAGCGAAAAATCCCATACGAAGCTAGTGAGATGTTAAATTCTAATTAGAAGTGTTAATTAAAAAAAAACATTTCCAATTTCATCAGTGAGAGTGCTTTTGTTGTTCTGATTCTCTTTGCTACAGTGAATCCTAAGTATCCTAGCTCATTTTGTCCCAATATTATTTACCACTTCTATAGGGTATAAAAAAGTTGACTATGACTATAGGAGCACGGATTATTACAGTGGCACCTACTACAGTCTCTGTAATAAGAGGACTATCAGTACTTCCACTCTATGAGACTTTACTGGGCTTGAAAACTGAAGTCATAAAATTCACACTGAACTGAAACTTGGGTACATAATTTACCAGCTTGTAAAAAAATGCCATATAAACTTTATACATGCTAATTGATTAAGTACTTTTTAATTAACTTTAAAAAAAGCATTTTGTTTCCTCCAATTTAAAATGTTGCTCCGTGCAACACTAACTAAAAAGTGTTGTTATTTAACTTGACATTTTGCAGGTCATTAGCCCACAGCATGGAATAAATACTCAATGCACAAAGAATCAGGTTGTTACTGGCAGGTACTTCTTTACTGAGGGCTTTCGATACTTGCCCCTCAAGAAATGGGGCCTCTGTTCCCCAGTATTGTACACAAAAATTACTTTCTGCCCATACAGGGGCCTTGCCATGCTCCTACAAGAAGGTGGGATGGTAAAAGCCCAGTAAAGAGGCTGCCTGCAGCTAGACACGTAGTAAATTTCAACCTCAGATTAGTGGCCTACATCAGGTAACTCCCTTGGAGAGGGGGTCAAGTAGGTCCTTTCCACTCTTCGGTGAGTGCTCTGAGTTAGGGACACAGTCAAAATCTTCACTTGCAGATCCATAGCAATGCTTCTATAGTACATCTCAGTGCTCATTAGTAAATTAAACTATGAAAGCTCCTACAACAAACTCTATTATATACCTATTTTAAAATTTGTATTAAAAAAAAAATAAGGATGTATCTGTAAGCACAGATCGTTACTGGTTTATATATTGATACACACCTTCCTATGTGCTTCAAAAAGGTAGAGATATTTTAAATACAGAGAACTCTGAAAGCTACAAAAGCAAAGGAAGCACAAGGTATGGCTCCTCTTGGGGTGGTGGTTTTCCTACTCAGTATGGGATGAAATTTAAATCTGTTGGAGTATTTTGCAAAAGAATTCCAAAGCCCAGTAGCAAAAAACCCCCAACCAACCAAAACAAAAAACCACTAAAAACCCCAAACAAAAAACCCCACAAAAGGCAGGAAAGAGAGGTACCTACCCACCACACAGGTCTATAGTAAGTATGGGGGCAAGAATTCTCACCAGATTTAAAAAAAAAAAAAAAAAAAAAAAAAAAGATAGAAATTAATTTGCTGAATTTATAGAAAGACAACACCTTAATAGCTTGACATCTCCTAAAAGTTTCCCACTCTCCCTCTTTTGTGTGTGTTCACAGCTCAGACCACAAAAGGAATATGCAAAGGCCACTCTTCTACTTCAGTCCGAAACCTCTTCCAGATTTACAGGGTAAAGCATCAAACCTGCTTCTGGAGAGGATGAGGCAGTAATTTCTAGCAGAAAGATAGTGACATGTGTGAGAGGCATAATGTCTTAATTCACTACAGCTTTGCATTAGGGAATGCCCGTCTATGTCTAATGAAAGAAAAGCAGAAATGAGATAACTTGGTCTGTCTTAAGATGAGATGCTTTCCTTTTGCATAGCTTAGCCAGAAGGCTGTTAGAAAGACCTGAACATTATGTTTTCTCACTAGAATTTATATCCTGAGATGGAAAAATATTTCCCAGTGGAAAAACATGAGTTTTCTTGCAAAAAACTTAATTTCAAGAATTCAAGAATTCAAGAACTGAGAATGAAAAAAACACTTTGATGGAAGAAGGTCTCTGTCCAGTTTTATCTTGTACATTTAGGCTTGTGTAACTTAGGAAGGTAGTCCTGCATGCCAACAAAGGACCACAGCATCTTCAGAAAGGTAAAGCAGCAAGTAACTGACTTGATTTTTGTGACTTAACACATGTAAATGTATTTAATCTAATGCTTTTTCATGTATAATTCAGTAAGTTAAGGCTAGCTTCTGGTGGCAGATCAAAACTGTGACAAATATATATACAATTCCCCTGAGAAAATGTAAGATTAAATTCTGTATTTCACTTCATCTGAAAGGGAGGGATCATTAGAGAAGAACATTTCAAATGTGTAAAAAGTATTCAGGATTTTATGTTTTATATCACATAAATGCGACATATTTTTCTAGCCTATGAACTACTGTCTCTTCCCTAAAACATTTCTGGGTAATTGGCAATATTTATACCTGTATTTTTTTAAAAAAATCTGCCATTCTGCATTCCCCCCATTTCAGTACGTAATTAGAAATTGTTATTCTCTGTATAGTAAGTAGTTTAGTTTCTTGGCACAATTACTGGACTGTATCTTGCAGATTTTCCTCTGAAGTACTAAAATGGAAGGATATCCCCATTAGCCCTTACCCCCAGCTCCCTTAACTCTATGGGAAAGGTTGATGAGTCACGCTTTTTGCTTTAAAGCTTTAGGATCTTGTGCCAAATTCAAGCAGTGTTGCCAACTCCAGTGATTTTATCACAGGTCTCATGATATTTCAAGCCCTAGCTTCATTACTCATTTGGTAATATTAGAATCTCTGCTTTCGTTAAAAATAAATACATACATAAAATCAAAGCTTTCAAGCTTGAGAACTGTGACAAAACAATGAAAAAAACCCACCAATAAAATAAAACAAAAACAAATCCCACAGAATATAAAGGGCTCAAAAAACCCTAGATGGCAAATTAAAAAAGAATCCTACTTAATAGAAAAGTCTTGCCATTTGTTATGCAATTTACATGATGTAAGGGGCTTTCCTCATAGTTTTGGAACAGCTGAGGCTGGAAATACTGAAATCATCACTCATAGCAGGGAAACATCACCTGCATCCTTTGAAGGGAAGAGTTTAATCTACAAATAAATTAATACTTTTAATCGTTACTTACATAGTACCTTAAAGCTCTGTATTACAGAATGACAGAATCACAAAATCATAGGGGTTAGAAGGAACCTCAGGAGATCATGTAGTCCAAACTCCCTGTCAAAGTAGGTTCCCTATACCAGGTTACACAGGAAAGCCTCCAGGAAGGTTTTGAACATCTCCAGAGATGGAGACTCCACAACCTGTCTGGGCAGCCTGTCCCAGTGCTCTGTCACCCTCACAGTAAAGAAATTTTTCTTAAAGTTTGTATGGAACTTTGGGTGTTCCAGTTTTTCCCCATTGTCCCTTGTCCTGTCACCAGCCACCACCAAAAAGAGCCCGGCTCATCCATTTGGCCCCCACATTTCAGATATTTATAGACATTGATAAGGTCCCTGCTCTTCTCCAGGCTGAAGAGTCCCAGCTCCCTCAGCCTCTCCTTGTAAGGTAGATGCTCCAGGCCCCTCATCATCTTTGTGGCCCTCCACTGGACTCTCTCCAGAAGATCCCTCTCCCTCTTGAGCTAAGGAGCCCAGAACTGGACACAATACTCCAGATGTGGACCTTTGACCTTCTGGCCACACTCTTTTCAATGCATTCCAGGATACTGGTGTGTTTTCTTGTTCTTTGGTCACTGGGGCAAGAGAAGCACAGATCTTCATGATAGGGGGTGTAGCTGTGTTTGAAGTCACAGATAACATTTGGTAGGATGGTTGGGATGATTATAAATTTTCTTCTGATACCACTTGATATAAAATGTTGTCCACCTTTCTGGCCTTGCAGATCTCTGATGGCCATTGGGGGAACAGGGGAGGGAAATAATCCCAATAGGCACTCAGATTCACTTCTAGAGTGGAGGAATGACAAGTTCCTGGTTTTGCGAGATCATTTATAGGCTTATATAGAGCAAACCCTGGCATCATATCACTAAAAGGAGATCATGTTTCCAAAGCCTGTCTAGCACCTTCTAGACTACCACTTTTCCTCAGATATAACTGAGAGCTCTCAGTTTTCTTGGTCGTCAATATTGTTAAACTGTTTGATTTTCTATGATGCAATGTCTCTTGTTTAGTCAGAGAATTTACAACATTCCCTCAACACTGGTGTCCCTCAAGGGTTGGTACTGGGACCGGTGCTCTTCAACATCTTTCTCAGTGACATGGACAGTGAGATTGAGTGCATCCTCAGCAAGTTTGCCAACGACACCAAGCTGAGTGGTGCAGTTGACACGCTGGAGGGACAGGATGCCATCCAGAGGGACCTTGACAGGCTTGAGAGGTGGGCCTGTGCCAGCCTCATCAAGTTCAACAAGGCCAAATGAACAGGTTGTCCAAGGAAGCTGTGGATGCCCCCTCCCTGGAAGTGTTCAAGGCCAGGCTGGATGAAGCTTTGAGTAACGTGGTCTAGTGGAAGGTGTCCTTGCTCACAGCAGGGGAGTTGGAACTAGATGATCTTTAAGGTCCCTTCCAATCCTAACCATTCTATGTTGATTCTATGATTCTATGATCCTCCACATCATCCATTCTTCATATTTGCTGACACAATGTTGTACCATCTGCCAACTTTTCAAACTACCTCTACTTTCCTTAAAAATTGCATATTCTTCCTTCAGAAAAAAGAAAAAAAATGAAATAAATAATTTTAAATATCAGGCTTTATACTTGCACAATATTAGACTATGCTGTATGTGCTGCCATCTTTGTGGTCATGTTTTTGCCATGATAGTTTTTCTAAGGAAAGTTTCCTGTACAAGTCACCAGAAAAATCCCAAACACACAAACAAGAATCAAACAAACAACCAAAAAAAACCACCAAAAAACAAACCAAAACCAAAACCAAACCCAACAAAAACCAAAAGTTTAAAATGCAGAAATGTATTCACTACAAGAGCTTATTAAGCTTTTCGTTCTCAGGAGGACCTGGACTGAATTTATTTCAGGTTCTTCAGTTTCTTTTAAATTTTCTGGTCAGATTATATTTCAACTCAATAGTAAAATACAAGTTATCAGCTTTGAAGAAAGGAGGTAAAGATAATCTAGGCTGATCTGTTGATTCACCTCTGTGTAGCTGACTCCTGAAGTGTACCACTCCAAAGATCTTGCATTCTTGTGGATCTGAACTTCAAGTGACATCCTCTTCCTTTTATAAACAGAGCAATTAAACTTAATGAACAAAATGCTTTGGGCTGTTGTAAGAAAAACATCCCAGCAGAGAATTTTTATTTCTTAAAAAAGACAAGTTTGTAGCTCTACTGAACTACCACAATCACTTATACTATTAAAAGTGATCTTTCTGAAATATGTTAGTTTCTCTCTGTAAGCCTTACATTCATGACCTGAACTATGGGAAAAATACCTCCTCTTTGTAAATTCTCTGAATACCCTGGAAAATCTAAGATTTTACAAGATCACAGAAAGAATAAAATAATTTTTGCTTTGAGTAATACCCCATAAAATGTAGATAGTTTTGAAGGAAGGAAAGTATCATTCCATCTTGAATCAAATTTTGAATACAGTAGTAATGAAATTATCATTTCTCTCACACAAATACATGAAAAATGAAAGTTTCACACAGCTCCAAGTTTAATTTGCTAATGGAAAAACTTCCTACTGCTCAGAGAAGCCAGTGTGAATATTACTGTTTTGTAGTGGACTCTGCATTATAATATTTGATTGTATTCTGAGGGGGTTTGTGCAGAAAAAATACCCAGTGATGTAAAAATGGAAAAGACTAGTTGGGCTATCAGGAGAGCTGAATCAGGCTTTATGCTGGTATTAAGAGGGTTTATTTCGTCTTGACAATACATAATAACCATTTCTAACAGGTCAAGCTCCTATTAAATATCCATTGCAACTTGACTTTTGGCAAAATATGTAGTTTCACAAGGGAAACAAAAGCTGCAATTCTCTAAATGAAAGCAGAGAATACGTGGAGCTTAATGTGGCTTTTCTTGCCAGAGATGATTGGTGAAGCCCATCTATTAAGCTTTATCTATTTAGTAATTGTGCAGCAGCTTTCCAATTCCATGCTGACTTCCAGGAATGAAGAGTTACAATAATAATATGCAGTACATTGTGTGTTTTTTCTCTCACTAGCCCTCTTGCTTGATGGCTGGATCAGGCATGGAGCTGGCCTTTGCCCTGATGTGGATAGGAAAGTTAGAGAGGTTATTTCTTTATGGTTTTTTTTTTTTTTTCAACAAAAAGTTATTTGCCATGCTCATTCGTTGAAGATGTCTCTGCACATGAAGTCAAAACAAAACCGAGCAGATTGTGCCAGAGCTGCATCCCATTCTGTTCTTGATATTATCCATGAACTTTTTTCTAATACAAATTTCATTTCAGAGTCTGAATTAAGCAGCAGATTTTGAACTGAGGTGTAGAGCCAAAGTATTTCACAGTTTTGTAGGAGTTAGGAAGTGAGGCCAAAATCAAAATATTGTCCATTTAATAAAATGTGTGCAGACTATAAGAAAGAAGAAGATTTTAATTTCAGAAAATGTAGGGTGTACTATAGGAAAGGAGGATTCTACATTTGCCATCAAGTGGTCTTGCTCAATTGAAGACAAAATAGGTGTATGCAAAATTAAAGTGTCTTCTGATGGAATATTATATTTATTTGCTTTTCCATTAAAGCATATATTTTCTTTGTCATCTTATTCTCTATATTAGTCAGGAAGATGTTTGGTCTCATAAATTCTCAATTGGTTTAATAAACACTTTATTTAACTAAAAAACTATTTAATTTAATCTCGTACTTCTCTCCATCTCAGCACACATGGGCCTCCCTTTTAGGTTTTTCTTATTTTTATATTCTCACTACCCTCATTCCCACTGGGCCACTAATACCTCCAAAACAAGGAAATACCTTTTTGCTATAGTCCTGCTATAGCAGGTGAGCAGTAGTTCTCTCTCCTTCCCCAATGACCTGGATCATAAAAATACAATCTACTCTCAAATAGAATTACTAAATTTTTTTAGAATAGATAAGCCAGACATCAGACAAATATTGTATTGGTTGTCTGCAAAACGCTAAGACACAAATATTTATCTTTGTGTAGGTTTTCTTCAGACATTTATTTGGTTGTAATTTCAGTTATTTAACACAAAAAAACCCATTTTGTTTTAGTTCTTATCAACATCGGTGTCTTTCTTTGCAAACTTCTTGAATCAGCATTCCTGCCTCAGTGATTACAGATACTCCTGATAAGAGACACTGCAACTGCTATTCCTGTGTGGGAATCTTATTTTTTGTGGTTCTCATTCTTAAGCATAAGCAACAGTATTCTGACACAGACAGTTTGGACTACATAACTAGCTGCCTGTCTTCCCTTAGAATGGGGGGTTTTTTTGGTAACAGAGGGAAAATAAACTTCTAAACAAATAGTCCAATGAAGAGGCTACAGCAGAGACCAAAATTTTACCAGTCTAGAGTCAATGCAAAAAACTCCATTTACTCAAATCTTTATTTCAATGGCCATCAGCACTTTCCCCTCTTTCCTTCTGTTTTCTTGATCCATTGGGAAGAGATGTGACAGCTTCACTCCGTCCACTCTCACTTGATTGAAAGCCAAAAGTATTATCCCACAAAATAGTACCCATACAGAAAAAAACAACCTGCATTTAACCATTTTCTGATTCAGTTCATACAAAAAACTCTCACTGATTTTCAAGAAAATTCAGTGAGTAAATCAATGGCAAGATAATGGCCTATGCAGCAAAATGGTTAATTATAGCAAGACAAAATGGAGGAACAATACTTGTTCTGTATTGCACTTACCATGTGTTATCCTGAGTCTTCACTACTCTGCAGCCTTCTGGTAATACTAGTGAGTGTTGAATTACTTTATCAGAGAAAAAATGCTTGTACAAAGGCATCCATACTACCAAAATAAATATATTTTATTATATAAATATGGGAAGGAAAATAAGAGTTTTCTAAAATAAGGTCATTCATGCGGCAGTCTGTGAAATATAAAATCTTTGGTATGTTTTTCACATAAAACACTGTTCTAAATGCAAGTGGATCTGTAACCTCAGAGATTAATAAAACAAATCCTTTTCTTTGGTTTGTTTGTTGTGGTTGCTTTTATTCGGGTGATGAAAATAGAACAAAGCAGACTATGTTCAAACAGCAGTTATTCAGTAGTCTTTACAGATATTGTCTGAATCTAATTGGATTTTAATGAAATGATATTTCCTTTGTGATAAGTACATAAAAATTATGTTTTTAATTAACATCACAAGGTATAAGCTACAGATACCAACCTTCAACTGAAATAATATTACTTTAATGTTTGCTTCATTAAAAAAAGGACAGAAGTAATAACAACGTAGCAAGAAACGTGTGTAAACTAACTGGACAATGATTAGTGCTGGACCCTTTTTATCCCAAGGAGCTGAGCAATTTTTCTGATGTCTTTTTAATTTCCTACTTCTCAATTCACTAGTGTTTATCCATGAAAGAGTTTACAGAGTTTATTTATACACTTGAAATTCATTTTGGAGGAAGCAGGCACCTGGACTGGAATATCAATATAACCGTCAGAATATAAACTAAAATAGATTTTCAAGAAGGTCTCATAAGTGATACAATTAAAAATAAAAATACTGGTAAATAAAAAGCTATGAAGAAGCAGTGACGTCCTGACACAAAGAATCCTTGGGATATTACACTCCTCAGTGATTATTTCTCTGGTCTGATACAATGTAAGGCTAGAAGAATGGCCATAGTAAGTAAAACCAGGAGTCTACCTAAATTTTCCTGACCTGTTAGAGGCTGGTACTGATCTTTCAGAAAATAATATGACAAGTACAGACCACCTCAGTCTCTGCCAATTGAAAGATTCATTGTCCATGCCAGGAAGGTCTATTTGATCTATACCACATCAAGGTACCAATTTGACTTGTACTCCCCAAGAGATAAGAGAACGAGCAGGCAGGAACAAGGCAAAAAAAAGAGCTTTCTCCTCAGCATCTTTATTGTGCTACCCACTGGGCACAAAATCATTAGTATGTTATTTTGCTTCTGCAGCAACAACAGAATGAGGGAAAGAGTTGGGACACAGAGCTACTTCTGCTCCTGGATCAGAGCAGCCCTGTGTTGCCCTTTTTAGTACAGGCTTGACAGTAAATTTAATATAATGTGAGACACACATCAAACAGATGACAGTTTGAGGTATAATGCACAGTATACAATTGGGCAAGTGAACAAAGAAAAATAGCTAAAGAGACTCAGAAGTTTAAGCCACAGCAAGTTATTTGTATTTCCAAGGTGTTCATCCTGGCAAAGAACTGACAGTGAGACTTCCCTCAGCCAGAATCTGGGCTAAGTGCAATGAAGGAAAATCACTTTACAAATTTAAAGTGTATGTTGTAATGTAGACCAAAAAGTAAAGCTAGATGGTTTGACTTGCATCAAGCTCTGCAGTCTGTCTCTACAGCTCTGGCTGTAAAGTGGGGTGGGGTGGAGTAGCTCATGTCCCTGGGGTAAGGAAATACACCAAGACACAACCCTGAATACCGAGTCTTCTTGTTAGCTTCTTCTTTCTGTTTTTAATTTTCATCCAAAGAAAAGCTTTACAAATATAGGTCTATATTTTAAAGTCTTCCAGTGCTGTGGACATAATAGAGCATCTTTACCTGGTCACTTCACTCTGGAGCAACTAGATGAATATATTTCTGGTCAGAAATATTCAAACCCTTTTCTTCCAACGATAGCTTCATTTGTTGCTCACTGAGACTCCCATAATTAATTCATACTGAAGTACACTTACCATTATGTAGCTGCAGTATCATTATTTGAGTTTGTTATCCTGTAACATTAGCTTAAACATTTTATAAACTGCTGTGCAGGTGACAAGTTTATTAAAACAGGAAAGATAATGGTTGTACAGAAAGAGTATTAGGCTGTGTTCACTACAAGTTTCACAAAATTCTGCTATATTTATTCTATTTGTCATATGACAAATAAGAACTGTACCTCTCCATTGCTCAGGGGTCACAGATTTAAACATTCAGACACTCAGGAAAGAAATGCCTGGCAAATACAGCATTGTTTTTCTTTTGTTCAGGATTTTTTCCTTTGTTTGTTTGTTTGCTTGTTTGGGGTTTGGTTCAGTTTTGGTTTGGTGGGGGCTTTTTAATCAAGATAGCAATTTACTTTTTTGCTTGTTGCAATTTTAAATTTCTGAAACTTGTCAAAGAAGTTGTGGGAACGGACTTTAAATCATCCAAATATAGAGGTTGCAACTTATTCTAAGATTTATATTCCACCTTGACCCCCAGTCTTACACTAAGAAATTCATTAGGCATCCACATCTGTCTGGACTGTATTAAAGAGCAAGGCAAGGCTACCATCTGGCCCTTTACCTCAGTTGCAGAACTAGTCAAATAAGGTTAACATGCTGATATATCTGAATATTAGCTTTAATAATTTAAATCAAAATGTCTTCTAACAATACAAGACATACCCTCCTTATGTAGAGAGCCTGCATGCTAACATCAGGGATATAAAAAGGGATTTTCAAATTGTTCAAAGACATCTAATAAACTGTTTAATATCTATTTTGCACTTATCATCTCCGCTGAATCAGGCTTTTCACTGCAAATTAGACTGCAGTCACCTTCATGTAGATATATACTGAATGTGATACAGTGATAAGCTCACTTCGATTGGGAAGTCTGGAAACTACCTTGGCATATAATAACTGACAGTAATATTAACAGTAAATTGTCTGATAAGAGTATAGAGACTTACAAGCAAATTAATTTTTTTCCATACTTTTAAATAAAATGCAATGATTTAAAAACAAACAGAAATCGCTACTCTGAAAGGAAATTTTAAGGTGACAGGCCTTTTCCTTATGTCTAGGCTTTCTTCTTCAGTGCATGGTCTGAAATAGTCCATTGAAACTAGGGGTTGAAACTGCAGTTCTTCCTTTAAGATAGTTGTAAAAAAAAGCATTACACTCCGTTCAGTGTGAAATAATTGGAACCTCCCAGCAAAGAAAATATGTGCTGGTAACAGAAGCAGAAACACATCTGAATTTGCAAAGACATTTTAAAATTATGTATGAGAATGTTTATTACCTACTTCTTTTTCTAATTGGATAAGTGTACAAGATCCCATAATTTTAGCCATATAAGAATAAAAAAACTGATTGTTGGGGTGCTTAATAAAGTGAATATTGTCTTTCAGATTAAAAATATTTTATCTCAATGTTCTATTGGAAGAGTCTGATAGGTTTATCTTCTATCAGTGTTTTCACAATGGCAATACTGCCCAAGAGTATGCAGTGCATCCTATATCATCCCAGATGTAAAAAGCCCTCACTCTTTATGGAAATCCTCTTCCACAAGTAAAATATTTTTTAATAAAAATATCTTTGGTTGGAAGAGAGAGGGAAATGTATGACGGAGCTACAGAGTCCATCATTTAGCCTTTGAAGCATTCATGCTGCAGTGAAATGGAGTTTGGTCTGAAGGCAGTGCAAGGAGGGAGATATTTATACTGCTTAAAGACAGGTAAGAAGTCCAGTCAGTACTCCTACTAATTAAATTAAAGATCTAGAAACCTTGTTTTAAGAAAATTTTAACAGTGAAAAGATGGAGGCCCTATTTTTTATTATGTTTTCTCCAATAAAATTTTAATCTCTTATGAATACTAATTTCTGTCTTTACAACAATTTTAGCAAGCAATTCTGAGTTGCCTTATGAAGCTTCAGCAATCACAGACAGAAACAGAGCTGCAAGTGTTGGCTCAGGTAAATCAAGCTTCAGAACTCTGAGACAACATTGTATTTTTAGGAGTCTAGAAAGCACCCAAAAGTCAAGGAGACATATAACTAAAAGACCAATTTTTTAAATAGCTGCTGTATCTTGGTCATATGACTGTAGATATGGCAAAAGTTATGCCAGAGGTTGACTAAGCTAGTCTGAGTCTAAAAGCCATGAAAATATAGTCATATTTTAAATCCCTGAGTTTTAACAAAAAAGCTATGTTACTAAAATTAACATAACATGTTATTAAAAAAGTAAATGCTACTTACTTCCAACTTGTGACTCATCAAAAAAACCCCTTGAATTTTTAGTACCTTAAACTAATTCATATCACTATCATTAAGCAGTGAGAAAACTACCATTACCTCAACACTCCTCCCCAAAACATTGCTGACTACAGTCATCAGACTTTTCTCATCATCACAATAATTGTTCATAACTGAGAAAAATTTTTATTCCTAGCATGAACTAAATTGTATATGGTCTGGAAAGGTCTCTTAGGCAAGCAATCTGGAGCTACTAATAAATAAAATATGATATGACAAATCAGGATATTTCAAGTAGCCTGAAAGACACTTCTTGCCAAGATTCTAATGAATTATTTGTAAAAATATTTGTATATTATCTTTTTTGAAACATATCAATGATCCTGAGAGCTTCATGCTGTTATCACTGATTATTCATGATCTTCTATTTAAAAAGTTTCTGGAAATATAATAGGAAAAACCCCAAATTAGCTTAGCTAATCCATTCACCAATATTAACTAAAGGTAGCAAACAGGGAGTATAAACAGTTTTCAAGTAACACACAGAATGCAGAGGTGTTCAGTAAGTTAACAATTTCTAGAGGTGATGTTCTTTTTTACCCTCTTATGTTCTCTGGGTTTTGTCATATTTTATATGGAAACTGAAACATTAACTCTTCTGATTGCTTTGCTTGTCTGACAAAACTTGCTTTCTCTTGCTTTATCTAGTTTTGACTTTTTAATAGCATTATTTGATTTACAGCATCCATCATAGCAGGTCCATGACCATGAGGATGATCCTGATTACAATATTGCACAGGTAATAGTAATAAATAGGTAATAGTGAGCAAAAACTTATTTGGTTTTGCCAATTAATGGAAAAAAAAAAAAAAAAAAAAAGAGGGAGATTAAAAAAAAAAAGAAAGTATTTTTGTTTGGTTTACCAAGATTAAAAGTTGAAAAATAAAATATTTTAATTTTAGTTAATTCCATACATGATTTTTTGCACCTCACCAGAAAATCCCAAATCCTCCAGTAATGCTTGTGTTTGGCAGAATGGACCTAAGATTATATATACATTTATGCAATATTGTTGATTTGGCAAGAAGAGGGAGCAAGGTTGCCACAGTATATCATGCAAAGTGCCATGGAGAGTGAGCTCGATGGATGCACAACATCCACACAGTGCTCAGGAGCAACTCCGTGATGTAGTTGTACTCCCAGGCACTTTGGTGGACATGGCGGCTGTACCCAATGGGCGTTTCATACCCTTTTTGCAATGTACTCACTAACAAGAATAACCAAAGCCGGAGGAGATTTGCCTCATCTCCATTCTCACAGTCACTACAATGTCTAGAGTTGGAAGTAGATGGGTGGGAGCCCACTTGGCCTGGAGGAGGAGGAAAAAGGGATGCTGCCCTCAGTCCCAGCATCTTGAAGACCTGTCTGCAGTCAGCCTGGTCCCTGGGCAACCTCCCCTGGGACTCTTGAGACATCCTGCCAGGAGCACTCGACTGCAGCAGCAGCAGCAAGATTCGGGATCTGTGAAGAGAAGTCAGCACTGGTGTAGCTACATCTTTATGGCCTGTTGCACTGACACTGCTTTCCCACGTGTAGACAAGCCCTTGAGCAGATGCTGCTTTATTGCTTACACTTCCATTAAAGTTGCTCACAGAACTCTCCTGTTCCTGGCACTTGTCCTGATTCCTTGGACCTTTCAGAAATTACCAAATTAAGATGTAAAGGAATTAAAGAGTAGCTTTTCACTTCCTTGTCATTTCAGTGGGTTCCTGCAGGGTTTGTGCCAGCTCAGATGCTCAAGTCATATTTGATTAAGCTAAGTACAATCAAGGAGGAACATTTCCAGGCCAACTCTAATAATGAAATAACAGAAAATGTACTACCAAATCTGTTGCCCATCATAGTATGCAGAGTGCTTATGCATGTAAAGTAATTACAACTGTGCTTATCTCAAGCATAATTCTTCACTGTTAAAAGCAGTAGATTTTGCAGTGTATTCCCCCAATGTGTAATCCTACTGTTGATTTTTTCCTATGTTCTCTTAGAAATTATATAAAAATGCTGCAGCTGAGAGGAGACAGTCGTCTAAATATTCCATCTGTGGTAATGTTGATTGAATCTTAGAAATCGTGTTGATTTCTTTCTGATTAAATGTGAGTTTTTATTTCAGAGTAGATGTCTAGATATTAATAAACTCAACAATACTACCTTATACCATCAGTGCTAGTAGATAACAGATTGTGGATTACGAATGCATATTTGGCATAGGCAACAGTGTTCAATGGCATGAGGTATCCTAACAGATTCATCTGGTTTTCAATCACTTTTGACTGCTTGCAAATACGATACCTCTTTCAGTAGGTGTCAGAGTTTGCAGCTCTCTGCCATGAACTTAGACAAATTTTGTGACAGACTGTTGTCACTCACAGCTGTTTGTGTCTTAAAAGCTGCTAGTAAACAATTGTCAAGGAACCAACCTCGCGTACGCCTAAGGAAAGTGTGTTCTGCGTGAGCCACCATTTGGATGTCTTTATGTTCTAGCCCAGATTCATTCCACAGCTTGTGTTGCACTAAACTTAACTTACTTCAATGTTAATCCTATTTGATCCTTAATGTATTTACAGTTTGGCCAATTTATTTTTTCAAATAGATAATGTATATATAGTAATACTTCATATTTATAAAAGGGTATATGCATATGTGCAATCTTGTGCAGGTATACATACATATTTTACAGTTGCATCTCTGTTTGGTGGGCAGTGAGTAAATAAACAGCAAGTAAACAGAAAGAAAACTAAGAAATTTTCAGAACTAAAATGAACAAGTAATAGCCATGTTTTATATGAAGCAGCATTCTTAATGCATTACATCTCAATACAGGTTGCCATCTGAAAAGCCAGCATATGGGTAAGAAATCTAGGATTAGCATTGTAAAAAACACAGTTGTCATTTCAAATTATGTCAGATGACTTGAGATCAGTGTGTGGTGGTGAAGAAGGGCTGCTCTTTTCATCAGTGTTTACCTGACATCTCCTATACGTTAAAGGCTTTAAATACAGCTTGTACAGGTAAGTGTCTTCCGGCATGGACTCTGTCAAAGACTACAATGTAATATAAGCAAATAAATACATTTTAAGTACAAACAGCAACATTTAAGACTATGACTTCAAAGCAGATCTCAGATGTAATTCCCATTTATGCTATAGGAATAGTTCTTACTGAATACTGAAATCCTGTTACATCTTACCTTTTCATATGACTACCTGGGAGCCTTTTAGCCTGACTGCATTTCAGGGGGAATACGTTCAGAAACCAACAAGATAATGAAAATCAGTGTACCATAAAGAGTAGTTGTCCACTATTCTAGATTATTTTTAATAATTTTCAGCTTGCTTTATACCATACCACTGAACATATGGCAGCAATTTCAGAAAAATAACAGGTTCTTAAGAGTATCTGTAGAGATCAGCACACAACAAAATCCTCATATGCCAATATATGTGAACCAGGAAAAGCTTCGATTTTGCATCCTAACTGCCCAGTTTAGTGCTGATCTAAGTATAAGTGTGACAGATAACCTGTGGGATCAGAGTCACTCATATAATCTATTATTCCAAGAATACTCTCAAAATACCAGGCAGAAAAAACAGGGGAAACTGTCTTTTTTTAATGTATTCCTTTAGAATTTTGGCCATAGTCTGTGAGGACAACATATCTCTCTGTAGAGGATTATTAATTAGAATACTACTCAATCTATATTAAATAGACTTCAACTGTAACTCCCATATCCACTGTGTCTAGCAAACAGTAAATTATACTTGCCTATCAGTTACCACATCATTTTCGGTTTTCTATCTAGAGGAGCCCATGTTAGGATCATCTGGAGCATCTCTAACAGAGCTGCGGGTTACTTGTAAATCATTACTAGTTTCACAATTTTATAGGACTTACTGGTTTGCAAATAATCATGGCTATAGCCATGCATAGCTAGTGAAAAGTCTTTGGAACAGATATAAACAGTACCATCACACAATTTCCTTGAACTTTTTTTAACGCATACTGTGCCTTGAACCTACCATGAAACTGTAAATCTTGCAGTAGAATAGTTCAATCTGTGAATGGTAGAAGCTTTGTTAAATATAAATATAAAACAGTATGAAAATTCTGTGTCTCTCAGCTGAACAGCTATCTATATATTTACCTATGGCTGTCATCTTTTACTATGATGCATTTAAGTACAAGAACTCCATGCTATTTAATTAAATTGAGTCTTGATTTTTTTTTTCCTTCACTGCTACCAGTCTGTCACATAATTCAGAAGAAAAAGAAGTAACACATGATGTGCTCAAAGGTGAGTGAAACTTGTCTTAGCATTGGTATGTGTTGTATTTTATTTTAATTTCCGAAGGTTCATGCTAAGGAGCTGTGCATTCCAAAATTGTCAGTTCATGGTTATGCTTAACTCAATAAACTTCTCAGTATAATATGATGTCACTAGCATTTACCACTCACATTAAAGGATAAATTAGTAAAAACAACAAAAAAGATGCACCAAGAATCTTCAGTTCTGTTCCTTTTGACTGAACTTTCACAACGATTATTTCTTCTTCTTTTTCTCCCCCATGCCTCCCCTTCCCAGATCATTCTCTGTTTATATTCTACTGGTAGTATTCTGGTCCAACTGCAGGGTCTCTTGAGAATAGGCTGACCTAGGAAGCACTCTAAACAGTACTGTACAGATAACATGCTGGTCTACCAGCACTGAATACACAGCTTAGTGGTGTGGCTTTAATGAAAATAAATAAATAAATAAATAAATAAAAATAATAATAAAACCATCTAGTAATGACTCAGTTCATGATCAAGAATCATAGGGAGTTTTGTCACTTTGGATTCAATATTCTATTGTATTGTAATGGGAACATTAAATCTGAAATTTCAGACTTTCTGCAATTATAAACTTGACCTTAAGCATAGCATTAATGTCATTATTTTCATGAAACAATATATGTAAAGAGGGAAAAAATTGAAGCAAGATAGAGGTTATTTATTTCTCATCAATTTTGTCTTCTTTTATAGACCACTTTTTTGCACACTAAGTGAGTTCCCTTCTGTCCTTTACAGAATAACTGTGGTGCTGCTGATTCTCTTCCGGATAGTGTTAGGATGTGAACCTGAGATACTTAGTAGCCCTGATACAGCAAAACATTTCAGTACAAGCAGTAATTAAGGCTATTCTAAAGGCAATTCATGTTTATCCACATTCTACAGGAGGCAACTAATGTCAGCTTGTTTTTCCTGAACAAGATATAAAACCACTTTTGCTATTTAACTGACAAAATACCCTAAACCAACCAATAAACCCAAAGACAAATAAACAGCAAACTCCAAGATCTATCCTACAGAGTAGCTACTAAAGAGGGAGGGAAAAAAAAAAACATTTCACACCATTTAATCACAAGCTCCTATTTCAAGAGAGTAGCAGACTTCCTCTACCATAAACAGACAGAGACAAGTTCCTCCAATGATTCAGAACTTCTGATGAGGCACTGACTTTAAGAACTTAAACACTCAAGATATGTGCCTAAAATTAGACAGTGTGAAACCCCTGAAGTCTATTGATGGCCATAATGACATGAATCATAATTCTGTTTAAGTCAGTTCTGTATTCAGTACAATCAAATCCCAGCTGGGACCTTGATGTTCTAGCATGTTATGTATGGATCATAAAAAAATGCACAGGAACCCTGTCACCGAAATTTAACTATGAAAAAAATCAGCATTTCCAACTAATTCTGTCTTACATATCTATTTTAGAACAGGATCAACTGTCCCTTGGAAGTGCCTACTTCTCTGATGATTGTAAATGGAGACTAGAAGATTAGTTTAGGCTAGATACCCAGCTTTTAGGTGGTTGTAGTTAAGTGAGTTGAATCCTAACCATCATTATTAGGCCTACAGTTTTGTTACAACAAATGCCAGAACTTACAGACCGGCCCTGATGCATACTAAACTAGTGTCAAAAGTCACTAACTGAAAATAACCTTTGTTTCCAAAGACTACTGAACAATGATCATACGATTGCTACAATAATAAGGTAGCCAGTTTGAGTAGATAATAAGTATTACCATATTCTTGTACAAGTCAGAGTGGTACCATATAACATCCACTTTGCATATGGTTAAATGACACCAAAATCACTTTCTCTCAGCACTCTCTGTAGGAGCAAAGAGACACATGCACTGAACCTGCAATGGTAAGATGTAGGTCCTGTAGCACCATTTCTTTACATTCAGAAAAGCTACTTACAGTAACTGACAAATAAAGGACCCTTCTTTCAGTGCCTGGGAAGTAGGAAAGGAAATGTTTGAAGGATTAATGGGGAGAGAAACCTCCTGACCTCCTTCCTGTATAGGCTGGGTTACAGGAATGTCCTCCTTCAGAGAACAAGTAGGCAAAGAGCCCATCTTAAATAAAACAGGGTAGAAGAGAAAGAATATAATGGGTTTTTTTAAGTGTTTTTTCTCCACTTCTTAGCTATTCAGAATGTAAAGGGCATGCCTGAATGGCCACCCAACATATTTCTTCTGAAAAAATAAACCTAGAAAAACAAACCTGGCAAGAAGCTGCAACTTATGAAACCAGTAAGTAAGTAAGTAAAATGACTAAAAACCCCCTTGTGCTGAATGACAGAAAGGAAGTTCACTAAAGGATGCATACTGAACAAAGGTCTAAAGGTTTGCTCTTACCTGGTATGAATTCTAATAGCTGTCCAGCAGTCAATGTTTGGATACTTGTTTCTTGTGTTAGAGGATCACGTCACTGAAAAACACACACATGCATTAACATACACATAAACACTCAGCAGAACTAAGGGCTGATGCCCTATGAAAAATTTTAAGGCACAATGTGCCTCTAAGAGCTGATAAATAGCACTATAGTTAAACCAGTCTGACAGTTATGTAGAAAATTCAGCAAAAACAGTAAACTGACATCTTCTTTTAATATGATAGAAACCAAGTGGTGAAATTTTTGCTTGACCTACAGATGCTACCAGGTGTTACTGCTATGCATATCTGTATTTAAACTGCTCTTTGTGTATGTTCTAACAAAGAAGCTACCATTTAATTGGGTCTCTTTCATTCCTTTGAGTGTTTATTTTTGTTTCTAGAAAAGTAACATCCAGAATTTGATAACCTGTTGGTTTAGAGCTGGCAAAGGTAAAAGAGCCTTGGCATATCACTGAATCTTAGTGTATGACCACACTGCAAGTGCTGCAATATGCTGTCAACATATAAAAGTTAGCTTGAAAATGAGCTAATTTGGATGCCACAAACTTTCTAGCTGGAACAGGAAGCTCAGCAAGTGCTTCCTGAGTGAATATTCACCCACATACTCCAGTAGGCAAAGCTCAATGCCATGCTGAGCTGCTAAGCTACTGCTCTTGGTAGCAATATTCGCTAACCTAGTTGTGCCTCTATTCTATTGTGGTCACAGCAGTGATGGTTGTGTAGACACAGATTTGGCTCATTGACTGTAGAGTGCTAAAAGAGTCATAGGTTATTTTTGCCACAGCAGGCAGCTTGTGTGATTTAATCCACAGAGAGCTGTCACTGAGGAAGAAGGTGCTATTTTAATGTCATCAGGTTGAAACAGGACTTCATACCAATTTCCAGCTCCAGTTTCCTGCACAGATGTTAGGGATGTCAGCTTACATTTCTGTTGTAATTTTTCAAGAAGCCTTTGTTTTAAAATCCAAACATCCTGTGTCTTTTTTTTTTTCTTTTTTTTTTTTTTTGAAAAGGAAACTCTCCTTGAGACTATATCAGATCCAAAGATCCTTGAGGATCAGTATACTTATAATACACGGATCATTTACACGCTAGATCATATCATCTCTTTCAGAGTCGTCATACCCTAATATCAAGGCCTCCTGTTCACATACTGCACAGAGCTATTATAGACTACAGTGTCAGGCTTGCTTGGAAGAGTGGGGAGCACTTGAATGCATGGATTATTGACGCAATAGACTGTAATGATATGTCAATTGTCAAGGCCTATGTAGGGATACTTTCCTATGCGGATCATTAACAAAGAAGCTGACACTCTATCATGTCAATGCAGCTGCCAAGTGCATACACCAACTCTGCATATTAACACCTTTTATGAAATTCTGAATAAGGAGAGTGTGTGCCCACTCCTGGCACTTGAAATTCACTCTATTTATGTATATTTAATAATTACATACATGCACATGCTGCAAAAGCTGGAGCAACATAAGAAAAATTGGAACCCTTTAAAAAAAAAAGTAAGCAAAAAACCCTTACAGTAACGATCGGTGCATTGCTCTTTTGTAGCACTTAGCAGTGATGTCAGAATGTTTTACAAAGTAACTTGTGTTATATCCAAGTGACTTGTGGTATCCCCATTTCATAGACAGAGAAATGAGGCACAAAAATTAGTTACAGAAGACACTGAACCTACAACCAACGCTCCTGAGACTGAGTCTAAGAGCTCACGATCCTTGCTATATAAAAAATAGGAAATGTTGTCAGAATCTTTAGAAATGCATTGCACTAGACCACACCTCTTTTCCCCTTGTGAACTTCTGAGGAAAGAGTTCTAGTTTTACTCACAGTTTTTCTACTATATGTCCCCTTCTAGGCATTTCCCCTTTCCTCTCTCTTTTTAATAAACGTAACTCAGAAAATCTTTTCTTGCATCCAGTAAATGACAGTAGAATGAAGATTCTTTTTGGTGTGGCCACTTATGCCCAGAGAAAATAAAGAATAAAACTTCTGGTGGCAGCATTTTTGTCCTAACTTATCTATAACTCGATACAGTCATTTATCACCACTGGTAGATGAGAGTAGATTTTATACTTGCACAATGCAGTAACTGCAGCCAGTAGCTTTTCTGCTTATGGAGATGCATTGTCTTATTGAAGAGAGTTTGTTTTTGGTAGGCTGAAACATTGGTTGGTTTGTAGGGAGTATCAAGAATAACCTTTCCTTAAAGGTATAATGTAAAGACAATCACTGGCACCAAAACGTTACCTGGAAAATCTCCATCTACTCTTGAATACCAGAAATTATTCTGGGTCAATGGCTGTTATGCCAGTGGGAAATTATATAGTGATATCTCTAATGACAAACCCAGAGATTGAAGCAAAGACTGCTGAGGCCAGCAAAAAGCTTTCTGTTGTTGTCTAACTGTCACAAACTCAAGCCCTAGGATTGGGAAAGACGTTCATACAATAGCCAGATGAGGCAGAGAAGGGACTTACTGCACTCTCCAAAATTAGTAACACTCTTAAATGTATTTACTTAAGTGACTCTACAAAGACGATGATAAATGAAAATTCTATATGCAGACAGTAAATCTTTCAATAGAACAGCTTGTTAAATTGTTTAGTGTTTGGTTGTTGCTGCTAGTGTTGACGGTATGACGATATTCTGAGTGTGATGTCAAAAAGAATGGAAAATAACCCATTGCTTATAAATCAGGTTTTTTATGACAGTACTGCCTAAGTGGATACTTCTTTCTGGAACAGTTTAGATCCAATAAACTAGTTCAACTTAACAGGAATGCAACTGAACTAGTCATTGAACAAAAGCTAGCACAAACTGCTAGGCAAAGCGATGTGATTTAAAAATACGAGGAATCACAACAATTAGCATTTCCAGAAGTCTATTATCTTGGGGGGGGAAAAAAGTCTACACAATGTAAGAAATAAATATAATAAAGAATTCTGAATATTTTTTGCTGATTTTTTTTTTTGCTGAAAGACGGATAGACCATGAGGCAATTGCAAAAATTGGTAGTCTAGAAGAAAAATTAGTGATAAGAAAAATAGAAGGCCAGAAGGTTCAAAGATTATTACTCTTAAGTAGCCACAAATTCAACTGCTTATATGAAACTTCTGTAATCTGATTTGGACTAAAAACTGAGTCACAAGATTCACAAGAAAAAAACAACAAACAACCTATTCAAGAGATTCTTTTCCTATTTATCACTTTAGTTATTCTAAGAAGTACTTTGGGGAAAATTTTCTTCATTGTATCATTTCTGTCTTAATCTAAACAAGAAAGGAAGAAAGAATGAAAGATAGATTCAGAATTAACAAATATAAGTTAACTAACCATTTTGCACTTTGTATTTTCCTAAGAGACTTGTTTCTGGAAAAATATTGCTGTCTTACTAGAACACTGTCTAAAAAAATAGAATCATAGAATCATCATAGAATAATTTGGGTTGGAAGGGACCTTAAAGATCATACAGTTCCAATCCCCCTGCTATGAGCAGGGACACCTTCCACTAGATCAGGTTACTCAAAGCCTCATCTAACCTGGCCTTGAACACTTCCAGGGAGGGGGCATCCACAGTTTCCTTGGACAACCTGTTCCAGTGTCTCACTACCCTCACAGTGAAGAATTTCTTCCTCATATCTAATCTAAATCTACCCTCTTCCAGTTTAAAGCCATTATGTCTTTTTTTTTTTTTTTTTTTTTTTTTTTCCGCTACCTGCCCTTATCAAAAGTCCTTCCCCAGCTTTCTTGTAGCCCCCCTTCAGGTATTGGAAGGTCACCATAAGATCTCCCCAGAGCCGTCTCTTTTCTAGGCCGAATAGCCACAACTCTCTGAGCCTGTCCTCGTAGGAGAGGTGCTCCAGCCCTCGATCATCCTCATGGCCCTCCTCTGGACTTGTACTAACTGGCTCATGTCTTTCTTGTGTTGGGGGCTCCAGAACTGGATGCAGTACTCCAGGTGGGGCCTTACGAGAGCGGAGTACAGGGGCAGAATCACCTCCCTTGACCTGCTGGCCATGCTCCTCTTGATGCAGCCTAGGATGAGGTTGGCCTTCTGGGCTGCAAGCGCACATTGCCAGCTCATGTTGAGTTTCTCATTCACCAGCACTCCCAAGTCCTTCACTTCTGAGCTGGTCTCAAGCCACTGATGGCCCAGTTTGTATGTATATTTAGGATTGCCTTAACCCAGGTGCAGGACCTTGCATTTGGCCTTGCTGTACTTCATGAGGTTAGCACAGGCCCACCTCTCAAGCCTGTCAAGGTCCCTCTGGATGGCATCCTGTCCCTCCAGCGTGTCAACCATACCACTCAGCTTGATGTCGTCAGCAAACTTGCTGAGGGTGCACTCAATCCCACTGTCCATGTCTCCAACAAGGACATTCAATAGTACTGGCTCCAATACCGACCCTTGAGTTGACCACAACTCTTTGAGTGTGCCCATCCAGCCAGTTCCTTATTCACCAAGTGGTCCATCCATCAAACCCACATGTTTCCAGTTTGGAGATAAGAATGCCATGTGGGACGGTGTCAAACGCCTTGCACAAGTCCAGGTAGATGACATCAGTTTCTTTAGCCTTATCTACCAAAGTTGTGACCCCATCACAAAAGGCCACCATATTGGTCAGGCACGATTTGCCCTTGGTGAAGCCATGCTGGTTGTCACCAATCACCTTCTCGTTCTCAATGTGCCTTAGCACAGTTTCTAGGAGTATCTGCTCCATGATCTTACGTGGCACTGAGGTGACACTGACCGGTCTGTAGTTCTCCGGGTCTTCCTTGTTACCCTTTTATAAATGGGGGTTATGTTCCCCTTTTTCCAGTCTACAGGAGCTTCACCAGACTGCCAGGACTTCTCAAATATGATGGGTAGTGGTTTTGCAACTTCATCTGCCAGTTCTCTCAGGACTGGCGGATGCATCCCATCAGGTCCCATGGATTTTTACACTTTCAGGTTCCTTAGCTGGTGCCAAACCTGATCTTCTCCTACACTGGGAGGCTTTTCATTCTCTCAGACCATTCCTTGGATTTCTCGGGCTTGAGCAGTGTGGCACGAGTCCTTGCCAGTGAAGACTGAGGCAAAAAAGTCATTGAGCACCTCAGCCTTCTCAATGAACTGGGTGACCAGATCTCCTGTTGCCTTCCAGAGAGGACCCACATTGTCCCTAGTTTACCTTTTCTCCCTGACATACCTGTAGAAGCTTTTTTACAGGAAATACATATATGTATTTCCAAGTTTATATAAGGAAGCACCCAATGAGGGCTGGTGAAAGTAGTAAATATTTCTTTAAATACAGTTATGAAAACAGAGCTGACTGATGTCTTTATGTTTGTAATATTTCCTTACAGATGTAACACACCTTCCCATATGTAGAAACCCCCATTTATACATTCCTAGGATGCTTTGGATTAATGGGTTTGTAACTGGAACTGGTTTTACAAAAGGTGTCAGACAAGGAAACAGGGCAGCAACATCTCTATAGCAGAATGAGATATGCTGGGAACATGGTCACAGACTGTTGGAAGTTCAGTTGGTACCAACCATGTGAGTAAATTCCTCAGACACAAGGATTCTGTCAGGGAGAGAAAAACATACATCACATCACATAACCAACAAAATTAATCTTGTTTTACTAATACCTAACTTTTGTACCTGTTCATCAGGCCTAGTGTTTGAGAAATGAATTTGTAGGCACAGCATCCTTCCCTGCAAGTGTAGCATCTCAAAAAAAAGTTATACAATTTGATACAGGTTTATTTAAACTTATGAAATGGCAAGATGTTCTTCTATCTTAATCTGTTCACAGAATCACAGATCACAAAACTGTTGAGATTGAACAGGACTTCTTGAGATCCTCTAGTTCACTTTTCCTGCTCAGACCAGGATTAACTAGAACAGATTGTTCATGGCCATATCCAGTTTGGTTTTGATTATCTCCAAGGATGGACACTTCACAATCTCTCTAGGCAACCTGTCCCAGTGTTCAGCTATACTCATAGTTAAAAGTTTTTTCTTATGGAATTTCAAAAATTTCAATTTATGCCCATCACCTCTTGTTACTGAGCACAGATGAGAGAGTCCTGGTTCCATTGTCTTTACTTCCCCTCGTACACACATGGATAAGATCCCCCTGAGCCTTCCCTTCTCCAGGCTGAACAATCCCAGTACTCTCTGCCTCTTCTTGTATGAAAGATGCTCCACTTCCCTAATCATCTTTGTGATTCTTCTCTGTACTCTCTGCAGTGTGTCTGTGTCTTTGTTGTATTGGTGAGCACAGAGCTGGACCCAGATATGTCTCATCGGGGCTGAGCAGAGGGGATGAGTCACTTCCCTGGACCTGCTGACAATGCTTTTCCTAATGCAGCCCAGGAGACAGTTGGCCTTTGCTGCAAGGGCATACTATGGACTCTTATTCAACCTGATATCCAACAGGACCTCCCAGGTACTTTTTTTGCAATAGCTATTGGGTATAGATTCAGATGCAAGACTTATAATTTTCCTTTGCTGCACTTCGTGAGGTCCTTGTGAGACCATTTCCCCAGCCTGGTGAATGGCAACACAGGCATGTGGTATGTGAACCACTGCTGCCAGTTTTGGATCATCTGCAACTCTGCTGAGGGTGCACTCTGTTCTAATCCAGATCACTAATGAAGATGTTACCCAGTATTGGTCTCACTATCAAGCTCTTGAGTACCCTGCTTTTAACCAGCCTCCAACTGGACTTCACAAGACTGATCACAACCCTTTGAACTCAGCAGTTCAATTTCCAATGCACCTCACTGTCTGTTTGTCTTCATCAGACTGTTAATGAAGATATTATGGGAGATGGTGTTGAAAGCCTTGCTAAATTCAAGATGAACAACATCTACTGCTGTTCTCTATGTGTTACCTGTGACAGAAGTCTTTTAGGAGTGACAACCGACCCAAAATCCAGGCACAGGACTTTTAAATGGCAAATAGTTAGGCAAGTCTTTCATATCAAATACAGCTACAGAGGCACACATTTTTTTCACGTGAACTTACTGTGTTACTTTGGGGGATTTTGCACGAGTCTATGTCCAACAGGATGGAACTTACCTGAAATATTATGTTTGGTTTTTGTTTGTTTTCTTTTTTCCCCCGAGCATGAAAAGACCACTTTGGTGGAGGTAATTACATGAGTGGGTTGGACTTTTCTGGATTATGATGGTCTGGGGATTTCCTTGTGTGTTAAATACTGCGGTTGCTGTTAATCATTTCAGTCAAATGGGACATGGTTATTTCACAGCCTGTTTTTGACAGTGCCAGTGAACATCCACCCATGTGAAACTTCCAGAATTCACAGATGTTTCCATTAGTCCCTGGCAGTTATCAAAGTGCCCAACCACATCAGATATAGTAGACCAATGTGTCACAGGGAAGCAAATTCACCAAAATATTTGTGTAAATTCTTTTTTATTAATATTATAATTAATTTTTGACAAGTAGTATATGAAACGTAGTATTCTCTGCCACACAAATGAAAACAGCATATGGTGCACTGGATATAGGAATATCAAAGGGTATGATTTCCAACTGATTGTGGTTGCTTACTGCTTACTGTAATATTCTAGAAACCTGGTCTGGTAAAGCACTTCTGGTTATCTGCATTTTTTGGAGATAAAAGAATGTGCTTTGATCACTTCACCATTCAGACAAGTCCATTAGTTATCTGTAAATCAATATATTGATTTTTGGATTGCTTGTTTATAAGAGTGTAAAGGAATTGTTTACAGGCTGTTCATTCAAGTTTGTGCTCTTATGAATTCTTCCTTGTGGTCAGCAGCCACAAGGTATTGTGATTTTCAAAAGCAAAAAACTTAGAAGTACACACTGTACATTGCCTTGAGGCACTAAAAGATTTGAAACACTTGTTTTTTGAAATTAGAAGTAGCAAACTCTGTGCTCAGCTTTCAGCAGCCAATCCGCTTGATTATGTCAAGCTAATTATGATTCTGTGAACCACTTTCAGATATATTTACAAATAACATCCATGGGATCTGATGTGTGTTTTTTATAGCATCTTGAAAACATTTGCCTTTGCCTGTTATTGCATCTGTGTTAAAACTAAACACTTTTCTTTCAGATAAATGGATCACTTGGGCCCAAATGTTCTAAACATCAATAAAGCTAATCAGGGTTAATACTGAAATGAGTATTAAACTGAAGATTAAGCTGAGAAAACAAACTGAGAAGCAGGTTCTTCTTTTTTCTCAATTGCAAACTGAAACAGAAGAAGCTTATCATAATCAAGTGACAAGTTGAACTTAGCACTTACAGTGTCTAGCCTTATGAGCAAATAGTGATATTTATTGATGGTATTAATGTTTTTAAATAGGCTTACACCTTTTATAATACCACCGACATTTCATTTTATGGAATATGGAATGTAGAGGCTGTAAAGTCATGATTAATATTGCTAACAGTAATAAGTGGAAGTGTAATAACAATTTTTGCTCCTATTTGCTTACATTACGTGAATGCCTTCAGTGTCTGAAGAAACTTTATTGGGATACAATTCTCCCCAGGTTTGGAAATTGAATGACTTCTGAAAGCATTGCACAGAAGGACACAAAATATTTCAGATTATTTATTTTAACTGTTAATTGACCAAAGGCTCTGATAGTCACTTAGAGCTATGTATCCTAGCTGTGCAATTAGCTGTATTATTTAATTCTTCCCAACATGTGCTGCTGTGCAGTGGAGGATTTGGATGTGTTCAACATCTTGATTCAGCAGAAAAAGATGCTAATCATCCAAAGACTTCTGAAAGAATATCACAAGGTCAGAACAAACAAAACAAAGCAAGACAAAAAAAAATTAAAGCAAATTAAAGAAAGCGGAACAGAAAAGAAACTGTACCTTTGCTTAGCTTTGTGAAAGCTACTGCCAGTTTTTGGCTGTAGTGACTGAATAGTAAGAGTTCTTTGACTAGCTTAGATTGCTATTTAAGGAGTTCATCCCTCCATAGGAATAAACAAAATTTGTGACACACCAAAGATTATCCGATAGTAGAATGGTACAAAACGGAAAAGGTAATAGGACTGTAAAAAGGACTTTTACCATCCAACCTTCAGACTAACCTGAAGAAAGCAAATTATCAGCTCATCCATGCCTCAGCGATCTCCATTCCAGTTTTTGTTGTCAAGTTTCCATTTTCTGGTTAAGTAAATCTCAAAATACTGACAAAAAATATACTCAGAATCACATACAAGATTACAGGTTATAAACTGTACTCTCAACTGACAGGTTAGAGACTGTACTCTCAGTTACTGACTGAAGTAACAGTGTTTACCTTTTTGTTTATTTATGTGGTTACAAAGGATGCACATAGCAGCTGAGAAGAAAGCCAGAAGGGATAGGGTATTGCTTACATCTGAGCATTTTCATAACTATAAAATAAGGGGAAAAAACTTAAATTATTTTCCTTTGCAATATAATTGAGCAATTTTTGTCTGTTGGAATGGTTAAAAATTATCTAGAATATCAGATATGTGTGCAGTACCTTACTGTAAAACCATTCCTCTTCTCCTTGAGTGTAAGATAATGAAATCCGCAGGAGCTGCTGTGAAGCAGTGGCAACTCACTTCATAGAATATAAAGAAAATTCTAATTCTTGGATTACCTGCTTCTGTGGCTGTTTTTCAAAATGGAATAATAATCAGGGAACATCACTAGAGATGCAGTATTTTTGATTTCTTGGTTAGTGGTTCAACTCCGTCAGTAATATCTGTACCTTGTTCTATGCTTTCAACAAGGGTTGTAGTTGTTCTTTCTAAAGCAGGAGAAAACAGTTCTCAAATTTATTCTGATGTTTAAAAACTCCCTAGGGCACAGGCTACCCTCTCAATGCATTAGGCTGCAACTCCTTTTAGTACTAATGGGACTCAAAGAAAATGTGTGCAGAGTTCACAATCCTGAAAGACTAGAGCCAACCAGATATTTGCCATTGCTTCTGTGTACACAGGATAAGGTCATAAATAAAGTTACATGTTTTAACCTGGTTTCTTAGTGTGTTCTTTTGAGTATCAGTTAGCTATTGTCAAAAAGCTTTTTCTGGTAGATAATGATCTCATCCTCTGCCTTTTAACCATAGAATTTTTAATTGTTTGGTTGAAAAAGAAAGCAGCTGGTATGGTATGAACCTCTTAGCAGTTCTTCAAGTAAAAAATATTTATTAAAAACATAGAAACATTCCCCCCATGATGCCACTGTCTATCTCTTTGGTCTACTGCGGAGTTACATATTTCACATACTGAGGTCCTATGTTTGTTTACTTGTTTGATTGTTTCCGGTGATCTAAATAGTACTTCTTAACAGGACTATGCCTTTTCACATCTGGATAAATAAAAAAAGTGTTTGGATAAACCCACATATTATATTTATTTATTGATGTATGGATATCCACTTTGAAAACTTGACTTCTGGGCATGGATAAGGATATCTTGGCAATATTCCTCTGAGGGAGACAAATACAATTAAATCTGTTTTACAGAGATGCAGGAAAGGATTAAGGGCTAAACTTAGAAAGGTACCTAAGGACTATTCACAAAAGGCAACTATAGTCAGACATTTCCAGAGCATGATTCACAGTGCCTGAAGATAGGCTTGGAATCAACCCCTGGTGCTTCTCTCTCCCCTTCTCTCTCTCTCTCTGTGGAGTGTATGGGGATCCTGGGATGATTAGTCCCTCTAGGCTAGTTTGCCTTTGAGAATAGGCAGTGCAAATCTTAGTGTTTCGACCATGTCTTTTCAATTGCTTATTCCCTGTGCTGGTATCCAAAGCCTTAGCCTACATTTTGGCTCTCTGTGCAATGCAGAGGAGCCTGGGGGAAGGAATAACCAAAATCAGGACTCTACTCAGGGAGTCACTCAGAGCTATCAAGAGGAAAAGGATGTGCCTTGAAATAACACTTATTCCGGGATATGATTGCTCTATTCACCTCTAGCAGGAGGTCCAAGGAGCCCTTTCTGGAACTGCAAAACAAAGACAGAAAACAAGTGCTTTGCCAGGAGCCATCAATGTACTTAATTCTGCTCCCCTTTTTCCCTCTATCTTGTACAACTTGAAAAAAACTGTAGCAAATGGTGTCCATCTTCCCCTCCCCATATAACAGCTGCAGGCTAATCAATATCTCAGTGGTCAGGATAATTCCCTTTGGTCAGTAACTCATGCAGGAGAGCAGAAAAATAAACTGCAGAGGACTGTGACCTTTCAGCTCTTGTGGGAAGGAAAGGAAGGTCATTTCATAGATCACATTGTATCTTTTAGTATACAGAAAGCACCTAAAAGTGTTTGTTGATCTCTCTGCAAACACCTTTTAAGATGTTGGAGAAAGTTTGTAGTAGAGGCCAGAATCATCTCACTGTCTCCTGAATCTTAATCCACTATATCTCGATCCCCAGATGATGAAATCAAGGAGCAATGTGTTAGAACTGAAATGGAATGGGACTATTTTCACAGAATCACAGAATGCTAGGTATTGGAAGGGACCTCAAAAGATCATCTAGTCCAATCCCCCTGCTGGAGCAGGAACACCTACATGAGTTCACACAGGAAGGCGTCCAGGAGGGTCTTGAATGTCTCCAGAGACTCCACAACCTCCCTGGGCAGCCTATTTCAGTGCTCTGTCACCCTCACAGTAAAGAAGTTCCTTCTCAAGTTTAAGCGGAACCCCCTGTGTTCCAGCTTGCACCCATTGCCCCTTGTCCTATCATTGGACACCACTGTGAAGAGCCTGGCTCCATCCTCCTCACACTCACCCTTCATATATTTATAGACATTAATAAGGTCCCCCCTCAGTCTCCTCTTCTCCAAGCTAAAGAGGCCCAGCTCCCTCAGCCTTTCCTCATAAGGGAGATGCTCCACTCCCTTAATCATTTTGGTGGCTCTGCGCTGGACTCTCTCAATCAGTTCCCTGTCCTTGAACTGTGGGGCCCAGAACTGGACACAATATTCCAGATGCGGCCTCACCAGGGCAGAGTAGAGGGGAAGAAGAACCTCTCTTGACCTACTAACCACACCCCTTCCAATGCACCCCAGGATGCCATTGGCCTTCCTGGCCACAAGGGCACAGTGCTGGCTCATGGTCATCCTGCTGTCCACCAGGACTCCCAGATCCCTTTCCCCTACACTGCTCTCTAGTAGATCATTTCCCAACCTATACTGGAGCCTGGGGTTGTTCCTGCCCAGATGCAAGACCCTACACTTGCCCTTATTATATTTCATCAAGTTTTTCCTCCACCCAGCTCCCCAGCCTGTCCAGGTCTCTCTGGGTGGCAGCACAGCCTGCTGGCGTGTCAGCCACTCCTCCCAGCTTTGTGTCATCAGAAAACTTGCTGACTGTGCCCTCTATTTCCTCATCCAGGTCACTGATGAATATATTGAATAGTACTGGTCCTAGTACTGACCCTTGAGGGACTCCACTAGACACAGGTCTTCAACTAGACTCTGCCCGATTGACCACCACTCTCTGGCTTCTTCCCACCAGGCAGTTAACAGTCCATCTCACTATCTGACCATCCAACCCAGACCTCCTCAATTTATCAGCGAGGATGCTGTGGGAGACCGTGTCAAATGCCTTGCTGAAATCAAGATAGACCACATCCACTGCTCTACCATCATCCAGCCACCTGGTTGTGTTTTCATAAAAGTCTAGAAGGTTGGTCAAGCACGACTTCCCCTTGGTGAAGCCGTGCTGACTGCCCCTAATGACCCTCTTATCCTTGATATGCCTAGAGATGGCACCAAGGATAAGTCGTTCCATCACCTTTCCAGGGATGGAGGTGAGGCTGACCGGTCTGTAGTTACCGGGTCCTCCTTCTTGCCCTTTTTGAAGACTGGAGTGACATTTGCTTTCCCCCAGTCCTCAGGCACCTCTCCCGTTCCCCACAACTTAGCAAAGATGATGGAGAGTGGTCTAGCAATGACTTCAGCCAGCTCCTTCAACACCCATGGGTGCATCCCATCTGGACCCATAGGTTTATGAATGTCCAGATTGCTTAATTGGTCCCTAACCCAGTCCTCATCAACCAAGGCAAACTCCTCTATTGATCTGACTCCCTCTGGGGCCTCAGGGGTCCGGGGCTCCTCAGGACAGCTTCCGGCAGAATAGACAGAGACAAAGAAGCCATTCAGTAACTCAGCCTTCTCTGTATCTTCTGTCACCAGGGCACCCACCTCATTCATCAGTGGGCCTATATTGCCTCTAGTGTTAATTTTATCTGCTACGTATTTTGTGGAAGGCTGGAAGAAGCATCATATATATGAATGAACCACAGAGATTTACAACTTTTATATAAATTCAAAAGGTTGAACAGTGTCTCAGATATATTTGTTTTTATAGCAATATTCACTTCAGACCTCAGAATTATCAGCTGGTTTTGTTGCTGTTCTTCAGCCTATTCAAGCCTGAAACTTGTTTGGTTCAGTATCATTTTGTCTCTATTAAAATAGAGTTTGATGTCAGATTCTTTCCATCTGGAATACATGGAGAGACATCTGAAAACCTGCTGATGAGAACAAAGGTGATTAAGTGCACATTATTACAATTTAGGCATATGACATCAAAACTGTTTTTAAAGATGAGCAAAGGATGACATCAAAAGGTGATTTATTTTTTTTTTCAAAAAGTCACTCAAATTTCAGTCAAGCATAAAATAACACAGTTGAGTATCTCTAGGAAGTAGAAACTCAGGATATGAATTACCAGGAGTTGCTAAATCTTTTAACTCAGGGATTTTGTGTATGTTTCTATATATGCAAACATACATGTAGCCCAGTCAGATCTTAGATGCTGAGCAGGAGCAACTTTTGGTGATAATAGTATAAGTCATAGTATAAGTGTCACCCTACCACAAAGGAAGTCCAGAAAGAGATGATGAACATAATCATCTAGGGCCTCATGTTGGATCCATTCGGTTGAAGGACTCATTTGTCAGTTAAGACATGAAGCAAACTTCCTAAACCTTGTTTTTTATCACAAAGTACTTGAAATGTCATTCTTCAGTGACAGAGCCAGAGCAAGTCCTCATACTCTGCCTCAAGTCCCCAAGCACATGTCATTTCTCGAAAGCTCATTCCACTAAGAATATGACATGAAGTCTTGTTGAAAATGGTGACCTAATCTTAAATTCTACATTTGTGATCTCTTCACCGCTAAGACTTAAAATCTACTCTAAATTCAAAGATTTTCTCTTAGACCAAATCTATAGCAGTTTCTTTTTCATATGTTGTAGAAAAAACCAAAAGATTCTGGAAGTTATGAAACATACTCCAGGACAGAATCTACCTTTAGTTTTCCAGCAAACATTAAATTGTTAAAGAAGGTCAGTTTATCACAGTCAGGAGCCTCTCCAGGAACAATTTCAGTTAAACACTCAATCAGAAAAGTTTATCAGTTTCACTGTAGGCAGTAGAGATTACCTGTATTTTAGTGATTAAATTCCCTTAAAATTCCACCTCTATTAGAGCATGCTCTGCATTTTCTAGCTTACTCTTTGTAAGACATTTCCTGAAATACAAACTCTGTTTTGCCTGGGACGACTTTACACATGAGCAGATTAAAACAATTTAATTCCCAATGTTTCCAATGCTTCCTGCTATACCCAGACACATGAAGAAGAAATTTGCTAAACTTGTTTCTCTAGGACTTGAAACAAACCCAAGGTGCCTGATTTTCACCATTTAAGTGTCATTCCTAGAAGCCTAATATCACATCAAGATTGAACACTTTGGATAATATTTTGTTTCTTTAAAGACATCCAGGCTGCCAAACATGACATATACAATAAGAGATCTCCATTATAAAGAAATTTTCTTTGGAAAGGGATATTTTCTATTTTTTCTAAGGTAAATACATCACACTCTCCAGCCCGTCATGAGAGAAACCTACATTCAAGACCTTACTGTGAATGAATTCAGAGTGATATGATAAAAAATACTAGGAAAACCAGGAAATCTGACCCAGTTTTGCCAGTTCTCCTTTCCAATAAGGAATGGAAAGAAAACAATAACAACAAAAAAACATGTATGACAATTCAGAAAGTTCAGATCCTAACCAGTAAATGGACATCCAATACAACTCCATTCTCATGAACATAAACGAAGGTTTTGTTTATTTTGATGGATCCCAGATATAAAATGTTGGAATTTTATGTAGAAATGGGATTTTGTCTTCTGATGAGTTTTTTCTCCTTCACTTCTTCCCAATGCATGCTGTTCTTTACAATTCACATCCACATGAACCTGTGGATATGGGTCATGGCACTGTGTCTTCAACCTCTGATCCTTCAGGATTCTATTTGACAGCCTCTATGAAGCACACTGTTTTACAGCTGAGTTTCACCTAGCCTGTGTGTGCCACAACTACCAGGGCAGAGATAAGAGGGAGGGGGAGGAAGAGTGGTAGGTACTGTGCCAGCATCCCACTGTGATGGGAGAGAAGGACACTTCCCAAGGAACCTGAGAACTCAGAATTACTTCTGGGTCCTTTAGTTTAGAGTTGAAATGTTTGATTTTAACACCCATGCCTTACATGTGAAGACAATGAAAAAAATACCACTACAGAGTTGTGCTGTGTCTATGACCTATTAATCATTTCAGAGTACAGGTTTCATACACATCAGCTGTGGACACATGGTCACATTGCTTCCACATAAACCTTAGTGGTTCAAATTTAACCCATCTGTAAATTTGAAGCAAATTTCCACAAGGAAATTGAGTATATGTTAGCTCAATGGCTTCCATCATGTAGGTGCTTTTTCATTTATTTAAAGTTAGAAAACGCAAACTTGGAATTATCAAACTGTGGCCTGAATTTCATGCCTTTCAAAGCATCACCACCTTGTTATTGGTTACTTTTTCATCTCAGGTAACAAGTTTTGTCTCCTTATGAACCAAATGGTCATCAATATGAGTCCTAAAGAGGAAACACTGGCATTTGAAAGTTCCTTGAAGATGTACTTTCACTTTTGCATTAAAATAGTACTTGAAATGGCAGGCAATGAGGATATATATTAAATAGTAATATGAATATTAATAAGAAATCTACATCTAGATTTCAGCCTTGCATTAAAGTACACTTTATAACATATGGGAATGAAGCATATTTAATAAAGCACAAGGCTACTTTTTTATTAACACTAGTTTCTGAATGTGATTTGAAAACTCCTACAGACTGAAAAGACTGTTTTTCATCTGTACCCATAGGTAGGTTTGAATTACCATCCCCTGGGGTTCCTTTCCCTGCCACGAGAACCCCAGATGGTCCTTACTACTCTTTGGTGGAATCCTCATCACAGAGGGCAGGCCACAGAAGTTAATAATGACACTGCCAAATTTATCTTGTGGTTTTTTCCACATTCAGTATCAGATTCTCTGACTTAATTCCATGCTTGTAAAATCCCACCCATCAACAGTTTTTGGATAGCAAATGTAAGCCTGTTAACATTGTAAGTAGACCAGAATCAGAGCAACTTGAGAATCATGAATTGGAATTGTCACCCTACCACTAATGTCCTACTGTGACAAACATATTATGATGCATCAGACTTACTGCTGGCAAGGACAGGAGTATGTGTCTTTGGCACTACTAGCTTTGGTCCCTCCTGCCTTCTCTTCATGTGCTCTTTGGGCAACTTCAGACTTCTAGGGCCAATGCAAAGAAGCTGTCAAGAATTGGCTATTTGGGTACATCTATGAGTGGCATGATGAGTGTGGGGGTCTTACCCAACAGTGAAATATAGAAGCAGAGAAAATAATTTGTGTAAAAGTTTCTAAAATCAAATTTCATACAAACAAATTGGACAGGTAAGTCTGATTGTTAGTCTGAGTTTGGATCTCAGTATATGGCCCAGGTAACCAGCATCATGCCCCACTTCTCAGATCAGAATTGCAGAGATGATATTCCAGACACATGGGAAGGATGGGGACAAAACATTGAGAACTCAGCTGCTTGGATAAAAGGCTATTAAATAACTGCACATATAAATCAATACAGAGGTTGTTAGTATTAGAAAATATCCCAGTGCACTTTCAGTGTTCCACAGTACTTGAAAAAAAAAATCTTTAACAGTTGATAAATTTAGCTTCACTGATCTGGGTGGAACATCCATTCCCTATTGAGCTGTAGGTTTCTCTGTTGTACTCTGATTTCTGTCCTTTCTAGAGCCTATTATGGAGAACATTTTCTCTGGACAAACTTTTAATAAATAAATAAATAAATAAATACTCCTCTCATATCATAAACATTAGAGTTCTTCTGTTTGACAATATGGAACATTGAATGTAAACCTTTTCATGCTTCCCTGTGCAGCATATTTCTTTTTAGTAAAATTAGGGGGTGGGGAGACAAATCGCAGTAATAAGGGTCTGAAAGGTATGTAAAACATACGGCAAATAAAGCAATTTTGCAGTGAGTCTGTGATATTGCCATTTCTTTAGCAGTACTGAGTCTCCTTCATAATAGAAGTTGCTGAGAGCTTAGAGTACTAGGAAAATATAAAATACCTATGGGACATATTCCAGTACTGTACATTAAATTTGAGGATTTTACATGTGATAAAGTATGTCAGTGTTGCTTACAGGGAATTCCAGTGATACCTCAGCTTTCTTGGACTTATTATAAATCCTTTGTTGGAATTATAGCGGTTGGTTCAATAATTCAGATTAGCCCTCATGTTTATTAATGCACTACATCTGTGCAAACAACATGTCAAGCAGAGAGTTTATTGTAATTGCCTGAGCAAACAGAACCTGAAAGAAGCAATTTCCAGTTACAATGTGCTATGACAAGTAATGAGGTAATTGGCATTCTGTCCTGATTACTTCCACCTTCCTTTTCATCAGGTCTATATTGTGTGTGATAGATAGTTTTATAAGAAATGAAGGTGTTTGATAATATGGTCTGCTGCTGCTTAAGGTTAGTGATTAAAGACAATCATAATTTTCTCTCAGAGATCTTATTAGCTTTAACATTATTTATTCATATGTGTAAGATGTGGTCCCAGAATCTCTCTTTCAGTACTATACATGCACTTAAAATGTAAACTCAACTGCAATCCTATTGAATGCAAAGTATCTTTTCAAGCTCATACAACACATCAACTTTTTGTGATTAAATGTGTGCTCAAGCAGAAGGATTAAGATGAACTACTTCATGTCTATGGTTAAACACAAACATTTTTGGGATAATATATGTTAATGTAGTGTCTCAATTGCAAAGAATCAATATTAATAAAATAGAAGTATGATTTTAGACTGAACTTCTTTTGAGGGGAAACTTTAACTTTCCTGAAAAGAAAGTTTAATGTTTAGTTTTTAAATATTTTTCCTCAACCAAAAGCAAATAGTTATAGGATGTTTTCTTAAGGTTTATTTTATTTTCTTACTGTGGGTAGTGGGCATTTATCTAGTTATTTTTCAATCTTACAGAAAGTATTTTGAAATTTACAGTGAGGGAAAAGTTGAGAAAAGATAGAAATGCATGCAAAATACTCAAAAAAGAACCGTGTGCTTTGTGACTTCAGCAAAAGTAGTTTAGACATAGAATCACAAAGGGTTTCATTTAAGATACAGCTAAAGATTTGGACTATATTAATTTCCCTTTTCTCATCGAACACATGGATGAAGTGTTGTCAATCCCTATGACATAAAAACAAACACCAAAAAATATATATTTATGGTAAACTGTATTCTAGTTTTTAATTTAAAACAAGAGCATAAATTTTCATTTTATTAAGATCTTTGTGCAACAAAATGAGAGGTGTAATTTAAGCATATACGAAAACAAGTGGATACATAAAAAGGTGGATCTCATCTGTTCATTCAAGTTTGTGTTGTATGAACACAGCTATCGGTGAAAAGAGTTGTTGAAGAGGGTATTTCTTCCCAGCACAGCTAAAAGCAGTGTTTACCCAAAAGCTGCAAAAGCATCTCCACTCTACAGCACAGAAAATGAATCAACAGATTTATATAATACTAGCAAGTAGCTAGGTGGTGCAAGATCTCTCTTACATGACCACACTGACCATTTCAGCTGATGCAGGTAAGCAGAGCATGTATGAAGAACCAAAAGATAGCAGGACTGAAATTCAGAATTCCAAGAAGATATTATTCCATTAAACCTAAAGTAGCAAAAGAAGCCAAGATTTGTGTGTCAGCATAACATTACTCTATGCAAGGCTATTTCAAGTGGTCCTACTCTCAGCACTTCTAAATGGTTATTAATGAGACTGTCCTTTCCATGGATACAATTTTGATTAGAGATATTATCTAAGCTCATTCAGTGTGAAAACCCTCTAAATTTAGAAAACTAGACAATTTCCATAATACCATTAAATCAGCTGGTTGTGTGTGGACACAACTGCTTGTAACCCCATGCCTTAGGGAGTCATTTGTATCTGGGATGCTGTGAGGAACAGGGCAAGGCAAGCCACCCTGAAAAAGTGTCTGATTTAGGAGCTTGACTGGCCAAGATTTCTCCCAGGACCTAGTCTTACCTACTAGGTTTACCAGATATAGTAAGTGGTGGTAACAGTTTAGCCAAGTACTGATAGTAAAATGATAAAATATTTTTCCTTCCTCTAGAGAATTAACTAATTTCAAACTGTTTCATGCCTCTAGGCATGTGGTGTTATTTTGATATTTGCTAATTTTTTTCCACTTCTTTGTAAACCAAACAAAATTCATTAACTTTCTTATTTGTTCCCTTTGACAAAGAATTGGAGGACATATGTACAATACTTTTAGTGATAATTATTTTGGTTGATATTTTTTAGTACTATAATCCTAAATGTCCCACATTTCCACTAGATGTTTCTTGTGGTTTGTAAGCATGTCAAGACTATGATTTCACTTCTCTTTTTTGAGTTTACTAGGTCCTGTTTCACCTGCTCTTGTGCTGGTTACATACATGAGGTAAAGATGGGCTAAAAGAAGAAAATTAAATACTATTAAATATACTAGCAAACGAAATACAGAAAGTGTAGATAAATTAACAATTCTAGTTGTTTTCTACAGACTTATTTAATTATAAAGACACAGTGATAAACATAGCAATTCAATTGCCCAAGAGTGTGATGTTTACAAGGGCAAGAGATTCATACCATCGACTGTTGCAAAAGCCAATCTTTGGTGGTGTAAGAAAAATTAAGCTAAAAGTTTTTAGTAGTATGTTGAGTTATAATACCTGAATAATACTCATGTCAGTCTCTGACTCATGTTGTTTTTCTCTCAAAGTCCAACAAAAACATGAGATGCAGTCATCCAGGCTGTCCATGGGAAATTACCACTGTAGTGCATCAATGAAAATTTGGGGGTGAACAGTGGAGTTGTAAACTCTCACTTCTTCCATTTACAAAAAAGTATAAGACTCTTCCATTAGCATAGCTGTTCTTGAGCCACTGCACAGATTTATGTACTTCCACTGAGATTTGGTTCTTTATGTTATCAAAAGCAGTAGGCATTTCCTCAATTGGTATGAAGGCTAAGGCTTGTAGGTAATGGAGCTTCAAATTGAATTCTGGATTAAATCCATGCTGAGTTGCCAATCCAGCACTTTGTGTTCTTTGCCAAAAGCTTTGGCTCAAGTGAAAGAAGCAGGCTTTGTTCTAAACTGGTGCAAATTCCTTGGTTGCTGTGATTGTAGCTTGTTCAAAGTGAGTGATCACATATGTAAGTCTTAAGTAGAGCTGTGCAAAACTTGGCAGCTTGAGTGCACAAGGGGTTTGGTGAACCTTCATTTGGCTTCTGTGTTTATGGGCTTGAATTAGGGCTAGGAAAATTAAAGAATGAGGTAGGATTTGCACTAAACAGAAGCATCTCAAGAAATAAAATTAATCACAGAGAGATGTGTCAAAAGTAGATGCAATCAAAAGTGAGACTGTAACAATAAAATTTACTGTAATTTAGATATAGTTTTATTATTTAAATATATTTGTTGTAGTTTAGACATAGATGTACTATGCAAATATACAGTGTTAAAGAGTAACTTGTTTTATTTTGTTAGCTTTATTTTTTTATGGAAGTGAATTCTTCACCCAATGGAAATAAGAGGAAAAGCATAACTTTCCTGATTGAACACCCACAACGATTTACTTAGTTCTGCACTGCTCATATTAGGCTTTAGAATTTGTATGTCTTCCTTGCCAGAATACTTTTGCTCATTAATTGTTTTCAATTCTTTTTAATCTTAAGATTTGCACATTAATAAATTATGTGCAAGTAGTAGGCTACGGAATGTAGTTCTGATAAACAGCTGTGTTAACATCAAACCAGCTTGAAGAAGAATAAGGCCTTTTAAATGTGCTTTCACGTCTTCTTTCTACTCCGAAGTTTTATTAGAGTGATGAAATGGTGGCAAGTAGAAATTCCTTCTTTTACATGGTAGGAATTTAGGGTGAGCCCATTGAGAGACTGACAAAATATACTTTAAAACGTAGCTTTTTAATAGGGCTGTATTTTGCCTCTTCCACTCTAAATGCTGGCATTAATTTCACAATAACAATGACATATCCTGATACAAGCTAGGCTTTCATGAATCCTGGTGTTCTCCTTGGAAAAAAAAAAAACATACTACTACTCCTCCTACTACTACTTCTCCTCCTCCTACTGCTACTACCACCACCACTGTTCTTGTTTTTAAAATGCAAAATGTAATTCACTGAGTATCGCTCTCCACTCAGTCTTCCCGTTCAAAATTACCCTTATGGCATTTTCAACCACTTTCAGTGGAGAAACCCTGGCCAAGACAGAGAGATGAGCCAGAGTACCCCTGCCCACTACTTCAAACTGTCACTCCAGGGGACCGTTGCAGCTGGTGCAAATGTGTGGGCTGTTCTTAATTTCTCCTGTGGACTAACCCTCCTCACAGAATAATCACGAAAACCTTAAGTTGCTTTTAACTTGAGAAGGATACCAACCAGTTTATATTAAGGATGCAACATTAATGGGATACATATGGAAATACCATCAATGTGATGATATAAAGTCCATCTATATTTTCAAGACAAAGCTTCAAGTTTTCAAAATCAGTAGTGAGTAGTGTAGGGCAAATGGTAAACCAGACATGGAAAATTTAGACTATCTATTAGCATCTGATGTTGACTCAGCAGGGGAATCTTTCCTCTGAGTTGTTCTGTAATCAGTGCTCCTGTATTTATGCATCTCATTTTTCCAAGAGCAAATGGAGCAGATCTGGTGACTCTTTCCAGGTCTTTGCACAGTAGCAGTCCTGAGGTTTTAGCCAAATTTGAAACAAATCCCAATAAGAATTTATTTCAGCACAGATGTGTAGTGTGAGGAACTGCACTATTGACTTGTCTCAAAGATTGTTTGCAAGATCGTTTGCAAGATTGTTTTCACAAGACCACTGGGTTTGTTGTGAAGATACCCTGCCCACTTGTGAAGATGCCCTGCCCGCAGGAGGTCTTCTGCCCAGACATGTCCCTGCCCCCAGTGCTGGAGGGTACAAAGAGACGTGCCATTGCTATGGAAACCACAGCCCTCGAAGGAGTATTTAAGGAGGACCTGCATGGGCAAGGGAAGCAAGCAAGAAGAAAGGGAGCAGAAGACAGACAGAGAGGATGACCGTCTGCCCGCCATGCTGCACCTCACCACGTTGCGCCACTGCTGGAACAAGCAACTGAGACCTCCTCACCCGCCCTTCACCATCGCCTCGCCGCTGGACACATGGTGGTGACTATTTCTTGCTGCTTGCCCTATACCGAGTCCTTGCTTGATTTCCATCTTTCTTTCCATTCTGTCCTGTCACTACCCTCTTTATTACTTTTTCTTTTGATAATAAATGGTGTTTTGGGAGTACAGCATTTGACCTTGTTTGTGTCTTAAATCTCGCTCCTGGGATCATATTGAAACCTTTCCCCAACATCGGATAGGGGTATTTGAATGATACTGACATCGGATTGAAAGGGACCTCTGGAGATCATCTAGTGCAACCCCCCTGCCAAAGCAGGTACATCTAGAGAAAGACGTACCCTCTTCCAGTTTAAAGCCATTACCCCTCATCCTATCACTACCTGCCCTTGTAAAAAGTCCCTTCCCAACCTTCTTGTAAGTGGAAGGCTACTATAAGATCTCCCCAGAGCCTTCTCTTCTCCAGACTGCCCCTCTGGATGGTGTCTCTTCCCTTCAGCATGTCAAACAAACCACACAGCTTGGTATCATCAGCAAACTTTCTGGGGGTGCACTCAATCCCACTGTCCATGTCTCTGACAAAGATGTTAAACAGCCCTGGTCCCAATACTGACCCCTGAGAGATGGCACTCGTCACTGGTCTCCACTTCAGCATTGAGCCGTTGACCACAACTCTTTGAGTGCAACCATCCAAGTGGTCCATCCGTCCAGACCATATCTCTCCAACCTAGAGACAAGGATGTTATGTAGGACACTGTCAAATGCCTTGCACAAGTCCAGGTAGATGACATCAGTTGCTCTTCCCTTATCCACCAACACTGTAACTCCATCATAGAAGGCCACCAAATTGGTCAGGCACAATTTGCCCCTAGTGAAGCCATGTTGGCTGTCACAAATCACCTCCTCACTTCCCATATGCCTTAGCGTAGTTTCCAGGAGGATCTGCTCCATGATCTTGCCAGGCACAGAGGTGAGACTGTCTGGCCTGTAGCTCCCCAGATCTTCCCTGTTTCTCTTTTAAAAAATGGGGGTTATGTTCCCATGAGAACTTCACCAGACTGCCAGGACTTCTCAAATATGATGGATAGTGGCTTGGCAACTTCACTCGCCAGTTCTCTCAGGACCTGCGGACGCACCTCATCAGGTCCCATGGACTTGTGCACCTCCAGGTTCACCTGTCCGTCCATCCAGGTCATTGATGAATATGTTAAACAAGACTGGACTCAGTACTGACCCCTGGGGAACACCACTAGCTACAGGCTTCCAACTCAGCTCCGCACTGCTGAGCACAACCTCCTGAGCCCTGCCATTCAGGCAGTTCTCAATCCACCTCACTGCTCATCTAACCCGTGCTTCCTAAGCTTTCTTAGGAGGATGGAACGGGAGACAGTGTTAAAAACCTACCTCAAGTCGAGGCAGACAACCTCAACTTACCAAGGGCTTGAGTCCCATCAAAGGCCCGTTAGAGGAAAAAAATGACACGTGCTCTACAGGCAGGTAACAAGGGGCCTGGGAAGTGTCAGTCACCCAAAAGGATTTCCCTCCCGTTGGAGAGCCGCAGGTACCTTTCTAGTGCAGGAAGGAGAAAAGATTTGGCTGCAGAGTGACTGCTGAACAGCTCTGGGGAAGTTGGCAGAGAGCTGGAAGGCTGAAGTAAAGAGTAATGGCAACCAAAGTACAAAGGAAATCCCATGGGGTGGCTGTGCAGGCTTGAACAACCCTCTGTTCTTCAGGCAAACTCCAGGGGATCTGACAGTGTGTGCATTAGGTGCCTTCCTGATAGGCCTGAATGCAGTATGGAGGTGGTTTGTTAAAGTAGGGATCAGCTGTCCTCTCTGAGGAAGGCAGGGGAACCTGGGAGCCCTGACAGGCTTTTCTGCCAAGGAAGAGGCAATGAGGAAGGAAAGGAGGTATAGAGGGTCCAAAAGAGAACACAGTGGCACCACTTTGTCCTTCTAATTCTTGGCTGCTGTGATTGGGAAGACATGAGGTCTAGACATGGCCAGAATTGGTAGTGCTCTTCAGGGGGATTGCGATCTGAGCTCCGAGGCACTCTCAAGCAATGGAGCTCAAGTGGAGATGGCCAAAGAGCAGTGGTCATGCACAGCCTTGCTGGGAGCTGAGGTGCTTTGTTCCCAGGCACCATTCACCTCTGTCAGCATCTAGCTAACAGAGCTCTGTCATGCCCTGACATCGGAAGGCAAAGCCGAATTTCATATAGCCTGCTGAGAAGAAAATGCTGAGCACCGGTTTGGCTTGGAAGGTGGGTGGTAGAAGAGGATGGCTGAGGACACTCTCAAAGCCACAGATGAAGGAAGCAGCTTGGGAAACCTCCAGTCACTCTCAGCAGTGTCAGCCAGCTGGTATCATGGAAGGGCTTCTTGGGGTTTCAGGTTTCTCTCTGGGTCCTGAACTGCATTTCGGACCTGGATTCACCAAAACTGGATCTCTCATTCCTTTTGCCCTGCTCTGGTTATGCCTGAGACACCATCTGTTTTTTTTTGCTCTGGGGTCACAGGTGACTTATTCAGAGAAGACCTCGTTGTGGGGTTAACCAAAAGGGTTTTATTAACATGGTGGTTTCATTCTTTTGGCTTGCAGTCAAACACAGTTGCTCTCTCACTCCCCCCTCACCAGGGAGAAGGGGAAAGAATTGCAAAGGAAACTGGTGGGTTGAGATAAAAACAATTTACTAATTGAAATAAAATAATAACAGTAATAACAGAATATGAAAATGAGTGATGCACAGTGCAGTTGCTCACCACCCACCAACTGATGCCCAGCCTGTCCCCAGACTGTCCTGGAGCAGAGACAGTCACGAAACTGAAACCGCAATCCTGGAAGAGTGAGTTCGAGCTATCCCTGAGAGAATACACCCGCTTTCCGGTCAGCCCTGGTTAACACACTGAGCATGACGTGATATGATATGGAATATCTCCTTGGCACATCCAAATGCCAGGTCTGGGTTATGCTAATTACTGTGCTTCTCCCTTCCCAGTCTTTTACCCCTGTGAACCAGCCAAACACAATGACCTTGCATGAGCAGGAACCAGTAACATTAGTACCTTATCAACATTCTTCTCATGACAAATCCCACACTGAAACCAAAACACCATGCTTTCTAGCTACTAAGAAGAAAATTACCTCTATCTTAGTGAAACCAAGACAATTAATGATTAGGCAATGATCAAATGATAATTAATCAATGACTGAATGAAAATCGAATGGCAATCAACTGGTGGTTAAGCAATAACTGAATAGGAATTAGAACCACTGAATCAATTAGGTTGGAAAAGACCCTTAAGGTCAAAGAACCCAGCTGTTAACCTAATACTGCCAAGTCCACCACCAAACCATGATGTCCTTAAGCACCACATCTACACATCTTTTAAAAACCTCCCGGGATGGTGACTCTACCACTTCCCTGGCACCTGTTCCAATGCCTGGCAAACCTCGGCCCATCCAGCCAGCCTGTCCAGATCCCTCCGTGGAGACTTTCTACACTCAGATAGATCAACATTCCCACCCACCGCCTCTGAAGGTGCCTCACAGACATGTGCAGCTTTCTCCACCACCAAGGAACGGCTCACACTGGCTCTGAAAGGCAATTTATTGCCATGGAAAAAGGGCATTTCCGCTGTGACTTCCCAACTTGCGGTCCCACTGCTTTTTGTTCTGGAGGCAGCACATCGCCAAAGCACTAAGGCACTCAGGGGAAAGACACTGGTGCACATTTAGGTGCCGTCCCGAGGTGCTGTGCTGTGCCCTGGCCACCCACCACGTCTGAGTGCACGGGCTGTGTGATCCCAGGCCAGGCTCACAGGCCACTTCTGTCCCCTGGACCGAGAAGCCCAGAACCAGAGGCAGGGCTGCAGACACAGCCTTACCAGTGCAGCGCAGAGAGTAGGGCTCACCTTCCTTGACCTGCTGGCAGCGTTCCCCATGCCGGGGGCAGGAGCAGAGATGTCCCTTGGCCAGGGCTGAAGTCCTGGGGTCACACCACCTTAACATCACCTTTGGGCCCATGGTGCCACCCTCGACCACCCTCGACAGCTGCCCCGAGGGACCTGGCACTGGATTCTGCACTTGCTGCAGGGGCAGCCGCCCCAGTGACGTGTGTGCCAAGGGCTCTGGCCCCAGCCCCGGCACTTCACACCCACTCCTGTGAGGCGGAGGCCATGTCACAGTGGTGGCCAAAGGTATCCCTGGCCATATGTGGGGCGCAGGCAGGACATTGGTGGTGATGTCACTCTGGCCACTGTGACCCAGAGGGCCAAGCTTACAAAAATGAATGCTGGGTACAGGCCGTGCCTCAGTGCGACCTCGTGAGGTGAGGAGAGAACAGGGGAGGGACGGGGCTTGTGCGGGGCTGCCAAAGGAGGAGGGGGCCCCACACCTCGGTGCTCTGGGCCTGTGCTCTGGGCCTGTGCTGCAAGCGTCTCCCTTCTCCCTCAGGGTCAGCAGAGGAGCATTTGGAGGAGACACTCCAGCACTGCTGGGACAGCGACTTTCCAAACACTCAACATTGATGTGTGCCATGTCTGCAAGGAAGCAGAAGGCAGCCGACTCGAGGGAGCGGGGTGAGAGCAAAGTATCCCTCCTGCAGCCTGGCAGAGGGGTTGTCGGGACAGTCAGCAAGTGGGGCCAAGGGCAGTGACAGGGGGAGGCAGGAGCTCCCCAACCACCCCATGGCAGGGCCCCTCCTTTCCTCAGTAAGTGGGGCCCAGGCTGGGCAGCTGCCCAGTGTCCCCTTCCTCTCCAAGGCCTCCAGCCCTTCCCATCAGCCAGCTCGGCAGGGACAGAGCAGGCCCCTGGGGACAATCGCTCTGGGATGCTTCCCCCGGCCCCGCACAGGTGCTCATGCCCAGTGCCCTTTCTCTCTCCCCTCCAGTATGCGTGCTGTGTCGCCGGGCAGAGGTTGACCCGGATATCTGTGGGCACAAACTGGAGGAGCAAGGCCTCTGTGCCCATACGTTTTGCCTGGTGAGTTATTCTGGGGCTGCCTCCAGCTTTCCCACAGGCAGTCCCTGCCATACTCTTCTCATCAGCTCCTCATCTTTTCTCTTCTGCAGTTTTTTGCTAACAACCTTTTTCAACAACAAGTCAAGGAAGAAGGATTCATGGGATTTCTCCCTAGGGATGTTCAGCACACCACCAAGCAGGCAGCGTGGAAGGTGAGGACCTGACAAAAACAGGGAGATTTGTGCAAGGAGAGATCTGTGGGAGCTTAACCTAGACACTGAGAAAGAAATCCCAGCCCTTCCAACCAGCTCTGGCACAAAAGTCTTGCTCCCTGCAGCTCCACAGAGGCTCCAGCACAGGAGCCTTGTCCTCCAGGCACATCTGCGGGGTGTGACCTGGCAGCGGACACATCCTGCGCCCTGTCCGGCAGTGCGGGGCTCGCTGCGGAGGCCCTGAGGCTGCCGCTGATGCCGGTTGCTGTGCTCTTTCCAGCGCTGCTTTGTCTGTGGCGAGAGTGGGGCCGCCATCACCTGCTGGAAGACAAACTGCAACCGCAGCTTCCATCTCCCCTGTGCCATGGAGGGGCAATGTGTCACAAACTTCTTTCCTCCGTACAGGTACCTCCTCTCCCCTTCTCCCCAGCAATGGGCAAAGACCCAGCACTTCTCACCTCACCCATCCCTTTCCTCTTCCCATCAGCACCTTCTGCTGGGAGCACCGCCCACAGCAGGCAGTGGAGGCAGTTCCAGAGAAGAACACCACCTGCATCATCTGCCTGGACATGGTGGGGGACAGCAAGTCCTACAGCACCATGGTGTGCCCAGTATGCAAACACGCCTGGTTCCACAGGAGCTGCATCCAGGTAGGAGCCATTCCTTCATCCCCAGGACACAGCAGGCGCTCAGCAGCACCGCAGCCTCTCTCATGCACCTCATGTTTCTCCTGCAGGGACAGGCTGTGCGTGCTGGCATTGCGTGTTTCCAGTGCCCGCTCTGCAGAGACAGGAAGGGCTTTCTGACGGAAATGCTCATCATGGGGATCCAAATTCCCCTAAGGTTGGTGTCCTTCTGCCCAGCCCACAGGACAGGAGGGTGCAAGTGCTGTGCCATGCCAGGACCTGCCCCAGCAGTCTTCTGTGCCGTCCGTCTGGGCTTCAGCTTCACAGAGGACTTAGAAACAGGGCAGGGGGGCAAAAGCAGGGACGCTGGGCAGCAGGGGTTCATCAATTTTCCTTTCTCCATCAGACTGCCAACATGGGAGAACAACCAGGCATATGCAGAACTAAATGAGAGGCACAGCCGCTGCGATGCCAGGAAATGCCTCTGTCCCAGGGGCAGGGATCAGGCAGAGGAAGAGGGGTAAGTCACCAAAGCTGCACCCCAGGGCTCTGCACGGGATCTCTGTCTCGCCAAGGGCTCAAAGCAGAAGGACTGAGAACAAGAGCTCTGTTGGACAATCAATCCCGTGCTGCAGTCACTTTGTCCTCACAGCCATGAACCCATTTGCTTCCCCAGGCCCTGGCAACTGTTGCGGTGCAGCTCCTGCGCTGCCGAGGGCACCCACCGACACTGCTCCTACTTGAGGAGCAGCACGGCCAGCTGGGAGTGTGACACCTGTGCTGGCCTGGGCACCGGTAAGAGGCAAAGCACCCGGGTGACCCTAGGCTGGGGCCAGGTGCCAGGCAAGGCCTGGCAGTGGGTGCCCAGGGTGGGCTTGGCAGAACATCTCTGCTCCAGGAGGGCTGGAGACACCACTCTAACCTATCCTGCCCCAGGGCTGGGGGGCATGCCCTTGACCTATCTGCCTTCCCTTACAGCCTCCAGTGCCAACTCAGCGCTTGCCAGCCCCAGCATCGCCAGCCAGTCAGGATTGGGGCCTTCCCATGGCTCCCTGGCACCTGATGACAGCAGCCCCAGCACCAGCAGCCAGGCAGCACTGGGGCAATCTCTCGAATCTCTGGCACCAGAGACCAGCACCAGCAGCACCACGGCATCGGAGCTGTCCCACAGCACCCTGGCACTGGGGACCAATGGCCCCAGCACCGCCAGCCAGGCGACATTAGGGCCAGCCCGTGGATCCCTGGCAGTGGAGACCAGCAGCCCCGGCACTGGTGGCCAAGAAGCACCAGGGCCATCCCACAGCTCCCCAGTGCCTGAGACCAGCAGCAGCTCCAGCCTGCCTGGGCCCGAGCAGGTGCAAGACCGCTCCCGCAGGAAACGTCGGGCCCAAACTCCATTCAACCGGCCCGGAAGACGCTGCGAGAGCAGCCGTGCCACAGCACCAAGTGCTGAGAGCAGCACCCCCAGACAGGTGGTGCTGGGGACATCTCACAGCTCCCCAGCACCAGAGACCAGCAACTCTAGCAATGCGGCATCAAGGCCATCCCATGGCTCTCCGGTGTCCGAGACTGGCAGCTGCTCCAGCAGTCCTGGGCCTGACCGTGTGCAAAACCGCTCCCGGTTGAACCGTCAGGCCCAAAATCCCTACAGCCGGCCCAGAAGACGCCGCAAGAACAGCCATATGGCAACACCAAGTGCTGAGAGCAGCACCACCAGCCAGGAGGCACTGGGGACATCTCACAGATCCCCAGCACCAGAGACCAGCAGCCCCAGCACCACCAGCCAGCTGCCATCGGGGGCCTCCCGTGGCTCCCCAGCACCAGAGACCAGCAACTCTAGCAATGCGGCATCAAGGCCATCCCATGGCTCTCCGGTGACTGAGACTGGCGGCTGCTCCAGCAGCCCTGGGCCTGACCGTGTGCGAAACCGCTCCCGGTTGAACCGTCAGGCCCAAAATCCCTACAGGCGGCCCAGAAGATGCCGCGAGAATAGCCACATGGCAACACCAAGTGCTGAGAGCAGCACCCCCAGACAGGTGGTGCTGGGGACATCTCACAGCTCCCCAGCACCAGAGACCAGCAACTCTAGCAATGCGGCATCAAGGCCATCCCATGGCTCTCCGGTGACCGAGACTGGCGGCTGCTCCAGCAGCCCTGGGCCTGACCGTGTGCGAAACCGCTCCCGGTTGAACCGTCAGGCCCAAAATCCCTACAGCCGGCCCAGAAGACGCCGCGAGAACAGCCACATGGCAACACCAAGTGCTGAGAGCAGCACCACCAGCCAGGAGGCACTGGGGACATCTCACAGATCCCCAGTACCTGAGAGCAGCAGCCCCAGCACTGCTGGCCAGCTGCCATCGGGGGCCTCCTGCAGCTCCCCAGCACCAGAGACCGACAGACGCTCCAGCCCCACTAGGCCTGTGCGGATACGAGACCGCTCCCACCTGCAGCGTCAGGCCCAAACTCCTTACAGCCGGCCCAGACGCCACCGTGGGACCAGCCGTGCATCATCCCCAAGCACTGGCCCTGATTCCCCTCCACCGGCACAATAAAGCCAGCCATTCATCTCTGCACTGGGAGATTCCATGCTCATTTGTTGGCTTCCTCCTCCTCTTCCTCCTGCTCCTCCTCTCCCTTCCTTGGGGGGCAGCCTTAGGGACTGGGCCCAGAGGGTCGTCTTCTCCCTGGGATTGGCAGCACCTTCTCCAGAACCCCCTCCTTGTGGGCTGGCCCTGGCTGGTTGCCCAGAGCCATGGCCCTGGGCCTCGGGCTTCACTGGCCCCACAGCCTCCTCAGTTTCCCTGGGGAACTTCACACCAGCCCCGGGACTGGGGGGCTCTGTCCCTGCCCCCGGGAGGGTGGCCCGGCACGGCCCGGCCCAGTCGGTGCTGCTGCCCGTCTCTTAGCAACGTGGGCTGCACCTGCCCGCCCGCCACAGCCCTCGCAGCTCGCCCTGCTAAATCGCATGCCTGGGCCCCAGCAACTTTAGACACGCCTCAACTCTGCTTCATTCTGGACACGGCTGTCACCAATTTCCTCTCCTCCTTGCCCAGGTCAGTGAGAATTGTGGCCAAGTGGCAAAGCTGCTTTTCTTTAAAAGTTCAATTCAGTGTCACGTCCGTATTTGTGACCTGAAGATTTCTGTAGATTGTGTTTCTACAGCAGCCAAAGGGCATTCCTCATCCCCCAGTTCCAGGTCCTGCTCCCCAGTGTGATTGCTGCAGTACCAAGTGAAGGCTTCCTTCTTGCAGTAGAAGCCAAGACACCCTTTTCAATAGGGTTTGCAAGCACCTGGTGAGGAACTTACTCCACAGAGTTCAGAAGAGTCAGAGCAGGACCTGTTACCACAGAATCACACAATCACAGAATGGTTGGGGTTGGAAGTGGCCTCTGGAGATCAGCCAGTCCAACCGCCCTGCCAAAGCAGGTACATCTAGAGCAGGTTGCACAGAAAAGCATCCAGGTTGGTTTTGCACCTCTCCAGAGAAGGAGACTCCACAACCTCTCTGGGCAGCCTGTTCCAGTGCTCTGTCACCCTCAAAGTAAAGAATTTTTTCCTCATTTTCAGCTGGAACTTCCTGTGTTCCAGTTTGTGCCTGATGCCCCTTGTCCCATCAGTGGGCATCACTGCAAAGAGTCTGGCCCCATCCCCTCAACACCACCCTTTAGGTATTTAGAAACATTGATTAGATCCCCTCTCAGTCTGCTCTTCTCCAGGCTAAACAGACCCAGCTCTCTCAGCCTTTGCTCATAAGAGAGATGCTCCAGTCCCTTCATCATCTTTGTAGCCCTCCGCTGGACTCTTCTTTCCAGTAGTTCCTTGTCACTTGTTCATCCACAAGCAAATGGAATTGTGGAAAGAACAAATGGCCTTTTGAAGCGCTTCCTCAAACCACACAAGCCACGATGGGCTGAACGGCTATGGGATGCAGTGACGAGTGTCAACAGTCGGTGGGGCGTAAACGGGTGCCCGAAAATTACCGCATTTTGTCCGAAGGCCCCAAACATTATACCAGACCCATACAAACCAAATCATTCCCAGGACCCACAATACCTCCCAGGCCAACCAGTCTTGGTTGAACTCCCTGCAGTAGGAGCCGTACCCCTGGTATTAGAAACCTCAATAAACAAATATGTTTGGAAGGCAAAAAGATGCACATGGAAAAGAACACAAAATCAACACAAGGTGGATTATTCCATCCTTCTAACAACTTGCCCCTGGTTCCCTAGAGCAAACCAGGTCTGTTTTCTTTTCTCTTTCAGGTAAAGACCCTGGAGTTTGTCTAAAGGAGCCCACGAGACTGCTAATTCGCTGTGTGCTTTTGTTGATTATTGTTTCATTGATTTTATAGAATGTTTAATATACAACCACCACAAATGTTGTTTTGGTTAACAATGGTTGTTGCTCTTAATATCTGGGGAAACTCCTGTGCTCCCCTCTTTGACTTGCCATGGCAGAATGAGTTTATTGCTTTAGTCCAACAAGTGGCCGATGCCTTTAACCTAAGTGCCTGTTGGGTATGCAGTGGACCATTAGGTTTAGAAGTTGGCCATGGACTGCTACCCCTCTTTCTCCTGAATGGTTGGTAAACAGTTATAGTGAAATCAATAATAATACTTACTGGGAGGAAAATGAGCCACCACCATGGCCAGTGCAATACCCAGCTCAAGGTGTATATTTTTTAAACAGAACACAAAAAGGTGGTGTCTTTGTAGGAAATAGCAAATGTAACTATACCTTTAATCTTATCCAAGAAAACATTTCCATGCCAAATATTGTCGGTGACCCCGAGTTATCCCTAGGAGTGTACCACTTTGCCAACTGACCTAGGGGGGTATGGCTGGACGAAGCGGGAAAGAGGGTGAACTTTAAAGGTTATTGGTCTCTTAAGAATTATTCAGGGCCCAGATACGAAGATGATTTTAGAGCACTTTATAGTTGCTCCTGGTGAAATAGGGGAAGGAGCATGGTGGTGTGAGGACACCCGTGATGGACCTGGGACTGATAATCCTTTTGGAGACTATAATCTAAAACCCTATTTTGACCCAGATCTCAGTGAAACTGGTCCTTTCGAAAATGGTGCCCGAGCCTTGAAGGGCCATTACTGGGTGTGTGGCCACTATGCCTATAAACTACTACCACCAAATTGGACCGGAGTGTGTTATATGGGGGCAATTTGTCCTCTGTTTTTTCTGCTCCCTGGGGATGAGAGTAATGAACTAAGTATTAAAGTGTATGATGATCTTAACCGGTATCGGCGATCCATTGATACTTCTATAGCAAGCTGAAGCAGTCAAACCTGGAGAACAGATGAACGGACCCCTCAACGTATTATACAGCATTATGGACCTGCCACCTGGAATCCCAATGAGTGGGTTAGTGGTGCTTGAGAACCTATCTATAATTTAAATCATATAATTCGACTACAAGCTGTTATAGAAATTGTCACCAATCAAACTGCTGAGGCCCTTGATCTCTTGGCAGATCAAGCAACACAAATGCAAACTGCCATTTACCAACACCGCAATGTTCTCGATTACCTGTTAGCTGATGAAGGGGGTGTTTGTGGTAAACTTAATGCTTCTGATTGTTGTTTAAAAATAGATGACAGTGGAAAAGTTATTAAGCAAATTACTGCAGGCATGAGAAAGCTAGCCCATGTTCCTGTTCAAACATGGAAAGGATGGGATATTGATATGTTTTCTTGGCTTCCAGGTGGTCCATGGATTAAGAGGATTTTATTTTATTTGTTATGTGGTTTGGCAATGCTAATGTTTTTACCATGTATTATCTCATGTTTTATACAATTAATTCAACGCATTGTATCTAACAAGCAATTTATATCTACTGTTACTCCTGATGATGTTAAACAAATTCGTGTTGTACGCCAATCCAAGCCATCAGTTTTGCAAATTATTTAAAGTGCTTTTTTCCAACCTCTTCTAGACAACTATCTTTTCTCAAAACCACCATGGGTCTTAAGGCAATCTTTGAGCCACGGGGTGATGTGAGGAACTGCACTATTGACTTGTCTCAAAGATTGTTTGCAAGATCATTTGCAAGATTGTTTTCACGAGACCACTGGGTTTTGGAAACCCCGATTTGTGAAGATGCTCTGCCCACTTGTGAAATGCCCTGCCCGCAGGAGGACTTCTGCCTGGACATGTCCCTGCCCCTGCCCCAGTGCTGGGGGGCACAAAGAGACGTGCCATTGCTATGGAAACCACAGCCCTTGAAGGGGTACTTAAGGAGGACCTGCATGGGCAAGGGAAGCAAGCAAGAAGAAAGGGAGCAGAAGACAGACAGAGAGGACCGTCTGCCCGCCATGCTGTGCCTCACCACGCTGTGCCACTGCTGGAACAAGCAACTGAGACCTCCTCACCCGCCCTTCACCATCGCCTCGCCGCTGGACACATGGTGGTGACTATTTCTTGCTGCTTGCCCTATACTGAGTCCTCGCTTGATTTCCATCCCTCTTTCCATTCTGTCCTATCGCTACCCGCTTTATTTTTCTTTTGATAATAAATGGTGTTTCGGGAATGCGGCATTTGACCTCTTTTGTGTCTTAATCTCACTCTTGAGATCATATCGAAACCTTTCCCCGACATCGGATCGGGATATTTGAATGATCCCGACATCGGATCGGGACATGTGGCACAAGAGTTGTGGTAGAAATAGTAATTAATTTCCAAGGACCTTTCATGTGAAAGGGGCAGTCATCTGTCAGTGATCATGGGAAAATCCACAGCCACCAGCTCTACTGGTTAATGTTTTGTTTGTCTGAAAACACAAACCATCAGTCTAATAAGACTTTTTTCTACTTCTATCTTAAATGTTATAACACATTTCAGAAATTAAGGTGGAAATTAGTTGTGGATATAACTGCAGAGTTTCTGATAGTCACATTGGTTGATTTTGACTTACAGCATATAGTTAAGGATTTTATTGCTAAATTTACCACAAAAAAAAGTTGAATACTCAGGTATCTCTAACTTTACACCCAAGAGAAGAGAATTGAATATTGCTTTTATTAAATCTTATTAGATTGAGAGCACTTTCTGGGAATGAAAAAAAGCAGCTCACAAACTAAGCTGAAAACATACAGCTAATGAACAAAGTAAAGAGGAATGTAGCAGAACTGATATGAAGCATTGCATTTCTAATAGGAAAAAAAAAAAATGAAAAATTATACCCGATATCATTTATTTTAAGATTAGCCTATTGCATTAACAAAAAAGAAAAAAAATCTCTACTATAAAATGCTACAGGATCATTCAGCAGACCTATGAAAAAATGCAGCTTATTAAAATTCTATAATTTTTACAGTAATTTACAAAAAAAAAATACATTTCTATCAAATTGTTTACACTTAATCCCTATCAGAACTTAATTATGAGGACATCTTCTAGTTAACCAAAGAGGAACTGTATTTTTGGGTAAAAGTGCCAACAGAATAAATAGTGATCTAAGAAAATCACAAGGTAGAACTCCTAATCTGTGAAGGTAATTTGGTTAGCAATAATATATTTTTGTGAGGGAAGAGCTTACAAGATACTTCAGGAAGAAGGTAATTACCAATGTTAATAATTTTCTTGTTCTGTTCTCCAGCCATGGGTAAACTAGTTTCTTCATTTTTCATTTGTCTCCACTAGAAACAAATGAGAAATTCACAATAAACCATGGAAAAAATTAAGGCAAACAGGCTTTATTTTGCTCCTGCTTTTTGGGTGAACATACTTCATCAGTATTAAATGTTGCTATGCTCAGAGTTTCTGATCAGTATTTTAGATTTCACTGAGTTAACTTGTCATATCTCCTTGTTAAATATAAATAACAACAAAAGCAATATGCTGTTGTTAACCACTAGTATTTTAATATATGATTATTAATAACACCAAAGACCACCATATGAAGTCTTTTCTTACTACAGCAGCTGTATAATCTTCCATAGTTAAATAACATGAGTTGGTGGAGTCACTAGGGGAAATGATGTAGGATGACTTCACAGGAAAAGATATTTAGGCCTTGAAGACCTGAACACGTTTTATGATTTTTCGCTTTATGTATTTCACAAGAAAGGGTATTAAATCTTAGTGTCACTATGGCTAGCACCTAGTAATTCTATATTTTTTTTTAATTACAGCATTTCTTCAACCTGATGTATTGCCAGTTAACAGTTAATTTTCCAACCTGCTCTTACTCCAACAAGTCATAATTGCCTACTACTCAGAGCTCTTTACACAGGATCCACAATAAACTTTTTCCTTATAATTAACTACTTCAGGGGAAGGTCTTTTTCAGAATGTTTTGAGAACTATTTCTTGTCCTCCTTCTGCATTTTACAACTACTAAAAGGGCCCAAGAAACAGCCTATCATCTTTCCATGCATGCTTAAGACTTTGAAGAAGATACTAGTTCCAGGCAAAATATTTCCCTTCTTTATTATCAAGGTGTACCTTATGTATACCTGTTGTTGTCTGCCTTTCTATAAATCAGTAGAGCTTGTAAACTAATATAAGGAGTCTCTTTAATGACCTTTTCACTTAAAAACAAAGGTTTTCAGGAAAAAAGATTAAAAATTATAGTAAAAAAGTATTTTGATCTATTTTTTCTGAAAAAAAATCTGTTTTGGAAATCTAGAAAAAAATTTTGAAAAATGCTTAGACATTCTGTCTTTTTTTTTTCCTCAATTGCTGTATATGAATTTTGTAAATCTTATTGATACAATCTACCTATATGTCCTGTAATCTTTTCATTACAACTCATAACTAAAAAATTTGTAGTTTCAAAGTATCATATAAGTAATTTTGTGTGGGACTGCTCTTCATCCACAGTACTTCCTTTATTTTTTGGGTTTTTTTTTTAATATATTTAGCTAGTTAGTTAGTTAATTCTTTTGCCAAAACCTCTCTGTTTTCCTTTCCAACTACAATCCCTATGAAACTTTCAAGATAGTCATATGCTAAGAGTGGAATGAATGCAGTTTTGCAGTCATGTTCATGATGGTTTATCTTTCTAAAAACATTCCTGAGAGCAAGACTTGCTAACATAAAAAGCTCAAGAAAAGATAATCATGACTATCACAAAGAGAATCAGAAATGTCAGCAAATTTACAGTTTTTACTTAATGAAGTGATAGCCTTTTCCTTCAGCAACTACTGATTTTCTCCAGCTGCTCAACACTTACTCAGATAGATGCTACATTTTCAATATACCTTTCTTTCCTTGTTTTGCTATGATTGTCTTGGTTGCTTCAGCGTGTTCTTGTCATGTGCAACCCACTTCTGTCTGAACCCACTGAGGGATTTAAGAATATTTGTGAAAATTTTAGAATGCATATTCACCATTTAAGGATTACTAATATTTCTGAAACACTCAATTCACTGTTATGTACCAGTAGGCATTTGACATCTCAAGGCATATGAGCTCCTGAAGGTGGGAAGGGTACGCTCCCAGAATGAGACTCCAAGTCCTTTCACAGATCCTCTGCTTTGAGTCTTATTAGTAGTGGGAAGGAGTGTGAGTTCAGTGAAGATGAATAAAAGGGAGAATTGGTTTCAAAGTTCTTCTGTGAGCACATATTGGTAAAAGGTTGGATATGAGCTTCTGCAATTTACTAAGAAAGGTGCTTGAGCTGAATATGCAGACACTTTCCTAAGTAGTCCTTTTTCTGAATTAGAGTGAAAATTTTGGTGATGGCAGAAGAAGCCATCACGCAGACATTTAGACACATGGATAAGATCTCCCTGAGTCTTCTTTTCTCCAGGTTGAACAGTCATAGCTCTCTCAGCCTGCCTTCATATGTGAGGTGCTCCAGTCCTTTAGTTGTTTTAGTGGACTTGTTTTTAGTGTTTTGATGGACGCTCTCCAGTATGTCCATGTCTCTCTTGTACTGAGGATCCCAGAACTGGACACAGCATCCTAAGTATGGCCTCACCAGTGCTGAGTAGAGGAGAAGGATCACCTCCCTCAACCTGTTGGAAATATTTTGCCTAATGCAGTCCAGGATACCATTAGCCTTTGTTGCAACAAGGGCACATTGCTGGTTCATGGTCAACTTTGCATTCACGAGGATCCCCAGATCCTTTACAGCAAAGTCGCTTTCCAGCAGGGTGGCTCCCAACACGTACCACTGCCTGGTACGGTTGTTCCTCTTCATTTGCAGGACTTTGCACTTCTCTGTGTTGCACTTCATGAGGTTCAGAGTATTTCCCCAGCCTGTAAAGGTCCCTCTAGAATGCAACATGACCCTCTGACCTCTCAGTCACTTCTCCCAGTTTTCTGTCATCTTCAAACTTGCTTACAGTACATTCTGGCCCATCATCCAGATTATTAATGATGTTAAACAGGACTGGACCTAGTATTGACCCATGGGGGTACTAGACTTCGTGCTACTGGTCATTCAGCCAGTTTTCAATACGCCTTCAGATTGAGCTCAAGACATGGGTACTTCAAAACAGGTATTATAATGCCAAAGTATTAATTTAGTTCTTCCTACTAGGAAAAAAAGAAGATTAAAATCACTCTTAGAGTGGCTTTATCCCAATGCACTATGCATAATATAATCTGGTCCTAAATACTCTGAAAACTGACTTTGTTGGTTTTCTTCTAGAATATCCTAAAATATTAGTTTTCTAAAATGAACTACGATCAGGGAGTCTGCAAGCTGAGTACTAACTCCCAGGATACCAAGAGCTGAGATTCATATAATTGGAGAATATACTTAAAAAGCAGAGACATAGCATCACTCTAGGGAGGAGAAATGGAAAGTAGCCTTGAACAGACTGTAAACATCAGCACTTTAGGTATTCTTATCTAATGAAACATCCTTTAAATTCTTTACATGCAATTACTTCTTCTACAAACCCTGTTTAGAGTAGAAGAGTCCCTTTCTGAAATTAAGATATTATTAATCTAACTAATAATATAGACATTTTTGTTTTGTTTTAGCTGCCAGATTAATTTGCTTTAGTTAGGATGAAGCAAATGGCAGGGGGCATTAACACCTATCAATAAATAAATTAACTATTAAGAAATTTAGACCTAAACAAACACTTAGGCATCTTAATGAACACTTGAGAAGAATTTTGACATCTTTGTCCATTATAGCAACTTTAAAACCAAATGCTGCCTGACAGTGGAGGAACAGTTCACTGGGGGATGAAAGGTATGGGGTGGAAGGGGCAGGGGGGAAGAACAGGAGGAGGACAGAAAGTTTTGTCATTTCACTGCTCCCTAACAATGAATGTCATGGATTCTGGTTTATATTTAAAGGACTATCTCTGAATTTAACAGTATCATATATATGTAAAAACTGCGTCTGAGAGCAGGACTGCTCAAAAGAGCGTCCTAGCCACAAGACTACAGCGTTGAGCTCCCATTTCTGTTTTCATTTTTGTTCTTATTAATCTTGAACCTGTGTCTCTCACATGAGACTTCCACCAGATTGAGTTGAAATCATCTCACTCTCCATTGCCAAGAGTCTCATAGGCAGCATTCCCTTGTTGGAGAACATTCCTCAATTTGTAATAAAACAAAAAAACTTAAGTCCTTTCTTGAAGTCAGCCCATAAACAGCATAGCACTAGATAACAATTTGTCTTGATTAGGTTTATTTTTATATTTAATTTTAATTACTATTTTATAATAATTTTCATATGTGCTTTTGTAGAAGCACTCATAAATATATTTTCATATTTCAACACCACTCTAAAAAGTAATTAATATTTTCTTTTTATTAAAAATTGGTGAAGTTGTAGTAAATTATTTTTGTCCCTCCTCAGCAGAAAGCTAAAGTACTGCTGAAGAAATACTAGGTGGTGCTCAGTAAGAATTTAAGCAGGAGTAAGCTGTTCCTTCCCCTTCCTTGCTAGGCTATTAAGGAGGATGCTGCTACTCCAGGGGAAATATATTTCGCTCTTTTTTTTTTCCTGAGTTTTTGGAAACATTTGGTGAATTTTCAGATTGGAGTCATATAAAACATTTAAAATTTCATGGATAAAAAGAAACTTGTAAGTGTGGATTGCAGAGACTCCGGAAGCTAAAGGTAAATTTTAAAAGTGCACTTAGTGTAACAGTAAAAACTTAACCTAGGGAAATGGGTTTTCTTTTCTTCTATACATAATAATAAAAGTAGATAGACAGAATTAAAAAAAATATTGGAAATTTTACCTCTGTTTTTTGTATGTATTTTAGTTTCAGTAAAAGAGATGTGGGGTTTTTTTCTCATTTCACCTACTAATAGCCATATTTTTTGTACTTTATTTTTTTGCAAGAGATGAGCATGTATTTCATGTGAGGCATTCACCTGATGACAAAAGATTAGAAAGGTTTCGGAGAGGTGAATAAGTATTTTTGCTCTGTGACTGCCAGTATTTAGGAAATTATATAATTAGTGTTTACTTTCACACATAATAAGCCCTAACAATACAGTAAAGCTCTGCACATTATAAAGCTAGAAATATATGCATGTATTAGTAGGAGCTTTTCTATTTTTCTGTCTCTGTAGGAAGGTAGAAGTCAGTTTGACTGCAGAGGTCAACCAATGGATAAAGCAAGAGTAAAAGAGATTACAGATAAGATAATGATCTCTTAACTGAATCAATTTAAGCCTTTTAAAACTTTCAGTTTTTCTTCAAGTAATACGCCAAGATTTCTGACCATTCAATGAATAACCAGTTTAAAAAAAATTACTCACAATATTGCAACAGGGCTGAGTCTGTTTATACTTTGAGATAATGAAGGGAGAGAGCTTTCTCACAGAGTTTTCTAGGGCACATACTGTAAAAAATTTGGTCTCCGTTATCTTTTGCTGTCAGATGCTGGAACATTTTTTAAAGCCATTCAGGTTTTCACAGTAGAAGAAACAAGAGGGGTTTGTTTTAAAGAATGATATTCTGCTTAAATCCAGATGGATTTCATGCAAAACAGAAAGAAAGAAACTTGATACAGAGAACAACAAACTTCTTATAATAATGGAAATCCCAGGAAAAAGAAAAAAAAAAGTCTTCTAGTTCCAACTGTCTAGCTAGATTTTGTAACAGAGAAAGAATTGCATTATTTCAACAGATTTCAAGGTTTACTAGGCCTCCGGTTCAAATATGGGAGATCAGTAGAGGCCAGATGATGGGCCAGACCGGGATCTGAAAGAATTTCTACCCAGGAGAGAGACAAACTGCTTAATCTTTCTGTGGTTACTGTGGCAAAAGCAGCTGAACGTGAACCTATGTTTCTCAACAGAAGGAGGACTGTGATATTAAAGCAGTCAATATCCTTTATCCCTGACCTCTCCTCATGACCAAAAAAGCACATGGATATTCATCAGAATTAATATCTGTACCTAGCAAACAGGGAATAACAGTCCACTGATGGTGGGTTGTCATTGTGGCAGTTAACGGTGTTAAGGCAACTTCATGCAATTAAGTAAAATAAGTAAATGCTTTAACTCACAGGTTTTAACTGGGTTCTAGTTTAATTCATTTAGGAAAGGAACAAATGGCAGCAATTGTGGATGATAAATGTACAATAGAAAAGACTAAAGAGAAAATAAAGACAAGTCCTACAGAGCTTTATGTTATACCTCACGCCAGGGTTTTAAATTAGTTGGTCCTGACTTTACAATGTAAGATACTATCTAACTTCAGCCTGACTTTGAGTGAACTCTATTGATGAATAGAAAAGTCCATTTTTCATTGAGAAAGTGTCTGAAAACAATCTGTTCCTTAGAGCAACACAAAAGTTATCAGAAAAAAAGAGACAGAGTCACCCGAGGTGTTTCCCCATGTGTTTTATTGCTCTGAATAACACAGAAAATTAGGATACTAATTTTTAGAATATAAGGTTTCTAATAAGTTTCTTTTAGACAAAGGAAGTTTTATTTTCTGTGATTTTTTTTCCATTATTCTCCATCTGTCTTTTCATATTGCAAGTTCCAGGGGTAAGATTTGTGCATTCATTTATATTTGTAAAACACATGGCAGTCTCTTTGCACTTAATACAAATACTAAAAGCCAACACAATATAAAATATTAGCTCTTCAGTTATATTAAATCAGAATTGTTCACTTAACTCCTCTCTGCTTTCTGTGAAGGGTACCAATTAAAGTAGCCTACAAAAAAAAAAAAAAGTATTAAATAATGAGGGGTTGATATAATCTAGACTAGTTTTACCTCAGATAATTTTTTGTTTCATGGTGTTGCACTCAGCACTTCTTCATATAACTGAAATTAAAATATAGGTTACACCAAAAAATGCACTCAAAATGAGAGGCTAGTTGAATTGTAGGCTATTTCCTTCCTTGCTACTTCCTCATAATAAAGAACATAACACAACAGTGTCCTTTTTTGGCTCCAGCTAACTTGGAAATTCATGGAGAGTATACAGAATGTTTCCTTCTAAAGTGTTTTGCTTTTTGATTTTGTTTTGTTGGTTGTTTTTTTTTTTTTTTTTAATGGTACTGTTTAAAGTATTAACTTCACAAAAAATAATCTGAATTAAATGAAAATCTAATGGAAAAAAAAAAAAAAAAAAAAAAAAAAAAAGAGGTGAGTGTGGGAGGCTGATTTCTTTCTTCTCAAGAGGAGAAAAATTCTGGTGACTTCCCTTCCAGGCTTCCAGTGAGTGTCACAGGCAAATTTTTCAGGTATGGTCTTGACAGCTTCTCAAAGGTCCTATTTTTAGAAAGAGTGAGTCACGCCTATCTTCTGAAAAAGCAAGTTATTTTAAAACACTCCTGGTTGCTGAAAATTGCTATTCTTCTTGTATATCTTAAGGGTATATTAATTGCCTCCAGATAAAGATGTATTAATTACCTACTGATAAACTCTTCTTTAAAGATGTTGAGTTCCGATAGCAAACACTTGAAGATAATTAAGAACTTAGGATAATTGAGAAATGTAGGGCACATCCACATACACTTCACGTAAGGTTACTCAAGCTAGTCCCAAAAGACAGGATATGTGTATGTCACAGCTCTATGTCACACAGGTATACTAGCTGATGTCTAGGAAGCAGTATTGCTATGTGAATATGGTATTTGCACTGGGACTAATTAGGTCACTTTACTTTCATATTGTGATTGTTTCTAGTTTCAGAGCCAGCTGGGTATATTGTTCACTATAGAAATATCCTTAAAGTTATTGTGTATACTTCCTTACATATTCATCCTGTGCGCTGAATGAATTAAGATGCTAGTTGGAAAATAGCTCACAATTGTTCATAAACCCTCATATATTTCAGTATTCTCTAGCTGGAGTTTCCTAACTTTAAATGGCTGATTTTTGCCATCTGATTTTTGAAGAGAAGGGGAAATTGAAACATATTTTTATATGTTTGTGACAACCCTCCATTCTGTGCTCTAACAAGTATTTGAACTGCAACCTTCACAGCTGAGACTGCTATTCCTTGTAGTAGGAGACAATTATTATCTCAGTAGGGAACAGACAAACAGATCATGTTTGATCATGGGGTTTGGAGAGACCTCAGCACAGGCTGACTTTCTTTCTTCAACTTCCTACAACGGAAGCTTTTGGCCAGTTGTGAGGAAATAATTTTTTGGGTTACTTTGGTGCTAGGAAAAACTGAAAGACCTCTTATAGCTTTTGCAAGAACAAGTTTTAACACATTTTACTCTGCATGCAATTTTTATTTTTTTATTTTTTTTTTTTTTCAGGAAGAAAGTTAAATGTGGGAACAGAGTAGAAGACATAGTGGAGCTATGACTAGCAGAAGACAGCGTATAGTGTTGCTTCTTAAACATAGGTGCTGCTGATCTCAGCAAGTAGTTTAAGAAATTATTCATGTTTAGGCTTGGAGCACTTTGGGGCAAGTTTCATGTTTTCTGATACATTATTACAGTACCTAAATGTTGTTGCTAGTCATTGCAGCAGCATATAGGACAAAAAATAATTAATGTATTAGTAAAAATATTACACAGTATTTTGTTCAGAAGAGGGATTGTTCAGGGGTATTATGCAAGCTTTTTCCCATGCTGTAGTTTAGAATTTTAGCCCTCAATAAGTTTCCTGAAGAAAAACAGAAGATAAAAATATTTTTTTCATAAATATGCATTTCCTTGTTACGGAGTTATCATGAAACACTGAATTTTTGTATCTCCCATGATTGAAGTATGAGTAATTGCACATGTAATTGAACTGCCAGATATAATTTCTCTGATTAGGAATGTACAGATTTCAGTTTGGTTTTCTAGCTTGAAACTGATCTAACATCATAGATTTGTATGTTAATATGATCTATTGAGATAGATTTCCATTGGTTTCTTTGTGAAAAACAAAGTCAAGCAATTCACAAACACTTAATTCTGTTAAAGATTAATTCCATTAAAATGTCGTTGTGGTTCTGAAGTGATAAATGTGACAGCAGTGAGCTTGATTCATGCCTGGGATACACTGAATTTTGCAAGTCACATCTTTGAGGGCAGATCTTTCAGATAGGGAAATTTTATCTGGATGTGTGCTACAACCACACAAAGCACATATGATTTCAGGAAACTGGAACCAACCTATTCGGTATTAAACTGCCAGGATGTCTGACTACACATTAAAGCTGTCAGAATACTATGTAAATTTTAAAAAAGACAGCAACAAGATTACTGTTTATTTTCTCCCGAACCCATCTTTAGCAACTGTTTGCATCACTCTCGACCTCTACTTGTCATGCAGACTTCATGACTTAAAGATTTTTTTCCTCAAAGTCATTATTTTCATCATTCCTGGATGGCTTGTTTAGCCCCTGTTTCACAAGACGCAGTACAGGAAAACTGGAGATGTTTGGTACAGCACTCACATCACCCCAGACCTCTAGAAGCAGCAAGAGGGAGTTAAAGGCATGAAATGAGTACCCAGTGCAACATGAGATTTAGCCAGTTATCTTTAATATCTTAAACTCTACAAGCTGAGAAGGAAAATAATTCTATTAGCAAAAATCCCTTTCTAAAATCCTGCTTTCTAGTGGAGAAATCACAAGACAAAAGAATACAAGAGTCTATTTGAGCTTTTAAAGTAAGCTAGAAAATTAAAAATAACACTCCTGTCACAATCAACAGTAAAGTTTTCCAGTACAGTTCAGACCTGCTTGATAAGTTATGAAAGCTGTTACTGAAATTAGAAATATCATTGGGTTTTTTTTCTGAATTGAGGTGTAATAACATAGAAGTTCTTCTAGAACACCTGTATTCTTCTAAGTACAACCAATATAAGACGCATATAAACTCTGAAAAGGATACTTGCAAGATAAGTTTAATTCACCTAATACACTTCCAATCCATCACCTAAATGGTTCAGATATTTTCAGTATGTTAAATGTAAATAAGTGAGGCAGGGTTCATAAATTCAACATATTGCTTTGTTGCCTGTGAAGTTGTACTGATTTTCCAGTTGAAGCTATTATAACGTTGTCATTTCTTTAATAAATCTTTTTATTAATTTTGATGCATATAAATATACAAAAGTAATAAATATGAACAAATAGCATGAAAAGAGAATAATACTGAAGAAAATGCAAATTGTGTTGGTTCATAATGCCAACAATAATCTCCATTTCTAGAGCACATTCCACTCAGTTGTCTCCAAACATCCTGCAAATATTAGATAATTTCAAGGCTTCTGTGAGAAGAGGAAATATTAGCATCTCCATTTAAATTGTTTTCAATTTTTAAGTGCCTGCTAATTTGGGATAACTATTTGGAGAAGAGGGTGGTTAAAGAAGGAGAAGACTACAAATACAAAATTCTGAAAAATTATTAATAAAAATTCCTTTTTTGGTCATCGATTTCCTTAAGGATTTCCTGGGTCTTAGAGAGAAGCAAAGAATTTAACCTTAAGTGTATGTCAGGAAATAATATAGTCCAGGACTACTAATTTTCAGCCCCATTTTCCATCTATCAAATCACCCTGTCCTTGTGTTCTTGTTAGGGTAACAGTAACAGCAGATCAAATTCTGCTATTCTGCCTGCCAGTATGACACCTTACCCCTTAAGGACATCCACTGTTTGCAGCCTCAGTCACTCTGTGCTATTTGTAGTAGTGCTACTTGTCCAAGGAAGCTCCTTCTGCACTATTAAGACAGCCTCATTCTGCCACCATGAATGAGACATGTTGTCCTCCCTCTGTCTTCTCAGATTCGATAGAAATTTTTCAAATCTTCTTTATTTTAGGTTTAACACTGTATTAAAAACAATATGCATAACAAAACTATAATGTTATTTATATGTCTTGAAAGGGACATTCAGAGATTCTGCTAAAATTTCCTCTTTGTGCAAATTATTTTTCTGGAGAATAATGACATTTTAAATTATCAAAACAATTATCTCAACAGACATATTAACAGAGATAAATTTATTTTAAGAAATTAAAAAAAAAAAAACAAAAACAGAAAAAAAAAAGGAAAATAGGAGGTACTTAGAGTGCTGAATTTGTAACTGCTAACTATGTACCACATCAGCAGACAGGATATAAAACTGATCCAGCAGTTATTTCAAGACTGTGTAACCCAAATCTGCATTACGATGTTGGGGAAATGTCCTCGTTTCAAGAAATTAAACGAGCCTTAATCATTTCAATTCATCAGTCTCATGATTTGTTCATATGATTTCACTAAGTAGTTCGATACATTGTTTAAGAATATTCTGCTAAATAAGTAATATTTACAAGAATTTCTTTCCATCCCCGCAGGGATAATAGAACATTATAACAGTTCCCTCACAGAGAAAGCTCTCAATTTTAGCTCTTATTCTGTTAAATCTAAAAATCAAACTTGCTTTTCTAGCAGCCCTGACACATTTAATCACTGTAGATAAAACAAAGGAGTGAAAAATGACAAGGAAAAATTGAGGGATACTGGTAATGCTAGAGAGGACACTAAAATCTCTAGAAGAGGACCTGGAGTAGGAAACCTCTGTACAGGCTGTCTCACAAATTTTGCCAGGATTTTGACTTTTTATAGATAATTTTGGGTTTTGTCCTGAGATCTCATGTATCTTCTCCAATGCCCAGAGGGCTCTGGGAGCTCTGCAGAAAGTCAGAATAAGACATGCAGATAGAGATTCTGGATTCTGGTGCGTTCTCCTTTACCTGCTCTCCTTTGCTTGGCTCAGTCACAGTACATAATATTGCTTCAGAGTCATAACCTTTCACAAAACTTATTTTGGGGTAATGATAATGGATCACACAAGATGTAAATATTACAAAGAGCCCCTTTCAATACTGATACCTACATGCTCATGCATAAAAACTCCTTGTCGCTGATTGATGATGGCTGCTAAATATGACGGATCACGACTTTCTAGCTCATTTGTTTCCTTTTCTTTCATAGAAGATCTGATTATCTACTATGAATTTTACCTAAATAAAGATTGTGTGTGGAACAGATTTTGCGCCTTTAATTACAAAGAAGAGTTAGTTGTTCTACCAGCCTCCCCCTCTGTTGCACGCTGATTCCACACAGCCCTTACAGAAAAAGGGGCACCTGCAAAACAGGACTGCAAAAAGCAAGGCAAACCTGGGAGAGGACCTGTTGTAAATGTGTAGCCTCGGTGGGTCTGTGGAGGTTTTCTGACAGGCTTTTGAGTCCAGAGTGCTGGGTTCAAGTGTGCTTGTTGGGAGATCCTGATTGCAAACCCCAATTTTTAGAAGGTAAGTGGGTGCTTCATAATTTGGGGCTCTGAACTGCCTTACCTCTGGGCCCTCTGACTGCAGGGGTGAAAGGTCTGGCTTCAGTTATGAAAAGAGAGGGTTTTTTGCCAAATTTTCTAACCCAAGTACCTGCATTGTTACATGCTTAGTGCTGACATGCAAATACTGATGCTCATACATATGGATGAATATGTCAGCGTCGGTCTTCAGCCGTGGATAGCTGTATGCTTGACTGGCATGTGTGTTACTGATTACTTGATTCTTGGATTCCAAAGATTTTTTGAGACAGCTGAAACCCCAATTTTTTGCATTTTGTTTATTTAATGAAATATCAAAAAAAAAGAAGAGAAGGCGAAGGTTGATTTAAGTTTGGAGTTTTGTTTTTCAAGGGTTTTTTTGTTTTTTTTTTTTTTTTTCCTTTGGCTTTGGTGTTTTCTCTTAAGCTGTGTTTCAGCTTGCAGCAAGTGGTTGGCCACCCCTACCCTTCTGGTTCCTTGCTTTCTTTTACACTCTTCCAGAACATGTTTCATGCCTTCCCTCTTTCTTGTTTAGACTAAATTAGCCAATGAACAACCTGACCCAGCTGCTTAGCTGTTCCCTGATCTGCATTTTACTTCTTAATGAGCTCAGAGTGACAAGCTATTTAGGCTGCTCGTTCCAGCATCAGCTCTGACTCCATCTGTAACTTTAGTGCCACTTCTTTGTCAGCAATGCCAATTACAAATGTGTGCCTTTCTAATTTACAGCACTCTAGTTATAACGCCCACGCTGTGCTCCGTGTGTTCTCTCTTTGCTTCTACTGTTTGCAGTCACCTGAGCAGACCTTCAGATTGTCAGAGCAAGGGTCTGCTACACGGCCAGCATTGATCAGCTATCTATAGCACCGTATACAATTTGGCACTGCATAGATCATTTGCTCCCTTTCATCTAATCTGAATTTGGAAAGCTCCGTCAGTTCACACAGGGTTCTATGAACCTGTCTGTGCACTGATCCTTCTGTGAACTGGCAATCCTGGAGCAAATGTGTTCCCTCGCATATGATACCGCAATATGGGAAAAAGAATGACTTACTATGCATCTGTAGGGCTATATTATATTTTTCTTGGCCTCCCCCACCTTCATCTGCAGAAAAATCTTAAATATGTTCCTCTTTTGCCCATGAGCAATAATGAGGACTTGATCCATCTCTTTGTGTTTTGTTAAAAATGCAGAACATCCTGAAGTCTCTGCTTGGGTTAAGTACAATAGCAGCAAGCAGTTTCCATTTCCACTGGTTTATCATTTGGTCTACTGAGCAGATGAAAATGAATCTGCAACTTTTCTGTTGCTGTTGCTGCTGGGTGTGCATCCTCTTTTGAACAGTTGGTCTTCTCAGGAGCACAACTCATATCTAGAAAGATGTTTAAGGGGATACTAAAGGAAGCAATCTGTTTGGCTCATTAGTTTCTCAAAGACATAGTTCCTCAGACTTAACGCCCGGTATATTTTAAATTAATTAAAAGAGATAACTACTTCACATTGTTCATAATCTACTTTGGTTTTTTCCACTTCATCATGATCCTGTTGCTGTTCCAATTAGTTGAATGCATAAAGACCATCATTACCTCTAACCATGCTGGATAATACACAAACGGATTTAGACCGTGTGGTTTCAAGTGATGCCTCACTGTGAGTGTCTTTCCTTCTGCTAAATTTTTTGCTCCCTGTTTGGAGCATGTCTCAAAAAATGTGGAATACCTTCAACTTTTGTAAGCAGTGTGAGGAATGGAAAGATATCTATTAAGGCAGGACAACAGGCTTCTGAGAGTTAACAGGCTACATTATTTTTGTCAGAACCCATGTGCTACTTTCAGTTGAAACGAGTGTGTATCAGCCAAGGTGTTGCTGAAATGAGTAAACCTTTTTTCTCCCATGGACAGTGGAAGTAGAATTTCACTATATGTCTTGTATTCACATATATAACAGACAGAAACTGTAAACCAGAAATTCTTCTACTGGAAAGCTGAGATACTGTAAAGCTATCCATGTAGGCTGCTGAGTTCAAACAGTCCCATTTTACAAGGCTGTGTATGGATTGATTTTGAATCATTTATGATCTGTTTCTACTAACCATTTGGCTAAAATTCAATTTTGCAGAAGAACAAAACAGTGATGGACAAACTGCTCATTCTTTAAAGTTTCATGAACAGCTGATAACTAAATTATGCTATTTACTTAGATTATTAAAAATGCTATAAAATTTTCAAATTTTATCAGAAAAGCTACTCAAAATGCTTCTGAAAAGGGAAGGTATCTTTGGGAAGATTCACGAAGGCTGACATACACAACTAGCATAGTGGAGGTACTGCACAGCAGATCTGGTTTCTTGTATTAAACAAGTATAGAAAGCACAACTGATGTTGATAGCCAAACCTGTGACCTTTAATTTTTAATACTGCAGGATTTAGGTTTTTTATCTCTTTGTGGAAGATTCCTCACAGAAAGGCCAGAAAAGCTGGGAAAAATATGGTCATAGTTCTAAAATGAAACCATTAGAATTGTTGTTTGTGCCTCAAGAAATTAGAATTATTTCTGTTTTGAGTAGCTCAAGCTTGTTTGAAACAGAAGAATTACAAATGTTTTAGTCTACTTTCCACATGAGAGGTGGTGTTGATGTTTGTAAGTCTTGCAGTTAAATAACTTTTAAATTATTGTGAAACTCTACTTATATGTAAGGAGTAGAACCTCTCTTTGTCTCTACCTTGTCTACTGCTAACAATAATGAAACTATTTTAGAGGAATTATGTTAGGTGCAATAAGGAGATGTAACTCTGATCACAGTCCGGTTTTTGCTGTTGACCTCCTCCTCTGTCTCTCCATCGTTTTTTTAGGGAACATGCTTGGGGGAGTGCCAAAAGGACAAGTGTAGGGATGTACGGATTGTGTTGCAGCCTGGCTATTCTTCAGCTGGTATAACTGCTACAGGGCATGATTACAAGCTGGCAGAACTTAGGGTAGCCCTAAAGCTACTCAAAAGTGCACTGGATCTGAAGAGTCCCCAGATGGCCCTGGGAGCTAGGACTGCCTTTGTCACCATCTTCCATTCCTGCACTGAGAACACTTTAGGCAAAGTAGGAAAATCTGGCAAGTGAACAAATCTGAAGAGTTATGAAAGTGTCATTTTTAAGTAGTAACTTTTAAGATGTATAGGATCAAGATTTCCTCATTAATTTCCATTGATATTACATCAGCTAAAGAACTAATCTGTCAAGATGGGTCATTCTTTCCCAGCCATTTTTTTTTTTTTCCCCTAGATATTTTCTTTTTTCTTGTGGACTAAAATTAATAAATTGATACATTTTAAGTCTAGAAATCTGTATGAAAATGTTTTAGCTTAACTTCCCATATTACATAGGTCATTGAATTTCACCCTGTAATTTCTGCATTGAATCCTGTAACTTGTAGCTCAGCTAGAATTTACCTTTTAAAAAGCTATTCAATATGGATTTAAGGACTCCTACTGAAAGAGAATCTACGATGGCCCTCAATAATTTGTTCCAGTGATTAATTACCCTCAGTGTTAATATTGTGCATCTTATTTTCAATCTCTCTCTCTTTTAATCCGGCACAATTTCAGTGTGCAAAACAGGAGGTTTTTTGCAGTGTTCTATGGAGAACTGTTGAGCACCAGCCTACCTGAGCAAATATATTGTTACTCTCTTACTGCTCCTTTTCAGAGGCGACGATACATCAATAATCCTATGAAACTCCCTGAGTACTATAGACATACCTGTAGATAATAGGGGCTCAAACATGACATAAAAGCAAATCTTCACCTCCTGATGATTTCCATACACATACTTATACAAAGAAAGTAGAGGGTGATCTGTTGTGTGCATCAAAGGGGCTAAGACTGCAGGTACACTTACTCCTTGGCTTTATCAGCCTCAAGGAGGTAAGGGTGAATTCCTTCCCCTGAGTGCATGTCTGAAAATACTGTGATTATGTGGGTCAATTTGCAGAATACAGCGTTTTTCAGATTGGAATTTTTCATACATTTCCATAGAAGTTAACATAGTGATGAGGTAGCTGGAGGATAACAGCCTCTCACCTTAATTATAAAACATAAGCCATTGCTGAAAGAAAATCAAAACCTTTGCCTATTTGCAGGCTAACTGATGCTGTAAGAATAGCCAGTAGTTAAGAATTGGTTGTGTCACCTTCAGTGCAGGCTAAACTCTCCTGCTTTGAATTAAACAGTACCACTGGTGTATGTTTTTCTCTTTGCTTCTTCATCTCCAAATGTGCTTTAGTCCTAACCTAGAGGGACCACCTGTGAGCAAGAGGGTAGTTTAGTCTCCATGCTTATTCAGTCCTTGGTCTCTCTGCTGAGACTGTCAAGACAAGAATGCCAATTAGTTCAGCATTAACAAGCCTCTTTATGTGTTCTATTGGGCCTAAGAATTGACAGCGTCAATTCTGAATTTCCTTGGTTATCTGGATTTATGTTAAATTCTTGTTTCTCATGAAAATGCTCTCAAGCCCCTAGTTGGGCTGTAACTAATTGTTTCAGAATTACAAGTGGGCACAAATCAAAATCTGGTCAGGTTACCCTTGGACTTGGATACACTACCAAATCTAATCTGTACAGCTCTTGCTTAACCGTGTTTACAGTGCTCCTCTGAAATAAATTGTTTTGTCTAAAGCTGTGAAAGATCCTATTTTTATATTGGTGGCTGTGCATGGGTCTGGTACAGAAGTAAAGAGTAGAATGTGAAGCAAACCTGTTCAGGGACAAATTCTGAAAATGGAAAGTGTTTTAAATCCATGTTCTATATAGACTTCTTTGTGCATTTGGGTTCATATCAGCCCACGACTGTAAAAGTACTGTAAGTGCTGACTGCTTATGGACTGTATACGGACATTGTGCTTTCTCCTGTATTAGCCTACACACTTAGGAAGAGACTTGGGTAAACTCCAGAAAATTATGCTGTCTTACTTTGTAGTTCTCCTTCTTGTGTCTTCTTAAAACCCTCTGTCATGAGGACTGCAAAGAAAAAAGCTGGCAATGATTAAACTACTCTATTGCTGAGATACAGCGACCTATCTTAGTTTCCTGTATTTGCTCATTCCTTCCCTGTGCCAGTCCCTCTTATTGAACTCTTTTTACTAGATGTGGAAGGACTGATATTTTTGTGCCTGTTTGTGCAAGAGTCCGACCCCCCTGGGGTACAGGTTTGTGGTGTAGAGCCCTATGCTTCACAGTCACACCAATATGCAATAATCTATAAGCACCTGCAAAAAAGGCAAAATTAGAGAGATTGTTTCTAACTCTGCTTTTTCATGGGCTGTACAGCAGTAGTCAGCATGCCTGAAAAATATCTCCATTCTTGTTGTTTATAGCCCTGTTGCATTAGTCAGCTTCCTTTAATAAATCAGATACAAGTTGTGGCATGTTGTTAATTCGATCACTAATAACCTGCTCAAATTGCAAATCTATGTCAGCAGGTTGGTGTTGATTAAGTTGTAGTCACTGCTAACATATTGTTTTAAATGACTGATAAATTTTATTTGCTGCGGTGATAGACTGCCTGCTCTGTTGAGGGTTTGGTGGGGTTTTTTTGTTCTCTCTTTTTTTTTCCCCTACCCTTGTAAGCTTAGGAAAAATGACACAAATGGCCCTGAGGTGGTCCTCTATAGGCCTTTCTCTTCCTCTGTTTGCTGCAAAGAGAGCTGGTAGCCACTAGAGGGGAGGAGACTGCCGGCTTTCCTGAGTGCTTCCCACTAGAGCTTGAAGGTGCAGGAGCTGTCACAAGACTGGTTGCCCAACGAAATGGTTTAAAATATGTTATGAAGGTTAGTAAAAAAAAAAAAAAAAGCTTCCCCCCCTGCCCCCACTCCCCTTAATGCATTTGAAATATTAATTTCTCAGCACATCGGCTCTCTTTGAAGTGTTATTGTTTCAGGTGATATCTGGGGGAGGGAAAAAACCTACGGTAGCAAACATTTAAAATGCTACGGCTGAAGGTAATGTGTTAAATCTTTCAAAGTAAATGTTTTATTTTCTACGCAAGGATACTGTCAAATTAGGGTGTGGTCTAGGAATAGTAAACATTTGTTTCCTAAGTGAAATGATAAGTTTTTATTATATGCGTTTGAAGTTTCCAACCATCCTTGTCCATTCCCCCCTTCCCCCTTCTGAACTATTGATGCTAAAGAAATGATTAAACTAGTAAAAAAACTTAAGCATCATTCTTACAAACTTCTTGAAGCATATAGTCTGTGTTATATATAACCAAATCTTAGCTAGAATAGTAGAAATACTAAATTTATAATCTATAGATAGATACATATATTTTTCTGTCTTTATGTATACAGTCTGACCTTTTTATTTTATTTTTTAAAACAGAGTAAAATTCTTGGTATTGTTAAAGAGCTATAATGTAGAACTGTAGCTTGTTACACTTACTCTCCTGAGTGTAATTGCACTAAGATCATTCAGTTTCCATTTGGAAAGCCAGTGGCAATTACTGGAATACAATGTATCATGCATTTGCTCACTGGATATAAAACGTATATACTAATTCGCAATAAAATGTAACAGCTGTCAGTGCATTTTCTGCTCTGTTACTTCAATAAATTGGAACTCTGACTAGAAAATGGGAATATTGCATTTTTACACACTCCGTAATGTGTTTGCTTTTTGCAAATACAATTTATTTTTTTCATGACAAAAATTGTGGTTTGTTATTACTGCTAGTGGATAAATATTCTTATATCAGAATGAATTACACATGGTATCTGTAAAGAAGTAGTAATATTTTCTTCTTTTTATTGTAGCCTGTCTCCAGTAAACAAAATGCACTTAACCTACTTCTGTCACATACTGGGTATATTTTTTCTTAGCATTGCAATGGATGGGGGATGGGGGAATTTATTTTACCCTACCTTTGCAGGTATTTGGATAACTGGTTAACATTTTGTAGGAGACCATTATTTCCCTCTTGGATTTATTTTTATTTTTGTAAACCTATATATAGGTAAATAGTTCTGTGAGACAGTTATTAACCATGATTCCTCACATTATGAACTAGTGCATGAGTTTTATTTAAGATAAAATGCCTGCACATTTGTGTAATTTTGTTACTTGAGGTCAGACTTTTCACAGATAATTAGCCTTTTACACACTGTGAAATCAACCTGCATTGGTTATTTGGCTAGACTCTTTGCTTCTGTTCTTTATTTCCCAGAAGGTTAACGTGCTGAAAATCTAGCTGCAAGCACATAGTACTGACTCTTTGTGTTGCTAATTATCCTGTTGCATAATTATTAATATCAGGAGCAGGAAGAGGAAACAAGCACACCAAATAGTCGTGAATGCTAGTGTTCTGGCAGGAAGCTAGTCCTGCATTAATAAAATGTGCCTGTGCCAATATCACAGAAGATAGGAGCATTCCTTGTTAAGGATCATTTATTAACTGAGATCATCTTTTAGTTCGCCTTGGGGTAATGACTAATGTCAATGGCAAATTTCACAGTTGTCTAGAGAAATGAATTAAATTTGTAATAAAAAGCCCTTCGGCTTGTTGTACATGTTCATTTATTGGAGTAGTTGAACTAGGAGAACTGTAAGGCAACCAAGAACATCGGCTTAATTTTCCTTACATATAATACTGACCTTTAGCTTCATATTGAAAAAGTTACCTATTATAGACTGGTAAATTAAATGAGAAGTTCCTCTAATGCAAAATAAACTAAGTGACTGAGCTAAGTTAAACGGCCCTTGAGCTTATGAGTTTTTTGGCAGAAACAAAATCTTTTTTCTTCTACATCTGTTCTGTGCAAGCCTTCTGAAGGTGGTTTGATGTCTAATCAGTAAGACAAAGCAATGCAAAGTGAGATGCTGAGAAGTCATTAGAAGCCTATCCCAAAGGATAGATACAAGGGTGATTGCAAACTTCGGATAGTACGGTAACATTGTGTATATTGAAAGTGTAGTTTTGTTTGAAAACTTTCAAATGTTCTCTATATGTCTTCTTTTCTCTAAACTCAAAGCAACCTGCATTAATTTATATGAACGGTTGGTTGTCATTGTTTTGGTTTTTTTTGTTTTTGTTTTTTTTTTTTTAATTTATATGTGTATTAAAAACCAGAAACAAGTATCAAAATATTGTCACTGCAGGGAATAAATATGAAATTGTCAGGAAAATAACAAAATGTAAGAAGAAATGTCATGCACCACAGTGCAGATGGAACATGAATTAAAATTTTCCTCTGCTCCTAGGTCAGAGGACAAGAGAGTTTGTAATTTCAGGGTATATATTTTAGTTTTGGGAAAGATAATGAGCCCTGTCCCACCAGCGATTTAATGCAGACTGTATTTAATTGTTAGTGTGGTAGGCTTCTCCCTTTCAAAGATATACCACGCCTTACTGAACACAAGAAAATTGTGGGGAAAATCCCCATGGACAGCAATAGAAAAATACAGCCGTTATTAAAAAAAAAAAAAAAATGGATGTGGGAATATATTTACTTTGCCATCAACACCGAGTTGGCCTCAGGATGTGCTTGTATGGTGAACCCCCAAATCATACTGAGGTGCTTGGAAAACCGACAAAATAAATACAAGAGTGCTGTTTTACTCTGCATGTTTGTCAAAACTCATGACAGAATTCTATGTTTTCAAAGTCACCTTTGTGTTGTCTATAAATTCTTCATTTAATTCTTTGTAGTAAGTGTTTTTGTGTCATCTGGTGGTAAAATCCTGAGCTTATTTTAGTAAAATTTAATATGACAGTCATTTATTTACACTTAAGGATCCTGATGTTCTGAAAGTTTTGTAGATGTTCAATTCTCTGTCTGTACTACGCAATAGCAAAACATAACTTCTGGAACTTTGGTAAGAAGCTCCATATTTTAATGGATACTTTCCCTATAAAATACTCTTTTAAATAGTTTGTCAGGTGAATAAAAGGAAATTCTTATTATATCTGACAAGACTTAGCAAGAAATTTGGAGCGACTAGTAAAATCGTGAAAACGCAAATGTCAGTACAAATTCTTAACAGCTCCCAGGGCAAACCGTAGGTTGTTAACAGAGATACGGACATAGGAATTTTTTAAGGAATTTTGGCAACTCTTGTCTACATTATTGTTGTGTGACTCAACTCAGGAATTAATTATTTCAAATGTAAAATTAGCCTGTGTAGAAAAGTATATAGTTAAGTATAATATCCAAAGATTGTAATATATCCACAGGGAGTCAGTGTTGCTGGGGGTCTTTTTTGTACCAGTCAGCTAATGGACCCAAACTAGGGAGGCAGAAAATAGTGAGTTAAATGCAGAGGTACAAAGCTGTTAATGGTTACTGTTTATTTTTTCTGACAGGGAAGGTCAACTTTAATTTTGCATCTGTCACATGTCTGAATTCTAATGTATCATCTTAGCAGCTTTTAAGAATATTCCAGAGATGGTTACCAGAAAATAATGCAGAAATGAAGCATGGTAGTATTCAAAATTGGAGGAGGGAAACAGTGGGTTTACATTGTCTTTCAGTATAAATAATTGCTAAGCTTAGTGGGACAACTGCCTTTCTTTAAATTCCAGATATATGTTCATTGTGCAAACAGGATGGTAATTAATTGAAGAGAAACTGTTGTCTACATGGCTCTGAGTAAAATCTAAAACTTTATCTTTTACTTTATTTTTAAATCCAGAAAATTATTTTAGAATACCTGTTTCTTAAGCAGTAAAAAAGGGGGTTGTTGAGCCGAATGTAGTGAAATTGCATTTTCTAGCTAGCAAGAAGGTACAGTAGCAAGAGACTTTCATTTCAAATGGCTCCTCTAAAATCCAGCCATTGAAAGTTGTGAATATGGTTAGCAAGCCTTGTGTTTTAAAAATAAATATTCTAATGCCTGCTTATAATGTGGGCTTGGATATGTGTAAAAAGTATGTTATACATTCAGTTTGCAGTATGTTGACTTAAGGTAGGTTTTGGGGATTTTTTTGAAAGGAAAGAAAAAAAGTATAATCAAAGTTAGAACTTGATCTAAGCATGACAAAAAAAAAAAAATCACTAATGTTTGAGTTGGTAAGACAGTGATTGTACACAGGTACTTGCAACTGAAATATGTATTTCTCTGAAGAGAATTAGGATTTGTTACGATTAAGGAAAAGGAGAATAACCTCCACCTAATTTTCTTCCACAACTTTTTTCTGGGAGGTGCGTAATTGATAATATAAAACACTTCTTAAAAAACTCAATCAAACAATTGTCCTTTCTGCCAGGAATGTGAAAGTGTGTTATTATTATGCAATTAAATACAATGATTGAATATATATTTTCTTAAAATTCAAATGCTATCATCAGCATTAACAAAATGAGTACCTTTGGTACCTGCAGCACTTGTCAAACAGCTTCAGAAATTTTAGTGTGAGGAATACATGAAGTTTAGGCTATCCTTAAGCAAGTTAGCCAGATACAGATTTAAGCAGATAAGTTTGAAAGTATTGGCTTGCTTTTGGGCTTTTTGTATTGTTTTACTTTTTACCATTCTGTTACTCACCTTTAGGAAGAGATATTTAGTCTCTGCTCTATAAGTTTTCTGTTTACTTAAAGTAAATTTTCTACTTTTCTGCCAAGAGGTATTTTCTTTTCTGGATTTGTTTGCTTTTTAATAATTTCCCTCCCCTTTTGTATACCATAGTATTTACTTTTCACAGCCTTAGCTGACCAAGAAGTAAAGCAGCATGGGAGGGATAAAGCAGATATGGGTGGGGTTCTCTGAAACAGATTCATTTTCTCTCTGTGCATTTCTCTGCTGTGGAATAGACTTTATGCTTATTCACAGAGAGGGAGCTTAGAAATGTTTTTAGAAAATGCAGATGTGCAAAGCATTCTTAATAAGGATGGGAAAAGAGTTTGCACTCCCCTTTTAACCACTCTCTCACCTCAGCCCTTTTCAGCATGTAACCTTATTCTCTGTGGGATTACTTGGATGAAAACCAATTAGAGAACTGCTCACACAATATAAATGCATACAGATTAGTACAGATTGAACAGTACCAATGCCAACTAATCATACAGTATATAAAGTCCTAAACAATATAGATATTAAAGAATGATGGGGAAATGGACTCATATTGTTACAAAACTGAGCACAAAATGGAAGCAGCATAAAACTGTTTATTTAAATAATAAATAAAGTATAGGTTTTCTCTTCCCCTCTCCTTTTTTTTTTTTTTTTTTTTTTCCCTTTGTGGCAATCTGCCCATAGACAAACTAAGTATACCAAAGAAAATCAGCCTACATGTTTTCCTGGGTATTCCCCATGCCTTCCTTGTAACATTACTTCATTGTTGTTGTTTTTCATCCTTTAACTGCCTGTCCCCTCGATAACCTCAAATGCAGTGCTTATTCTCCAGCTGGGACGAGAATGAGAAAATGGTCTCTTCTGAGGAGGATGCTGATGCCACTACAAAGATGTCTGGGAGGGACAAACAGAGACTGTGAATGTAACTGAGTTATTTTAATGCATGGTCCCCAAGGACTGTGTGACCTGAAGGGATTTTTTTGCTGAGTGAAGCCTGCAAGAGGACGACGGCAGAACCATGAGATCAGCCATTGTTTCCCTCTGCACTAGTGTTGTCAATTTCTGACATTCCAGGGAGGGTATTTTGAGGAAAATATAGTACTTTTTTCTCTTCATGCCTGTTGACCAGCAATGGAAATGGAATGATGAGAAAATGCAAGTCTTCAGGTTTCATGGTCTCTTCATACTATTATATCTGTTCTGATGTGCCTACAGCTTTGGTCATTTTGTTTGGGTTTTTTTTACCTTTTTCCTGCTTTTTCTGTTAATATTAATAGTATTATTTTTTCCTTGTTCAGATCAGAACTAGGTTTTCTGACAAGCAATAAACCCTTCCTACCTCCCTCCTCTGATGTTTCTTTGTTATACAGAATCATGGTGAAACCCTCTGACTTTTCAAAGTAATATCGCAGACCATTTTCAGTCTGTTACTAATTAGAGCCATGTGAGGTATCTGTTATTTACTTTAATATTGAAAGGGCTTTTTAATCCTTGAAAAAAAATTTTGGCAACAGTCTTGAAATAATGTGCTAGAATTTTGAGTGGCTTGATTCATATCTTCTTCTGCACATTTATCTGACTGATCTCTTAGCTCCTGAACTAAATTGTCCACTACTATTATAGCAAAAGTGAGAGAGTAAGAAGTCTATCTAGATACAGCTACTAGCCAAAAGTGAAAGATAAAAACACCCATAAAAGAACTGAGTCATACCCATATTGGTAAAAAAACCTCAAGATACTAAAGGAAATGGAATCATTAGCAGGAGAGATTGGTGTATACGTTGGTCTTCTCCAGAGCAGCTGTCATTTTTACACCAGCAATGATTATGCATTGAATTTTACTCTGAAAACATTTACTATAGCATTCAGGAAAAAAGGCTAATTACTGTAGTAATTCTCTGTACTGTAGAGTGTCTGTCTCTAGCTTCAAAGAAGAAAGAGGAGAAATCTTTGCTACCATGGCTATTTCATAATTTTAGCTGGATTTCTGTGCTCCAATTTTAATAGAGATGTGTAAGATCCAAAATGCCTGCATTCATTAAGCTCTCACTGCTCAGTTCTGTAGCTGAAACCCAAAGCCAAATCCTTACATGTGTGCTCAGGTACTAATTACATCTGAACATGAGTATTGGATAGGCTCTTGTGCATGTGACATCAGATGATGTCTAAATGTCATCACTTCCTTAGCTGGAGTAGTCTAGTAATGATTCCTCTATCAGGAGAGAAAGTCATTTTAGAAGTGATGAAGAGAGAGAGCAAGAGCTAATGGAGAGCCTGGTATCTGAGTGGTGTGACTTGTTAGTGACACGGAGCAGGAGAGGGCAGCAGGGACCCACTGTCTAGACTGAGTTCATGTAATCCACTCCTCCCTTCATGGTTTGCTCTAGACCTAGAGATGTTGGGGACTTGATTGGCTGCTTCTTTGGTAGAACTTTTAATTTCTGACCTCAAATGAAAATACATATTCGCAAATACGAGGGACTAAGGTCGGGCTTTTGGATTTTGCCTGGAAATGGGATCACTGGGGTTACTCATGCCAAGTCTCAGTGAATTTGAAGGAGTACTGATCTTGTCTTTGGGAAATTTAGACTGGATCATTGAACTTTAAAAAGGAGTAACTTCTTATCATTAATATGAACAATTTCTCAGATTTTGCAGAAAGAGATTTATTTTCCCTCAAATGCCTTTCATTGCTGTTGCCTCATTACTGCCCAGCCCACCTTGGTCTAGCTGTAGGAAGGAATGGGCTGCCCCCATTGCATTGCTGTGGAGTGCCAAACCCCAGCTCTCCTCAAAAGGCAAAAATGTGCCTGTGCAGTTCATCTGAACGTTAAGGACACAGGAGGAGATGTTATTACTTACTATAAAAACCCACACTGTAGATGGGAAGTTTTCATCTAGAGTACTTTGCCACAGCACCTATGGTACAAAGTTAACTTAAGCATAATTTGAAACAAATTATTCCCATCTAACAAGCAGGACTATGTTATGGAGATTGTCACTGAAGATTTATTTTATTTTCCTGTCACAGATTTGTCAAGGACCAGTCAGGGAACTGAGGCATTACAAGCCCAAAGGGTTTAAAATAGGGAAAAAAACTATTAGGTCATCAACTCCTCCCTTCTGCTAGGAGAGATTTGTTACTGACAGCATAGTCTCAAGTGCCTTGTCCAGTCCAATTTTTAATGACACTTGCTGTTGTCTAGAAATTCTGGCAGGAGAAACAATGTTTTACAGAAAAAAAACCCCAATAAAACAAACAAACAAACAAAACCACAAAGAAACAAACAAACAAAAAAAACCAGTGGCAAAGATGACTAACATAGGAAATTATATGGGGGTCAGAGGCTTTATGTGAGTTTTCTGCAGTCTCAGAAAGCACTTGTGCAGAACCAGTGAAGAAAGACTGGGCCAGCTGAGGGAAGATGCCTACAGTTTTTGAACAGAAACCATAAATGATAGCAGAGCATTGATTTTTTAATAACAATTTTTATGTTGTTCTATAAAAATATATTGGTAGGAAAAAAAGTAAAGGATGGAGGGTTGCATTTGAGTGGACAAAGGAGAAAATTGGCTGCCAAGGGTAATAGAAGTACAGTGCAACACTATTTCTGTTTCAAGCACAGGAGGACGTAAGAAAGCAGCACATTGCTTACTGATTAATCTGAAAAAGTGTGCTGCATCCTGAAAACCTGCCAGAACTAACAAGACATCATGGATTAATTCCTCTTGCCAAAGAAGTAAGCATGGTTCTTGCCATTGACTTCCTTGGCGTTAGGATTTCATACAGTAGTTGAAATTTCTGTTGTGCAGCGTGGAGCCGAGAGGTCACTGGAACTTCAACTCATGAATGTGCATGCTCAGTGTTGTACTGGGAAGTGAAATGCAGGCTTCAAAGAAACAGGGAGAAGTCAAAGTCTGGGATGCTTTCTGTACAATCTCCTGACTGGGTCTCATTTCTACTAGAATGATACTAATCCGACATTTCTTATGAGTTTGCATTCCAGAGAATAATAACTTATCTGAAAGACTGTATTTTCTCTAATTCCCTTTTAATATCCTGTTCATGTTCCTGAGTGTGTAAGTAAGTAATTGATATGTTATTGTTATGTTTAGACTTCAGGGACATTTTTGAATACTATCTTCAAGGAAGTTGTGTCAGGGCATCATGTGTATTGTGAAAGAAAGGAATGCCATAGCTGACTACCTCCTGTGACCAATAAAGCTCTGTGCCATGCTCTTTCAGACTTCACTCTGTCATTGATACTGTCAGTTCCAGGCTTCCTGCTGGTCATATTTACTGTCCTAGGTTATGGAGGAGGGGAAGTAAAACTGCCCTCCAAATAGCAGAGACCTTACTTGGCAGGGATCCTGAAAAGCAGGCTGAAGGCCTTGAGTGGATTACTGGTCTATGTCTTAGTAGATGAGATGTTGCATTTTCTACTATCTGGAGCATCTATATGTGCCCTGGATACTTTTGTAACACTTACCTCAGCAACAATTTCCATTGAGATCACTCACATTCCCGGTTTTAATAATTCAGATTTAATATGGAAGGATTTACAAATATGGACTCCTAGTCAAATTGTGAAAGTGGTTCAGCAGATAAATTAATGAAAAACTCACATTTTCCATAGGTTGAGCACTCTCCAATACTAAAAAATCTGGATTAAAAAAAAAAAAAAGTTATAAACAGTAGAAATAATGTTTTTCTGAGTATAAAGTGTTTGGGAGGTCAACAACTCAATATAATTTTGCTTCATCATTTTCAAAAATCTGAAGATCCTTATTTTTCATTTATTATATTCCCCAGATAAAAATATAATAAGTTATTGTCAATTTTTATATATTTCTGGTACCCAGGGAACAGTTAAATAGAGCATTTTCATGTTAGAAAACCCAGACGTGAAAAATATATATCAAAAGAGATAATATCCTTTAACAAGCGAGGATAATGAATTTAAAAATCAAGAAGTTCTGATCCAGGATTTGTCATTCATGCTAACTTTCTGCTTCCTTTATACATTTTTCACTTACATAGCAGAAAAACTTTTTAGCAAATTTAGTCATCTGTGAACATTCCCCACCCAACCATTCATGTGAACATAAGTCCATTATATGGAAATCTATATTAAAAACAAAACAAAACAAAACAAAACCCCCAGTTTTGTTATATAACTTACTTTCTTAATAAATTGTTCAAAAGTATGAAGCCTAGGTTTGTCAGCTGTCTTGCTCAAAGCAACACAGCTGCTAGACTTGTGGGGTGGACACTGAGTAACAGAGTGTCCCTCTAACATAGTTCACCACTTGCTCTCTACTGGAAATTTAGGATGGCTTCCTTAATGGCAGTTTACAATACAGATATGAGTGAGGTCCCTAACATAGCTGAGCAGGTTTCTACCCTGAAGTCATTAATAGAATTATGGAACGAGTAAAGGCTGACTACATCTTGTTCTTACTGAAATCTGCTGCCAGAGCTTCTAGTCTTGTAAATGTCTGTACTACAGAAGAAATACTATGGGTGAGCCTGTGTCTGAGGGCAAATGAAAATACTGCTAGCAGGATTCAGCTGGCCTTAATTCAAGCCATTGCTCCCAAATGTCCAGTTATGGCCACCTACTGATCCTAGTCCAGCTGGCAGCATGCACATATAAAAGTCTCTGTGGAGATAAACAGCAATTAAATCACAGAGAAAGAGAAAGCAATTGCTGTTGAAGAAGCTAATACTGGGAAATGCCATGAAACCAAGTTTCTACTGCATGTGTAACATGATTTCTTATAGGATTCAAGCTGTCTGCACCAAAGTAGAAAACACTTATCCCCTAAGCATATTGGGGATGGGGCAGAGAGGGGGGAACAGGATTTGAGCTGGATATGATTTAAACTGTTCAAGGCCACAATGCCTGTGCTACTGTGATGGAAAGACATATGGTGCTTGCTTGAAGCAAGCCGAATACAAGCAGAGGTCAGTCTTGCACTGGTGAACAGTATCTTGTACGTGGATATACACTGCTATTGGCTAGCACAGCTTGTTTTTCTGTTGTGGACATTGTAGAATTGGGGTTACCAGAAGAAACTGTGCTCATCATTGGAGAGGTTACCCTGAAAAATGTATTTTTTTTCTGCTGCAATGATAGCATAATTTCTGTCATAGGAGCCTCGTGCCTTTGTTAAGAATTTATGTTTCACCAAAATATGATTCTACTAGACACTGCATTCTTGTGGTATTTAAAGGAAACAGAGTGGGTTAATACCCAGGAAATTCCTGCTTAGAGAATGGAATTTACTATTTTGGATATTTACATTGAAGTATTTTTTCTTCTATAAAAATGTCTATGAAGAAAAAAACATCCTGTAGTGAAATTTTATTTACTTATATAGAGGATTTTTACAGGAATTTTTTTTTTCAGCTAGTTTGATTCAGCCAGCCTTTCTGTTGGTTAGCATTTGGATTTTGTTAAAAATCAGAATTTATGTTTCTCTTTCTCATGCACTCTCTAAGTTTAACTCACATAAACCAGTAGATTGTAATTTTGTTTCCATCCTGATACAGTAAAAAATAACCTCTTAGTATTAAGATGACTTTGCTTTTTTGTAAAGATGTGGCATGCAGGTCAAAATCAATATGTATCCAAATCCTTTGTGGCAAGAAAAGATGGATAAAATGCTTTGAGACAAAATTTTAAAAACAAACACTGTAATTAGCTTTTATTTAGTCTTTTTTTTTTAAGACAATGATTTTCATTTCATATGGAAATGTAGATTTCTTCAGAGTAATTTCATGTTCTTTTTGGTTTAAAGCAACTTTTTTCCTTTGATTACTGAAATATGCAGTTCTCTCTATTTAACATGTAATACCAAATCAACATACTTCCCCCTTCCTTTTTTGCTGATGACAGTCAGCAGAAATCGTGTTCCAAAGTGCCCTGAGAACAAGGGCATTGATCTCAAGTGAGACTCTTGTGCCACCTTCCCCTTGTCACTTTCAGCTGTAATTTGTTAAGATATCATCTCTAAATTATTAAACACTTTATAAGTATAAATAATTCAGCAGTCAACAAATAAAGTGACAGCCCATTAATCAGTTTCTGTACATGTACATAGGTGGCATGCTGTGGTCTGTGTTGGGGTATGAATTCTGCTGAGGTCCATGTGCTTCTCGGCAGTGCTGCTGCTTCTCTCCTCAGGAAAAGGTTTGAGTGTGTCTTGTACATTTGTCATTTGTCTGCATGAAATCAGGCAAGTTCTTCCTAAACTCCAGGGGAGTGTCTGCAGAGAGCTTTGAGGTTTTTGTTGGACGGCACCACATTGATACAGGGTCTTTCTTTCTGTCCTGAGTTTAAACCTTCCAAAGGCTCGTCCTGACTGGGATTGCAGAGTGGCTGCAAGTGGGCATACTGCAAACTGACACGATGCTCCTGACAGCAGGACCATCTCTTTGCCATTTAGGCATTACCTGAATGAAGGAAGCAGTGTGTGAATCAGGCTGAGATTCTTGTAAGCTGCACATAAAAGGTCAGGAACTATCCTCCTCAGGATTTCAGTAAAGTTCTTGTCACACACAGGCAGCATGTGTCACTGAATGACTGCCTTGAGAACACTGTGTATTCCAAGTACAGAGTATAATTAGGGTGTGTCAACACAAAGAAGGTCTATTCCATGCTCCTGAAAAACTACCAAGAAGCCATCAGCAGGCACAAATCTACTTTTCTCCTTGGAAAATAAAAGAAATATTACTTTCGACATTGTTATCTCAATATGCCATGAATATTCTAGGTCTGTGTATGAGGATTATGCACTGTGCTTTGAAAAAAAAAAAGTATTCTCTGGTAAATGTTTAAAGAAATGCTGTGTGGATTTTTGTGTTTTTAAATCACCATATGACAAACATAAATGTACAGTGATAGTCTTTAAGCCTTCATTTTCAACACTGCTCGTGTTGCAAATCTGGATTGGCAGTAAAAAGTTTCTGCAGGAAGAATGGGAGAAATGGTTGTTTAACAGCTTTCCATTCTCATCTTGCATAGAAAGCCTGGGAAACTCTTGTTGTAAAGGAGACACTACAAAGAGGCAACTGAAATGATCCTAAGTCAAGGATCAATCCATCACATATAGGAAAAGATTATGTATGTGTCAATCTCTCTTGCTTTTTGATGCAGAACAAATGGATGTTACCCTTGGTAAATGGTTTATATGAATGCCACTGCAGCATTTTAATAGAACAGGCCAAGGACAGGGAGACCTCAGACTTCAGCACAGTCAGGGTTTCTTGCTGGATAAAGCACTAGACTGGAACTCACAAGACCTAAGTTCTGCTCTCACCAAGCTGCTAGATGACCTTGAGCAAGTCACTCTACCCCTACATAGCACCCTTATAAAACTGTGATAATGATATTGACCTTTTTTGTTACAGAACTGTGAGGTCTAGTGGTTAAAAGTCCTGCTTAAGAGCAAGGCAGTGGTGTCACCCTGTGTATAGTTGGAACTTGGATGAGACAAATTTTGGACCACATACATGCAAGTGAAGAGATTCTAAATTACACTGGTGATTTAATTTGCATAAGTGCTTGAAAAGAGAAAAGTGAGCACCTGTGATGAAGCTGGTCTAAGTAATATATAACATGTAAGCACAATGGCAGTAGCAAGAAAACAATGTGGTTCAGAAACTGAATATAAGAAATGACAAGCAACTGGCAAAGGAAAACCTTCACTAAATGGAATGCAATTCCATAGTGAAACCAGATAAACTATGCAGATTTTGTAAAAAAAAAAAAAATTAAAAAAAAGGAAATTTGTCTTACAGTGGGATCAAATTAAACGTTATTTTATGAAATTCCTCAGCTGAAGTGCTCATATGTAAATAAGGACTAGGTTCTGATCTTTCTCACAGTAAAAAAAAAAAAAAAAAAAAAAAAAATTGTCTGGTGCAAAACTTATTCACTGGGACATGGGAGTGTTTATTGCAAAGTCACTGAAGGTGGGGGAACATATCTGAGATATTACTTTTCTGACTATTAAAAGGGACTATTAAAAGGGTCAAGGGATCAAGTTTGTGGATAATGAGTGCTTTTAAGGTCTGCAAGGTTAAGACGATATGGCATCAGCTATATATAAAATGCTAGTACCGACACTCTTGAAGCAGAGCTCAAGGTGAAAGTTAAAACTGTCATGGAATAAGGTGGCTAAAAAAAGTTGCAAGGCCAATTGACTGGATCAGCAGTATGGTGGCAGTTAGAAAGACAGGCAAACTGATGATCTGCATCAATCCAAAAGACCTCAATAGCATACTAAAGTGCTTATAGTGTTCCCTGCCAACAGTCACTGAAATATTGCCAAATCAAGCGAACACAATAGTCTTTTCAGTCATGGATGCCAGAGATGGCTTCTGGCAAGTGAAACTGGATGCAGCAAACAGTTACTTGACAACTTTCTGGACCCTGTTTGGGTGCCATCAGCGGCTGACAATGCTGTACAGAACGGGAATCGCTTCAGGGGGTACCAGCAGAGATTGCACACAGCCCCTGAGGGTTGTCTGCTGCAGATATCAGTGCAGATGACATTGTTTATACTCATGTGGGAGGGCAAGGATTGAGCTACGGCCAGCCATGATCACAAATTTGCTCTGGTAGAGACATCAAGAAAGATCGGTCACAAGCAAACCTAGGAATAGCTGTACTGGCTCAGAACAAAGTTCTCTAGCCTCATGTTTCTAGTGGTGGTTGGTGGAGCAAGTCAAGAAGTACAAAAACATGCCAAGTACTCAGTGATAATCCCAAAAAATTTATTCTACACTGAAATGTGGGAAAGCAGAGACGTCTGTAGAGGAGTACACATACACACTCTTACATATTCTTACTGACATCCTCAGGACCACCAGTAGCTTCTGACAGACATTATTTCCCCCTGCAAAAGGCTTTATATTTCCTTTCCTTTCCTTTCCTTTCCTTTCCTTTCCTTTCCTTTCCTTTCCTTTCCTTTCCTTTCCTTTCCTTTCCTTTCCTTTCCTTTCCTTTCCTTTCCTTTCCTTTCCTTTCCTTTCCTTTCCTTTCCTTTCCTTTCCTTTCCTTTCCTTCCTTCCCTTCCCTTCCCTTCCCTTCCCTTCCCTTCCCTTCCCTTCCCTTCCCTTCCCTTCCCTTCCCTTCCCTTCCCTTCCCTTCCCTTCCCTTCCCTTCCCTTCCCTTCCCTTCCCTTCCCTTCCCTTCCCTTCCCTTCCCTTCCCTTCCCTTCCCTTCCCTTCCCTTCCCTTCCCTTCCCTTCCCTTCCCTTCCCTTCCCTTCCCTTCCCTTCCCTTCCCTTCCCTTCCCTTCCCTTCCCTTCCCTTCCCTTCCCTTCCCTTCCCTTCCCTTCCCTTCTCTTCTCTTCTCTTCTCTTCTCTTCTCTTCTCTTCTCTTCTCTTCTCTTCTCTTCTCTTCTCTTCTCTTCTCTTCTCTTCTCTTCTCTTCTCTTCTCTTCTCTTCTCTTCTCTTCTCTTCTCTTCTCTTCTCTTCTCTTCTCTTCTCTTCTCTTCTCTTCTCTTGAAAAATAATACTTCAATTGCCACTGTTTGAGAAGGTCTTACTACTAGTTTTGGGAGTATAGAAAGCTATTAATCAAAATCTTTTTGGCTTGTCTAAATTTTTAACTCAACTTTCTAGACTTCATTACTTTTTTCATTTGGACATTACTTCCATTTTTTAATAACTGGAATACTGATTTTTTTTTAATAACTGAGTAAAAGTTTTTTCTTTCCATGTGATAATTCTGTAATTAGACTATTGTAAAAAAATCTGTTATTTGCTCATGATAGAGTTTTTATTTTTGTTTTCTTTTTGTGTTTGTATATGAAAGCATGTGAAGGTCTTTTCATTTATTTTAATAGATCACATTATTTTTTTATTTATATTTACTGTAACATTATATCTTTTAACCATACATCGTATGAATTTTATTTTCAGATGCTCTTTCTTCAATGAATTATTTATTTTTTTTGTTGTTCTCCTAAATAAAATATAGCTTCTGCTCTGGATTCTCTTTCTACCTACCCCCAGTGTGTTGTCTAAATGGTGTTCTGCTTTGATGTTACATTTACCCACAGGGTAAACAGATTCCCCCGTTACTCTTGTGCCTTCTGCTTTGACATCAGCACCTCTGAGCTTCCTGACCATCTCACTGGCACTGCCATAGGCTTACCTGGAAGGAGAGTAGAACTATCTTCACTATTTACTTTTTCCATTTAGGAATGGAGCTGAAATTCTTCAGAATTCTGCTTTGTTTGTGGCTGTAAAAAGCGTTTTGGTCTCTTTTCACTTTAGGATTCTTTAATGTATGGAGTTACTTTTCTACACATATGCATATTTTCCTGAATATATATCATAAGGGAGACAAAAAAGGGTCTTGGTAGAAGACCTCTAAGCATTAAAGAAAACTTAAAATTAAATGAGACAAATCAGCTATAAACAACAATAATAACAAAAAAACTCTCAAACCCCAAAATATTACAGTTGGTTTTGATTATATTTTAAATAAATTTCCTCATTTTTTACAATTACCTTTTTCTTTTTTTTTTTTCTTTTTTTTTTTTTTTTTTAACCTAAAAACCCCACAACCTTATTTAATCTGTTTGCTACTGAATTCACATTGTCAGCTTCCTTGGCCCCTGTTGCACATCGAGCCAGTGCTTTCAGAGAACTATTCGTGGAGACTCCAGGATGGCTTTCCTCAGTTGTAACCACCAATTCTGAATGCAGAATCATGTAGGCTTTATTCATTTACCCCAGATACATTAACTTACATTTTTCCACTAAAGCACAACTGTCACCCTTCTGGCCACTCATTTTTGTGAAAAACTTTTGAAGGTCTTCAACATTTACACAACAATTGAACACTCAAAAAAACCCTGAAGAACATTTGGTCTATGAAGGTCTATGATAGGACGTTTTCTTCCTTTCCTTTAATAAACTTTTAATGCATAAAGCATCCTCCCTACCATTTCTGCCACAGTTTAATTTCTTTAATAATCATTGATGTCAAGGACTTTAAAAATCCACATTTCTGCTGACATTGTCAGAGAGCTGCAGTAGTTTAGTGAGGTAGTATTTTCTTTACAAAAAACAGGCTCTTTCCTGTGGAACATGTTTGTCAACAGTCTCAGCAATCTTACTTTCTCTTACTGAAGATAGAAGCCTGGTTTGGTTTGGTTTTGTTGTTTTGTTTTGTTGAGGGGTTCTTTGTTGGTTTTTTGGGTTGGTTTTTGTTGTTGTTGCTGCTGTTGTTTTACTGGAGATGGAAGTCTGACTTTCCTAAATCACTTCTTGAGACTTTAAGGGAGTTGCACTGGTAGTCTGCCAGTCTTCTGCCACAGTGGCTTTTTGTAATGTAGTTTACAGATCTTGTCCAGGAGTCCTGTAACTTCACATCTGAGTTACTTCAGAGCTCTTGGGTGAAGGCCACCCAGTTTAATGTCTTACTTCTTACATCTAATTGATCTACCTGGTCTAATAATTGCTTTAACTTAATGCTTGTTCAAGCTCTTGCATAAAAGTACAAAAATAGGAGCAAAATTATCTGTTCTGATGTCAACACAGTCCCTAATATTTAAAATGCTTGAATTCAAAATCAATAAAAAATATAAAGTTACAGACGAACTGGATTGAAGGGAAAGTTTCAGAACATTATAAAAAGAGAATTAATAATATTCACTCACCTGTAATATAAATATAATAATATAATTATTGCCTGGGAGTTACAGTCTTCACGTTTCCTATGTTCCTAATTATTGCTTTTTTGTGTATTTTGCCACACATATATCTGCCCTTGCATTAAGCAACCTTCAATGAATTTTCAGAATTGGTCTATGATTTAAATCTATATCTTATATACCTGGTTTTTATTTGAAAATTTCCCTAGGATGACAGATAAATATTTAAATTTGCCTTTTCAATGATGAAGAATAACACCTGACATGTATTTCTTTACAGAAAATGTTTAGTTTCACATCACACATCTTCCTCGTTAGGAAATGAAGAGTTAATTAATCTCTCCTTAGCTGCTCTCCATTTATAGTTCAATCAGGGAGTACATTCTACAAGAATCAAATCCAGTACAGTTCATAGACATTGCAGTAATTTTGTACCACTATATCATGCTACCAGAGGGGATATCAAGATTACAGTTTTAATGCTGAATATTGAGCACATCACAGTGAAGATGTGGGGTTCTTAATTGCTGGAGTAAGAGTGTTTATGTCTAAAATAATCTTGCAATGGAGAAAGTTCACTCAGGAACTTGTAAGGTATAGTTTATCTTTTTTTTTACTTAGACAGTAAATCTTCTGAAAAAAATATACTTTAATATGTGCTGAAGAGTCTTGGCCAATGCACATGGAGAAGGCAGGGTCATATTTTCATGATCCAACTAGGAGGCAAAGTTCTTTTTATCCAGGTCTCTTTGCTGAAATAATTGCTCAAAACAGAGGGATCTCCTGAACTATATTTCCTTCTCCTCTTGGAATGGTGTCTTAATCGTCGGTGTTGTTATCAGCATCTTATTGTAGAAAAATCTACCGCCTCATTTGTAGACCTCCTGGGAGAGCTGAACTTTCTGAAGTTTTAAGTAGCAGAGGGAATTTAACCTGTTTTGTTACAATATGTAGGTGCACACAATCCAGCATGGTTAGCTAATGGGAAAAATGCATCTTCTAGCAATTTTGCAAAAAAAAAATTCTTCGTCCCTTCAGTTTCTATGTACAAGTGCCCAAATGAGTACAGATGAGTTTGGATAGGAAAAAGTATCAACAAACTATTTCTGAGTCGTTTACTCTGGTTTTGGTGCAAGCAAAAATAAAAAATTCTGTGTTCAGTTTAGATTGAACACCTTTATTTTTTCCTATTTTAGTTGATGAACAAACAATCAGGATTCCCAACAGAGTCACATCAATCTTAATAAAGAAAGAATGTTTTGTGATTTTTGGATGAGGCTAGTGTTACCTCTGAGGGATATCTATCCAACTTACTGTGTTTTATATAAAATACAATAGTATAGTAGAATTGTAAAAGATAAGATTTTAGACTAGAGACTGGAAATCTGTCTTGGAAATTCTGTTATGAAAAAGAAGAAAAATAAAATCATTTCTATCTTGCAGAGGAAAAAAAAAAAAACTAGTAAAACGAGATTTTTTGCTTAAAAAAAAGATGAAATCTTCCCTATAATGCTTTGGGCCAAATTATTTTATTCAGTACCATTTTAATATTTCATTTTGATTTCCTTATTAACAATTTTCTTTAAAAGCAATTTCACTTTGGAAAGAAATTTTGAAATAAATATTCCATTCCAAAAATGTTAAATGGGGCACTTGGGTGTTATTGAAGTAACTAGCTTTATTTTCAAGCTGACATGCTTTAGAAATGCTGTGGTTTTTATTAAAGTTTTATGGTAAGTAGTTCAAAGCTGTGTGATTATGAATTTGTGAGTCAAGTCTGTTTCAGGGGAAATAAAATTTTCCTTAAAAGAAACAGGTGGCTGAGCACATATAGCTTGCCCTGTATTCATCAGGAACTATCCGAGTGATACATGGAACAAAGTTCAGTGTGCTGGTCTATTTCCAACTTGTGGTGAAGTTTGGTGGGTTTTTTTGAGGGATGCAGGGTTACATTCTGCATTTCAGTTATGGCAAGAGTAAATCTTCAGTAAGGACAAGATGGATGCATTCTACAGACTGTGTATAAACTGTGGGAAGCACAAATGCTAAAGATCTGTAATCCTGACGTTTGGAGTGCTACAACTCCAGGGTGCACCATGCCATGAAGCTGCTGATGGTTTAGATCTGACCTCTGGAAATGTTACATGGCTCCTGTTGCTTATTGCTTGTATTCACATAGTGCCAAAGGAACTAGAACTCTACAGTGCCAAGTAGTGCACAGAGATTGCCAAGACCATCCTCATCCTAGAGACATGGGGAAAATAGGTACAGATTCAAATAAATAACCAAATGCAAAGAAGCAGTCAGACATCAGCTACTGAGGTTGATAGTAGACCCAGTGAATACATAGAGATTCCTATGTTGCACCACAGAAGATGATTTTATGAGAACTTATAAGATGAATAATGAATCAATCTTAATATTTTTCCAGAGAAATATTCTTTAGTCTAAATGAATGACTTGGACAAAAACACATTGGTGCCTGTACTGAAATTTAACAAATGAGAGAATGGATGTTTGCATCAGTGATTTACCAGCTCTTATCTCTTAGCAGTAATTAATAAAAATTAAAAAGTAGCCCAAGGTAGGCAGTAAGGTAATCTGAGACTGTAAATTTATATTTAATGAAATAGTCAATGACATTCACAAAGAAGGATGCAAAACAAGGGAAGACTGACACTGATGAATCTGGTAGAGTGAATCTTACAGCAACGGTCTGCATTGATATGAGTAGTGTAGTGTCTAAGGCCAAAGAGAATAATGTAAGTGTAATCAAAGTTGATGCTAATGAAACCCTACTAAAAAAGTGTGATCTCCTGGCCATGCCATACAGAAGATTGACGTGGTGACAACCTGTGGCTAATAGTCAAACTCAAAGATCAAGAACGCTGATGTATACCTAGGAGGTGGAAGAGGCACCTGCATCTACAGTGGTGCTAAGACTTTGATGGCCAGGAAAGCAGATTATTCCTTTCTGAAGGAAAGGCTGCAATAGTTGTTTCTGTTGGTGTTGAAGAAGAAATCCGGGGTTGTATTATTTTGTTCTAAGTCAGCTGAACTCCAGTTTGGTTAGAAAAATGAGGTAAAACTTTGTCTAATATAAATAATCACCATACCACTTGTTTTAATGATTGTGCTCAGTCATGACTAGTTCACTGTGGACTCTTCAGCACGAGGTTTCATTTTTCATATTATTTCAGGGAAATATGTAGACACTTAAACATACTGCAGGCACTATCCAATACAAATAATAAGAACTAACCAACATCAGTACTAGAAATATAAAAGGTAATTTTCAATTAGGAAAAATATTAATCTTAGCTACTTTAAAGTAAAAAAAAAGTTTTAATATTTTTAAAAGGTTGTGTTTGTTAAAGATTATTAATTATCATCAACTACTGTTTATAGCTAATTTAAATATGACTGGTGTTTTACCATTGTAAAAGCCTCAAGCAGGTTTGGATGATAACTTAAAAAAATACAACCTTTAGGAAATATTCCACTTTGTATATATTTAGAGATTTAAAATGAGACAGCATGCTATTTCAGACAGGAATAAAATTAGAAGCATCATCTAATGAGATGTTAAGTGTTATGGTTTTTTTAATGTCTTATTTATTGAAAACTTTTGCCAGATTATCTAACACTCAAAATAAATGAAAGATAACAGTTTATTAAGAATATTACTGTTGTGCTTGAGGAATAGGTTTTGCATGTCAAGAACGAGAAATCATACATACAACTTTCACTTTATTCTGCATCAGTAAAACTGTGCTTCGTAATAAAAATTATATACAGAAGATAATCTGAACTTAACTATAATATTCTTTTGCTAGGAACTGAGAGCAATTCGGACAGATAAAAGTTGTGAGACAGAAGGTGCAAAAAAAAAAAAAGGACAAAATTATCCAAATAATAAGCAGCAAATTATGGAAAGAACCCAGAGATTTCATCTGATCTTGGCTAGAGAACATCTTCAACTGAAAGCTAGTGACACTTCCTGGACAAAAGTAGGGATATATAAGTAACTGAGAGATTAAAAATTGGAGGATCACTTTTTGACCTAAACTATAGCTGAAGCAAAGCATAACTTTGTGCATGCATGTGTTTTGGTGGTTGCTTTCAACCTTCAGAAAGCCTGATGTCACAGCCTGAGACTGTGCATAGTCTGTACCAACTTCTTTGGGCCCACACCTGTCTGCTTTTACACCAACAGAACACTTACTGCAAGTACCACAGTGGAGACTACAGGCCTGTGCTGTTATATTTTAAAATATATGAAAAAAAAAAAAAAAAAAAGGTGGGGGTGGGGGGCAGGGATTGAAATAGAGATAATGTTTTTCAGCCAGTGGTAGCAGTTTATTGTTGCTCAAAGATAAAGTTTGTCTGAACATATGACTAACCACATGGGATTGAGTTAGTTATCCACAAGAAACCACAGCTGAGTGACTTTTTATTCCTTATAGGAAAACATTAAAATAAGACATGTGCAGCCAAATTCTGTAGTAAGTCCATCTGCAGATTTTTTCTTGCTATTTCTCCTTATTTTATAACAAGAGATGTCTTCATGACTCAAAGAAATTTGAAAGAGTAATTATCAGTTATTGCTTAAAGTACATTGAAATGGAAAAAAAACCACAATTGCCACAAAATATAATCAGTTAAGTAAAATTATTACCCAACTATTAAGATTCAGGGTATTCATGACAACTCTAGTAGTCATGTGAAAATCTAGCCTGCAGGAAGGAGAAAGAAAGGATCTCAAGTATTAAAAAACTTTAAGAACAAAAACCTTTAGTTGGCAACAAAAGGTATATCGTTACTGTGCCATACATCTTTGTACAACATGCATAGCAGCCCAGTGCCATGCAGAATAGAGGAGTGCAAACTTTGTCCTTGATGTTTACACTTGCAAGGGCAGAGTGGTTAGCAGAAACAAATGGCTATATCCTGTAATCAATAATTACCAACTGAGGAAGCTGAATGTAATCACTGAACAAAACGGTTATTTAATCAGAAGTATTACTATGTATTATTCAATATTTAAAGTGCATTGAGTATTTACTTTGCTATTTGGGACTTACAGAGTTGTAAACCAGTTTTTACTCAAAAAAATTCTGACAATCAGTAATTTTCGAGGGTCCCTGAAATCAAGGTGGGCATTTGGACTTGAAGATGCCTCTAAACTGGTTTCTTCATACCACCTACCTGCCAGCAGCTTCATTTTTTGAGGTAAAAATAAATGTCTGATTCATTATGTTTCAGACTTACTCTTCATTTTCAAAGCTGCAGGTTGCTCTAACAACAGATATTTTGTCATATTACCTTTTAGTTTTTATTTATTAGAAATCAATTTCAGCTCAAGTAATCACTGTTGTTGGGGTCTTTTGCATGATGATGTACTGCCTGTGGGCCTCTCTCCTGATACCTGTCATGTTTTAGTTTTAACTCTCAGGCAATGTTTAACTCATTTAATTGCAAAAATTACACTTTAAAATGTGTGGCAGTAACAACTACATTTTTGCCCTGGGTTTTTCAGGAGCAAACAAATCAGCACCCTGAGCACCTAGGGTGGTGAGTAGTATGTGAAGGCAAATATTGGATGAAAGACTGTAAGCTTCAAAGTGATTCTTTGGGATGGTAGCACTGATTATTGTTTCATGAGAAACTTAGGACACTGAGGTAGGGATTTGCTTAACCAAATCTTGACACCTGTGTTTAAGCTAGCTCTCTAGACTTTATAGCCATGGGAGAATAGTTGGTGGTCTAATGCAATACTTCATTTAATCTGCTTGTAAATACTTAAAATAGACTACGCAATTTGTGCTCTGGAAGTGTATTATCTGTAAAGAGGACCTATGGGGATGAGGCTTGATAAAAATGGTCAATGTTAGATTAGATGAAACCTGTTCAAAGTTATGGAAGGACAACTTCCTCCCAAAATGACTGCATTTATTTTTTATTATTAGTAGTATTTTTTGCAACTGGTTATGGCTTTTTCACTACTCTAAAAAGTTGCTGCACAAATGCCCTCATTTTTTTGCTAGAGAGAAGAGGAAACTGAACTTCCTTTGCCCTTCACAAACAAGCTGAGCTTTGAAATGTAAATTAACACTTTACTGTCTGGACTCCTCTTCCTTCAGCACAACTGAGAAGTTTGAAATATGAAAGCAAGCTTACAGATGATTGCAATTTTCTCTTCTGACTTAATTTCAGACAGATGGACTACCGTGTCTCCACAAAAACAAACAAACAAACAAACAAAACCCCTACAGTGGTTGGTTCTTCACAACTTCCTCTTTGAAGGTCTAAATATTTTTCTGTTCATCTCTCTTACTGTTATAATTTTCATTTGAACAGAATGTGCATCTCCTTTGCACACAAGGGTGTGTCCTTTGTTCTTGGAGAAAAATGTAATGTTAACATAACTTTCTACAATCCCAGATTTTATCCATGAATGAAAAGCCATTCCAAAAATTAAAAGTGAAAAAATCTTGGCCAAATTTTATTTCTTTTTAAAAAGAGTTTTCATTTTTAGTTCCACATTCACTCCCACTCACCTCAGTAAAGCAAGCATAACAGCAAAAAAGTAGGGAATGCAAAGGGTTTACTGAGCAGAGTCTTTTGCAGAAGGAACATGCATTTTCTATTACAAGACCTGCTGTGTATAGAAACCATAACGGAATTACAATTTTTTCATTTGTGACTGTGGTGGTTTGACCCACAGTGGGATCATGTGGTCCTGCACTCTCTCCTCCCAGCCAGTGTGATTGGATAGGAGACACAACAAAGGGGCACGGGATTGGGAATGAAGGACAGGGACGTCTCACTCACCAGTTATGGTCACAGGCAAAACAGACTCAAATTGGGGAAGAAAAATCAATTTAATTCATTGACATTCATCTAACTAGACATAACAACCACATCTTACAACACCTTCCCTCACTCTTTTCTTCTTCTTGGGCTCAAATAACTTTGCTCCCGATTTCTCTACCTTCCCTTCTCAGTGGCACAGGGGCCGGGAATGGGGCTTCAGTTAGTTCACCTCTACCACTCTTCCTAGCATAAAAGTCTAGAAAAAAAATGTTCCAAAACAAGCTTCTCATGGAGTCACAGACTTCTTTGGGATCAGGTCCTGGCTCCGGCATGGGGAAATCCACAGGCTGCAGACTCACCCCCCACTCTGAGGGTCCACCCCCAATCTGGCAGCAAATGACTCTCGGGGTCCCAGTTCCATCACACTTGCCTCAGGCTCAGCTTCTCTGCTCCAGTCTGGAGTCCTTCATGGCCTACATGTGAGTCTTTGCTCTACTGTTGAACTTAACTTTCATGGGCTGCAGAATATCCTTTGTCTTCTCCTACTCCATCAGGTGAACTGGGTGTCTCGAGATCCACTGTCCCCCCTCCTCCTCTTTTCTCTAGTCATGAATCCCTCTCTCTCTCTCTGTCCTTTCTTTAGGCCAATGGTCATCTTTTGTTCAGGTCAACAGTCTCTCCTCTAGGTACCACACCTACTTCTTTTCAGGACAGTCCTTCCCCTCACAAATATGGATTCGCAGAGGCATTTCTATAGTGCTCATTGGCCCAGCCTGGGCTGGTGGGTCTCCACTTTGGAGCCAGAGGAGCTTTTCGCTCTCACAAGGTGGCCCTTCCCCCACTACCAAACCTGCCCCCCTCCCCCCTTCTCCCAAAAAAATGTATCTCAGTGCTTCAGAGAGAAAGTGAATAGTAGTAATTCTTGAAAGTGTCCTACTCTGGCATCTTTGCAATTTGGTATCTTGTGTCCAATTCCTTACTCATTAACTTGCTTTTCCTGCCTTCCTGCTCACTTTTTTGCAAGATGGAGTACAAATACAGGGCTGTCCGTCTCTGATTTCAGAATTATCTAAGAAAGGAAATGATGCTTTCTGACCCTGATGGCTGCAGTCTGTCAGGAGAAGCATAGGACTAGCAGCGGCATCTTGGATCATTGATTTTAATGTCTTTGTAAAAAGCAACATCATAATGTGATTTCACTGAGACAGTTATCAAACTCCATCTTGAGATGTTAAATTTCCCTTTATCCCTCACACCCTCTGCCCAATATTGTTGCAAATTTCCATTGGAAGCTAATTTCTCTAGCAGACAGGAACCTTGTCATTTCCAGATGAAATTTACTCATTCTGGTTCAAAACCATGAATTCTTATTCTCACGATTTGCCTTGAATAGTCGGGGTTTTTTCTCCTTCCTATTGTTTATCCCCTGTTCCATTTATGAACAAGAACTATAGTTCTTCTATTGTTAGGACTTGGTTTTCTATTTTCTTCTTAAACAGTGAACTCTCCATTGCCCTATCTTATTAATAAACCACTTCAGTACAAGTTCTATTTAAATTTACCTTTCTTGAACATAGATAGTGTTATAAACAGGGTCTTATGCAAGGGTGTTTATACTTGTTGACTGCTGGTTGAACTCCCTCCTCACTTCATATACTCCAGAATCACAAACATATTTCCAGCAGCTGCACAAGATCAACAGCTTGTTATCATTTTGTGACCTAATAATATGTTTGAGCCTATATCTATTCATTTACTTTCTAAAAAAATCAGTGTATCTCAAAAATGAAAGATATCTTCCTATTCTAACACAATGAGTATTTGGTAAATAAATGTGTTGTATTCATGTTTTGCAGTTACATTCATGTTTCTAATTTTTATTTTCCATTTATGTTTTCTCTAAGTCTGGCATGTTTTGATATGACTAATCAACTATCAATTTGCCATGTTCATTGACTGTACCTCTTACAAGTAAGTGTTCTGTTTATTCTTCTGAACATATACAATACTCAACAAAAAGCTTTTCTACTGGTCACAAGGCTAGTATGGATGAGAGTTATGGGCAAATTTAAGTTGGAAGGGACTTTTGGAGGTCTCCAGACCAATGTCCTTCCCAAATCAAGGGCAATCAGGCTTTTCAGGGTTTTGTCAAATTCTGTAAGTTTCCAAGGTGGGGAACAGTGTTGTATGATGGAGACCATCCTGTGCTTCAGACTGAGCACAAGTTCATTGAGACTTTCTTCCATTTCAGTTAGGATTGTGGATGATGTGATATAAGGCATATCAATGGACATATGTTTTTGTCCCCATAGTCAGGCAAGGGCAGATGCAGCTTTGCTGTAGAGATAAAAGAGAAGAGGGAAGATAATCTCTGCCCAGAGAATGCATTGAGTGGACGTACTGTCCAAGACCTGTGCCTGACAGGAAAGCGCACTGATTAAAGTTTTTTTTTCATAGCTGAGGCTTTCCAAACATGGGACTTGGAATGTTTTGCTTCACTTCTCTCCAGTGAAGATAATACTGCAATTTTAGAAGCAGAATCACTTCTCCACCCTTGAAGATTCACAGAAGAGTCTAAGAGAAACTTGAATCATGTCAGCATTTGGTATGAGGATGAGGAACAAGGAAAGACTTTAGATCCTAGTAGTGGCTAATAAATGAATGATTGTTCCGAATATCTTCTTTATCGTCATTTGCCAGATTTTCCTTTTTCTATCTCTGGAAACAGAGCACTACTCTATTATTTCTTAGTTAAAAGCTCTTATTGATCAAGACTGTCACAATCCCAGAAGGCAGGAAGATGTGAATATGTAATGTTGGAGTTCACACTGGAGCTGAGATTGCTGCTTAGGGAATCTGGATACGTAATGTGTGACCTCTATATCCCGTCAAAGCAGCTCAATATATGAGTGTCATTATTTTGTCTACAATAGTCTGCTCTCATACTGGTGATCAAGCCAAGGATCACTCACATAAATTTATACATTAATTCTGAATAACAAATATATTTCAGAAAATCAGTCTGTTTGCAGATAAATCAAGTTACCACTCTGTGATAACTCACAGATACCACTTTTTCATTTATGGTGAATTAAAAGGTTGGAAGCAATGATTTTATGGCTTTTTTTTCTCTAAGTTTAAAGTCATTTGGGGAGCATGAACTTACAAGACAGAATTGTTGTGCACTGTGGGTTTAGGTTTTTTGATTATTGAAAGTAAGTATGCAGTTTTAAAGAGAAAAAAAATATTATACCCTAACTTTCAGGTAAGAAAATTTTAGATTTTTCCACTCTGGGAGCTGTGACTTTCTCTCACATGTGAGAAACTACATTAAAAAGAGACAGCTGAAAGCCAATGCAGTAGAAACTGTACTATGTACTGGCATATGTAATATATTCTTGAAATGTATCCCTGTGCTGAGGTCCACTACATCCCATCCATTTTACACATGTCAAACCCACTGAAGACTGTTGGAAAAGCCTATAATGGGAATTATATCCTAATGAGGTTTCAGTCTCTCTCTAGTGGAACACCACTAGGTATTCCAGGAAATTACTTATGAACAGAAAAAAAGGAAACGTGAAAGACAAGGGTCATAATTTTTAACTTAGAGCTCTGCACATCATCTTTGAAGAAAGAGAAGGAGGAGAGAGCTTCTGTCTTACTCTGGCAATGTATTTTAATGTAAAGAAAATTTTATTAGGTCTAGAAACCATGTAAAGAGTTAAATGAATAATAGGGAATTCAGGTGAAAAAGCATTCTATATGCTTCATTATCATTCTCTACAGGAGAGAGATGCTGATAACAAACTATTTAAACTCCTTCGAGTCATATACTCTCACTCCTGCCAGCTATCATTAGAACTACTTGAAAATTAAGGTAGCATCAGTACAAATGAGGATAACAAAATCTGATACTTAGGCTGATGTCTGGTCAGCAATGTAGGATTTTAAATTTTGTTTTATTCAGTTATTTTTTAAAGCATCAAACTTGCCTTATTCACAAGTTGAAAGCAAGTTAAAGATACTGATGGAACCTTGGAAGGTTCTGAGATTATTATCTATGTGCCTTTGGCTTTAGTCCAATCTTGATCTGATATACACAACCAAGACAGAGCTAATTCAGTTTATTTTTTTCCTTCTTTTTTTTTTTTTTTTCATTTTCTTCTTTTCTTTAATTTTCTTTTTGAGGTATTAGTTCTTCTGGATTAAGTTATGTTCAAATTTTGTTTTTTTCAGATTTATAGGTGCTTCCTTGAAACTCCTGGTTGGTCAAAGATGATTCTTTTGTCCCCTTCTTGAGTTTAACGCTACACTAAATTGGGCAGAAAGCTTATGCTGACATCTGCAAAAAGAATTTCTTAGAGAATTTCATGGAGGTTTTTTTTTTTTTACAAGCTGATTCTGCCTTTTTCCTTCAGACCTACAATATGTGCTTTCATTGTTCCCACACCAACTTATGAATATGTTGATGTCGTTTTCTCTTTTTTTAAGCTCCCATCTGAGTTCTGTTCATCACAGATGTTTAGACACACAGCTGTCCATCTACAGTGGTTCTGCATGAAAGACCATGGCTGTTGTGTACAAAAGAAGAGATTCAGGCAAAACGTACTATAAATAGATAGCATTGTCTGCCTCTTCATTCTCCACTGGAGTCCTACGTTCTGAAATTGGAATATTTGCTACTTTATCAAAATAGTTTTTGCTTTCTGCCTCTGCTGAACCAAAAGATGGAGCACAACCTGAGCATTTATTATGGTTGTTATTTATGAAAAGCAAGGAAGCAAGGAAGCTGGCTATTCTGGCACAACCCCGGGATAAGTGTAATGAACATAGGCACTATTACATAATATGACATCTTCACCTGTATGAGTTGTTAACCTTTGCATAACATAAACTGTTTAAATATGCTTCAAGGTCATGCTATTAATGTCTTTAAGCATTTGATTCAGGGAAGAGATCAGCATGCAGCATGATAAACCCCTTTGAAAACTGTGGAGCAGCAGCATAATATCTGAGAGCATTGTGGCAAATTGGGAAGTTGAGATGGAGCTGCTAATTATTCCAAGGCATATTTCTGAAAGGACAGGAGGTGTGGGATGTTCTCTGCCAAAAGCCCCTATTTCTTGAATGCTCTCACCATCTCCATATGCACATATGAAACTTCTAAGCTATGCTGTATGTGTATAAGCTGTAGCTAATGTGGTCTTGTCTACTGCTTGAAACCTTGAAAATCAGCAAGATACAATGATGAGGGCAACAGTGGAATAATTTGGTTAAGACTAGATTATGAAAAAAACAAAGAAGGAACTGCAACTAGCATCTGTTACAGACCCCCAGGATTATAAGAGAGTGAGGAAAAATATTCATAGAACAACTCTGGAGTAGTTCAAAACCACAAAGTACTGTCCCAGAGGGGACTGTAACTGTCCAAACATCTGTTAAATGATAAAGCTACTGTAAATATAGATCAGAGATTCCTATGCACAAATGAAAGTGCTTGGATCCTAAAAAGAGATTCCTACCTTTAGCAGGAGTATCTTATTATCAAAAATATAATGCTAACAAATCAATGTGGAGAAGAAGCTACCCTGAAACAACAGTAATTATAGTAAGAATATGTGAATACAATTGGAAAATTCTAGTGAAAATGTGCTAGTTCAGGTTAGGAATACAGCAATAAGAGAAATTACAATGTTCCAAGAAAATAATTTCCAGTATGATACTAACCTTCATCTAATGAAGTGCTGTTGCAAGAACAATGAAAAAAAAAAAAAAAAAGTAGTAAAAAAATTGACCAGGAAGAACATTAATGGAGGTTTAGAAATAAGAGTCATTCAATAACAAACTGAGATGATAGCTGTACAAACCTATAATGAAATTTCCAAAATGAGGTAGAGAGGAATTCTCTAAATAAGAATTTTCCTTCTTTTTTCATAGTGCTTGTCTCTCTATTTTTTCCTCTTTCTCTTTTTTTTTTTTCTTTGAAAAATAGACAATTGTTTCTCTCCCATATCAGACAAGCATGAGAACTGCAACACCAGAGGAAAAAGTTGTCGTTATGCTGGCTTATAATGATATCTACTTGCTGACTTCTGTCTTCATCTGCCAATCAGGCCGAGCAAGTGTTTGGCTTTGCAAATGTTTGAGACATTTGGGGAAAACTTTTAATCTGCTTTTTTTACCTTGTTGTTTCCACAGGAGTTTAAGGCCAGGTGGAAACAATCTGTACTGTTGCCCAAGGCTTTTGTTTCCCTTTTGAAGACTTGTGTCACTTTCATAAACTTTCGGGGTTTATCTTTTGGTGTTTAACCTACCAGGTGTGTCTGAGATGTAGCTGCTTGACCTTCATTTGATTGCTCACCAAAGGTAAAGCAAAGAAAACTATGTTAAGTGATCAGAGAAAATTTCACTGGTCACTGAGCTATATTTGGTGGTTTATTGACCATTTTTAGTTTCTTCCAGCAGTGTGAAAGTTACATGCTGCATTTTATTATGTTAATGAGATGTGAGAGACACACATAAAAAAGCACTTGGTTCACACTGGGTATCTGTGAGAGGTAGCTATTTTTAAATATCTGTAGGTGGTTCACTAGCACAGGTAATTGAGTTCCAACATGGTTCTCCTTTGAGTCCTTCCAGAAGGATGGTCTGTAAAGTAAGAAACAAATAAAATTACTTTTAAGGTACTGCTGCATTTTTTTTTAATTGAGTCATAAGGGAAGCATTTTTTCACTCTACTATTGTATTTCTTTTTAAGGGTATATTTACATATACAAAAAGAAGCCCTCTCCATATTTAGAGAAAGTACTTTAATACAGCCACTTATGTTGTGTATTTATGCAGGTGTTTTGCAGAAGAGCAAAATTCTTGCTTGTAACAGGCTGTGATGACATGGGCATCCTAAGTATATAAATTTTTATGAAGAATAGACCCCTTGGCAATTACAGATATGTAAGTGACTTTCTGCTTTCACCAAGAATATCTCAAAACCCATTTCATTCTGTGCATTTCTAGTTTGCAGGGATTTTTACAGAGTAGAGAAGGCATTTTACTTCACTTGTATAAACTACAGTTTATTCTGGGAAACCATTTCATGCTCTGCTTTTATTTATTTCTAATAATGCATTTTTTTGTCAAGCTTCAGAGTGGGAAGATATGAATTAAAATGCAGAGCTTCAGAACTCCTTCTTTTCTAATTTTTCCCCTATGTTTGCTTCTTAGACTTATAATTGTCATGATATGTCAGATAGTTGAGAAGTCAGTTCTCTGAAGTCCCAGTAATCTTCCTTCTTCACTATGACAAAAGTGCCCTAGTTAACTCCATCTCAAAGTCAAATTATCAGGTTATTCTCCTCAGTCATGGTTTTGTACCTTGCTGATAAAAAACTCTTCTACCATGCAGCCTGCCCCTGTCCTAGTCATAGTCATCTTTTCCTTGAGATTCGTTTGCACCTGTAGTTGCTGAAGCCCTTCCCAGCTCTCTTCTGTTATTTTATATGAGACATGGCCTCAGTTCTCCTGGATGTACTGATGGCTTGAATATCTTGTTGCCTCTTTTAGGTACTGAATTCCCTCTCCAAGTGCATAAGCAAGTTGTAATCTTGAATGCCTTGACAGTGATTGCCTCTTTCTTGGTTCATCTCTACCTTTTTAGGGAATTCCTCTTTATTTGGTCCACAATGTTGTACTTCTGTCCCTTGGACAGATATATCTCTTTCCAACAGGTTTTGTTGATGAATCAAGTTGTTCTGATCACAAAACTATGAAATTGATGGAACAGAGAAGTAGCACAGAGTTGGGGTTTTTTCAGTGTTTGTGGTGGGAGGGGTGGGGGGAGGTGGTTTCTTGGCCAGCAACAGGTCCGTCTTAGAGCTGGCTGGCATTGGCTGTGTTGGGCATGGGGGAAGCTTCTGGCAGCTTCTCACAGAAGCCACCCCTATGCCCCCCACCCCACCCTGCTACCAAAACCGTGGCACGCAAACCCAATACAGTGGTGGTGTTGGTTTTGTTTTGGTTTGGGTTTTTCTTTCTGTGGGAGGGGAAAGAATTTATTTGCTGAAGAAATGAAATTTCTGGCAACTCAGAGCTGTTTGTGATTTTGGTTCAAATGTGTGAAGTAACTGTGCCTGAAGAAATGTTTAGAAATATTCAAAAAGTAGAGCCATTGGCTTTCCCATAACTATAAGGTGTGTAGCTCAGACAGCTCAGCTGCCTGATGCGACTTGAAAGGAGAAGAGGAGAATTCTGACCCACTGCGGGGGCTGCTGTTTCACTCCACTGCATAAAGGAGGGAAAGCAACAGTGAAAGCAGTACAGCGGCCATGTGGTTGATTTGGATTGGAGCTCCATTTATCATTGAGAACAGCATTACCAGCAGAGGATGTTAAGAGATTCATCTCCAATGTCATATGGTGTCATGGTTTTACAGATGTGACAGGAGGAAAGTCAGTCTGCTCAGGCAGATGTGTTCTGATCTGAACTTGGGTCTTCCATGACCTGAGGGAATAATCTAACTACCATGACACTGGATAAGAGGGGAGGCAAAGGGAACTGAGGTGTCCTTAAATGCACAGCCCTGGTGGATAAAGCAAGCAGCAGTCAGGGAGTTTATTAGTAGCAAAGTAAAATCTGGTAAAATACATCCCAGTCACAATCACATTCCTGTTTTGTAGGTGCAAAGTACACCTATAACTTCTGTCCATCAAGAATGTATAGCTTAATTGACGTGTCAGGCAAAGGGTGAAGAGGAAAATAGAGACACAAAGACTGCAAAATGTCTTGCTGAAAGTATTGTCACAGGGCAATGACAGAGGTGGAAGCAGAACAAATGATTCTGTTGTTTGTCCCAGGTACTGAGATCTGTCCCAGATCTCTCCCATCCTTTCAGATAGCAGCCGACCTCTTAGATTATCTTCTTATGTTCATGGCACATCACACATAACCTTTTCCCTCATTGGATTGCAAATCACACTCTGAAAATATTCAAAGGTGTATTTTGTGATATAATAGTGATTGAATTGTGGTATACAAATGATGTTAAAAATGTTGTTGGGCCACTCAAGAGCATTAAAAAATTATCAAAGGCCAGAGGATCATTAAATATTAATTCAGTTGTGCACTTTTACATAGCATTTGACAAGGTTTGCAACCCCCATGCAGTTCAGCTATTTATAACAGGGGCTGCTCTCTGTGCCCCAAATGGAAGGCTTGCCTCTCACATAAGCTGAATGGGTTTGTCCTCCTGATGGCCAAACCTGAGTCTTGTAAAAGCTACTGCCTTTCCATCCTAGAGGCCCCAATGCCTTTGCTCAGTGCTGGGCACAGAAACAGTGAGCTCGCTTTTGCTGTTCACAGGCAGGGATGAGGGAACATCAATCTTAGTCACTCAAAACAGAAGGTTACATTCAAGATGTTGGTTCAAGAAAAACACAGAACAAAACAACATCTATCTGTGAAGATGAAGGAAAGCCTGTTTCTGCTTAGCACAATGATGAAATTGTTCATGAACAGTTCATAATTCTCTGTAAGTGACACCCACAGGACTCATTCTTCCTGCTCCCTGAAAATACTGCTAGGGTCAGTGAAATGCAGTGTTATCATCCATACTGCCATTAAACTTGTACATGTCAATTGGAAAAAAAAAAAAAAAAAAAAAAAAAAAAAGTTTTGATCCTTGCATTGCTGTGATAGCTTTAGTTTGTTCACTGGGCCAAACAATGCAATCTGTGCCCTTCTCCTCCCACTGTTCTTCTTTGTCCCTCTGCCCCTCACTGTTCCTCACACAAACATCTCTTCAGCCTTCTTTTGGACTTGGAGATCATCTGGTCTATTGAGAAAAGTGAGTTGGGGACAAGCCAGTTTGAGAGCAATTTTAGACATCATCCCACTTTAAAATATGCTACATCCATGCTTATGCAGCATGCAAACTGTACTATAGCAGAGTGGAGACCATAGAATAATCTCGGCATCACATTTGTAGCTGGCTGTAAGTATTTCAGCTTGCATCCTTATTAAACCTTTTCAGCGGCGCATAGTCTGTCCTCCTGATTTGTTTGAATTATTGACTCTATAGTATTCTCTTTTGATCATGCACTAGGTTTGAGTATTATGAAAAAAGCCTTTTTGCAACTTTCATCTTTATGCCCCTTCCCTATGCTCGTTAGACAATTTTCTGTGCTTGTTTCTAGTATGAAGGAAGGAATTCCTCTGAAATTGCAACAGTTTTTGAATTTATGGAACTACTCTTTCACATTACTTGATGGCAGTGCTGTCTTGTACTTGATAAAGGGTGACAGCTGCATTCTTCAATGGGACATCTATGCTCAAGACATTCATTAGATGTTAAGCAAGCAGTTATCTGTGCTACTGGTGGTAACCAAGACCAAAACTATAGAGGTGCTGTTACTACTGTCCATCTTGCTCACTGCAGCAGCTGGCATGCACTGCCAGTCAGCAGAGAATGGTTAGGGTGAAGGAGACCCAATCAGGCGTGCTGTAATTTACATCTGATTGATGAATACATGGAGATTGTGGAAATACCAATTAGGAATAAAACTGTGGTAATGAAGGATCTGGGATGTGCTGTTTCTCTTACCCTCTGCCTCCTGAATATAACCAAGAAAACTTGGAAGGGCTGACGATTCAAAGAAATTAAAAAGATACTCTGTGTGCATCTACAGCTTAATGTGGATTGCATTGCAATGTTTGCAATGTTTTTCAAAGTAGATTGGTAAATGTTTATTTTGATAATTTTTTTCTTACATAAATTTAAAATTAAAATATGGATAGAAATATAGAGCATTTACATTAACATCCTGAACATGGTTCTGATTATAATAATTAACTAAAACTAACTTTTTATATAGATTTGATTTTTTTATTCAACTATGTTTCTTTTAAATATATCAATATATTTTTTCAGATTGTCCATTCTGAGAGAATCGGCCTCAACTTAACATTCTGTCCTTAAGCCAGGACTGACAGTGCTATGATTTTGATTCACATGATCTGCTTTATGCAGTCTTAATCCTTCTGTTCTTTCTGGTCTGTTTGTTTTTTTGGTTGTGGGTTTTTGTTTTTGTTTTTCTTTTTTGTGTGTATGTGTGTTCCCACTACAGTGTTTGATATCATTTATCTCAGTTTAGAAGAATTGGAGTTTATATTGATTATGCTGTGTTAGATTTTGAAATTCCTTTGTAAATGTGTAAAGCCAGTAAACATCTACCATTCCCAGCAGCTTAACAGAATCATCCCTCTGACCATGTAATTGTTAAATTGTGCATGCAAAATGGCTTGAGGATATTCTGTCCCTTTTCCAGCAGGTTATCAGGGGAAACTTGCCAGAGAACATTATGTTGTTTATATATCCTCCAGGTTAAGAACTCAAAGGTCAATAGTTGCCAAAAGCAGTTTCACTTAGTAACTACTACTTTTCCCAAGCTCTGCAACCTGCCTCACCAGTGATCTTTATCATTTATTAGTGAATATATACATATGCAGCTCCTAGATCTCTACCCATAGGCAAGTTATCTTGGTGTACTGAAATAATCTATTCACTTTCTAGTATAATTAATCAAGATGATTAATTACCTGCATAAGCAAATATTACCCGTAAATAAAACAAGCTTACATTGTAATGTTATCGTTTCTTCCCTGGCACTTCTCACTGACTTAATCTGCAGCACAACTTGATTGACTGAGAAAAAGTTTTCCTTGGGTTGGATTTAGCCAGCTTGGTTCATTAAACAGCTAAGAATTAAATTGCTAAGAGAAGTTTGGGTTTGTGTTTTGTTTGCTTGGTATTTTTTTGGTTTAAAACAATATTCATGATACTAATTTGTCTAGATCACTCGATAGGGTGTTATAAAATGTTTCAATTATGTCTACTTTAAAGAGCTTGATTTTACCTTATAAGTGCCTGATGGCACCCTATTGATTTAAAGGGGTTGCTCCTGTTGCATGCTGATGATATTGAGATAAAAAATCAAGTTTGTCATATTTTGGTGGCTGGGAGGAGAGCTTTGTCTTTAATTTACAGTCTAGGCAAACTGTTGATTAAAAAAAATAATAATAATAAATCTCATTTTAACAATCATTTTAGAGGCAGGAAGTTCTGTTAAAGTGGATAAATCTTTGTTTAGATAAAAATATTCCCAAATGCTCATAATAGTTTTGTCATTGGCAAGTACTGTTAATAGTTCTGTTCATTTCACAGCAGTTTTAATATTCCCTGAGCATTTATCTTTGGTAACTCTGGTGTTTAGCTGAAGCTATATTTTAGTCAAAACTGTCTAATAATTATTGTTCAAACCAGCTTAGTGCTGACAGTACCCAGACGAGAAGATGAAGAACTTTGTTTTAAAGTTTTGTAGCTTAAAAAGTAAAGACATGCATGTTAAATCACTTTATAAACCATCCAAGTAAAATTACCTTGGTGTTAAAATTTGCAGATCAAATGTGTGCATAAGTTAAAGATTTTGGAATACTGCTATGTTTTTTAAATGTATGTGTGTGTGTTTAAAAAAAAAAAAAGCCAAACCAAAAATACAGAAGACTTCATATTTTATCTAAAATAGAGTGCTTACAAAGATAATGTAAGATTGACTTCAAATAGACCTGGACCAGTTTTCTTTTAATTGTGATGGCATTATCAAATCAAATAATATAGATAATGAACATTAAAGCCAGAAAGAACAAAAGGAAACAAATAGACAAGGATGGGAAAACAATAGCTGCAATAGTACCAGAAATTAATCTAAGCAGATAAAGAAGGTGAAATATCATGGAGGATCTGAAAGAAATGAAATGAAAACAGATTGTCATCAGATCCTTTCTCTTCCCCAAAAGTTTGATATGATTTCTTTGGGGAATAGTTTGCAAATGATATATAGAGTACGTATAACACAACCATAAACAGACATGCAATTTGCCTCACTTACAATCTGTTCCATGATCTTTGTTCATCCTAAAGAAAAAAGGCAAGGTGCTGATCTTGAAACAGGAAGATGGGGAAATAAATCAGAGCTGTAGTTAATATAACTGTGTTGGGACATTACAATTGTAAATGTTTGCTGATTTTCCTTTGTGCATATTCCCAGATTTCTGCTAACTCTTGCTTTTCAGTGTCTTTGTGGAATGTTTGTTAACACATTTTAACATAGGAAATTAATAAACAATAAAGATAATATTTTAGAAACTATGGATATTTAAATCTCAATTTTCCTTCAGATATAGAGAAACTTAAAGAAACCTCCTTGTGGCATGGGTGACAAGGTATTCATCCTCTGTTTTTTGCTTGGGCTTTGATAGATCTATTTGACTACCAATAAGTAAGCAGGATTAAAGAAAAACTTGTAGTGGGGAAAATTACATGTCTGAAGCATTACCCGGTGCATCTTATACTCTTTGTCACCAAATATGTTACCCTCAGGTCTGTAACTGAGCTATACTTAGCTCTTTATGGCTATAACTGCCTTCTTTTTAGTGAAAAGGCAGTTTATTCCACAGCATTCATGTGTGAGAGGGAGGGAATGTCTCCCGTAAGTTGCTGTCAGAGCATGGGAAAACAAAATCCCATCATTTTTATTAACCTTGTTCTACTCCACCTCATCCATACACCAGCCATGCATAGCCTCTTGTCACTGACCCCTACCCTGTCCAATTTTCTTTCCCCATTAGAGGTTGCACATGTGTGACTGCACTGAGCAATGCTGCGTTCGGAATCCGATTGTACAACATTGTCCAGCACAAGCTGTACAGAAACTTCAGTGGCTCTGCACGGACCTGGAGCCTTCAGAGTTGGTCAGCCCAGACATGAGGCTCCTGCAAACCTTATTGTGTCTGTGAAAGGCTGTGGGATCACTGGACTAGAAATGCAGGATGTAAAGCTTGGCTGGGAATGGCTAAGGAGATGTTTTCGTCATATCGTAGAAATTGTGATCTTTATGCCATTTAAATTCTGCTTCTTAGTGGGATACAACTATGCCAGTTCTCTACCATTGCTTTGTCCACACCCTCTCATCAAACAAAAAGGTCACTGCAATCAGAGAGAATTTTGAGTTATAAAGGCTGATCCTGTTGATTCTTCAGATCAGTTTAGCGGTAAAGTTAAATCTTTGTCAGAAATAATGACTATACTGAGGGCAAATATGAGAGCAACAGCAGATAGTGGGAACTGGTCTTAGCTGAGATACTTAAATTAATTCCATTTTAATACATATATGAAATCATCCAGTAAAATACTGTCCAGTGAGTGACCCCTCGCTTACATACAAAGCAAACAACAATACTGTGATGGCATAAACGAGAAGGAAAACACATGCCTTGTTTAGGAACTACTTGGTCTGGTAGATTTGATTATACTGCCTATGTGTATGCATAGTGATGACTGAAAAACAGTCTGAAATTATTAATATATATGCCACTTGTTATTTTTTAACCTTAAATCAGGAATATGGCCTTGTGAAATAGGAATAGGAAAAAAGCATACAGTATAGAGCTGATCACACAAATAGTTCATATATTAAATGTTTTCCATATGTATTTAAGCATGATTTCCAGGTGTGTGTTTGCAAATAAACCTACTTCTGTTAGAGATAATGACAAAACTCAGACAATTTTTTTTAAATCAATATTTAAATTTAAAATATTGCAGTTGGTGCCATTTGAAAAAAAAAATGTTGACCATTCATCTGAATAAGATTCAGAAATAAATTTCTGTTTGGCCTCATATTAGAGACAGAAAAATGTGAAGCATGCTTATGATGTACTAGCTGAATGAGTGTGTGCATGATTCTGTGATTGTTATGTTTTACTTCCCCTCACCAAACAAAAAAAATCAAATAAAACCTGAGATTCTGTAGCAGGCTAAATGTAGTAAAAATAATGGCATGGGTTTAAATTTTTTTTTTTTTTTTTTTTTTAAGTAACAGAAAACGTTTTATTCCACTGTAATGTTGAACACAGCATTATTGTTCTGTGGTTAAACATGCAAAATTCATGAAAAGAAAAAATAATGTGGTAGTCTTAACGTTGTTTTGTGCATATGCCTTACAATAAAGCATTTAAATACAATCAGCTTCACATATATATGTCACATGTATCAGCTTCTCAGCTCATATATTTTAATGCAAAATATTAGATACTTTTGCATATTAATCCTAGGGAAAAAATGTCATTAATGTATGCTTGCATTAATGTTGTCATAATCACTTGGTCTGTCTTAATTGTCTCAAGATCTGGCTAAGAGTTGCTAAGTAGTATATTGACCCAAAGAAGAAATGCCTCTTTGCAACATTTAAAAAATAATGTAAAAAGTCATCATCTTTGGCCTGATACACAATTAAAAAGACTATGAGAATAAAGGACTGTCTATGACAGCTACCTTGCCTCTGCTTGGATTTTGCTTTTTTTTCATCTTTTGATCTATCTTTCGTATTACCTTTCCAACTTTAGTCCTGTGCTCTGACATCTCAAAATATTAATAAAATTTGCTTTCATTATATCTTTTTTCTGGTGCAAATATTCCTGAAAAAGGTGCAGCTGGGGAATGGAGAGATACTAAGGACTGGTAAACCCTCATTGGTTTTCATCACTACTACTTTCTTTTTTGTCCCTACTTGAGTGACCTCTTAGTGTCTAGCATTGAATTATTATTGCCACTTATCTTAGATTCATAGCAAATAAGGCTAGAAGGGAGCTAGAAAGATTGTTCAATCCCTCCTACTACCCCAAGGCAGGACCAGCTGTACCTAAATTATCCCTGACAGATGTTTGTCTATCCTGTTTTTAAAAACCTCCAGTATGAGGATTCCAACAATTCCCTAGGCAGTATATTAATTTACTTCACTGCCCTTAAAGTGGGAGAGATTGTTTCTTCTTTTGTCTTTTCTAATGTCTAAACTCAGTGTTCCATATTGCAGTTTTCAGCATTATCCTCTGTTGCATCTTCAGTGAATACAGACAACAATCTGCAGTCTTTCTCTTTGAAGTCACTTTTCATATATTTGAAGATTAATATCAGGATTTCTCTACTTTTCTTACGATTGAACAACAGTCCTAGAATTTGGCTTTTTACTCTTTTACATTCCCATTTCCTTCCTTCACTCCTTCCTTCCTTTCACTTCTTTCAAATAAGCAGTTGTTTGCAAATATGTGATTTGGATCCAATATATCCACATGAGGCAATAACTGCATAAGACAATAACATGTTGAGATTTTATGTGGACAGTGCAGGACCTATCCTACAACGAATGCTTACATCCTCTACACAGTCAATTGAAAGGCTGAGCAGCTGGCTTCCTGAAAGAAATCCGGAGCCAACATCCTGAATTTGACCTGAGCTAGGTAACTGAACAGAACAGGAGGTCTTTTGGAGGAGCAGTGGACAATCATGACTAAAGCAGGAAGGGGGAATGAAAAACATAGTTATCTGTAAAATTAAGATAAAATATCTACTGGTAACCAATCCTCTAAACAAAATACTCCATGCTTAGAGTTCTGAGATATCATTGTCTTCCTTGATATTATTGTCCCAGCAATTGGATTCATGTATTGAAGACCACAGAGAAGATCAATCTGTGAAATCATGGCCCTACTGGAAAAATTCTGCGAGTTGCAAGGAAAGGTCTGAACCTTCAGTTTGGCCCCTGAACTTGTGCTTAGACAACTGAAGAGGCTGCTTAATAAAGTGACACTGTGTGTTTGCTCAGGGATAAATACAGGAGTTCCTACTTTATTTACAGAATAATATTTAGCCCACAGGCTTTTGGATGGATTTTGGTGGTGTAGCTTTTAAAACAATCAAATGCCTTTTTTTTTCTTTTTCCTTTTAATGTAACTTGGTCATTTCTGAATAAGTATCAATATGTTGCTTGCATTTCAGATGGTTTTACTTTGTTTTGGGCATATTAGACTGTGTTCTTTTGATATGTTTAATTTTTGCAATTGAGGCTTTCTGAACTCACAGTGAGGTATTTGTAGGAAGTTAATTAGCCCATGCAAATTCACTAACATCTGTTTTCTACTTTAAAATAATTGAAATTTTCTTTTATTTTATGGTTAAAAAGAATAAAACATTAGTAAAATTTTCTGGAATAAAAATGACCCAGGCTGTGTTGGAATATTCAGACAGGTTAAAACAACTTTCTTTAGGCTGCTGATTGGATTAAAAAAAAAAAAAAAAAGAGGCAATTTTACTAAACTTATTAGTATCTTAAAGTATCTTATTCATTTATCATCTGATAAATGAAATAAAGACAATAAAGACAGACAATGTGCTCCCATCCCTTTCTGTAAAACACATTATCAGTCTTGGAGAAAATAAGTCTGAGTAAGTTGGTGTTATTACAGTTTAAACATGACCTTCCACAAATTAGGCCATAATCTTGTTATCATGCTGATATTGAAGGATGTGGACAGCTGAAAGATCAAGAGACAGTAACATTTTCAATAACTAAACCCAACACTATTCATTATCATAATCAAAATATGTTTGGTCTGAATTAATCTCATTTAACTGCAGACACCAAAGAGGAAAATATACCTGGATTCCTTCTGCAAACTAAGGAAAGGAAATCAGGAAACTTCAGAAGACCATTCAAATTCCAGATGTGGTAAAAATCTTTTTTTTTCTTTTTTTTTTTCCTCATCTGGGCACTCAATTGAAGTGATCAAGGAAAGATTAGATAAGGCTGGAGCTCTGTCCCTAGGCCTGAGATCATATAAGGACTCTGCTAACAACCTGCTTGTGTAGTAGTGAAGTTTGTGAAAGCTGTCATAACCCAACAAGTCAGGGACTGGAATCCAGAGAGTACTGTGGCCTTTTCGCATTACTTGCAATTGACTCTACGTGTTTTTCCCGTGTTAGAAAGTTTTCCTTTCAGACAGACATCAAACCCAGGCATCTGGAGATCTACAGTAAAGGTAGCAAACTTTAGTATGCTTGTGTTTTCTGTAACAATACGCTTTCTTTTATCTCTTAGTATGACATCTCTTAGTAGACAAAATTTTAGCAAAAATGTACTTTTATGAGAAATTCCCCTTAATCTTTTCAATTTCCAAATTATCTTTCTCAAGGCAATTGCTGTGATATAGGGTTATCTATGTGTTTTTATACACCTTTTAAAAGGTATCTTATAACTCCCTAAGAATCTTCTCTCACAGTCTTTACAATGTCAATATTCAGTGTAGAGACTCCTACCAATAACAGCAAAACATTCAGGTGAAATATATCAAGAAATATTTAGAGGTAGAAATCCATGACACTGTGGCAGTAAACACTGCTGACCCCTGAAGAGTATTTCTGAGTACCATGTTACAAAATAAACAACTGTGTTCTTATATAATTGCAGCATCAAAGTTTATAGCCATAAACAGATGGAAAATGTTCCTGACAATATAGGTGTGATTGTATCGGTCAATATTAGAAAGAACAATGCCTATCAATTTTTAATGATAATCATCACAGAATAGTAGCAGTAGTAGAGATGTGCATGCTTGCATGCACCTTTCCATGGAGTTGCTGCTAGAGATTGCCCATCTCACTGCCGTAGTCCCCTTTTGCTGAGCAGAAGCAGTCAAAAGACCATATATAAGAACTCCTAGTAACCTATATTATTTGGCAATCAGTTGCAGCAGGGATCCACCCAGATAACCAAGTTATGAATGCAACATAACCCCTCAGCCATATGTGTAGCCCATAAAGTGCAAAGTCTGCATAGTTCCTAAGAATCCTTTAAAAAATCTGTCACCTGTTTGGCTCATTCCCTGCTTGATAGCTGTATGCATTCCATGGCTTAGAAATTTAAAAAAATAAACATCTGGAATTTCTTGACAGGTGATTTTTTTTTCGTTATTAGCAAAGCACTTGGGAATCCTTCAGTACATGAACAACTTTAAGTGGGAAACCAGATAAATAACAAGGTCTGTATTAAAATACTTCCTCAAGAAGTGCATGAGGGTAGTGACAGTCTTCCTAACTTCATTATTGTCCAACTTGTAGGTTAAACTGTAGAGACAGTCAGGATGAAATAAGGTGCACTCTCCCCAGCCTTTCTGCTGCTATTCAGTGAACTTGGCACTGGGCACCAGCTGTCTCATGACCAGCTTCCAGACAGCCAAGCAGATCATCAGCTGTTAGCTATGGGAGGCGAAGCCCCAGCATCAAGCCACCTCTGGACATTTTTCTGAAATTAGGGTTACCAGGGCCAAGGACCTTGTGGTCATGTTTCAGGGACGTCACCAGCTCAGTCAGCCTTGTCAAGGTTTTGGCAAGAAACCATAAATTCCAGATTGAAACAAATTGATGGAATTTGAACTAAGATTTGATGAAAGGAGGTGAAAATGCAACACACAGAACCACTTTATTTGGATTCCTTGTATGCTTGTTGATTAACATCTACCTTTGTGGGCCTCCCATGGGGAGAAACACACACATGTGAAACCTAGATTTTACTGCCATTTCTGCTTTTTGCTCTGGTGAGTATTCACTTATATTTGAAAATTGAATCTTGATTTCCAGCTCTTTCATCTGGAAATAGCCAGGAATACAAAGTTTATGGACAAAGAACAATCTCTGAATTAAACAAACAAACAAAAAATCTCCCATTCTTGTAGGATGAGTACTAATATGACCATATATGGAGCTCTGAAGTATACAGAGGATGACCTAAATTTTTCAAGAATAAAATTTCACTGATTCTTGATGAAATATGAAAAATATGTTACTGTCACTCTTTGTCAAAGGAAAACAAACTTAAATTTCTAATTGTCTTCCATCACTTGGCAGAGATCACTGATGCATGATTATGATCATCCTGATATATGTTCATTCTTAAAATCTGATTATTTACTCCTGAGAAGCTTCAATAGCATTATATTTCAGTATCCACAGATTTTGCAGTGGAACATACAGAAATGCAAACAAAGATTTTGGCAGTGACTGGAATCATGTTTTTTTTAGTCAAGGATCTAAGCACTCTTTTGCTTCAAAGAAGAAATCTGGCACATTTTTTTTCACCTTTTATAGAAGAATTGACAGAAACTTCCAAATGACACACTGAATCTCAACACTTCTAAGTCATGAAGTTAAACTAATCATAACTCATTCATCCCAATCTTTAACCAGTGCCACCACCTAAAATTTAAACAGTGAAGACATTACAGATTATGTAAATGACTGTCCTTGACTTTTGCATTGACTTATGTTCCTGAATTATTTGTTCTACTCTGAAAAACCTTCAGTCCTTCCTTATTTTTTTACTGTTCTGTGCCCTGAACTCTGAAAAAAGTGCATTTTAAATCTCAGTAGTTCTAGTCAAGCCATTTGTAGAATCAACTCCAAATACATCTGTTTTACCATTGAAACTAATAACAGTTGTTACTTAAAGTAAATGATTGTGCACTAATTTCTTGGTGCAAGAAAAAGTGATGAAAACAAAATTGTCCCATAAGAGCATGGTATCTTAAAACCATATATAATATCCTTAAAAGTTTCTAAATTATTACTGTATTCATTTTGGAAGGCAATATATCTTAATCAGTGAAGATGCAAAACGTAAAACCATGACTGTAATAGCTACTTACCCACCATTTCACTCCTACACACAGTATTTAGAAACACCAGAAAGTAACATTTCTGACTCTTCTATGGAATAGAGAAGTACTTTTTCTTAATTCAGATACCTGCAAAGGTGATTTATCAAACTCATTCTTCTTCATGGAATATTATAAAATCAGATAGCAAGTTGAACTGATTGCTATAATTCTTCAAAGTTTGTTTTCCTGAGTGTAGCAGATGCATATCATGAACAGTTTAAATATCAAAAAGCATTGCTTGTGGATATGTTATTACATTCGTATACTTGTGTTTTTTCTTAATGATAAAATATGCATTTTCATAGGAAGTGGTGCTGATAAAACTACTTTAAAGGAAGGGCCTAATTGTTTTAAAAACATTTATCAACAGATACCATTAGCTAAGTATTTTAAGCACTATAGTTTATGTAGACTAAATGTAAGCATTTATTAATACAAGCTAAATGCTCATTATAAATTTGCACAGAAAATGATAAAATATTATGTATGAAATGAATCATTAGCATGGACCATTAAGTCCTCTATTTTCCTTTAATTGAATTTGTCAGTAGTACCCTCTTTAACTGAAAACCAGTCATAACCACAAAATTAAATAATAATTAAAGAAACAACTATTCAAAGAGTTGCTTGGTAGCTAAGGTGCCATTTAACCAAAACAGCAATTTAATGTAAATTGCAGCCCATGTAGACTTAGTTCTGAAAATTATACATCCTGTGGTTCATATATGTTTGAATTAGCAAAACATTTTCAGCACTGTAGTCTAGATGTTCTTATACTGGTTCTGTAAACATAAGGAAAGATTGAATAAATGGGTGAAAATAGGTATAAATAGACCTATGGCAATTAAAGCTAATTAAGACTCTACAAAAATAAAGTTCTAGCAGTTCAGTAAATTCTTAGAGGCTTAGAAAATGTACCAACTCTACAGTATATGTATTCTGTCACTGTACACAGTCATTCAGTAAAGATGTGTTGGATGTGGAACCAAAAATAATGCTTTGCCCATCTGTGTTTTTTTCTAACTTTACCCAACTATTAAAAGATAGATGGAACCTATTTACAGAGACTTTGTTACAGTACCTGTTTCACATACACTCACATACACACAGAATCACAGAATGCTAGGGATTGGGAAAGACCTCGAAAGATCATCCAGTCCAGTCCCCCTGCCAGAGCAGGAACACCTAGGTGAGATCACACAGGAAAGCATCCAGGAGGGTCTTGAATGTCTCCAGAGAAGGAGACTCCACAACCTCCCTGGGCAGCCTGTTCCAGTGCTCTGTCACCCTCACAGTAAAGAAGTTTCTTCTCAAGTTTAAGTGGAATCTCCTGTGTTCCAGCTTATACCCATTACCCCTTGTCATATCATTGGACACCACTGTGAAGAGTCTGGCTCCACCCTCGTGACACTCACCCTTCATATATTTATAAACATTAATAAGGTCCCCCCTCAGTCTCCTCTTCTCCAAGCTAAAGAGGCCCAGATCCCTCAGCCTTTCCTCATAAGGGAGATGCTCCACTCCCTTAATCATCTTGGTGGCTCTGCGCTGGACTCTCAAGCAGCTCCCTGTCCTTCTTGAACTGTGGGGCCCAGAACTGGACACAAGATTCCAGATGTGGTCTCACCAGGGCAGAGTAGAGGGGGAGGAGAACCTCTCTTGACCTGCTAACCACACCCCTTCTAATGCACCCCAGGATGCCATTGGCTTTCCCGGCCACAAGGGCACAGTGCTGGCTCATGGTCATCCTGCTGTCCACCAGGACTCCCAGATCCCTCTCCCCTATACTGCTCTCTAGTAGATCATTTCCCAACCTATACTGGAACCTGGGGTTGTTCCTGCCCAGGTGCAACACCCTACACTTGCCCTTATTATATTTCATTAAGTTTTTCCCTGCCCAGCTCTCCAGCCTGTCCAGGTCTCTCTGAATAGCAGCACGGCCTTCTGGTGTGTCAGCTACTCCCAATTTTGTGTCATAAAAAAACTTGCTGGCAGTGCCCTCTGTTCCTTCATCCAGGTCGTTGATGAATATATTGAATAATACTGGTCCTAGTACCGACCCTTGAGGGACTCCACTAGACATAGGTCTCCAACTAGACTCTGCCCCATTGACCACCACTCTCTGGCTTCTTCCCACCAGCCAGTTCACAGTCATCTCACTACCTGATCATCTAATCCACACTTCCTCAATTTGGCAGCAAGGATGCTGTGGGAGACCGTGTCAAGCACACACACCCCCACATACCAAAAAAAAAAAAAAAAAAAAGGAAGAAGAAAGCAACCAAAACCCTTTCAAAAAGCTGGCAATTATATCATATTTAAGAGGTAAGTGGATCTTGCTGTGTCTGAATAAGCAACGATGCAGCTTGGAGGAGGCCCAAGAGCCTCTAGTGCATATATAGAGATTTGCCCATGTGACTCCAGGGTCAGGACTGGGACTATCCTTTCTTAGTATTGGTGATTCTCTCACAGTAGTTACCTTTGGGACAGTGTTTTTGTTAGCAAATTCTGTTTTGCACAACCAGCAGGGGGAGGCAGGATTTAAGGAAATAAACTGGGAAAACTTCCTGGAAGCAAATAGTTTTAAAAAGGAGAGGATGGTGGAAAGCTTTGAACAAAAGAGAGAAATGAGTAATACAAGACATCAGGGTTAAGCTGTTATTTTGACATCTAGCCTCATGTCAATCACACCATTACTTACATGTCACAGGTATACAATTTGAAAGACCTTGCATGAGTTTGTCCATTTTCCCAAGGCAAGCCCCTTTTGCTAACTGCAAATATACAGCTGTAGTAAAAAGTATTTTATTTCTATTTTCTAGTAACGTAAGCTAATATGAAATAATGGAGTTGTAAGTAAATGATGCTACAAGTTTCAAAGAGAATGTGTCTTGTTTAAATATTTCACATAATTGACTACTTGTGTGTAGGAACCAAGGAAAGAAATGCACAGCTGGACTGAATGCCCTAAAATTATTTTCAGAAATACATATCTCGTTGTACTTTTCAATTCTTACTTATACAGCTTTCATTCTTCTGCAGAACAATTTACAAAATAACTTGCGTAACTATTATGGTTAAACGTTGACTCTGCTAAGTGCATTTCAAGAAGATATTTTCAGACAGAGGAGTAAACATCTTGATGTATATTCATGTCTTCTCCATGATTGTTATAATTTAGGGGTATGAGCTATATGATGCAGACTAGTAATCAATACGTGTGATTGTCTTCACACAGGACCTATTTTGCAGAGCAAGAAAGGGTTCTGCCCTTTTGCCAGTGGCAGGGCTGTTCAGCTGTGTAACTGTGTTCTGCACAGCCAAGCCCTAAGACCTTCCGTGGAAAACCTGCACATGCAAACCTACTTGCTGAATAATCGGCCCATGGTTTTCCTGAGGACTGCTTACAGGTAGCTGTGTGAAGGGTTAGCTGTGTGGTTCATCAATGAATCTCAGCAGGCCATTGCTCCTTTTGTACTGTCCTGTAGATCCGAGGGTGTTGTCTCCCTCATAGATGATCTAGGTCTACTTTTCTCCCTATAGTCTAGATTTGTCTTTTCAAATATGAATATAATGTATGTGCATGTTTGTTTAAAACCCTATAAACAGTATGCATATTTATTTCAGATTTATAAATTGTTAAGAGCATATGGGCTTGAGAATGAGGTGTATTACTCTTTTTCAACTGCAAACCAGCACTGCAAGAGGGCAGCAGCCTGATGTCCTATGTTCCTGAGGTACAGGGTGTCATTTGCACAACAGACCTTAGAGTCGGTATAATATGGTGTGTTTTACCATGGTTGAATTGCCTTTATTGTGACTTTATAATATCTAGTGATGTTCAGTCTCAAAGAAGCATGCAGATATAAGTTATTCGTAATTACAGCTTTGATGAGTTATTTGAATCAATGTATTCCAGAGCACAGGAAAAATTCCAGCCTCATGGCTTTGATACTGACAGATCTGGTGCAAAGTGGGTGTGTGGATACAATGCCAAGCATAATTGGTGCCAGCAGTGGAGATTGCATGTGCTGGCTCTATGGAAACTTAGGGAGTTATACAATTGTTGAGAACAAGCCCACGTATGGTCATACACATGAAGTCAGAGCACAGCCTTCATGTGAAGGCTATTATTAATTTGGTGTCAGACTTCACTCTGATTTTTGGAAGTAAGAAGGAATACAGCCCTTATTACTTTGGTTCCGCACTTCTGTCAAGTTCTTCACTCAAATCAGAGGGTAGATGCTGGCACCGTCCTCCAGATTCAGCTGCTCTTCTTTATCAAGTTTCAAATATAGCATCTAGAAATTTTTATTTTACCTCCTCCAGTAAGGCCATCTGTTCCCATAGCTTCCCCTCAAAACACCTGGCATTATCTTTTTTAGAATTTCTGGACTTCTATGATTTTTTTAATCCCTTTTAGGGGAAAATAAGGATTTGAAAATACACATTTAAGTAAAGCAGTCTGTGTACCTGTTTTGTTGCATTTTCCATTTGTCATCCAGGAAAGTGGAAGGTCATTTTGGTGAATCCAAAAGCCCGTTTCACCTACAGTTCTGCCAAGATTAGATGGCTAATGAAGATGCTTTACAAAGTGAAAAGGAAACGCGTGTTAAAATTGAGTGACAACAATTCCTCAAAGCACAAACACAGGATTATTCCACTGAAATGGATTTCTTAGAGGAAATACTTCGCTTCATTTCCTTTCTCCATAGCAAGCAATCTTGGCACATTGCAACCAAGTTTTTCAGAAAACTCATTGTCTTAACACAAATACATTATATTATTATTTGAATAACTAAATGTCTGGATTTAAAACCACAAATTCACAACCTGGAAATACCCCATAAACCTTTTCTGATTTTGCAGTTGCATGACAAAGATATGAAGGTTTGATGGACATAGGAAGGGATTTGTGGTCTGGAGAACTCAGTTAAATTCCTTGGACTGTCTTATGCAGAACGTTAGACTAGACTCTTGTGATCACTTAAAACAGAATAATTTAAAACAGATTCAGTTCCAGCAGTTTCTAAAAGGTCTGGTAAGACTTAGTGAATTAACATTTGGAAAGTTAGATCATATTCATGCTTCAAGTAGTCACAGTTTCTGTTCGGCAGCTTTTTTTATGTGTGTTTAACCAGGTATGAGTAATGTTTCTTGACCTGCAAATGGATATGCATGCAAGACACCTGAACTGCACCTGCTCCTCTACAGACTGTAAATTTTGAAGAGGGAAGAATTCTTGGCTGGCAAGTTAAAAAGTTTTGGATCAAGTGAATGTCCCATCATAAGTATCCTTTTTACGTTACACTGCAAGTGAATCTGCTTAAAGTACAGACTTATTGCAAAGATAACATTTGGTACTAGTGAGAAATGCCTGGCTGATCCAGTTGTATAACTTATGCTCAGCTACAGATACAACCCCTAAGAAATTGTTACAAGCTTGTGCTACGGCACTTCTAAAAGAGGGAAGGATGCTTCAAAGCCAAACTCCATCAAGCCGAAGTCTTTAATATATCATTTTAAAGATAAAGCACTGAAGTAATTTATAAAACTGTCTGTCACCAGTGGCTGAACACCACCTTCTATCCAAGCAAGCTGAATTACACTTGAGAAAGTATGTCCTGGCTGAGTACTGAATATCATTCAACTTGCTGAACTTGAGTTTGAAAGTGATATGGGCACAGATGCGGTGTTCAAAGGCCAATCAGCTGTGTCTGACACTATATACCACCAGATGCCTTTAGATAAAATACAGTACATGAGAGAAAATCAATGCATAGTATGACTGATACAATTTCTATCTAAAAAAGAACAAAATTCTCCATAATCAACAATGATTTCTATGTTGAACTCTGCAAGAAGCAGAGCCAACAGTAGAGACTACAGTATGAGCCACCACAGGGGAATGTATTCGAGTCTGTATTATTCAACATCTACATGAACAAACAAAAATCCATGCTCACAGCAGAAGTTTTATTCCTGCAAGCAGTGGTTCTATCTCTGCCCAGATTAAAGGCTTCACTTGAGTCCAAGATGGATTTATGTCCAGTCTCCTCAGGTTCCCAGATTACACTACCAAAACCCAAGTATACACTAATTTCACTAAATAATAAGTTTATATCTCTTTCTTTTTTTTTTTTTTTTTTTCTCTGAAATCACAAGTCCAGTAAACTTAGTGTAATTTGGAACAGGATATAATTTGCTCACTGTTGCAATCCTTTTTATTTTGGGAAAGTGCAGAAAAGAAAAAAAATGAGGTCCATGCTCAGAATATTATCTTGAAGAAGTAATTCATTCTAAATGGAGGCTAACCTAAGAACATCATAAACAATTGTATTTGCCCTCTCCAGGGACTTAATGTAAAACAAGAAGGGGTCATTCATGCAGAGAAGTTAGATAGTGTTAAAAGAAAATTGCCAGTGGATTACTTAATGCCTGAATGGAACAAACTGCCTGGGCTTTCTGGGATCACCCCTCTGAAAACCACAAGCACTGTAGTGAATAAAGTGGAATCCATCCGACAGATTGAAGGCTGAGGTACTGACTGCTGGGGCATTCTGCAGCTGTTGGCCAGCTGCTGTAAGTTTTCCGACTACAATGGAACCATTTAATAAATCATCAAGTGTTCTGCAACCCATTCAGTTTGTTTAGCAAAAAAAAGGGAAAATGAGCACTGACTTTTTCAAATACCTACTTGAGAGTTCAAGAGTAGACTTACCAGTCTGGAGAGGTTTGAGCTATGTTCAAAGGCTGTTGGCGGCACAAAGGATTTATATGAATATAACACATAGACATGCCAATGTGGGAAACCACAGACCAGAAAATATCTTAACGTGCCATGGATGGTAACTCTTCTGTGGAGCAAGTTATAACATGGAAATGATTTTGGAAATACACACAGTCACCCTAGAGGGACATGGGAAAAAACAGAAGATCCTTGGTGCTCGGAAGGCTTAGCTTAAAACGTGTTATTCCTTTATTCCCATGTGCTATACCATTTCAGTCAACTTGCATGCTCCATATTACAAGCAAGAACTATGGAAAGATTTTCTAGAGAAGTTCATATAGATGGACATCAACAAAAATGACACTGTCACATATTAGATCTCCTCTTCCAAAAGAAAGTTTTTAATTCTGTCACATACCCATACCTTAATTGGGGCTAAATGCAATTCACGAAGTGCTATAAGCCTTTTGACTTAGAGATCACACTGTTTCCCTGTCTCAGGTAGATAATATTGATTTTTTATTTGTTTTGTCTTTTAAAAATGAGCTTGGTTTTAGCCTCATTTATGTTTTTATATCTGTTTCTGTATTTCACGATTTTGCAAATATATATCACTTCCCTTTCTAAATTCATGATGGTTCTTCTTCTGGCTTTAAGGCAAATTAATAATTTATTTTATAATTTTACGTAATAATGTAAACTACCTGAAGTTGTTTAAGAGGGAGGATGACATGCAGCCATTAGAGTAAATTTTATGTGTGCTTACCTGGGTTAAAAAAAAAAAAATAAAATACTTGCATTTTTGTCAATGCAATATTGTATCAGTACAGATCCCTATTGCTTTTATATATTTTTTCTTAAAATTTGATAATACAACTTCAACTCAGCTGTTACATTCCTTCTATTTTTTTTTGCCTTTCCTATCCTGAAGATTATCAGCAGGATTATATTCACAGAGGATACCCTCAACACATAGTGTTATGCAATGTGTCTATTACAGCAGTTTGCAAAAAGTCTTAGTAAGAGTAACCCACAACATTAGAAGTAGAAGACCAGATTAGATGCTGTGTGCCCCTTAGAGCTTCACAAAGGGCAGAGCAACAAATAATGAGACAAATAGTTGATGTTGAGATCAAAAAGGGAAGAAAACTCTGCAGTGAAGGGTATGAAGTGGGAGCATGTCTTGGTAAAGAACATATTAAATAGTAAGTTTCTTAAATAATGGGGAAGAGTTCGTCCAGAAATGGAAAGGAAATGAGAAGCCAGGTGAAGTTAGAGTCAAACAAGCAATCAGTATGGAAACTGATGTCATCAAAGATGGCAATTTGGCAGCATGTTACAGAAAACAAGGAAGTTGAAATTACTTGTGAATTTATCAGCTGCAATTTCACTTTGTCAGGACAAAGTGTTATTCTCCATAATTATATGGAGGACAAAAGATATTTAACAACTGCACCACATGCTTGAGTTGATTTTACAGGACTTGATAATGTAGATCTTGTATTTGAAAAACCTTTTGGCTTCAGTAGTGGGTTAACCATTGGCAACAAACAAACTCCCACTCAGAAGCTCACCCACTCTCCCTCACCTCATTAAGATGAGGGAAGAGAAAAAGAAAACCAGGAATAAGAATGCTTGTGGATGGAGGTAAAGACAAGGAAATTGTTTACTAATTACCATCATAGGTAAAACAGTCTTTTCTTGGGACAAATTAATTTATTGCCAATTAAAATGGATTTGGATAATGAGAAACAGACAAACAAAAATGACAAGCATTTAAAAAAATCCCACTTTCTTCCTTTGTTTCCCAGCCTCAACCTCACTCCTCCTTCACCCTTGTCATGTGGTGTAGGGGGTTGGAGAATGAGGGCTACAGTCAGTACATAACCATTTGTCTCTGCCACTCCTCCCTCCTCACACTCTTCCCTTGCTTCAGCATGGACTCTCTGTAGGGCTCCTGTCCTTCATGAAATATCCACTAACTCCACCCTGAAGAACCTCCTTCTCCTGTTCTGACCTTAATATACCCTCTGATGTTTCTCCTGCATAGGTTTTGGTTTTTTTTCCCCTCCTTTGCTGCCTGTCTGTCCATAATTTTTGTCATTTCCTAAATAAGTTTTCCCCCAGGTGACACCAGCTTGGTTGCTGGGCTTATCTGTGTCCTGCCATGGGTCTGTTGGAGTTGTCTGGCACCAGCTGTGTACAGCACAAGGCAATTCTTGGACTCTTCTCACAGAGACCACCCCTGTAGCCCCCCATGGCCAATACCTGGCTACCTACACCCAATATGGTTTTACACTGTAGTTTAATGCTGCTGCTTCCATTGGAGGCACAGAAACCTGGAGGACTGAAATAATACTTCATAAGTGAGTTTCTGTCATGTGAGGTGTGTGTGATACTGTCAGTTTGTGTGAAGAGATGACTTGCAATCAGACCATACAGTTGAGAAATTAAATAATTTTGGTGTTAATTAACCTCCTGACTGATGAAGGATCTTTTAGTCCTTGCTTACAGGTAAACTACTGTAAAAAGTTTTTACTATTCAGAGTTGTAATAATAGTGAGAAATTGTGATCCCTCATATAGACCATCTGCAGGGCATTGGCAGAATTTCAATAAATGACTTGATTTTTCCATGTTTTTGCATGTTACTAGGTGAGAGATGGAAAGGCCACACCTGGAAAACACAGTAGAAGGGAAGGCAAAAGGCCTAAATGTCAAAATCCTCCACTTTTGTTGTCACAGTTCTTCCTGAATATCAGTGCTGGTTCTGTAAATGATGACTAGTAACAAATTTCTACTTGCTTGACAAAGAGGGAGTTGGTTAGGGATGATCCTGACAAAGCAATCTTCCTCTAAGTCATACTACCTTTAAACTTCCATCCTAGGGAAGTGCAAGTCACACAGTTTTCCCTTCAATCTGTTCTTACCTTCAATCAGGACTCTAGCCACAGGTCTGAAATTGCCATGAGGCTTTGTTCTAAAAGCAAGAACTTTCCTCACTAGCATTTAAAAGGAGTATTGCTAGCAAAATCATTAATAGAACTCCAAACATATTTTGTAAAAAACTATCAATCCTGTGTTTTTTAAAATAAAAAAAAAAAAATCCACACAAATTCAGAGCAAGAAAGTGAAATGGAGTCAGTAGCAGAATTCAGTGGAATTATATAATTGCAATTGTTATTACTCTGAGATGGGAACACAGGTGGACATTAGAAGCGAGGAATAACTTAGTACCTCTCTTGCAACTAGCCATTTGTTGGTTTCAACTTCCACAGCACTGGAGTAGGAGAGATCTTGGTGGTCCCTTGAGAAAAAGTAAAGCTGAGATCTTCCTTAGATGGTAAAAGAAATTACTGTGGAAGTACCTAATCCTGATCCAGTATAATAACAGAATAACAGTACAATGTTTGGTATCTTGAGCAAAAACTTTATGATGGTGCATTAAAAAAACCCCAAAACAAACAAGTAAGACTTAGGCTCCAGTATTTTATGGGTAATTAATGTATTAACGTAAGCAAACCCAGACCCCTTTTAATATAATTCCTGAATGTGTGCTTAGCCTGGGCCTTTACTTAAAAAGTTCATAATGCATGAAATGATATGCCATGCAGTCACTTTGTAAATGTCAAGCTCTTGATGGAAAACAAGTCTTTCATTATTTATTCAACTTACCTTGTACATCCAGCAGCACTGGCAACTAAATTTATCCTGTGTAGTTGCAGGTTTATAGCAGAAATATCTAAATTAAGAGAACGGTTGTTTTAAGTTTGTTGGTTTGTTTTGTTTGTTGTTTTTTGTTTTGGTTTGGTTTGGTTTTTTTTCCCAAAAGCAGTGGAGAGACTAGAAGACTGTAAATAACAATCACGCAGCCTGGCTAAGAGTTGAGTAACCTTCGGAAGATGTCCTTTTTATTTCTTTTTCTCTATTTTTGTCTGTTAACAAGAGCTAAGGGCTATGTTTCTAACAGTCTGCATAGTTGCACTTATTATGTCATTTATTGTTTACGCTTCCTGTTGGATAGGGAAGGATGCTCTGCTTGAGCTTATGAGGATGCTCCTTCCCAGAATCTTCTATGACTTTGGAATTAGGATAAGTATCTTCTTTTCTCAGAAGTCTTTGAGGGGTCTTTAATTGATTCCATCTGATATGTGAAAATAGATTAAAAGTAATCTGGGTATTAACAACAGTGAATGTAAATTCTTGATTGGCTGAGTTCTCTAAATTTCTTAGAAGTCTGGACAGCTGAGCACAGACAGAGAGAAACAGGCTGGCAAGCAGACATGGATAGAAGGGAAAGCGTAACAGGGTGATGTTTGCTAGGGGCACGGTTGTTATTTGCAATGTCCTACTCAGATTGAAGCATTCTTACATAGGAAAACTGTAGTGATTCATATGTTGCTGTGAATGAGTTTCTAATAATGCTCACAAATTCTCTGGAGTTTGCAAAGGAATTCTGGCATTGTTCATTAATAAAAACCAACACATTGCCTGTACTCCCTACCCAGTACAAACAAAAACTGATTCTACCATTATTAATAGAGCCCATAATGAAATTACATATTTGGGGTGGGTAGGAGGTATAGTAACACAATAAAGCACAAGAAAATATAGATGAGCATTGAGATAGGAGACTACGTTTAACAAAATAATGAATTGCATTCCTCACAGGAAAAAAAAAATCAAACAAAAAATAAAACAACCCACAACAGTGTAAATGTGTCAAGGCTTTCCTGCTTTGCACGATCTATACATTTGGCTTCTGCATGATTTATATATTTATTTTTCAAGCAAACCCTTTAATACCCAAGTGGTTTGAAGGAAAATTAATGTAGAAACATCAAATCTTAGTGGTTTTCAAACAAAGAGTTTGAGATCCCAGAACTCTGTAAGGAGACACGTTCTTATCAATCACCAGTATTTCAGAGCAGTATTAATTTCCTTAGCTGGCAGGTCTCCCAAGCTTTCAGCACCCTTGCAGTGTGGACCGTCCCACAGCTACAGATCACTACAAGTAAGAATTCTTTGCCCTGAAACATAACTTTGAAACAGGAAATTAGGGAGATCATGAAACCTTGGCTGAGATGCTGGAAACCAAATCAGAGTCTGCACAACAGGAAATGTAACTTCAATGTCTACCCTAGTGCTTTAGATTTTGGGTCTCTGTCACTGTTGCTGGATAGACACGGGGTCTGCCAGAGAGGTGGGGTTATGGAGCCATGCTGGTTTCAATGCTGGACAGGAATCCAGGTTTTCCAGTTTTCAGGAAGAGCCATGCACCAGGTTCCCAGGTCAAGGAGAGTCTCCACCTCATCAGTGGGATTTTATTTTGTAATTTTTGCAGTAGCAGTCTTTCTTCCTTTTCCTCTTTAACTGATGTGTTCACAGAAAAAAAAGAAAAATCATAAAATCAGGGAATGTGGTCTGCCTGGAGCCTTCTCTTCTCCAGGCAGAACAACTCCAACTCCCTCAACCTTTCTCCATAGGAGAGGTGTTCCTCTGATTATCTTTGTGACCCTACCCTGGACCTGCTCCAACAGGTCCATATCTTTCTAAGGACCCCAAAGCTGGACACAGTACTCCAGGTAGGGTCTCATAAGAGCAGAGTAGAATCACCTCCTTCCACCTGCTGACTATACTTCTTAGACAGCCCAGGATTTCTGAGCTGCAAGCAAATATTGTTAGCTCATATCCAGTTTTTAATCTAACAATATCCCCAAGTCCTTCTCCACAGGGCTGCTTTCAATCTATTCATCTATCATTCTGTACTGCTACTGGTGGTTACTCCAACCCAGGCACACGACCTTGCACTTGGACTTTTTAATTTCTTGAAGGTTACCTTGGCCCACTCCTTAAGCCTGTCAAGGTCCCTCTAAATGGCATCCCCATCCTCACCTCAAATGTATCACCTATATATCCATAAATATTCACATTAAGTAAACCCTTTATGTCACAGATAGTTGCAATTGATTTAGTAAATGAGTAAGGATTTCTGCAAGGACCTTCCTTGTCCATAGTTTTTGTTTAAAAGTAATTTTCAGTTTCCATAGGTGGCTATAGAAGTGATGTATTCCCCTTCAGAATGCTAGCATTTCTTTAGTAAGATTTTTTTTCCATATATGGTGGTTTCACTGAGCTAGCGCTGAGCTAGCGCTGGGCTAGCCCTTGGCTAGCAGCCAACACAGCAATTCACTCAATCCCCCCCAAACCGCATGGGATAGGGGAGAAAATTGGAGGGCAGGGGTAAGGAAGCTTGTAGGTTGAGATAAGAATGATGTAGTAATGGAAATAAAAGAAAATTTAAAATAATACTAATATTAAAACAGTAGTGATAATAATAACAGTAACAAAATATGGCAATGAGTGATTCCCAGTGCAACTGCTCACCACCTGCAGACCAAGCCCGGCCCATTCCCAGATAACAATCCCAGTGGAGCAACAATCCCTAACCAAAATCGCAATCCTGGAAGAGAAAGAGCCCAAGACAAATCCTGGAAGAGAAAGAACCCGAGCAAAAGTCAGAGAGGGAAAAAGAGAAAGAAAATCTCATTAATATACTGAACATGACGTTATATGATACTGAATATACCACTGGCATATGCAGATGCCAATTTAGCTTATTAATTTAAATATTTCTCACCTCACTTAGATCTTTTGCTTGTAAACTGACAAAAAAAGAAGTCCTTCACTTCCAGTGATAAAAATGAAAACATCAGTATTTTATCAGAATTTCTCTCATAACAAATCCTGGATCCCTGGCTGAAAGCAAAATGCAGCACTTCATTAGCTACTAAAAAGAAACCCAGCTCTGTCCCAGCTCAAAACCTGGACACCATGCTGTCACTTAAGACCCATAAGACTGCTTTGTTTGCCATGACTCAAACCATTTGCATCACTCAGTTCTGAGCACAGTGTTGTTTTCAGGATCTGTGTCTGAACATAGGGTGACATCCCCTTAAGACATTTTTTTAAAAAACACTGTTATTCCTATATTACTACTGTGAATTTGGTTCCACAAGGTCTGCTTGGTGGTGCTCTCCTTGTCACCGTGACAAAACATTTTCCAGCAGCCTGAGCAACAGTGGTGGCTAATAATTGATTATTTCACTGGGTATTTCAGTTGTGTGAAATGACTGCATTGGCTTGGTGGCTTTCGCATATCACAAGGAGGATGTAATGCTTTCCTATGAATGATGCTTTTATTGCACTGTGTTCTGTTACTCCTAGAAGCCCCAGACTTGCCTCGTCATCTTGAAAATACTCTGTTTTGGTGCTGGAAATTCTGAAGCTGTCAACAGACTGGAATTAGAAAGAGAACACGTGAACACATGTAAATCTACATAATCCTTCAGAGGTTTTAAATGATCTCCAGTATTAACACCCCACCTATTGTCAAATCTCTTGGACTAGCAACAGGCCAGCAGAAAGAGCAGGTTGGCAGTAGAGTTAAGACAGAAGTTTCCCAGCAAAGCAAATCCTGATTTTTTTAATTCTAAAATGCTTTGTTTGAGGCCCAGTTGGAAAGAACATATGTCAATAACATAAATTAAGACACAGCCTCACCTTTCCTTCAGTGACATTCTGTGTGATTTCTTGCTGATTTCAGATTAATTTGTTGCCTTATAATTTGCAGTGACGTCTGAGTTTCCTCTAAAATGAAAATTACTGATATGTAGACAAACACGTTAACTTGCCAAAACCCTCATGGTTTCATTCATTTATACTGCACAAACAAGACATTTATTGGCATCTCTTTCTCTGCATAATACTTGGGGCAGGAATTTTGTTATATTATTATTGACAAAAAAGTTGAAAATAATGTTAGATTTTACTTGCTTGTCTATTAAGTGCCAAGGAATGTTTATACATCTAACTACATCAGAACTTTTCAAAATTATATAAGAGAGATTTAAAAAGAAGAGGATTACTGTATCATCAGCTAGTAATTAGGCAGTATAAAGTGGTTCCGGCCAATTAGTCTGGAAGTGTTTTCATTTACTAAGCCAATCAAACCTATCTATAGCATCCCATAATAAAACAAATTAATTAATTTAATTAATAAAACATATATTCTAAAATGAAACATGATTTTAAGTGGGCAAATACCCATGCCAAATAGTGTCTTATAGCAATAAAATTTCATTGAGCTGGTTGGCCAGATTATTCACATGGCTGCATGCTTTCCTACTTGCTGGCAAGCAACAGGCATGCTTGGTTACTTTGAAACTTTTGCTATATTGAGAGATTGCTATTCAATTATGGACAAATTCTGGTGTCATGCCCACTTTTCTCTAGCATTTTTAAGCTTTATATGTAAGACAAAAACAAGTGCTTTATATTTGTCTTCGAAGTGAAAATGCCAGAAAGGTGACGATGTTCCTGCTGTTAAAATCTAACGCAACGTCATAGACTCTTCTTTACAGGTACCTGGTCCCAAGGGCTTACAAGCATGAACGTGAATGAATTCGCTCAGCCCTTAATCTATCCAGAGACATCAGACCACTACAGTGAATCCGCAGGAGCAAAAGGTCTACCAGGTCACTGCAGCAGTTCAAAGTGTGCTGGTGGCAGTCCCAGGACACTTACACCAAACCAAGAAATTACACAGATATAATAATCTTATTATTTTAAATTGCAAATTCTCAGTGATCTAAACTCATTATCAAATAGACACTCTCCTAAAGCTTTTTCTTGTGAGCTTGTCCCAGGTGCCTGATTGCAGTCATCAAACATACCATACTAAGTATTTATATAAATATATCATAAAATAATCAAATATGATGAGCTATTCCCTTTGTTCCTTTATGTTGATACAATTTTCACAAAATATTTAATATGCTTCTGAAAATGATGATGCCAGTGATAAAGCTAGTTTGCAGTTTCATAGATAATTTATGGAAGTTATAAAAAATGAACCAAATTGTCATAACAACATGACAATGTGAACATTCATGTTTACATAGTGTCCACGTACAATACAAATACTGAATATTAATATGAAATGAGAATTTATAAAATTTGCAATGAACATAATGTAGAAAAAATAACAACTTGATACTATCTCTGCTTATATTGCAACCCATAAACAGATTTTATTTTATGAATGGCTTTGACTTTTCCCTTAATGTGTATAGTTTTACACCTTTAACCACAAATCTTGGTATATTCTAAATATAAATTAAATCATATTTATCCTGTTTCTCTTTTTCAGATAAATAGTCACTCTAATTTAAGGGAAGGGAAGAAAGTCCATAGACAGCATTGTAAATGTACTTGGCACATATTCATCCCTGGGGGTGCAAGTAGCAAAAAATGTCTGGATCAGATTCCACCACTTCTGTTCTCAGAAGGTAGCGACTTCTTTGTTCAGTAATTCTTCTGGCTTGCAGCAAACTGTCACTCAGTCATTTGCCTAAATATAGGCATTTATTGCTGTTTTGAGATACCCTGAGACATCCTCCTAGGGCAGGCAGATGGTACACAGGACTTGTGGGAGACCTGCAACTTTATGATGGTCCTCTAAAACAGTAGCTATGGTCAGGCAGGACACAGTATGGTGTCTCAAATGCCACTTGATACTTACTTTTAGGTACCCATATCACACCTATTTTGATGCCCAGTACTATATCTCTTCTGAGGCCAGCCTTTGCACAGGATCACAGAATCACAGAATTGCTCAATTGGAAAAGACCTTTAAGACCGTCAAGTCTAATCATTAACCTCACACTGACAAATTCCAGACTAAACCATGTCCCTAAGCACTATGTCTAAATGACTCTTAAATACCTCCAGGGATGGGGACTCTACCACTGCCCTGGGCAACCCATTCCAATCATTACCTTAAAGTGATGACAGAGGACGCAGTGTCTATCTGCTGTTTGTTTGTTCTGGTGGCATCTTCTTTGTGGCTTATTGATATCTGTAGGAACTGAATGACTCTTGAGGCCTGTGCCTTTGTACCATGCTAATACCCTGAGACTACTGCAGTTATAATTATAATACTTGAACTGTGTTGATTTCAGTAGTCTATTAATTACACTACTAGCAACAGGGAATGAAGCCTGAGGTTTTCATTTTCCTAGCAGCTCCAAAGCTCACTTTTTGTACTACTTTTTCCCAAGTAATGCCCTTAAGCATGCTGAACTGTGGGTTTAGGTAGCAAATCAGAGAAGACACAGGCCACTGGTTACCTATATGCATCACTAAATTTGAAGCTTTGAGTCAAAATGTGAATATTGTCCAGTACTAGATAACTGCTCATGGTTCCTCCTCAAAGGCTGGAGAGAAGCTAAATGTCACATTCCTTCATGGCAGAATTGCTCTTGGGTGTCTCCATCTCTATCTCTCTCTTTCCTTCTTTTTATTGACTGTGTAGGAACCCCAGACAGTTAGAAACCAGAAGTTAGATACCCCAAAATGTTTTTTAAATTTAGATAACAGTAGGTCTTAATGGCTTGTTTTCCCCATTATATTGATTAATTAATGTCATGTAAACACATTGCTGTTGTCTCATTAAGGGATAGTTCAGTGTATAAAAGTGAAGACGTGAAGTACTGATTAAGAGGTTAGGCATTTTTATCAATAGTACCGGGAAGGTCAACAAGGGAATTTTTGAAATATAAAACTTTCATCTGGATGTTGTAACACATGTCTTCAAAGACACACAGTGCACATGTTTTATCATCACTTGGTTGGTAATCATCACTTGGTTTGCTCTTTATGTGAGAGAGCAACTGCAGTGTATTGAGATCTGTCCAGGGGCGGATGAGGAGTGAGTTGAGAGCCTGTGGGTAAAAATCAAGGGGCAGGCTGGTAGGGTTGATACTGTCGTGGGTGTCTATTACAGGCCACCAGATCAGGGTGAAGAAATTGATGAGGCCTTCTACAGGCAGCTGAGAGCAGCCTCGCAATCCCAGGCCCTGGTTGTTGTGGGGGATTTTAACTACCCAGATATTTGCTGGAGAGACCACTCGGCCAGCCACCCCCAATCCAGGAGGTTCCTCCAGTGCATCGATGACAACTTCCTGATGCAAATGTTGGATGAACCAACCAGGAGGGGAGTGACGCTGGATCTGATCCTCACTAACAAGGAGGGTCTGGTTGAGGCTGTGAAGGTTGAGGACTGCCTGGGCTGCAGTGATCATGAGATGGTGAAGTTCTGAATCTCATGTGGCATAAGCAGAATTACAAGTAAGATTGCTACCCTGGACTTCAGGAGGGCAAACTTTGGCCTCTTCAAGCAATTGTTAGGGAAAATTCCATGGGACAGATTACTTGAAGGTAAAGGGGCCCAAGACAGCTGGTTAACATTCAGGGACAGCTTCTTCTGGGCTCAAGATCAAAGCATTCCGATATGTAGGAAGTCAGGGAAGGGAGCCAGGAGACCTGCTTGGTTAAGCAGGGAACTGCTGGCCAAACTTAAGTGGAAGAGGAGAGTTTACAAATCGTGGAAGGAGGGGCTGGCTACTTGGGAGGAATATAAGGATATTGTCAGAGGATGTAGGGAGGCAACTAGGAAAGCCAAAGCCTCCTTAGAATTAGATCTTGCCAGAGGGGTCAAGGACAACAGGAAGAGCTTCTTCAAATACATGGAAGATAAAGCCAATGTTAGAGGCAATGTAGGCCCACTGATAAATGAGGGGGGTACCCTGGTGACAGAGGATACAGAGAAGGCAGAGCTATTGAATGCCTTCTTTGCCTCTGTCTACTCTGACGGAAGTTGTCTTGAGGAGCTCTGTACCCTGGAGACCCCAGATGGAGACAGGACAATGGAGAAGATTGCCTCAGTTGATGAGGATTGGGTCAGGGACCAATTAAGCAACCTGGACATCCATAAATCTATGGGTCCAGATGGGATGCACCCACGAGTGTTGAGGGAGCTGGCTGAGGTCATTGCTAGATGGCTCTCCATCATCTTTGCTAAGTCGTGGGGAACGGGAGAGGTGCCTGAGAACTGGAGGAAGGCAAATGTCACTCCAATCTTCAAAAAGGGCAAGAAGGAGGACCCAGGTAACTACAGACCGGTCAGCCTCACCTCCATCCCTGGAAAGGTGATGGAACGACTTATCCTTGGTGCCATCTCTAGGCATATCAAGGATAAGAGGGTCATTAGGGGCAGTCAGCACGGCTTCACCAAGGGAAGTAGTGCTTGACCAACCTTCTAGACTTTTATGAAAACACGACCAGGTGGCTGGATGATGGTAGAGCAGTGGATGTGGTCTATCTTGATTTCAGCAAAGCATTTGACACGGTCTCCCACAGCATCCTCGCTGATAAATTGAGGAAGTGTGGATTAGATGAGCAGGTAGTAAGATGGATTATTAACTGGCTGGTGGGAAGAAGCCAGAGAGTAGTGGTCAATGGGGCGGAGTCTAGTTGGAGACCTGTGTCTAGTGGAGTCCCTCAGGGGTCAGTACTAGGACCAGTATTATTCAATATATTCATAAATGACCTGGATGAGGGAATTGAAGGCACTGTCAGCAAGTTTGCTGATGATACCAAGCTGGGAGGAGTGGCTGACACTCCAGAAGGCTGTACTGCCATCCAGAGAGACCTGGACAGGCTGGAGAGCTGGGCAGGGAAAAACTTGATGAAATATAATAAGGGCAAGTGTAGGGTGTTGCACCTGGGCAGGAACAACCCCAGGTTCCAGTATAGGCTAGGAAATGATCTCCTAGAGAGCAGTGAAGGGGAAAGGGATCTGGGAGTCCTGGTGGACAGCAGGATGACCATGAGCCAGCACTGTTCCCATTGTGGCCAGGAAGGCCAATGGCATCCTGGGGTGCATTAGAAGGGGTGTAGTCAGTAGGTCAAGAGAGGTTCTTCTTCCCCTTTACTCTGCCCTGGTGAGGCCACATCTGGAATATTGTGTCCAGTTCTGGGCCCCACAGTTCAAGAAGGACAGGGAGCTGCTTGAGAGAGTCCAGCGAAGAGCCACCAAAATGATTAAGGGAGTGGAACATCTCCCTTATGAGGAAAGGCTGAGGGAGCTGGGGCTCTTTAGCTTGGAGAAGAGGAGACTGAGGGGGGACCTGATTAATGTTTATAAATATTTGAATGGTGAGTGTGAGGAGGATGGGGCCAGGCTCTTCACAGTAACGACCGATGATAGGACAAGGGGTAATGGGTGTAAGCTGGAACACAGGAGGTTCCACTTAAATTTGAGAAAGAACTTCTTTACAGTGAGTGTGACAGAGCACTGGAACAGGCTGCCCAGGGAGGTTGTGGAGTCTCCTTCTCTGGAGACATTCAAGACCCACCTGGACGCCTTCCTGTGCGAACTCATCTAGGTGTTCCTGCTCCAGCAGGGGGATTGGACTAGATGATCTTTCGAGGTCCCTTCCAATCCCTAATATTCTGTGATTCTGTGATTCTGTGAAATCATCCACATATTACCATGGCTGAGGGTATAATAAACAGAAGTGCTTTGTGTAATATGAAACTTGAAATATTATTAAAATACTGCTAAGCTCCAAAAACATTGTAGAGGAGCAAATGACTGAATTCAGGTATATGGCAAAAGATCTGCTGTACTTAACTCTGTACTAGCAAAGGAGACAATACTGAGCTCTGATACCACTTTCAGCTTCCTTCACTGTGCAGTACCCAGTGTGCTTATTTCCTAGGACAAAACCTATGCAACTTGGTTCAAAGGGAGCAAAGATATTTTTTACTTTTGATAATTAATTCTTATGCCTGAATTTTGTCTTGTTTTTAACCTAAGTGGTGTTGCTGTTCACAGCTTATTATTATTTTTACCATTCATCATGTAAAATTGCATTAGTTTTTTTTTCCTTTTTAAAAAAAAAATAAATATTGCCTCTGTCATGCACTACTCATATCTAGTTTAGAAAGACTGGTCAAAAATGCACATAGTTAGACTTTCTTTTAATTTACAGAGACTTTCTAAAGCCTGCAATGTTTCAGGTGCAAATCAGGCTATCTGCACCAATCTTCATTTTATTTCTGTCTTGGCAAGTATGAACAGATCCATGGTAATCAATTCAAAAGGTATTAAAGCCATTATTGGTTGTAATTATCATGACACCTGGGTCCAGACTTGTGAAATAATTATTAAATGCATCACCAGTGAGCAAAGGTTTAGTTAATCATTGATTTTATATCAGTAAGTAAGTGTTTAACGTATTTTGTGACTCTTAATAAGAAGCTGAGTGTCTGTTTCACCTACAGAAATGTTAAAAATAAGAATGAATTAAAAAAAAAAAAAAACAAACAACAAGAAAACAAAAACTGTTATCATAGAGGCTAATCAACAGTAAGAATCAAAGTGAAGATACCATCATCCTTCTTAGCATTCCGGGGTCTGAAATCAGAGCTGACTTGTTTGAAAAATGTCAGAGTTATATATTGAAATAGCTTACTGCCAAATAAAATATATGCAACAGGATTTATAGTGAGAGATTAAGGAAGGGGCCTTGGAGTCTCCTTTTTCTTAATGCTATATGTGTGCTTGATTCTTTTTATTTATTTTTTGCAGCTGTGGCCCTGAACATCTGAAGTTGAGCGTGCACTAGCCCCTGTTCTTTCTTGTTGTCTCCACCATGGAGTTAGGGAAAGATAGTGGCAATGGGAGCTTAGAGTATTTTGCCATATTCTTTCCTTCTGTAGCACCATGAGAATTTGTTCTGAGCACTCTATAGAAGCTTTTGCTCCAGGTAACCTGTCTTTCTGCAGCAAATGATTAGAAAAATTGTTTTCTAAGTTCAGCATCAAATGTTAAGCAGTACAAATACCCCCTTCTTCTTCCCTTCTGCCTCCTTCATGAACTATTTTGTTCAATATGTTACTGCATACACTGTGTTTGGCCTAAAACTGATGTGTTCATTGATCTTCAGTGGTGATGAATGGGATGATGATGATAAATGGGCATCCTACAGAGATTAAAATCATTACACCTGTGAAAGATCAAACCTATGTACATCAGGGAACTGAGGTCTTTTAACACCTGTCTTCTACGCAGTCTTGACATGTAGTGCTACCTGCTTTGAGCAGTGGGTCACAGTCTTTTATTAGTTAACTTCTCTTCCACCTTTTTGATCATTTTGACCTATTCTATGCCTACTTAAAACTGGTTTCCTGCAGTTTCTGTAGCAGAGATCAAAAGGTGCATTTCCTTTCTTACCTGCCTAGCAGGATCATCTTCAGCAGCAGCAGTCCTGAAGCCAAACAAGTTGATGTGCAGGTCCCTACAGCTACAGTCGCATATTGTACATTCTGGTGGATGGCCAAAGAGATAGAGGTTTATAAAGATACTAGCTAACACTCCTGATCATTTGTTGTACATGTAAGATACAAAATGTCTTTAACCAGGCCTTCCTTTGGCCCTATCTACCAAAAGGAACATAAGGCAAAGATCTAAGGGAGTGAACCTAAGAGTTGGGTAAAAAACGTTGTGAGTAAGAGATCATGAGAAGTAATGATTTTGCAGCACTAACTGAAGAAATACATCGCTGAGGAGAAAATAACAGTAATGATATTGCTGTCTTGTAATTATTTTTAACTAAAGGTCTAAATAAAGATGGAAAATTAAAAAAATAAAAAGCAAAACATGTCTCAAGAATGCCTAAATAAAACTTGTCCTTATTTTGTATCATCTCAGAGGATGACACCTCTAGTTTGGTGGTTGTTGTTGTTATTATTCCAGTTAACTCCACTCCTTTTTCAGTTTTTTCCTTCAGAGTAGCAATGAAGTGTGGGAGATATTAACACAGCTGAAACTGATCACGAGCTGAGTGTCATGGTACAAAAATGATCCTGCATGTATGAACTACTTCAGTAGCAAAACACATTCATTGTCAAAATGGAGAATAAGAGAGAGGAAGTGTGACCCAAAGTTGTAGAAAATGTGTGAAACTAAATGACTGCACGTGTATATCAAACCGATTAAACTTTATAGCTCCCACGGGAAGTGGTGGAAGTCCTTGAACAAAGAGAAGGTTGGTTACTTCCAACCGTCTATGAAACAATCAATATCCACTCATCTTGGCTGATGAAGTTTTATAGCAGTTCATCCATGTTGCATCTCTGTATGTATATACACAAATATGCAATATATATGTATTTGTATATACATGGATACACATACACGTATATGTATATATATATACATATATTCAAAAATGCTCCTCAAGAGGGAGACAGTGATCTAGAACCACCTGCTTTTCTGGACTGGGTTCCAGAAATTATTTTCTCTTCACCATCTGATCTGCTACATATAGAGCCTTCCTCTGAAACTACTTGAATAAATCACAAAAGTCCTGGAAAATGTTAATGCACTATTTTGATAACTAATGGTATCGCTGATAAGAGAAACACTAGGACTCTTCTTCATACAGCAATTTCCCTTTCTCCCTCCCCATTTTGCTGAATGCAGCTGAGCTGCTGAGAGGGAAGTTGTGCTTCAAATTACATTTCCTAAAAGTTTTTTTTAATGTGCCCTTCCCTATCTACTTCACATTTATGTGAGCAGTGTAAATAAAAATAATTCATGGTCTCAGAAATAAAGCGTGGCTTACTGGAACTAATCAGAAGATAGGACTAAGGATAGAAAGAATTAAATGAGATGATATCTTTATCTTATCTTTTTAATAAGTAATCTGCAAATCTAAATAGCTATTCATTTGCTATTATGTACCATGCAAAATGGCAGCAATATCTACAGTGCATGGGTTGCCAGTTGCAAATTCACTAAAGCAGAGGGAGAAAATCCAGACAGGCTTTTTAACCTATTTGAGATTGTTTGCCTTGAAAAATGAAAGTGGAAATATTTTTCTACTTTAAAATATAATAATAATAATAATAATAATAATAATAACAACAACAACAACAACAACAACAACAACAACAACAACAACAACAACAACAACAACAACAACACAAAAGGAGGATTTAGGAAAATGTCTCATTAAAATAACTAAAAGTTGGTTGACCTACTAGGTTAAAACCCCCCCCCACATTTTCAAAAAGGGAAATGCGTAAGAATTGTGGTATAAAGGATGCAAATCAAAAGTAATTGAAATAAAATTATAAGGATAAGAAAAATAATCCAATAGGATAGTCAAAGCATTTGACCTATCCAAAGCAGATATCCAAATGGATATGACATTATTTAGATGTATCAATATGTAAGTGTCAGGATGTGATAAAATACATACTTTCACCAAAAAGGATTTCATAGTGAGAACAAGAATGCAACTTCCTGTGTAGTATTTTTGTGGAAGAAAATGACAGAAGCCTATTGATGCACATTTGCAATAGTAGTGGAAAAGAAACGCCCATGCCTAAGGAAGATAATTACATTAGACATTATGTTTGAGTACATCACATAGGCAAACAGTGAAGCAGTGGGAGTAACACAGTTGGAGAACACCTACAAGGAGAGAGTTTCAGCAACAATGATACTGTTTGATTACAAAACAGGATAAGGAGAAGGAAAATGATGAAGCAAGCTTAAATGCCTTGATACTACTGTTCTGGTAACTAATATCTTCCTGGATAAAGTTTCTGGAAGAAATAATACTAACAATTGCAGCTGACACTGGGGCTGAAGGAGTAACATTCCAGAGAAGAAATACAGGGGAAGTCTACCTCTTTGCACAGCAGAAATACTGTCTGCATCCATGATACTGGCAGGATGTGGACAGCATCTGTTATATACAGTGGGTGAATTAAATGTTAAATGCAAAGAGAATACAAAACATCAAAAGGTAAATTCTGTTAGCAAGTGGATATTGAGACTTAAAACTAGAATCTATAGAAAGGCATTGTTCCCTGAAGAAAAATCAGAATTTTTTTTTTTTTAAATTAGTCATGTAGTATCTATGAGATTGCTGCAGATTCAAGACCTCTATGCATATGCAAACAATTCTGCATGTGACAATGTCTTCCAAAGTTTGGAGAGAAGGACACACCATGAAGCTCACAATCTTCCAGAGGAGGAAGGAATCAATGGAGGAGCACAGCTCAGCAAATCCAGTAAAAAAATAGGAAAGTCCAAACATGCACCAATCCTTGGAAAAAAAAAACAAAATAAAAAATCCCCAGAACCAGTAATCTGTCCACCTTGGATCCAACAGACAAATTTTTTTTTACCGTTTATAATGAGTCTGGAAAAAAAGACAGCAATTTAGATATTTTCAGCACTCTTTTCTGAAGGTGGTGCTTTATCACAAAAAAGATACATGACATACAAATTAAAAAAATGTGGAAAATTCATACAACTGGTATTTGAATAGACACACTATCAAAGAATTACATGACAAAATCTCAAAAGAAATAGTGAGTTGTGGACAGGACTCTCAGAAATGTAAATGAAGGTATAGCTAAATTGTAGAAATTTTGCCATAGGATGTTACAGGTGGCAAATATTTAGATAGGTTCATATTCCTGGGACAAAAAATCCACCCAGAACTGTTAAGCCCAAAGCTACCATTCATGGTAAGTCCCAATGCTGGGGGCTAGGAAGTATCCCATTCTACTTGCCCTGTTCTTATATTGTCCTTTATGTGTCTGCTGTTGTGCCCGTTGGAGTTGGGAAATAGACCATTGGCCTCACCCAGTTTGAACAATTTTGTGTGTATAGTTGGAGAGTGTTGGTGCCAAAGCAGAAATAATTATTATTTAATTTAAAAAAAAAATCTCTCCTTGTGATGGAAAGTCAGAAATTTCATCAGATTTTATCTACATATGTGATAGAATGGCAAGACCTGTAGCACAGTACAAAATCTTAGAGTGTTCTGGACTTCTGGACTTCAGCTTCTGCACCACCACAACTTATGTACATAATCTTAAAGAAGCCATAGAGAGAAGCAAGTTGAAGATGAACAAAAGCTCAAAAGCTATAAAAGAAAATCCTGAAGCAGACCTTTTTTTCATATAGTTTCACACAATCAATGTATGTACATAAAAATGGCTCTTAGGAATTATGATAATTGAGTAACTTTCTTAGAAATAAGAAGCTTTTGAAAGACATGTTAAGGTTGATGTGTCTTTTGCAAGTGTAATGTCTGTGCCTTTATTTTGGATACAGGCTTTTTTAAACAAAAAATCAAAGTTAACAGAGTAGTGCTGAAGACAAAAAAAAAGGTATTTCCAGAGAAAATTGTAGTAATTCAAAGTCTGTTTTGCTCTACAGTCCAAACCATATCCATGGTCCAAAGCATCACAGAAAAAAAATGTACAGATATTCAAGGAGAAGTTAGCCAAGAAAAATTAGGACAGTCAAAACCTTTACCTCAGCTTTGGAAAGCATCTAAGCCTACCTGTGGAAACCAATGCTTCTTTTGAGTACTGACTGAGGAGCAGAAAGGTTATCAGTGCTACCTGCTACCTGCAGAGTAGTCTCTTCCCATGTACAGTTGCTAAGCACAGCTACTGTTCTGTATAGATGGAAAAAGACCAAAATAATTCTTAAGTAGCATCTGTACATCACTGAAATATTTAATGGAAATTTGTGGTATATCAAAGTGAAGTTCCAATAATCAGCGGCATGGTAGCTGAATGTACAACTGAATGGGTTTTATGAAACATGGACAGCAAGTGCACACCTGTTTGGCTGAGGCCACAGATCCACAGGGGACCATGGTCTGCAAGCAAGACCACCTCCAGTGGGTGATAAAAGCATGGGAGAAAACAGACTGTTACCCTACAAATCTCTGAACATCCAGTTATGCTGGAAATAAAATACATTCCAGCCAGGAGTCAGTATAGTTGTTGGAAAAAGCTACTGCATAACTACAAGCATAACAAAATACTTGCTGTATATATGGGCAAAAATTAAAAACTAAAGAGTGGCAGTGCCACAAGAGCCAAGATTGTTGTCCAAGCAGTTTGGAAAAGGTGTGTCAAACCTCTTTTCACCAAAGAGAATAGCCCTGGTAAATCAGGTAAATGGAAAAAGTTCCTTGAAAAAGGCAACCTGAAAGTATGGAGGGTTTTTTGTTGTTTTTTTTGTTGTTGTTGCTGTTGGTTGGTTGGTTGGTTGGTTGGTTGGTTGGTTGGTGGTGGTGTTTTGTGTTCATAAGTAACCTACAAATTATAAATAAATAGGAAGGAGAGAGAGGAAATTCTCATTAGTTTACCCAGTGTTTTGTGGACCCAGGGGTAATCTAAAAAGAGATAATAATGACACAGACCTATGTGCTACAAAGATGTAGCTGACAAACATCATGACAAACATGTATTTGGCATTGCCTTCATCCTCACCAGAAGAGACCAGTGTCTGGAAAAGATGATCTAGCAGAGGCAGAGTAGTTGCTGTAGGCCAAACTGGGTGAGAAGTCTGTTTAGGTAAAAGACAAGAAGGTTTTGAGTTACTTGGGTACCTTTAGCTGCTAGAGAACTAGCTACAACAGCATAAAACATTCTGAGTAATAGGAATAGAGGACAGGGTTACCCCACAAGGAGGGTTTTCTTTCTCCTTTGAGAAAATTCTGATATCTATCCTCTGCTCAAAATTCGCCTTGACTTGGATGCTTAAAGTCTTGTTTTTACAGGATTAAATGAAAATCCTAAGAAAGGTGGAAATAGTATGGTCTGCAACTGTACATCTCAGAGCAGCAAAACACACATGCAAGCACATCTCCCCTTTTGTGTCTGAATTTGGGGGTCAGACTCTATGACACTTTCCTCAAGGGCTCTCCATGAATTCCTCCATCATCCAAAGATGTGGCAGCTTGTGACCTTGTCATTTCCTTCCCTCCTCGTTTCAGGCCACTTAGGAAGAAACCAGGAAACTGGAATCTTGGTCTGGCTCTCGGTAGTTCAGAACCGAGGGTCTTTACATAGAGCACAGTGCAATTCTGTATCAAAGATGTGATTCTAAGTATTATATAAGTTAAAATTTTAAACATTTACCTTTGAATATGAAGGAATGGAAATCCAGAACTGGAGAGGGTATGTGTTAGAAACGCAAGATTTTTATAAAGGTGAAGTAAGGAATTGAGGTGCAAAAGTTTCATCAGAGAGAGGAAACAAAATGCAAAGGATTGAACTTCTTCAGTACTGAATTTTAATTAAACAATAATGGCTATGTATTTTCAGATGAACTGTTCATATTTCACATTGCTGAATATTTTGTGATTCCTGAAGAGTTAATAACAGACAATAGATTGGAAGTAATTTATTCAGAAAGTCTTCTAGATATATCAATTCAAGCTGCCATATCAAATTTGTACTATTTACAGTTTATCAATCTCTCTTTGAAAGTCTGTGAAGATAACAAAGCTCTTCATATTTAAAATCCACATAAGATTCAAAAGATTGTTAGTGCTTAGTAAGGTTATAAGTGAAGTTAATTGAGAAATTAAAACACTGACAGCCAAGGGAAAAAAAAAAAAAATAAAAAGGAAAAGGTGCTTCTGCCATTCTTTTGGCTGCCTTTAGCTAGAGTATCATGATGTTTCTCGGAGAGTTCCATTAGTTTCGTCATCAGGAGTGAACTTTATGTAAGGAAGAATAAAATCATCAGTGACAAACACCTAACAAGCTACTGGAGCCAAATTGCTATTCCTGCCAGGGAACTAGAACAGAAGAGATTTTTTTTTTTTTTTTTTTTTTTTTTTTTAAGAGGGAGAAGGAGAAATTATGAGCAGGGTTACCCACGTTGTAAAGGGAAGAGAACATGAGGATGGAAACTGGACGTGAGTGGCAGCCTGCCAAGGCAACAGTTCTACCATCTGCAGCAGTGTCAGAAGTCAGAGACATCCTTGAAAGTAAGCCCCATGGAAGATATCTAAACAGAACCAAGGAGGGCACTCTCTCTGCTTCATGAGGATATCCAATATGCTGCTGACAGTCTTCTTGCCAGGGCTGAGCGCAGGCACAGCGTGCAGCAGTGATGCTGCTTGGCGATGGAGGATCTGCCCTCGTTCCCTCTCAGAGGGCACTGAACAGGCACCATGCAGGTGCTGCCAACAGGCCCCCAGCATCGGCTCGGAGCAGCTGTAGTCCTGGAGCACCCTCTGCCCTCTGCTCTGAGACTAACCTGCTTCAATGCCAGTCTGAAAATGGGACAGAATGGCACCAGCATATGAAGGGGCCTACTGGCAAGCACAAGGTAGTGGCACAGGCATTGCTGGGCTACAAAAGGCATTGCCCAGAGGGCAAGGGAGGATTGGGGCATTAGGGAAGATCCTGCTTCAGTGGCAGCAGTGTGGCAGGTGTGCCACATGTGGATCTTGAGCTTCTCTCTTTATGGATGTGATACAGAAAGATTTGAGGATTCTGATTCTGAATTATCACAGGCTTGGCTTGAACTGAGTTTTCTTTCTCCCCACACCTAAAAAAACCCAAAAAAAGGATAAAAGTATAGTATCCAGCAAACAGTGGCCTCTGGTATGTGGTCTGTGTCAAATGACACGAACGGTAAATAGAGTCTAATTTCACCAGCAGTTCAGTTTATCATGCCTGGAAACCAGCCCTTTGGAAATATTTTACCTTATTTTTTTTTTTCCTTCTTTATTTCTTGCCCTCCCCACACTGTGCCCCCCACCCCTCCACCCCTCCCTCCCTCCCTCACCCCCTCCCCTCTACCCTCCCCCACCTTTTTCTCTGGTTTGTTTTTTGGGGTTTTTTTCTCTTTAAGTGCATAAATATTCTGTCTTCTTCCAATATAGTGTTATAGGAGGCAAACAAGGAGGAGTCTTGAAACATTGCTGTTCTAATAATCTTCTTCCAGGAAGAAAGAACAGGGCAAAAGGCTAGCAAGAAATTTATTGTCTAGCATGTAGTGTGTAATTACCATAACTTACAAAAAAAAAAACCTCCACATGTTAGTGTGTTTGATTTAATGCCATCAGAAGTGTAAGGTTACATGAAATAAATGGCTAATTGGCTTAATTTAATAGCAGGTTAAATCTTTCTTTTATTTTGTGCTAAAGGAACATTAAAATGGTGCAGTTTTCAAGTGGTCTTGGAAAAGTAAAGTAGAGTTTCTTGATAAAAAAAATATATAGTGTTCCTACTGCTAGGTTTATGGTGGGAGTTACTGGCATTCTTCCAGTTCACGGCATGAAAATCTAAGCTGCCTGTATAAGTACAGAATTTAGTGCTGGGTCTTAAGGTTTTGGTTGGCATGCTGCCAAAGATGTTATGTATTTAGCTGGGAAAATTGCCTAGAAGTTAATTGAGAGGAAAACACGAATATACATCTTCTACCACCTTAAAAAATGCTATGGATATATGTATGTTGCTGATCCTTGATAAGACAGGAGTGTTTGCAGTAAAGAATTAGTTTAAAATTGGCCCAAAAATTGGTCAGATTGAGTTTTTCAAGCCTCTCCATTCACAACATTCACAAGTAATATTATTGTTTCCCTTCTCTTTTTAATATTCCTGCTTACACTGTTCTTAGACAGGCCAGTAGCGGACCATGACATGACCACAGTCGTCTTTGGACTAGGCAGAGCTGGAGCACAACAGCTTTGTGCCACCTCCCAGTATCAGGTGAGAGTAATTCTCTCCTTCTCCTCTGAAATTCCTCTGCTTGTGACAGCCCCAAAGCTTATAGTGTAGCTGCTTGTCTTACTAGTACCATCATCCAGTAAATCCCAGATATTCTGATTACAGAGCAGGCACTGACACCTAAACCACTTAAAAGCAGTAGATTATTTTTTCCTGCAACACAACCAGCCGCACTGCATGCTGTCATCTAGCAGACCATCTCAGGAGCATCACGTGCCTGGAAAAGCCCCATCACACTGGGCAGTGAGACCTCAGCAATTTGACAATCATTTATATCTCCCGTAAAATTAGGGTTTTTTCATCTCAGTAAGTGAAACAATGTCTTTAAACTGTGTTGAGCTAGTCTGGAGCAGTAGACCTTAAGTGGTTAATGATCACATCTATAAGTAGGCTCCAGATCAGAATATAAACTACCTTGTGGAGTAAGGAGGTTGGGAGGTAAGAGAGACAGGAAAATAAAATTAGGAGCTATGTTGAAAACAAATGAGGAAAAAGCTTTCTTCCATTTGTGACCAGCTGTCTTCTTTTGTACACCCACTGGATACTCCTGATGCACTGGGCTAGAAGAGACATGAGCAAAATATAAACAATGAAATTTTGCTACTGTATGAATTCTTTCTCCCTTCACTTAATCCTGTTCTTATTGGGGCCTTGTGCTGAAAGCTGATAATTTTGATGGTCCCTGAATAAAGCCGGTAGCTTGAATTCCTGCCACCAGCCCCTTTATAATGAATAGGGCTAATGAATGCTAGTAAGTGGTAGGAATCTGTGACCAGCTGCATCAAGGCAGGTAATACAGCTCAGATTTAATTGGGAGCAGGTATTGGAAGGCTGTATTACTTTAATTGGTGAGGGGGTTTTTTAAATGGAAAGGACAAAGTATAATGGACAAATTGTGCTGTACAATAGCACTTAAGCCGGGATTGTATGCATTCGTTAATCTGTTGAGGAATGAGGCAATTCTAAACAATTTTCTCAGTGAAACCAACTCCAGAAAGCTTGTCCCTTTTGTTCTCCCTTGGGAAAATGCAAGATTGAAACAGAAAATACCTTTACCGAGGCAATCATTTGCCACGTGTGGAAAGCGGATACAGCCGTAAACTATAAAAGAGGGATCTTTGTAGTACAATAAAGGATGGAAAAAGAGATAAAGCTTGGGATAAGAGTGGGCCTGTCACTGCATCCAAAGGAGGAATAAAGTGATGACATTTACAGTGACAGATGAGACTGTAAAGAGAACTCAGGACAATTTAGAGAGGGAAATTTGATATTTAAAAGAAAGGGCTCTGATAATTAAAAGTAGCATTACATTAAACTGTTACGCATGTCATTAGTGACAGAAGGGAACTGGTGCCTTTTGAAAAGTTAATGATTCACACAGACCTGCTCTTGAAACTTTGTATGTAGTAAAGTTCACTTGAACACAACATAATGGATGCAACGCAGCATAAATTTTCTCTGTGTTTCATAGTGGGAAATAAGAAAGATATATGATAATATGGAAGGTGTACTGTAAATACCATATGCCAATGTGTGTACAGTGTGGGTGTGTATGTGTAGAATCGTTGTACGCTGGAGGTCCAAGGTAGAGTTGAAAACCCAGTATATATAAATATTGTCAAAAATGCTCATTCTCTGGCATCCTTGGAAAAGGCAGGGTGTCTTTTTCTCAAGGCATGGGTTCACACACTTTATTTTTGCCTTGTTTGTGTTTCACTAGATCTGTTCAACCTAGTGTGCCTATTGCAACAGAAAATAGCTTAAAGAGTAACCTCTAAACGTAGAGTGTATTTAAAGTGGAACAACACAGCACATACAGCCAATTTATGTGACTGCTGCAGCTGTAATGGCTTAAGAGACCATTTGTAACTGAGTTCTTCTAGCAGGGCTTTTGCTCCACTATACTTCGTTACAGGTGGGAAAATGAGAAGGATTGTATGTCCTTCAGAGTTCATGTAGGCTGGGCAGTGGGAGGAGAAAAACAAAACGAAGCTGAAAGTGAGTGTTGAATGGGCTTTCCCAGGATCCCCAGGTGGGTTTCATGTATTGCTTAACACTGAAAAAGAGACAGATTCAGCTTTCTCTACTGGTTGTAAAGGCTGAATTATCTTACACTTACTATTGTTAGTGATTAAAAGTCAATACACAAAGCTGCAGCTTATTTCAGAAATTCTTTGTCAGTAAGAACCATTTTGTGTTCTTTGATGTTTTTTTCATTTTTATAGATAAGGCTAGAGTTTGGTCTCAAGCTCACAAAATATTTATATATATGCATAAGGTAAATTCTAAATTAAAACTGACATGCAAGAGTAACATTATTAAATTCTAAAAAGGAGCATGAAATTAATACTTATCCGTTTGCATGAAGAAGGATCAAAAATGTTTTTGCAGAAATCTGTGGTTAGCACTGTGTGAACTGTAGCAAAGTTTGCCTGAAAGTAGGTGAGGTACACAATAAAATAATCTATGACAGGAAAACAAAGTGACATACAGGACTGCCTTTGAGATGAGCTATCATTTCCTTAGCTCTCTGAATAAGATGTTTGAACAGTGACAGACACAGAAGAACGCAGCTGGAAAATAACTTAGACTAAAAAACTAAAACATTATTTATGGGATCTTAGAAGACTCTTTTGAAATCCTAAAAAGACGTACTGATCAAGCACTAAAAGTGTCCTAATATCAATTTTATGCAATAATCATGTTTATTTGATATGAAGAAAATAAGGCAACTTAATGTCACCTTGTCTCCTGTCATATATCATGTGTTATCCCTGTAGAGCATCTCTATCCCTAAACATATGACATTAAAAAGCATTCAGGGAAACTTACCTAGCGGAGGAGAAAGGAGTTTCTTTCAAAAACACCTGTGTTTCTGGTCTTTACAAATAAACAACAGCTAGAAAGTGAAATGACTTTAATGTTGTTAAGGAAGTTGGGACCACAAACTATGTAACTACTGATTATCCACTCTTTCTGAGGCTTAAATAGGTATCTAAACATAACAACAACACAAAATTCTTCTTTAGCCTGAAAAGAAATAGCAAAATTTCAGTAAACTTTGGATAGCTTTCTTTCTCTGTCCATGTGTGTGTGTGTGTGCATACTTACGTATGTGTCTGAAAGAAAAAAATAAATATTTTGAGATGTAATGGGCTTTGAAGTTTGCCCTGAAAATAGTAGCTTTGTCACAAAGCTTCGTTATCTATATCTGTTTGCTACTACCGGTAACAACTTCTTCTCTGGACTAGATCCTTGCATTCCCTGCATGACCTAAAGGAACCTTAGGAAAACAAAAACCAGCAGTTAATTTACAAATTGAGAAAGGTCAAAGATCAGCATGCCTTGACACTGAAGTCCTTTAGAAGACGAGAATGTGTCCTACATTTCCTACTTAATGTGCATGAATTGTGACTTTGAAAAGCCAATTCTGTGATCTTTGGAGTTAGTTCTCCACAGCACCCAGCCTTCACAGCAAAGCTGGAATGCAGAGCTGTGCAGTCTCTCTGACATGCAATAAAGCCACCACATTGTTTCAGAGTCTTCAAGCAGCTGCTTTGCAGTAGTTAACAGCTACTTTTTTACTCATCTGGGTTAGATGAAGTTAGAAGAGAAGAACCACCACTGAGTGGTTACCTGTCCTCTCATAAGGTGCCAAAACAGGTATTGCTACACTGCTCTGTGGCCAATGAACATCAAGTTCTGTTTCCAGAACACCCATGGTTTTCTATGCAAAATGGCATACAGGGCTGCTTACTTATGCTTGCTTCTCAAAGGAAAAATGTGTTTATTCATAAATGAAGTATATTAAGTATCTTCCTGAAATAGTATTCCATTGAAAACTATTAGGATGCCTGTGGGATTTGACTTAGGTGGCACTGAGAGGAGACGCTGCCAGTGGAAACCACATGTGGTCTGTATGTTGGAAGAACTTAAGGACATAGTGCACCACACATGCAGCTTAACATCCTTTGTATCCTTGTGCCACTGTTTATGGAAAACGGATGGTTTTGACCTCCTTCTTTTGACAGCTACTCCTTAAATGTCAGACTGTTGTCTGCCTCTTCCATGATTAAGTGACCTGAGTGAGTAACTTCTGAGTGCTAGTTTAGCTGCAACTTCTGCAAGTGCAGCAGCAGGCTCCATGCAATTCCCATCATGTCGAGGGAAAAAGACATGGGAAAACGTCAATCTGTTACTTATGCTGCATTGTCTACTTTGACAAAAAGTAATTGGACAAAAAAAATTGAAAGTTTTATCCTGCTTAGCTCCAACAAGAGTAAAACCAGCGAAACTCTAGAGAAGTCAAAGGATTTGTACATAATATACTTATTGTTCATCATGACCCAGTCAAAATTTCTACTGACAAATTTTTGCTTCTCTTCAGTGTCTTTTCTGGAATTTGGAAGTGTGCTTTCACATCTGATAGACCTATTGGACCCCCCTTCACTGTGTTTGAGCTACAAAAGCATGCAGCAATGGATGTGGAAAGGAGGATGAAATATGCCTGAGTATGCCTGTGCACAGTACTTTACAATTTACACTGGGGAAGGCTCCATTTACATGAAAGAAAGCATATGAGCAGTTTGGCAAACTTATTGGGAACCATTTACTTGTCAATACTACAAGGAAGACTCTTAACAATTTACTTTCTTAGTAAATTTATAGGGCTTCCTTGTTTTAATTTTAGCATTTATCTTACAATTTTATCTTCTGCTTTGGCTTAAAAAGGGCTTTACAGTGCAAGAGTGCAGCTGGTAACACTGAGAAATTAAAATCCCTAAGCATTTTAGATGGAGATTGGGCTTTTGGAATGATGTTCCCTTTCTAGTTATCCCTATAACTGAGTTCAGTCTCACTTTTCTCATTCATTAACCTCCTTCCCAGAAGCAGAGGCATTCCAGACATAATAACCTGTCGGAAAAAGTAGTAGACTTATCCTGCCCACTTGTATCTATGACCTGAGAAGTGAAAAAGTGAAAACTACTTAAAAATCAAAGTAAATGAATTTTGGAAGCCTCCAGAGTGAAAATGGGCTGTGGGTATTTTGATTATGCAACCTGTCTTTGAATGAGCAGCCATTGCCATGTCAAAGTTAATAAATTATGAAAATGTTGTCAGCTGCGCTTCTAATGATGTTGTAGATGACATTTTATTTAAACCACTCTAAGAGGTTTTATTCTATCTGAGTTGGTCTAAATTCCCTCCCTTCCTACCAGGAAATTATTGTTCTGATTTTAGTTTCAGTTTCCAGTTACAATAAGAGAGAGTTGTTTAACTTTTTGGCCAACATGACTTATATCAGTTCCTGACTGAGCTTTCTCAATCTAACTGTTGTTGATTTTTTTTTCTTTACAAAAATATTTTTTTGCCAACCACTTATCTTTGAATCTAACAGAACAATGCCTGACTGGAAAAAAAAAAAAAAATAAGGAAAGGAAAGGAAAAAAAAAAAAAAAAAGAAATGTAACAGTCAGCCATCTCTAGTTTCCAAACAAGCTTTTTGTAAAATGATTCTTTGTAGATCCCTCTTGACATGAAACACAGTACCTGATGTCTTGAGCATAGACTGTCATAACTACTTGAGCATTTTTATAAACTCAATCACAGAATTAACTTCAACACTTCCACTGTTTTTCTTCTTGCTCTTTCTTCCAATGTCTTTTAGTTTGGGGAAAAAATGTTATTTCTCTTCATGGACCCTCATTAGTAGCAGCTAATCCTCCTTATTCACCTAAGTGGACAGAAAATACTGGTCTTGAAAAGTATAATAAGTTTTACTTAAATTTTAGTAGGCATTGAGATGGTCTGCTGTTTTTGCTGTATTCAGGCACTCGGAAACTTCGTTAACTGGGAGTATTCAGCAATAACAAATATGTTTCTTAAGGCAAAGGCATTAATCAGCAATGATCTTGCATCAGTACCTTCCTTTATGTGGCCAGCTGAGGTTCCTATCAGCAGGGACACTCACACATCAGAAAAATATGTCTGCTTGGAGCAGCAGAGAAGCTCCTGCTTACTGTATCCTTTTTTCTCCTTTTTCAGTTTTTGTTTCTTTCTCTCTCCTCAGGATCCATTTAGATGTACTTTAAATGGGAAAGTTTTCCTGATCAGGATCTTACATGCAAGCTGAGCACATAAAGCTGGTTATATTGGAGCTTGCACTGCAGTTAGTGGCCAGCTGCTGACGTTTAGCACCAGCCATCAGCTTGTTTCAACTAGCACTCAATACCTAATGCTTCACTCTTCTGGAAAGCTGAGTGCTATATATTCCAGTGCTGTATGATTATGTATTTATCTTCCACATTTCTTAAGGCAAAACTCACTAATGTGTTTCTCTGATGTGTTCATAATCCAAATATCATGTTTGCTGTCAACAAGTCATCCAATTCAAGAACTTTTACTTTTTTTTTTTTTTCTTCTTCTTTAAGAGGAAGGTGAGGAGCAGCACCCTTCACATCTTAAAATCATTCATGCATCTAGGGGATCAGTCATTATCCTGCAGTAGGTATTTCAAATGGCAAAATCAATCGAGAAGATCAGGGATGAAGATGAAAGACCCAGCTAGTCTTGACCCTTGCCACTTCTTTTTTTTTTTTAAGTGTCCTTCAGTGTTGATCATGCGAAGAGTTGTGCCTAGGCTTATTTTACCACCAGCCAAGATTGAGAGAACTTGTTCTTCTTTTGAACTTATCCTTCTTTTCTTTAAAGGCTTTTTGAAGCAGCCTCAGGTTTAGGGTTAATGTTTTGTCTCTCTTTTGCTCAAGACTTTATTCTCTGCCTGAAGAATTTTAAGAATATTTCTTTTTCCTTATCTTGTAATGACCATCATATAATGACAATAATGATTTACATGGCCTGCTCTTACATCCCTAGAGCCAGGAAACTAGGTGCAGGTATATCGTCATAAAAGCTTTTGTTCTGAAACAGGGCTAAGTATGATGAATCAATTAATTTGATTTGGGGATTGCTGGAGATAGTTCCTTTAACGCAGAGACATATTCTGCTTTATAGCAAACCATGGAGTGTGAAAGTGTGTCAGTGATTAGGAAGAGGAAACCCTCTCCATATGGAAGTGGCTATTTTATTTTTTGCTTCTATTGGTCAACATTGTTGCAGTTGTCTATATACAACATCAAATCAGCACCATTTTGAGTGAGTAAAGGTAAGACCCAACTAAAATCTAATCGCCACTTTTTAAAAAGAGATTACTATACATTATCCCTACTGTGGCACTCCGAAAAAATTAGAGTGAGGAAGATCCCAAAATAAGATTTATGAAAAGTTCAGGAAATACAAAATTTTTTACAACATTCTGTTGAAAACTGAGAGATATTTTAGTGCTTCATTTGAAAATTCTTGAATTTGCCCAATTTTAAAAAGTATCCAGCATTTCTCTGGAAACATAATGCCCTTCAAAGGTCTCCTGTAAACCTTCAGACTACATACTCTAATCTCCTCTGCATCTTTGAAGGTAGGTTGGAGAGGTTGTGGGGTTGCAGGTTATTTTAGTCACCAAAAATACAGTGGGTTGTCTTTTGACTTTTAAAACTCACCTGGGTAAAAGAGGTATCCATGCTTTCTAGACTTAGTACTCACATTGTCGTTGAACATGGAACTCCCTTTTGATATTATGAAGAAAAAGACTTTATTGTTTCCAAAATTAATTCCACCAAAGAAGGAAACATTTTTCCATAATTAGTCCATTGCCTGCACACATGCTTTCTCAGCAGTGACCAACTTCTAATAGGGCAGTATTTAGACATATTCTCGATCATGTCAATTTTAGCATATGTTTTAACACAACTAGCAGAACAGCGAGTCTCCAAAGTGTGCTAGTCACAGTTTTAGATTAATCCTTATATTAAACTTCAAATGAAGTTTTAGCAATCTCTTAGATGCCAGATTTTTCATGGTCTGTAAAGACCTTAATTAATGAGACTTCTACTACTCTGTAGCTTGCTCCTCAAAAAATGTGACCCGATCTCTCTCTATTTTTACCAAAGCTGTATCTTGACTCATTAGTTCGTAGTGTGGAAGGATGGGATGAACATGGGAAGAAGGCCACTGAAGACTTATGAGTCTGCCATCCAGGCATGTTTTCTCTAGTTGTCACTAAAATGCCTTCCTCTATTCTTCAAAGATAACCAGAAAGGATTTTGGCTATAAAATCAAAACCCAAACACTGTTTTTTTGTATTACACCCAAATACATTCCTTCAGTGTGGCAGGAGCTGCAGAGGTAAAGTCTGAAGCAAAGAAATAGCCATTATAAATAAAGAAATATTAATTTGGATTAGATTTACCTCAAACCTAATCATCTTGAGAAATTACTTTCTGGGAACTGCTTCAGTTTTGGAGATAACCATGGTACTTTCCGTATTCCCAAATGTGATGAGCCCTACCTGGTAATCAGTCCTGGCACAGTTAGTTGCTTCAGAAGTCTGAGTAACACATTAGTGCCCCCTCTTTGATAGATCCATATTCTAATCATGCTTGATCTTGTGTTAGCATGTGAGGACTGTTATAGACTTTGAACTGCGTCACTAACTGTTCATGCTGTTATCAATATAGTTTGGGGTTTTTTAAGTGAAATTACTGAAATGTGAGTCAATGCCCTGTTCTTGGTGATACTGGAAGACAACATTTGACAAATACTTTAAAACAAATCAAAGCAATTTTTTTCATTTTTTGGGTGTTTGAAAGTCTGGTTCCTTACATTTGTTTCCATCTTTCCACATACTTCCCAATAGAGTTTTATGTGGCTATTTATATTCATATTTCTGTATTTCTTTTCAGTTAATCCAAGGATTAAGTGTTTTATTGATTCAATTTAGTAACCTTTGGTACTTAGTAGAATTGCTTGAAAAAATACACAAACCACCCCTTCTCATGTTTAAGCACTGTGAGTACTAAGTCTTTAGTCTGATTTCTGCAGAAGACCTCCTGACACAAGTATCTAATTGTCACCTCTGAAATGTAGTTCCAGCATCAGAAAATGTGGAGGCAGCATCGTCTCATTGAAGAATGAAAGCAGCTAGACCATGGCTTTAGCTCACTGCTTTATGCTTAAAGAATAGCCCTTACTGCTACTTCCACACCATTATTCCCTCACACGAGACTGAAATAGGCAATGTTTGTTTTGTTGGTTTTTTACTTTTCCAGTGTTTCCTCCTCTAGTGCTCAGCACACATAATCTTTTACTATAGGAAGTTTACTGATTCATTTTTGTTACTTGTTATTGATTCCCATGAGCTTGTTGGCCAAAGACTGTTACTATTAATGTCATACAAACTTCACCTTCAGCTATCAGCTATCAAAACCTAGGAGCAGAAACAATTATGTTAATAATTTACCTTTTAGGTATATTTACCTTTTAGACATGATAAGTGCTTTATGATCAGGGAATAGTCAGGTTTTATCACTGAGACTGAATTGTTGAGCATGGCAATATTCCTAGTTAGGAGGTAAAATTGATCTGGAAAAAATAGTTTGCATTATCAGTTGCTTCTCTGTCAACCTTCTAAATCTCTTGATCAAGAAATGAAGTCCTAGGAAAATGAATACATAAAACAAATGTCTGTCGTACAGAAAGATGTTCTTTAATTTCTTTCCTTTTGTTTAAAAGTGATGTCTGTTTAGCACATCGGTTTAGATATGATTTAAAGCAGTTGACATGACAGATTGAAAACTTAAAATGTAGCATGAATAATACACAGTAAATTTATGTTGGGATTTTTTTTATTCACTAGGGAGCCCTGAATAAGTTAGCAGCACTTGCAGCCACAACTTGTATACAGGGGAATAATTTGTATTTATTTCATTCTTCCAGGGAGCTGACATGTGCATGTGTGTGTATATACACACACACACACACATACACGTATGTATACATGTGTGTATGTATACATGCATAATATATGCATGTATATATGTAGATGTATATAGTCAGCTAACTGAGATTCACACAATCCATGCAGTTTATTAGCAGTTAGCATATCATCTCTAAATGGAGCTCACTGCAATTTGAGATGTGCCCTGCTAGGAGCTAATGAGCAAACTCCTGCCTAATATTGACAATTAATCAGGCATAAAAGCATCTAGGATCAGGACCCATTGCCAAGCATAGAAGACTCATACAGACTTCAATGAAACATGATATGTGAACAAATTTGTCTAATTGTATATCAGTCCTATGAACAAATTCCCACCAAAACACTTAATTATCTACAGTACAGAAGCAATGCATCCGTCTCAGAATCTGTTAGTGGCTTTTTGGTTTGTTGTAAGCCATTTACCGTAACTAATAAATTGAAAGAAGTATTATTATGTTTTCTTGCCAGTGTTCTTGTTTTAATTGGTCTTATATACTCGAGCCAATATCTGTGCATTGGCTAGAGTAACTGAGTAATGGTTACACAATAAAAAGTGATCATTATTGGCTGAATACTTTTCTTCCGTTGGGGAGGGAAGATTTGGTCTCAAACTGATAAAAGTAATCTCAGAAGTCCAAAAACCAGTGCAATAAAAGGGTCACCCTTGCAGCAAAAGAATTAAAAATGTTATTGCTAATACGGAAAACATGTTTGCCCAGGTTCTATGAGCTTAATGCTGAAAATATGTCTGGTATATTATTTTTTTTCTAATTTAAAATCACAGTAGAGGCTTTTTTGGCAACATCAGTAGAAAGCCTGTTATGACACACAACAGAAAATCACTTGAAAAAGTATTGCTGTTGCTCACTACAGTAGAATGATTTGTGCAAAGATAAGATGCTTTGGCCTTGAGACACACACAAGTAAATTGGGTAGTTTTCCTAAGAAGCACTCTTGTTGAACTGTTTTTCTTTTCCATTTCAGTTGACAATATGGATCTGTAGTATATTGTTGGATCTTCTGTGTGATAACACAACAAAGCCTGTGTTCTGCTCTCAGCAGTGCTATTTATACATCATAACATTTTTCAAAGTAATGCTTTCGTGTTCTTCCACTGTTTTTTTTCAAAAAAACAAGATAACTTGCCCCCAAAACAGACACATAAATAAATAAATAAATAAAACTATAAGTCAGATTCATGTCTGGATATTTCACTGAGAGCCTCTTTTTTAATTTATTTACGGGTGAAGAGACACATCTTGAAAATTATGTAATATGAGCCGGAGTCCACTGCTTAAAACTGGACAAGGTAAGAGCTAGTCAGATCTTTTTCTCTAGCATAATACTTTTAAAGGACAGCAAGGACTGTCTCTGGCATTGGGCTGAGGATTGACTATGAGTAGCTGTGATCTGAAAATCTCCACAGCAGTGAGGTCACAAGATGCAGTCTCAAGTGGAAGGCAAGAGCAGTTAAGGAAGCATGCTAAGCATCTACTCATTTTTATTTGAAGATGTCTCAGAGTAAGAAAGCTCAATATCACTGCTGAGTTCTCATACTGAAGTGTATCTTCATGTGGTCTCTGGGAGAGACCCTTCTGTCCTGGATGCCAATCAGTTATGCTCAGCCAGGAGCTGAAGTGACATTTACTCATTGCTGGAATTCAGGGAAAGAAGCAGAAAGGGATTTGTGCTAGGCAATAGCAGAAGGCTTAACTCATCCTTGGGCAGCTAAAAAAAAAAGGTGTGGGGGGAGGAAATTGTTTAAAAAATTAATACTACTGTATTCCAGAATACACAGGTCACCAGAAATAAAACAAGACTAATCATGATTTTCCCTTACACTCAAAATTTACTTTTCCATGGTCAACACTACACTGTTTGGCAATGGCTAGCTTTTAATATTAACTGGTTTGTGTGAGTGTGTGGTGTGTCAGTGTTTATCCACAACTCAACTGAAAATCCAGAAGAAATATGATGGCCGCTTGTTAAATGCTGAATTTCCGTTATTATTACAGTATAGTAGGATTACAAATCTGGAAGAAATACGTTCAGTAAGTTATGTTTTGGGGAGGGGATTTTTTTTTTTTTTTTTTTGCAGCTGTTCTAATAAGCAAGAACAAGAAGAGAAAGAAAAGAAAAGAAAAAAGTAAGGAAAAAAACAAAGTGTAACACCATTAATTGCCCGCTGCTTCCTTTAGCAGCCCAATGTCCTGATAAAATGACTGGATAACTCCTCTGGCTTCAATACGGGTAATATTATTTTCCACAGTGCAGAATTAATATGTATTCTGTAGAGGTGGAGGAAACAAATTGACATGAAGAACATTATATTCTTGGATATAAACTTAGGAAGATGTGTGATCTTCCTACCTAGGACATCTTTCTCATTTTCTACAGGCAGATAATATCTTTTTCCCTTTTTGTAACATTATTTGTTTTGGCTAATTACAATCAAAGGAATATATATTAACAACTGTAATGTCATATATCTGAGTTTCTATTAATTCACGTTAAATCAGTAGTTTCATGGATAATTTGCTACATCCAAAACATGCAGATGTGGAAATACAACCACCATAGAATATTTTGTATTGTAAGGAACAGGAAGAACAACTCTTCCATAAATTCATACATAGCACCTTTAACTTCTCTCATTTCCTCACGTCTTTTCTAAACAGAACCTTCAGATCTTGGGGTATCTCTCAGAACAGTAAAAATTATGCCTTACTCATCATTAAACATCTTTCCTCAACCAGCTCTTGCAACTAAGAGTAAAGATGAAAATATGTTGTGCTCAGGACCAGGGGCAAAACACTGAAGGAAGAGGTTGCTCAAACTTTGCTTGCTCTCTACTTCCCCTGCAGCTCGTGTTACTTTGCTGCAAGTTTTCAGCATAGTCACAGGACTACATAGCATTTTTATTTAGAAAAGGATATCTGCTTTTGCCCACCTTTAGATCATTCCATTTTCCTACATACTCACCTTCTTACTCACTATAATGCATTGATTTGAGGAATGGTTTGGAGTGCTCTCTCCAAATGAAAAATATTGTTCTGAATGAAAAATATTGAAAGTTAAAAATATTTAGCAATAAAAAGTAAACTTTTGAAAAGAAATTAGTTTATTTTTTACTTCTCTGTTGAAAAATTAATTGAAAAAAAATCAGAGCAGCAATCGTTATGTCAGAACTGTTTATGTTTCAAAATATATTTGCCAAGTGGTGTGAGACTGAGGTGTTTGTGAGCCTAGCCTCCAGGCTCTGTCAATTGTCCTGAAGACTGATCCAGAATTGCAAATGAAGGCTGGAGGCAGAGATTGAGAGCACCTACCTAGACCAGTCAACAGGTTTGGTACATCTTTAAATTAGGGCAGCTGTTGAGTCACCTAGTGAATCATGCTTTTTTTCCTGTGTGCCTTGATGATGCTTAGCATTAATTTCTTTAGTTCTGCCTAAAATCATTGGCATTGGAGGTGAGGTTATGTTCATATTGTTTTTCCCATCTATTAATTGTTAGTCAATACAAGGTACAACTGCTCCTGCTACTTTTCGCCTGAAGAGCAACTGAAACAGCATCTGGTTGAGGCATCCACTGGCACACACATTTTAATGCAACAAAAAGTAAGCCATGAAGGTAGTGTGTAAGTGAAGTGGCAAAATATTGTGATGGCTACAGTCTGATGGATACAAAAGTTCTTGAACACTAAATGGGAAAATATTTTCCCTCCAGGCTAGTAAACTTCTTTGAAGTCAGTGTAGTAAAAGACTTTTATCTGAGCAACTCAATGTGTCTGCTCCTCCAGAAAGCCGTTAAGTACAGGCCTTACTGGGAGGTTATAACAAAAATCTAAGTAGTCATGGGTAGTAGGCAAAGTTCTTCTATGAGCTTCAATCTTGTTAAAAAGAAGCAAGAATAAAGCATAACAAAACCTGATTAACTTAAAAAGTGAAAGAGGAATTTAGAACCAAGTCTTGATTCTGAAGTCTGTTTTCCTTTAAGCTGAGTCTATAGTATATGTCTTTCAATGGCATTGCATTTGTTTACAGTGTTATGTATATATTGTGCTATTTTACTTTGAGAAATATGCAGCTTTTAAGAATATGACACTGTTAACCATAGAGAAAGAACATAGTCAAATTAATGACATAATCACAAATCACTGAAAAATTTCACAGAAACACCTATGAAGTTCCTACATTCTAAGAGTTTCAGAATTTCAGAAGACTGCAAACACAGTGGTGTTGTTTGTGAAAATATTAAAAATTTTAAGGGCCAAAAATAAAGTATGGGAAGGAGGAAGTAAACCATGCAGAAGAATAAAACTGTTCTTGGGACCCAAGTGGGGCTACAGAAGAGAAGTTATGAGAAGTTTGTTTGACCAGCTGCTAGAGTTGGAAGAAACAGTCAAGCTCGCAGATATACAAGACTTTTCTCAAACCTGAAGTAGAAAAATATAGAACTTCGTAGTAATAGAGTCACAATTAATATAAAGTAAAAAGTAAAATTCACTCCATATGTTCCTTAACAAATGATACTGAGATGGAAGATAATAAGAAAAACAATTTCTATTAACAGTCATTGCAGTAAAATATCTTTCTTTGCTCCCAACTTAGAATTATCAAGGAATGTGTTAGAAGTCTGAGGAACATCATTTGTCATTACATATCTGTTTTTTATGTGATAAATAACTTTTTAAAAATTTATGTAAGTTATGCTTGCAAATGTCCTTTAAATCATCTTCAAACATTTCTTCCATATACTGAAGATAAAGGAGAAACTTGATTTTGATATTTTCTTGCTTTTAAATGTCATACAGAAATATGTGTATTCATTTCATGGTTTAAACATGTATAAGCTTTACATATTCTTTTAATGAGGACATTAAAAGCAAAAATGGCATGTTTGTGCAAAGTTGCTGCCACAGAAGTGGAAAAGGCAAAGAGTATAAAATTTAAGATTTATGTCAGTGATAACTTGAGAGTTTTTATAATTTAGATAAGAGCGTTACTAACTTTTATTGTAGCAGTGCAGTGGCTAAAGGAGATGGGTGCCATCTTGGCCCAGAGTGGACCATGGCAGTCACTGCTTCAGCTGCATGTTCAGTGAGCGTTCCCTCACAAGAAAAGCCACTTGAACTTCACATGAACAAAACCTCAGTTCCCAGCAAACAGAGACCACCTAGTTTGCCAACCAGTGGAAGTGAATGACTAACTAGAAAATATGTCAGCAAGAAGCAGGACCATAAGGGGAAGGTCCAGACCATGAAAAAAAGTCACTGAGGGATCCTTTGGAGTTGTCCAGTGAGATGCTCCTTCTCCACCAAACCCAACTGCATGTAATGCAACATCACAACCATGAATCTGAAGCATTTATTGGGGAGGCTATTTGATGCTATGATATGCTTTTAATTTTCTTTAGAAAATTGCAATTGACTAGAGTTAATTCCATTTAAAATGATATGAATTTAACTTTAATTGAAAAAGTGTTCCAACTATGTTTATTAATAGTAGAAGTTTCAATAAATACATCCGTAGTTCACCACTTCTTACAGAAGCTGTATTTAAATCATTCTTTAGGAAAACACAGGGAAAGCAAACATAATTTTAAATAAGATCTCTTTAAGTCAAAATAGAGGCTCCCACAACTTATGATTTGGTGAAGCAACTAAACAACTGACCATGTCCTTGTTTTGTCTTTATTAATGTAGTTTATACATTTTAAGTATCTGGGTTCAGCTGTTCAAAAAGTTCTAATGAAACACATGGGATGGGAACAGACAGAATCTATTTCTTCTCCCTAAATTCATCCTGACTGCAACAAAGTTCCTTGCCCCCTCTTCAGAAATACAAATTGCCTTTGGACTGAGAAAAATAATCTAGAACTCCAGACCCTGAGGAACTGATCAAGAAAACTCAGAACCAGTGAAACAGGTGATAAAACCAACATTTCCCAAGTCTTCCAAAACTAGTGAAAAAAAAAAATCTGTGAGTATATGAAAAATACTTACAAAAATGTATCCAAATAACCATGTCAAATATAATTTCTTATTAGCCTTATGTAGGTAAAAATGTTTAGCAACGCTAAACAATACGGTATTCAAAATATAGAACATCTAGTTTAATGCAGATTAATTTTTAACAAGAATTCCTATGCAGTAGGCAGATAGTTCCCACATTCCATTGTGATTGACAAGCCTGACATATGGAATAGTTCACAAATTCCCAGGTGACTGACAGATGGAGAATAGAAAGGCGGATAAAGTTGCCTAGAGAGCTGAGGACGATTTCATATTCAGCGGTTTTGATCAAAAGGATTCCAGATCTCACACTAAATTTAGCACCACTGGCAATTAGTGCATGATTTATTCAGTCCTTTCATTTGCTGGTTGACAAATGGAAAACAAGCACAAAATTAAAAATAAGTTTATTTCCAGCATTTCGGATATTTAAAATGTGTGTGTCTTTGTTTGCACATAAATTAACATGAGATGAATTTATAGTGAGATTAAATCTGAAATGGAGATGCAAGCAATAAATAAGAGCTTTTTTATGTATCTTTCGGGCAGAACAGGTGTTTGAATTAAGAAATACTAATATGTTTAACAGCATGACTCCACCTTTAGCATTAGGGAGTTGATGCTTCCCTAAATTTAGAATAATCTTTCCACAATTTAAGATACTTTCATAAGCTTCCAGCATAGGTGACCATCTGTAAGTCAATACTAATGCTTTCTAGACCAATAATAATAAAAGCTATCCCCATGTTTTCTGAACACAATTGAAGAACTGTATTTTTCCTACTGATGTGTCTGCATAATTCTCACAAGTGGCAACTAAACACAAACAGAGTATGGGAATCTTCCCAGTAGCGAATATCATCACTCTTTTATGAAAAAATATAGAGGAAACTCTCCAGATCTGTGAGTAAAAATTTTTGAAAATAAAATTCCTGATTCTCATCCATTCTATTCATTTTGAGGTGAAGAGGCATTCACTCCAAAATAATAAGCTCATGTGAACCCTTTGGACAGAATACAGCAATATCTCCACCAGAAATGGAGAGCGTAGCATGGTACAACCACTCCCGGGGGAATCTATAGGTCAGATGTTTTCAGATACATACTTTCAATGCAGAAAACAATCTAGTATGAAGAATGATGAAAAATGCTCATTTCTAAATCTAACCCTGAATTTACTGTGAGCTTGTGCTCATCTTCTGAGGGATAATGCAGGCAGTGTAAAGATCTGGGTATATCTTTTAAACACCTAAATACAGTTCTGAATGGCTTGTGGAAAATACTGTAATTTGCAGCCTGTAAGGTTGTAAGCCTGTAAATCTACAAAAGGTTCTCTTTTGCAACAAATAAAGAGATATTAAGCTAATCTTAATAGAAAAAAATATCACTGCTCTTAGTGAAAAGGTGGAGACTACTAATGGTAAATCCTGAGAGACAGAGGAGCTTTTTATGAACTGGGAATAAAACCTGTGTTCGATCATTTAAAATTATTACCTACTTATAACTGATTTTTTTTTTTTTTTTTTTTTTTTTGCCACTTCAGATATTTGGAAATAATAACAAAGATGCAGTGTGACTCTGTAGTTACACCTATCTTCTAAGAATGAAATGTGTTTTTCCAGTCTCCATGAAGATTCAGCCCAATTTCTATCTCATGGCTTTAGGAAGTCAGTGATTTAGCATAAAACTAACACAGCCAAGTTTGAGGAGCAAAGCACACTTTGTGCTTCATTACAATCTCTTTTCTCTCTTCACAAGACTCTGTGGCTTAATATTGCCATTTTCTCTACCTTTGGATACTTTTTCCTTGCTCCCAGCAGCAACCCAAAGTAATTCCAAGACAAGCAAAATCAGAGCAGTAATGTTTTTATTTTCTTTTAAAGAATTCCCTCTCCATTCCCCTCATGCAGTACAGCAAGATTAAATCATTGCCTCTTCATAAATGTGAATCCCCTCAAACTTTTCTGCACCTCTGAAAGACAATAATTAAGCCTCCCAGCTTCTCTCCTTCCTTTATACTTCTTTTTACATTTAAGAAAATCCTCTATTGCATTTCCAGTATTTACAGCTATGTGTTCTGGATGGCAACATTTGGGTGAGTTCGTAGAGTATCCATACTTTTTCAGGGAAGGAACGGAGGAGCAGAAGATCTTACAGAGAAAATACATATATGAGATTATCCCTAGTAAGTCTAGAAAGATAGGCTTTGTGTTATTCATTTAAGTTATGGTATTTCCCGTCTTCTTCAAGTCCTAAAAGATGAACTTTTGATTCACCGAATCACTGGTGTTTACCTATATGTAAAACTTTCACTTTGTCCAAAATAGTTGCCTCCCGCTTAGGGATGGAAGGGAAGGCAACAGGACTGAAAAGGGAAGCACCACAAGCTCACAAAAACCTTCTGGGAGCCTAAAAGCCCAGAAAATCTGTCCCATTTGGGACCAGTGGAGAACAGAGCTGCATCTTTGTTCTTTCCTCTAAGCAGCAAATGTTTCCCACTTTCAAAAAATGCAGACTTTCTGCTTTCATGGGCACAACCATGAAGTTAACATTGCTTAGAAAGCTCTAAGTGAGTGGTAGTATTTTTTCAAGATGTGCCTGTTTTGCTCTTTTCTGTTTCTCTTCATGTCCTTCTTAATTTTTTTCTCTCTTTCTGACAGACAGGAAGGCAATGCTTAGTGGTTTCCGGTAAAGCAACATCTCCTCTTATTTGTAACAACAACAGACTAAAGGCATACATTTAAAACATAATGTGAAATTCTGTAAATTCAAATTATACCAAGCAGGTTGGATCCAGTCCAGATACTGGATTTTTCATGCTTCTGTCCTGTGGTTACCAGTGCTTCAAAGTTCTTCATTATTCTGTGACAAGTATTATTGCTAGCTTTGTACTAATATGCTAGGAAGGGAGTTTTGCTGAACCAGAAATGGAGTTAATCCAATGCCAAATAGTCTTGTTCCTGTTTTGTTGCTACCATCACTATGACCAGTCTCAGTGGCACTGAGGAGTTCCAACATCCACATTATGGTATTTTTGTTATGTGTTCTGCATAAAGCAGATTTTAAACCCTCTAGCTAAATATCTGTCTTGTTGTCCTTTTGCTGGCAATGTCCTGCACCTTCTAAAGGTATGTTCACACCAGAACTGTATGAATAGTAATAGAGGAATCAAAGAGGCAAATAATTTTTTTGTCTCCTTGTGTTACTTTCCCTGCATGTTACTGATTACTGATAATGAATTCTTCAGTTTTTCCCATGTAGGTCAGATGATGAATTGTTTACTGCATTTAGAGTTTTCACATGCTATTGTTTCTTCACCATGACTGGATGAATAAACTTTTAAATAGGAGATTAGGAGAATAACAAAGAGTATGACTCTACTGGTAGCAAAAAATTCAGGTTTGAGTCACATCTTCCTGAATCTGTCTTTCATTATTTGACCAGCTGGAGTTTATATCCACCACTATTTTAGCCTCTGCTGATTTTTCACTTCATCATAATGTTTTGGTTAAATTCAAGAATCCACTTTCTGGGCCAGATTCTGCTTTCAATTATGCTAGTGTAAATCTAGAAGAACCTCACTGAAAGCCAGTAAAGTTATTTTTATTTATTCCAGGGTAAAAGAAAATGGAATCTGACCCTTCTGCATGTGCTGTTATGTCCCATATATTCATCTTTACAATCTCTGTATTTGTTTACAGACACTACAGTTTTCCCTAAGAGCCCTTATCACTTGCTCCGGGTGTGTTGTAAGGAAGGAGAGAAGGGTTCTTGCCTGATATATTTTTCTTAGCCCTTTTATTTTTCTCTCCAGACACCATATTATGTGTTTAACTACTTAATATTATCTTCTCCCTGTCCACCCATCTGTTTATTTTAGTTGCTTCTTCCTTTTGGCTGGCTTCTGTATAGACTCTCCCCATATGCCTGCTAGGAATGTGAATGAATATGATTAACAAGCACTGAAATGCACAAATAAGATCCTACTTGAAACTCTGTTTCAGACCATATCTGCTTCTTATCACATTAAATATACTTAACATAGGTGTGCAGACTAGCTAGTCCACATGATGAGACTGTTTCCTTGCAACTGATGAGTAAGTGTTGTGACGTGATGCTTTCTGACCAATAACTATCTTCATCCACTGTAGTAAGACAGTGGCTAACTGCTCTGAGAGGAGCACGTGCTGTGCATTTGTATCTGTGTAGCAGATATGCAGAGAGGAGTCCTGCCAAAGCCTCTGGAAGTGTCACATCTTACATGGGTGTTGCAACTTCCTCTGCCTCTGCATAAGCCCTACCACTGTTGAACTCTTCCAGAGCTCTGCTAGTTTTTACACATATAATTAAATCCAGTGTTACTTCGTCAGCCAGTCACATGTGGTGTTCCCTGGGGCTCAGTATTGAGGACAGCTCTGTTTAGTATCTTCATCAGTGATCTGGATAAGGGGATTGAGTGCACCCTCAGTAATTTTGCAGACAACACAAAGCTGGGCAGGAGTGTTGATCTGCTTGAGGGTAGGAAGGCTCTACAGAGGGATCTGGGCAGGCTGGATTGGTGGGCCAAGGCTGATTGTATGAGATTCAACAAGGCCAAATTCCAGGTCCTGCGCTTGGGTCACAAAAACTCCATGTAATGCTACAGGCTTGGGGAAGACTGACTGGGAAGCTCCCTGTCAGAAAGAAACCTGGCGGTGTTGGTCGACTGCCAACTGAACGTCAACCAGCGGTGTGCCCAGGTGGCCAAGAAGGCCAATAGCATCCTGACCTGTATCAGAGATAGTGTAGCCAGCAGGACTAGGGAAGTGATCGTCCTGTACTTGGTACTGGTGAAGCAGTACCTCAAGTACTATAAGTTTTGGGCCCCTCACTACAAGAAACATGTTGAGACACTGGAACATGTCCAAAGAAGGGAAATGAAATTGGTGAGGTCTTATGAGGAGCATCTGAGTGAACTGGGGTTGTTTAGCCTGGAGAAAAGGAGACTGAGAGGAGACCTCATCACTCTCTACAACTACCTGAAAGGAGGTTGTAGCGAGGTGGGTGTTCATTTCTTCTCCCATGTAACAAGGGGGTAGGACAAGAGGAAATAGCCTCAAATTGCACCAGGGGAGGTTTAAGTTGGTTATAAGGAAAAATTTATTCACTGAGAGGGTTGTCAAGCATTGGAACAGGCTGCCCAGGGAAATGGTTGAGGCACCATCCCTGGAAGTACTTAAAAGACATATGGTGCTTAGGGGCATAGTTTAGTGGTGGACTTGGCAGTATTAGATTTACAGTTGGACTTGATGATCTTAAGGTCTTTTCCAACCAAACTGATTCTATGATTCTGTGTGTGAAAGTACCCTGCGGAACCCCACTTAGAGAGGGCTTCCTCTTGTATCAGGATTGCAGCATCATACCATAGACCTTACGAGTTGAGATGAAGCAACAGGCTGAGAGAGTTGAGAAATTAAGAGTGTGGGAAAAAGATGGCAAAGACAGAGGCTACCTAAGCTGAGCGTATTGAGTTCTGTGACTGGGAATAGGTATAAGCTAAGCAAGTTGCACAAAATAAATCCTGAACCATGTACCTTGTTTTCTGAATGCCCTGATTCAGTCATATTAAGCTTGATTTTCAGAATTTTTTAGCTGTTTTTCAGTAGATTTTTTCTCGTCTGTGGTCAATAATAACACACAATCTGCCCCAGAAGAAAGTTTTTTGCCAGATAAGGGGTACTCCATCTCCCAAACCAGCTGACCTATTTCTGTATTAATACTCAATCAGCAGATAGCTGCTACTCATGACTTTTCTGCCCCAGGATATGATAGTACATGTCTTTCATACTCTTTGATCTCTAACTAGAAGAATATGTATAAAGTAAACAGAAACAGTATTTGTTTGGTTTTCACTTTGGCCAAGAAACTGAAAAGGATTCATTTTCAGTCAACCTGAAAAATCTGCTTGTACAAGTGCTACTGTAAATGATCAATTCCTTGTTGACTGTTGATGATGCAGAAAAGCTCTTGCTACAAATATTTTTCCTTAATTATTCATTTACATTTTCATAGGAAAATCATTTGGTTGTTTTCATACTCTTTGTGCTTAAACTCTGTGAGTCTGATTTAGCCTTACTGGCTCCACTGTTTATGGAAAAAGACCTTTAAAATCAGCTGCTGCAGAATGCTTATACTAGGAGGCCCAATCACAAGGACTACATCCATCCAACAGCAACACAGAAATGGTGCCAGTCGGCTCATGACTGCTCACTGTTCAACTCTACAACTTAAAAAGAAATCCAAAGACATAAAATGTTTGGCTATGTTTGAGAGGATAGTATGTATATTTCATAAATATAAAAGAAGCTAACTAATTAAAAATACTATTTTCCTGAACAGAATAGCAATTAAAATTAATTAAACATACTTTTTACCTATGAATAAATCCTATGTGTTGATCAAATTCCAGAACATGCCCAGGGAAAACTTGACAAAAACCAGAATGCAGTAGGACCTCATTTCTCCAGCTAGGTATGAGTCTGAATAGGTGTACAGCTCCATTGACAGGACTCGCAACCTGCCACACACTATAGACTTTCAGAAAGAAAACTTGTGTGCATCTCAGTATGTATAAATGGTTACATGTTTGGAACCTAGATTTTATAATTAATAATAAAGTCAGAGCTATATGGTTAGTGATAAGATGCTGAAATTCAGACTAAGAAATTTGAAAGCATATGGTAAGAGTTGGGTGAAATCCAATGGAATAAAGTAATAGAATTTTGTACAAAGGCCACAGAAGGGAAATGGAAAATGTTCAATGATAAATTAATATATGGCCAAGGGTTACGTGTCTTATCCAGCAATATATACACTAGAAAGTAAAAAAGGTCAATGTGGGTAAATAAAGATGTGAAAAAGTAATTAAAGGTTGAGACACAGGCATATGTGAGGTATAAAACACTCAGGTATGAGAGAGACCTGGAAGTATTAGAAAATGAATTTCACCAAAAATTATGAGGAAAGCAAAGGTGAAAAATGAAATGAGGATCACAGAAAAGTTTAGATATATATTAAGGCATTTTTCAAGTGTCTATGGAAGGGAGGTCAGTGAAGGAGACAGCAGTGTCTCAAAGAGAATAGAGGAGTAATTTATTGAGAGGTAGATGCTTCAGAAGAATTAAATGTTTTCTTTGATTTATTGTTCATAAAAGGAATGGGGGACATATGCCAGGAATAGACAAATATCAGAGGAAAACAGGATCATGCCAGAATAAAAAAATCTCAAAACTTTGGCATAGGCTCTCAGCTGGTGAAAATCTGCCAGGTTCCTTTGGCCTCAGTAGAGCCAGTTAACCCATTAATGTGGTTAGGTAAGATTTATCCCAGTATTTCCCGGATCTACTTAGAATAGCTTAGAGAAGTATCCAAAGGTTTTAATATTCTGGTGGTCTTTCTTTTTCTTTTCACTGACTTAGCTGAGAGCTTGTTGTATGTGCTTCAGAGTAGATTTTCTATTCCCTAATCTATTCACTGAATAAACTTATGCATAACTTGAGGATGCTAGCTACAGGTTTAATGTATATTACTTTCTATCACAGTTCTGTTGATAAAAGAACTAATACATAAGTAGAAAAAACAGCCATACTTACTTCAGAATGGGGATTAACAAAAAACGAGAGACCATTTTGGCCAATTCCAGTATATAAGATTTATAGGGTACAGAATATGTTTTCCTTCTGCCATTTTCTGTGCAGGGATTGACTGCGTAAGCCTGCAAGTTGGATAGTGTAACACTTCAGCTGTGAGCAGTGAGACGTGCGACGGTAGAGGAGCAAGTTAGAAGTTCTGTAAAAGAAGACTTGTGTGTGAATTTAAGAAATTTTGGTAGCACATTTAATGAGTCATCATACTGACTTGTAGGACTTTGGGATTCTATAGCTTCTCAGGATCAGATATTCTTCAGTACCCCCTGGGAATGCAATGGCAGAGCAGTCCTAACATAACGTTTGCGTATGTAGTGCCATGTGTGCACCAGGAAGTGTCTTTTCTCCCTTTTTCCATCAGTCCTGCTGCTAATGCAAGATGGAAATGAATCTTTTTCTTGTGACTGAAATCTTATAGTTTGCTTCTGGTTTTCTTTGGCAAGTTCGTTTCACAAAGCCACTGAAAATCATAGTTCTTATCTCTAAATTTTATTTTTTTATTATTTAGGTGGATCAACAAGCAAAATATTCCCATTGAGAGTTAATGATTAAAATCCTGATGACAGTGACAATTTGCTGCCATATGAGAATCTATGGAAAAGCACTTTGTGTTGACACCTGGGTCAGAACTTTGCAGTCACATTCACTAAGTCGGACCTGGGAGGAGGAACTTGAGCAGGGAGGAGGAGGGGCGTCCTAGAAACCTAATGCTGTTGCTTCCAGCTCTGTTTTCCTCCCTTTAAGTGCTCAGGAAGAAGGCAGTGAAAGAGCTACTTTGCTTTCTTCCATTTAATAATTTAAGAAAATTGTGGGAGCCTGTAAGCAGAGTGAGCAGAAAAGTGTGTTCTGCAGGTGTGGCATCATCAGTAACAAAATGGAAATCTACAAGCCAAATTTTTTGTGAAAATATTTTAATTGTTTTCACACAGCTCTAAAATTAGCCCCAGTGATAGAAAACTAAACTTAGTTAATGTATTTGTAGCTGTAAGTTGCACTGATTTATTTATGAACAGTGAATATTTTATAGAGTTGAATGAGTATTGCAAAAAAAGGAGATGAATATTCACTTCAGTTTTAGAAATGGTTTATTGTGTTTGTGCCTCTTCTATGATCACTTTCTATGAACCTTCTAGTGATTGAAATTCAATTCCCTTGAACTGGTATCAAACCATCCTGTCTGAGGGCATTCTAGGATAGTGAATATAAAACTCGGTCTGAATGAATCACATAAGGACCTGACCATATCTTTCGCAGCTAGGATAAGGCTGCATGCAAATGTAGAGTCACTAGATTTGGAAACATATTTTCCAGCAGAATGCTTGTTTGTTTTGCTCCATTCAAAAATGCAATTTAATCAGCATAAAGCACTTTCAGTAAGGCAGGTTTATTTATTTAAAAAAAATTAATTTCAAGAGATAATATTTCAGTAAGGCCAAAATATTCTAGTTTAACACTTTCAGAGAAAAAAGTTTCATTTTTCTAAACTTTAAAATTGCTTCCAATGTAGAAATTTATTTCTCCTATATTATCCAAATCAGTCACACATTGGAAACAAAGATAAATATTTGGACTGATAAAACTTTTTTTTACAAAAGTTATTTGATATAATTTTTTTTTAAAAAAGGTGTTCTGCTGGAAATTTCAGATCTTTCACTTCCTTATTAATCATATTCTGTCAACATTTTTACACATTCCAGGAAAAAAAAAAAAAAAAGGAAAAAATGTAAGTATAACATTGTTATTCGATGCTATGAAAATATTATATATGTATATGATGAGCTTATGTGTGTGCTTCTAAGAAAAAACTCCTAGACAAATTTTCATGACAGGAAGTCAGTCAGAGCATAGTGTTTTTTCTTACTACATCAAATATTTAAAGGCTTTTCAGATCAGCAACATGTGAAGAATTGCTATGGGTGATGTTTTGATAAATTAGTCTGTCCAAGCAAAGGGTTATCAGCAAAAAAACTTTCTGATAACAAGCATATTGTTTCTCCAGCACAGTGCTCACAGACTATGAAAGAATTATCTGATTCCACTGTTTTTCTCCCAGTTATACATGAACTTTTGTTGCCATAAAAAAGGACTAACAATAGTAAAGGCATAGAAAACAAATGTGTCCATTTGCCCATGCCATTCTAAAACAAAGGCCACATATCAGTCATTTCATAACCTGTAATGTTAGAGCAAACCTACCTACCTACCTTTGCTGCATCTCTGTTCTAATATGCCTGGACACAACCTGAAGCAGAGGAAGTGGAGACATCTATGCCATTAACTGCTGCCTTGGCCAGCTGGCAGCCTTCAGTATCAGGATAGAAGGAAAAGCTCAGGCAGTACTGTTCAAACCCTTTTTGCTGAAGTGCCTGTTGTTTTGGATTTGTTTCTTGTCTACTTAAGGCAAAGAAAATCTTTACATGGTCCACTCACTGCTGTTTAACATGAAGGATTTCTAAAATTACTTGCCAAAACCACAATATATGGGCTAGTTAAAAGTGAGGGGCGCACAGGGTTTGCTGTCTGTTAAGAACTATGCATACCTGTGACTTATGCATATGGGGAATATATTAAAGATTGCAGTCTGTCTTTAAAATCAAAAATTAAATTGGAGATCTTTGCCTTAGGGTCAGCAGTGGCAGCAGGGAATTATTCTGTATGACAAAGACACGCAGTGTGTACCTCGAACCCCAGAGCAACAGCAAGAGCTGGCTGAGAGATTAGCTGTGCCAAGCAGGTTTTGCCTCTTTTCTCACCCACAGAGAGTTTCCCCACCTCTGGAACACACTGGCCCTTTGGTAAAGTGATAAGCAATCTGAGGTTTCAAGCTTAATTTTTCTCAGTGCCTTTTTTTTAAAGTTGTCTACACCAGAATTTTCTGTGATGTCCTGATAAGGATACATTACTTCAAAGAGAGTAGGCTGAACTTCCTCAGAGTAAAACTTCAACTGAATCCCTACTTATGATAAAAATAGAAAGATGCACCATGTGTTGACCTTGGCCACTAGCCTGTTAGTAAGTATAATCCAGGCAGAGAAACCTTACTAGATATGATCATCAAAAAGTGGGTTGTGTAGCTGAACTATGCTCCAATGCTGAAGCATTCAAAATCTATTTGGAAAAGTGTCAGCAATACAGTGTTTGTATCCATGAGAAGTCCCTGGCAGAAGCTTCTGAACAGGTTATTATTTTACCACCTGAAACCAGTTGCCTGAAACTGAAATATGATCTTCCTTAAAACTCTCTACTCTGAATTCTCATTAGGTATTTGGACTAGTTTAGCAGCTGTGTTCAGACTTTCTTACAGAACCAGAAAGATTACTTTGATAACTGGGCAGAGGGTTGCATGAGATTTTTGGTTGTTGGTTGTTTGGGTTTTTTAGCTGCCCTCTAGTAATGGAAGTTTTTCAGCTTCCTTAGAAATGACTGATAAATTCCTGTACATCACTCTATTTATTTAATTTCTGTAACATGTGTCCATTTATAGGACAAAATATAAAGTTTTTATATAATAATGCATAGCTACGGTCAAGGTTCTCTATTAATTGGAAATAGAAGAGGAGCTAATGGCATGTTCACAATATGCAGTGAAATATGTTTAATTAACATGGAGAGAACTCCAAAAATAGTATCTAACTGAGATAGCTCCAAAAGCAGTAATATTGCATTTGCTTGGCAAACTACTTAAGCTAATTAGCCTTGCAATGAGAGAGGGCTTAGTAGCTCAGTTATATTGTCCTTCCTCTGCAAACGCATTGCTCCTGGGGCCAAGTGAGGGACTTTGCCTGGCACTGCTTTTCACCCTGCAAACCTGCTAGCATACTCCCACTTGACTCCTGGGTTGTGCTGCATGCTCCACTATGTATGCTGCAAACATACCTGCCTGCTCTCGTTTTTTTTTTTCTGGGGGAAACACACACCCCAACAGCCGGGGGCAGGGGGAGGGGGTGAAATGCTCAAAAGATTATCTTTCTGGGACTTAGCAGTTACTAAGCAGAGCAAATTCAGCGTTGCCTCAGGCTGACCACACTATTATTGTCAAGTTCAACATGTGCTTAAATGTTCAATACACTGTGAAAAAAATACAGCTACGTTTGGTCTCACTCAAAAGGAAAATGAACTAATAAAGGCCAGACAAAAAAGAGAAATCGGAAAAGTACCTGGAAAGAAGAATAACTGGTTGTGTAACATTGTACACAATCTGTATAGGAAAGCCCTGAATACTTTGCAATATTGTGCAAATGTGGATAAAAAAAGAATTACTTGTTCAAGAGTCACATGATCAAATAACAACAGGCATTCTGGATAAAATGACATTTTCAGAGTTCTTGAGGCTCTTAAATGGCAAGAAGAATAGTATCTTAAATAGGGCAACATAGGACAGCTGAAGCAAAATTCTTATAGGAACATGGTAGTAAGTGCCCAGAGAGTTTCAGTGGCTTACTTCTCATGTCCTTAATGTACAGTTGTTTCTCCAGAGAGACCCTAAAGATATTCCTAGAGCTCTGGCAGCCTATCCTATGTGAGAGAATGTAGGAAGCTTTAATCCTGCAAGTCATCAATATGTTAGTTTTTAGAAATGTACATGGAGGCATTTAAAACTATCCTATTAAAATATGCTTTTCAGGACATTTAATGTGTAAATTAGGGATCTGGCTTTGCCATAAGAACTCTGGAGCAATAATCATGAATGTATACATAATAGCAGCTGCATAACCTATGGACAAATATCTGTAATATCAGTTCTTTAAAGGCAACACTTGTCCATTGAGGGCAGAGGAGCTTTTTCCTTTATTTTGCAGTTAAAGTGTCTTTGCTTACTACTTGATTCTTTTGCAAAACAAAATAGTGTGTGTGGATTAAGATTCTATATAACTTAATATTTTGTCAGAAAGACACAGAGGTGTCATTATCTATGTAATATATTAAATAATGTAAATTGTACAGAAAGAGACCTATGAACCCCCCAAACTTTTTCAGTTGTTCCCCATTTTAAAAGCCTATAGAGCAAAATAAATAAATAAATAAATAAAAGTATTCTCGTGTTATTTTTCTTTTTTTTTAAAAAAAAAGGGGAGACAACTTGTTTTCATGCACATGACTTCTTTGCCAGATTTCATCCTTGAGTGGATTCTTAAAGGCTAGTTATTTTTTTGTCATAGAAATGATGGCTGAAACCGAACCATTGCAACTCTGGTAGACAACACTATAATAAAGTGAGTAAAATACATCTAAATATAAGGAAAACTGATCATTGTGTTTATTACCTTGAGACCAAATCCAGAAATGAAAGTGGATGTTTTTGGGTTTTTTTAAATATGCATAGGCTGTTCACTTATAGTGACTTCATCTCAAAATCCCTTGGGCATGAGAGCTGTGAATCAGCTGGCCTGTGATTTGATGCCAATATTCAGAAAATTACAGACTGAAAACTGGAGCCTTGTCTCAAGTGTCCGGATCCTCAGCACAAGAGGTAAAGAATAAATTTTTTTAGAAAGTGCTTCACAGTAGAATGACAGCTGTCACCACCAGTTTGTGGAGATCTCACAATCTCACTGGCACTCATGAATGACTAACTGGTTGAAACTTCTGATTTATAGACAAAGAAATAAAATTAGTGCAAGAATTTTGAAAACAGAACCCTTACCCTACCAGAAAGATAATCTGAATAAGAAGACATCATTTGGGTATATGAATGACAATTTTGAAGGTATTTTTGGCATATCTGTCCCAACTGTGAGATAATTTTTAGTTTGAATAAGGACATAATCATGGGTTAATTATAATCAGCATACTTCTCTTTTGTAAGTAATGTCTCCTGCATGCATAATTTGCAATACAAACCAAAAAGTTTTGCTTCTGTAAGGTAATGGAACAGCTCATCCTGGAGGCTATCTCTAAGCATATGAAAGACAAGAAGGTCATCAGGGGTAGTCAGCATGGATTCACCAAAGGGAAATCATGCTTAACTAACCTGATTGCCTTCTATGACAAGACAACTGGCTGGATAGATGAGTTGAGGGCAGTGGATGCTGTATACTTGGGCATGAGTAAGGCTTTTGATACTGTCTCCCATAGCATTCTCATTGTCAAACTCAAGAAGTGTTGACTTGATAATTGGATGGTGAGGTGGATTGAGAACTGGCTGAATGGAAGAGCTCAGAGGGTTGTCATTTGTAGTGTGGATCAAATTGGAGGCCTGTATCTAGTGGTGTCCCCTGGGTTGTATTACGAAGAGTGTTGCCAGCAGGTGAGAGGTAATCCTCCCCCTCTACTCAGCCCTGGTGAGGCCCAACCTGGAGCGTTGTGTCCAGTTCTGGGCTCCCCAGTACAGGAAGGACATGGAACTCCTGGAGCATGTCCAGCAAAGGGTGATTAAGATGATTAAAGGGCTGGAACATCTTTCATATGAGGAAAGGCTGAGGGAGCTGGGCCTGTTCAGCCTGGAGAAAAGACGACTCAGAGGGGATCTGATTAATATTTATAAATATCTAAAGGGAGAGTGTCTAGAGGATGGGGCCAGTCTTTTCTCATTGGCACCCAATGAGAGGCAAAGGGCATAAACTGCAGCATAGGAAGTTCCACCTGAACATAAGGAAGAACTTATCTACTGTGAGGGTGACTGAGGACTGGAACAGGCTTCCCAGACAGGTTATGGAATCTCCCTCCCTGGAGATATTAAAAAACTGTCTGGGAAGCCTGTTCCAGTGCTCAGTCACCCTCACAGTAGATAAGTTCTTCCTTATGTTCAAGTTCCACCTGTCTGGACAAAATCCTGGTTCATGTGCTCTAGGAGTCCCTGCTTGAGCAGGGTGGTCGGATTAGATGATCTTCAGGGGTCCCTTCCAACCTCAACCATTCTGTGATTCTGTGAAATGAATTAATACATAGGGATAGTGTAACTCAGGACCTTTAGAATAGAAAGACACAGATTATTTCAACAGGGTGAGCATAGGCTAACAGTATTTTACCCAGATTCTAGCTCAAATTTTGCAGAACACATTGACTTTTATGTTACCCCAGATGGGGTGCTACTGATGTCTAATGAGTTAGTTTGCAGCTAGCTTGAAGGTTTGGGGCAACCATCAAGATGGAGAATAGGGAAGCACAGATGCTCCAATAGATACGTTGTTAGCATTTCTGTGATTTGCAGGTTAAAGTTTGGCGGCAATTTTGGCAGAAACAACAGTTCTAGGTAACACAGTCATTGCTGTGAGGAACAAAAATGCATGAAGTGATCTGCATCTCAAGATCTTGAAGATCTGAGGGCGATATTGTTAAGTTGCATGTTAATGGTGAAAGGGCACTAAAGTGTATGCTAGAGAAAAATGTAGTTGCTCTTGTTTTTCTCTCCCATGTCTACACTGCAAATTAGAAATAATACATCATGGTAATACTTAAGAAGAGCTTAAAATTTTCAAAATGCATTGTAAGATAGTTTAATAATACTGAAGTAAAGCTTAAAGTCTTCAAAATGCATTGTAAGATATTGACCACAACTTTCAGCCCCTGGGAGTTTTAGTCAAGTGAAAGCTGAAAAATTTGGCTTTTCAGCTAAATATCCCTACAACACACTCTCAGGTTGTATTCTTCTCTGAAAACAGCAAGAAGAAACAAAGGAACTGAAGAATGCTGAAACTTTGACTATATCTTAAAGAGAGAGTTCATTGTTCATTTTGTAACTATCTGTTTCAGTACTAAAAAGAAAGAAGCTAGGATAACATTACGTTGTTAGTTTTCTGGGTTTATAATGAAGTTTCTAAGCTATCAAAGAATGAAGTGAATTGTATCTGAGAAAGAGGTAATGAAAGCACTGTATACAACAAGTAAACACATACCTGCTTGATAAACTTTACTTTGAGCTTTCAAGATCAAATTTTTCTTTATCAGCCTACTTAGAAATCCACATAGACAGAAGTTTTTAAAGGATCGCCAGCTACAGTTTACTTGGGTACTTTCTGTACTGCCACATATTATGGCAGTGTATTTCCTCAGCCAACACAGAAATTAACTGCTTTTTGTTTGTTGGTTTGTTGTTGGGTTTATTTTTTGTTTATTTGTTTTTCTGTTGTGGATGTGTATGTGAGTATTGCATAGACTGGTGGTCCTTTCAGAACATGGCTGTCCACCTGTTCTTCAAGATTTTTAAAATTAACAGAATTGCACTCTGAGCTTTAAGCATGGAGAAAAGGGGTAGCATGAAATACAGAAGGTTAAATTTTCAGGCAGTAATTACTGGTCTTTTAACATTGCCTTTTTCTTTATTCTGGTATAAATTCTATCTCTAACCTTGCTCCTGAGATCACTTATTGTCACTGTAAAACAAGAATCCCTCTTCATCATCTACATTGTAATCTTTGAATTAAACTATTTGAATGGGGTATGCACGAGGTACGGTTCAGGGTTTATGAAAGGAAATTGTCTTAGCAAATATGTCTGTTTTATTTGATTCTGAGGAATAATTGGTTAATGAGGGAATGATTACTTTGTTCAGACATGATTACTGAAGAAATGTTTGGTCCATATGTTGCTGAATAATGGAAAATTCTCCAGTGAAAGGGGACAATGATTAGAAGAAATAAGATAGCTGGAGAATATATTCCCCAAAGTGTTACACTACTTTTTGTTAACAAGCCAACTCTAAGGACAGTGTTTCCCTCAATAGGCATGGAAGTTCAAAATACCTAATCAGTTTAAACTATTTGTTGAAAAAACACTAGGTAATTTTCTTTGTTTTTCTTAGATCAAAGAACTGTAGCTTCCTCTGATAAATGATGTGACTATCACAGCTGTTTCTCTCCTTTAACGTAATATTAATTTGTTATTGTTGCCTTGACAGGCATATACTAATACAAATATATGCTAAAAATTATCCCATCCCCCACTGCTGCTTATTAGTTGCATCTTACCACAGGAATTTAGTGTTTTGTCACTGTGAAATACTTGCAGTGTGTATGCATGCATGCACACACACGCATGCGACCATGATAACTGGCATGCATTGCAATGCTTATAGTTAATTAGGAATACTCAAGCATTTTCATTATCCAGGGTCATTTACAGTTCTTCATACGTTTCTCTAAGTCTTACTTTATGTGCACTTGATGTGCTTGCTTGCAATCACAAAATGTCTTTTCTTCCCCAAATTAAAGTGATACAGCTAATTAAAAATAAAATTAAAAAAAAATATATATATATACATATATATATATATATAGTAACTTCAAAACTGCCAAGTACTAGGGATCCAGTTAAGGAGTACGCTACCTGTCTTGAAGTCTGCAGATAGTCCCACAGAAGTCTATAGCAAGGAAGACAGGCAAGCAATGGCAGAAGGTCAGACGAAGGATCTACAGACACAGATCTCTGAATTTTCAGAAATGTTGTACTACCTGACTCACACTGATTTAAACTGCAATTGAACAGCTCAGTGCTGTTGAAGGTACCTCTGACATCTAACTTTGAACATCTGCCAGATAGATACCCTGAAAACCACCACAAATATATGGCCTCTTCTAAAATTGGAGGAATGCTAAGTAATTATTTCATAAGAAAAATGCTATAAATTTAAAGTAAGGGGGTTTTTGTCCATTTTCTTTTGGTCCACTTAACTCTCTTATCAGATCTGACTATAGATAATTAATATCCAAAATTACACTTCATCAGTTCTACCAGAAAATTTCTTGTTTCATTTTCTCTAAGAAAAATAGTCACTGTTTGCCAGTTAAATCCCCAGGTAGTTAGCTTCCATACAGTTGAAAATAAATGTTTTAAGTGAAACATCTGTTCAACACTATTATTTTACAATAACATTAATTGGCAGATGTCTTTAGATGACAAAGCAAAGTGTTTCAGTTATGATTTGTTCTTTTCCACTGAGCTGAACTTGTGGTCATTGAAAAGTACTTACCTAAAAGACTGTCTCAGCATGAGCAATAATTCACTGAGTTTAGTAATGTGATATTTTTCCATGCAGAAAAGTATGAATTATAAAGGCCAACTGCCCACTGAAAAAATGTTAATACATTGTCCAAAAACATGCATGTGTGGAGAAAGTTACCCTCTCCATTGGCAGGACTGGTACTTCAATCTACATACAGTTTGCACAGAAGTACTGTGCCAATTCAATTACTGTCTGATTAATGAAGTGTAGCAGGTTTATTTCAGGGGTCTAGCTAGCTATTAATTAGCATATTGGGGCCTATACTCTACTGTTTTGCCCTGATATGCTTTGAAAAATCCCAATGCAATTAAATAAACTCCAATATGCTTGAAATAGTTACTTGAGAAAACACATTCAGATTTTTTTAAAACCCTTATGGGATTTTTAAGCACATCCAGATTTATTGTAAAGCCTATAAAGTTCTTTGTAAACACTATTGTTGTGCTGGTTTGTGCTGCTCAGCAAAATAGCACTCCTCTTGCTTTAACAGAAGAATTCCTCTTATATGAGAATCTGGTCTTGTTTCCTTAGAGTGCCTCAGAGCAAATAATGAGGATGCTTGCACCCCTAAAAGCCACTGAAGTTGCTCGCACTTTTCAGTGGTATGGCTAGATTTGTTGGATTTCTTCATTTCCACAGACTTTCCACCCCAGTGCTAAGATGGGGTGAAAAACTGGAAAACTTGTTAACATAGCACTTGAAGTCAGGCAATGAAGAGTAGGAAGCACCACATTGCCTAAACTAGCAGTAGCTGAACTCTTTCTGCCCTGGACGGTAGCACAGAGTGCTAATAAATGCACTATATGTTCCTCAGGTCAGAAGGATTGTCTGAGCAGGCACATTTCAGCGCATACTGATCACAAGTAGGCTGGAGAGATGTTTTATTCAGATCATTAACTATTTAGTATTCTTGCATTCTGGGAGGCAAAGGAGTACGAGACCAGTTAATAGAGCAATGGAAATATTGGTTACAGAGGTCCCTTATTTATAGATTTTAGGAGTTCACCAACTTTAAATTCTTCCAATGGTATCCTGTGTGTCATGAGTGAATTAATCAGTCCTGTATCCCGTACACTGCAGTCCAGAACTGCAATTAGGCTCTTGCCTTCACCAGTCCTTTCTCTTTAGACCTCACCCAAACTCTTCCTCCTACCTGCTTCATCCAGACTTCAAATAGCTCTCAAATTTTAGTCTACTATTCTCCTTCATCGTCTGCTTTAACATCCATAAACCAGTTAAAACTCTTACCCACTTTTTCCTACAAATATCAAACTAAAACACATTTTGGTCAGGAGGCCTTCTTTTGTTTGCTTATGCACCAGTGATGTCTGCATGTTCCATTGCCTTATGTTCGCTTGTGCCTGAGTTAAATCATGCACTCTTAAAGGTGTCTTTTTGCCTCTGGAGAAGTCCATGGGAGCCTTGCCATCTTTTTCAGTCACAACAAGCCTTAGCTCTCAGGATCCAGACCGGTTTTGCTGTACCAAAGGTTCTGGGCATTTACAGTTTTGTCTGCACATAAATAAACTGCTCAAGTTCCCTCAGTCACAGTAAAGATTACTAACAGTTCTTTTGCAAAACAGGCTTGCACAAGGAGCCTCTGTATTACATCTGCCACTATTCCCCAAATAGTGTCTAAAATATATGTTAAGGTATCATTTTGTATGGAGCCACGCTTATGCATTTTAACACAGTGTTTTGCACAGAGCAGGCAACTGATGGAAAGCTGTTTCCTTCCAGCTCCAGTTCAGTGAGAAGCTGTAGTGAGTTTATGTCAAGCTGCATATTTGTACCCTTATGCTGCCCTCCCAGGGTATGCTGCTACATGGTATGTGGAGCCACAATCAAGTAAAATTGTAGAGAAAGAAGCTACCAAAAGGAAGGTGACATTGGAGATCCAGTATCAGCTCAGCCCACCTGAGAGGAAGCCAAAAGGCAAGGTGAAGCAAAGCCTCCTCCCGGCTCTGTGGCCCATCAGCAGCAGGTCAGCACACTGAAGCCCAGGTCACAGAGCAGCACCACAGCCCCTTCCAAAGGGCTCATACTGCAGCAAGACAGAGCCAGCGTGGCATGCTACTCTTGGCATCTTCTTTTTCCTGTCTTATCCTCTTTTTTTTTTTTTTTTTTTTTTTGTAATTTTCACTCAGAGTCTTTGTATACATACAGCCCCAAAATCCCCCCCGACAAACACCTTTCTGTGTATTTTTGTAGCTACTGGAGGCCTTGATCTATCAGACAATACAAGTGCACACTGAACTGTAGGCGCCTGCAGAGTGTTTATGATTTGATAGAGTGATTCATGCTCTTAAATCCAGACGCACGTTTCATTACCTGGCTGAACCATGGCTGAAAGCCATTCACTTAACATTAGGGCTGTTTTGTTTTATAAATAGCATTATTAACTTCCTGCCTTTGCTATTTGTATGCAAAATATAGTATATATATTTTGCATAACTGAAGCCAACTACAAGGTCATAATGGTGTATTAAATTAGTGTAAAGAGCTAAGTAACCTGGGCTTACAGGTGGTTTCTATGGGTGATTCTTAAATGATTGATTGATTGATTGACAAATTGGTCTAACAGAGTGTCAGTGAAACTGTATGATAGACCTGTTCCATTAGAAATGATGCTCTTACCCATCTTTAGCCCTGTCTTTACCACACTCAAACACACACCCTTTTTTATGAGGTGGACTTTGAACTATCTTTCCGTAGTTATTCAGAAAGGCACAATGAATGTATTATGCAACTATACATTGCAGCAAAGTTAACACACAGTAATTTACAATTTTATGGAAGTGCTAGGATTAGCTATGTATCATCTATTTTTAATACACATCATTATGGTATGTGAGCAATAACAAATGTGTTCAAATAAATAAAAAAAAAACAAATGAATGTTGAGTTGTTGTCAATCACTTGTACATAAGCCTACCCTGGTAAGAAGATATAATGGAGACTTTTCTGAGAATGATTTATGGAGTCAAACAGCATCACTGCAGAACAACTGATACCTTTCCAGCATAGGACTACACAGATAGGTAAAGTTTACTAAGAATAGGTAAGTGGCAAATTTAAGGATAAACTAAAAAAAAAAAAAAAATTACCTGAATCTTTTTATTTACAATGCAGAATGTAAAAAAAAATCCTGCAGGGAAAAAAAAAAAGGCAGAGACAAAAGGGAGCCATAGTCATGTCTAATTTGTAGTCTATAAGTACTGGAGAGCTTTGTGCACGTCTTATGTTCTGACATGTTGACTTACTGAGATGAATGAAGCTTTTTTTATTTTTTCTCTTCTTTTTCAAGAGAAAAAAAAAAGCAACAAACTTAAGCAGCTTCATAGGAAACACTATATGCAGATTTATTGCACTCTTTTTGTGAACTACTTGTTTGCTTTTTACTTGTGGAGAGTTATTATTTTAAGTTATAAGATAACCAGCTACCTTAAGGTACAGAGACATAAAATAATTATTCTAAATAATGATATACAAAAAAACCATAAAATATTGTATGTAACTTTCTGTATGTATAGTCTGCAGGGCAAAATATGGTTTTGCTCAAGGAAGAAATGTATTTTCTGGGACTGACGGCAGAGAAAACATTTCTATCTTGCGAGCATCTAACTGCAAGCACCTACTTTGATCTCAAAGATAAGTAGAATTAGACTGGGTCAGTTTGTGGATCAGATTTCCAGGGAAAGCTCAAGTGCTATATACAGGAAACAATCTTGATGATCTAACTTTATTGAACACTATTTCAGTGAACCAGTGTGCCAGAATTGTGTCATGGATCCACTCTGCTGTTAGAGAAGCTGTCTTACAATGACACATAAAGATTTTATGATCACTTTGGAAAAAGTTCCAGGGATATATAAATATATATATTGTTTAAGTTAAGTGAGGCTAAGCCAAAATTCCACCTCCAAGAGTTTAAAATTGCTTTTTAGTTTTAACTGGAAAAGCACTTTTCATTCCAAAACTGCCACGTAATCATGATGACTACTCTTACAAGCATGCTATATTTCACATCAGAAATGCATTTCATTGGTGCTGCTTTTATTCCTTTGCACAGTTAAAGACCCTGGTCTTGCAAATGGGTGCAGTTAAATGAACATTTGGGTCAGAACACAAAACTGCACTGAAGTCAATAGAACTGTGCACAGGCCTCGTTTTCACACATGTAGATCAGATTTCAGTGCTGGAACTCCCATTTTTAAAATACTTGGAGATAAAAATCACTGTTTCTCTGAAATAGCAGTACTCCAGCTGAGTACACATGGTCAGTGCAGGAATACCTGAAGATACGGTGCATGTTCTCTTCTGAAATTGCACACTTCTGGTATGTTTTTTTCTGTGGAAGTAACCAGTACCATTTGCACAGAAAAACTTGCAATGGCAACCATGAAGTGAGGCAGGGAGAAGAGAGTGTTCTGTGAAATAGCACCTACACTTTTTACTGGGACAGTTTAAAACTTTTGGGTAGGTACTAGAAAACAAAAATACCATTGAACAAAGCTGTTCTACCTCTTGGGATGAATGAGTTTTCTCCCTTCCCACAGTGTGCCACGCCAGAAACATAGCACCACAATCCATTCTCCAAGAGCAAAAAAGAAAATGAAGTAAAAATTAGTGTTAATAATGAAGGCGTGTTTTTACAGTTCCACTTTCATTGACTGGAGCAGCAGAGTGCAACTGGAGATGTTGAAAGAAAAACTCTTCACCTGTCCTCTGCTTAATTAAAATACATTAGCTACATAGATTTATTTGAGAGTTTGATGTTAAATGAAGATGAATGAAATGTTTTATGGGAGGTGATGAAACATTATTTACTTAAATAAGCAATTCTGTTCTATCAATACTTGAGCTCATCTAGAAGAACATGCCCTATTCCTACTTTGTTATGAGTAGTACTTTACTGTGCCTGCCTATAGTTCATTCTAACAGTAATTCTGCCAGTTGCTGGGAACAAAGTTGTTTTTTTTAAAAAAAGTATCTATTTATGAAGGGCAATACAGGATATGACACTGCAGCCAGGAGGCGTTATGGCCCTCACAGTGATTTTTACTTCTTAACAAAAGTACACCCTGTTCTTCTCCAGCCAACGTGGACCACAGAGGGACCTGCCCTGAGGAAGTCTGAGTCCGCAGATCAAGCAGTTCATGTGGGGCAGCTTTAGATATTCTAAGCCTAAATAAAAATCTACCTATTTTCCCTGAGGTTAAAGTGACGAGAAGAAGAGTTGAATATCTGGATAGCCATTCTGTGCTCTTCATTACAAAGGGCCCTAAAATGGTGTGAAATGGGACCCAGCCCTTTTCTAGCCAGGCCTGCCACATAGTTACCTCACACCGTTCTGCACAATGTGAAGATTCTCACTGGCTTGTGCAAGAAGCTTTCCCCAACTTAGATATTCATGGCCCAAGTTACAATTTATCCTACAGGATGCACATACTATTTTATCTGTTATCTTGGATTGAAGTTCAGTTATTGCAACCAAGGCAGGCTGCGCGCAGAAGCTCTGTTAAAGGGTGACATATTTTGGCACATGGCATTCTTGAGAGACACAAAATTCCTTCTTAATCCTTAAAAGGCTTTTCTGCACTCTCCAGGATAAATTTCAGTTCTGCTCTTTACGATGATGACCAACTTTTCATCCAACATCCTATACTGCTTCCTTTGAACTAATTGAGCTCTAGTGGCAGAAATGCTTATATAAAAGTCAGCAAATCATTTTGATTTCATTGACTATTTCAATTTGGGTAGATATATTAAAGGATGAATCCCATCTCTTTGCCACAGTGGCAGGGTCTATAAATAACATGTATGTAGGACAGGATCATAGAATCACGGAGTGGTTTGGGTTGGAAAGAACCTTTAAAGATCACCTAGTCCAACCCCTGTGCAGTAAGCAGGGACACCTTCAACCAAATATAGTTGCTCAAAGCCCCATCCAATCTGACCTTGAACACTTCCAGGAATGGGGCATCTACCACCTCCCGGGGTAACTTGTGCCAGGACTTCACCATCCTCATGATAAAAAAATTCTTCCTTATATCTAGTCTGAATCTATCCTCCTTTATTTTAAAACCATTACCCTTTGTCCTAGCACTACAGACCCTGATAAAAAGTCTGTCCCCATCTTTCTTATAAGCCTCCTTTAAGTATTAGATAGATATAGAGAGAAAATGTCAGAAATGAGCCTACTCATAGGAAGTGCTGAAGAGCTATTGCTTTGTTGATTGTCCTATATCTCTTCTCCTGCTAGAGTTTTCATAAAGCTCCTCTAAAATCAGCTCCAGTTGTTGACTGGGGTTGAGGTCGCTATCCTGTCAGATCTGTTAACATTCAGTTTTATCTCCTTCTGTGTCTTTAGCCAGCTCTTACAGTGAAATCCCAGGTTGATCTGACTTCTTTCTGAATCAGTTCTGCCATTTTTCACTGAAATTCAGAATAGAATTATCGTTAATCATGAACATTTACAGATGACTGGTAAATGGTTTAAGGAAATGAAGTTTTCTTTTAAGTTGCTAAAAACAGAGGAAGATCACAGAACACATTAGTGGCTGAAGGGGTGCAAAATTACACAGCAAGACAAGCCAAGTCCATAATAGTGATTTTTTTTTTCTCTTGGCTCTGGTTGAGTTACCAACTAACAAGCATCCTGGATCAGTCCACACATCCTTCTGATACTAGGAAAAGAATGAGATTACTGTCTTGACATTTTCCCCTATTTTTTCTAAAAAGAAAATAATAATTTGTAGCTTGTCAATCTTTGCCAAGCTTCAGCCTAGAAAGATTTTTTTATAGCTGAGATATAAACCCCTGAAGTAAAAATGCAGACACAACTTTAAGTACAGTGTTGCAAATGCAGTGTTGTAATTTTATATGTTAATCTATCAATACACAGTATGTGCAAACATATGTTTATAGACAGAGAGACAAGCATGTATAAATGAGAGGATAAAAATCCTTATTTCTCATTTGGTGCTATGCAATTTCTATCAATTTAGAAACGTGTTATGATTTTATTTTAAGCTGACATACTGTAAATTGCGCTTATTTGAGAATACTTACTTAACTCTTAGGGTTTATGAGACAGAAAAGGAAGATTTTTTGGAAATTCTCCAGCGACCTAAAATGAACTAATAAATAATAGAAAAATTTTGTCCCCTCTTGTGAAATTTTGGACCAGTTGCCATCTTTAAAGCAACCCATAAGCATCAAGATAGCTTTTCAATGATTAGGATTTACTATAAAATCTACTAAACTCAGTGGAGGCTGTTTCATTAGGGGCAAGCTGTATATTATGCTCATGTTAAGAGAGAAATTACCAGATCTCTAGGTGAGATATTTTAGAAATTTGGCAGATGGCTTTGCTTTTTATTTGTGGCACAGAATCCTGTTCTAATTTTGTGTTTGATTGGAATATTCAACAACTTCTGGTGCTACTAGGACTTGCTATCTGAAAGACAGAGTTTGCAAACTATAAATATGAACTTTGAAAATATGTATCCTAGAGTTAGTCCAGTAGATTGTTTGTAACACTCACTTATTGGCTGACTGATGCATTTTGGCCTCAGACCAAAAACAATGGCTGCCTAATTGAGCAATGCCTCCTGCCAACTGGGAAGGCAGAGGGATATTGGGCCAGTGGTTAATACGGGACAGGCATTTGGTGTCAGATTCTGAAAGCTACCAGGCTTCCCCACACACAGTCCATTCAGCCTTGTCTTCATGCTCCTTGGCCATACCTCCTGAATTGTCCTCTTGGTCCCCAGAGGCTGATTTGTCCTGCTGAGGAACAATTCAACTGCAAGACAAGGAAGGTTTTATGTTACGGGAGCAAGGGATTTCAGTCTCAAGCTTATTCACATCCTGGCTGGTAACCCACTGATAAAGGCTGCTGACCCATGCCATCCCTGTCCCCACTGTAATACTGAGGAGAGCCTCATTTCTGGGAGGAGACATGGAAGGCACTTCCCTGTCCATCTCCCCAGCTGCCCCCTCCATGTGAGTTCAGCCAAGGTGGATGGAGCCAACACTGCCTGCAGCTGCAGGCAATTCCCACCCAGCACTGGCCAGGGTGAGGACTGAGAAGCTGGACCTTGTCCTCTTTCATCTATCAGCTACCAGCTTCCCACTGGGGCTGACTACACTGGGAGCCTTGCCTGGAAATGTGGCCTGTCCTGCATGTCCATAGCACACAAAGGTATACATCCCAGCTTACGGTTGAAACCTCAGAGCGTTTCACAGTAGTGTTGGCTTGGGTGGGTAAGAATTCAGACTTAATTTGTAGCAGACTTAATTTTGACTTGTGGATGCAACTCTGCTCATACAAGCTCAATAAAATTTTCAATGACCTATCCCACATCATGACCTGCTTGCTCTTAACCCTCCCCAGGCATGAAGCCTCCAGGCAAATATATAACAGAGGGATTTCCTACCACCTCCCACAACTAGATGTGTCAAGAGCCAGCAGCTTCTTTAATGCACTGAAACAGAAATTAGGTAGATGACACTGTAGAGAATTTTCTTCTTCCTGTGTCAGGTGAAGAGCCTCTGACTGCTAAGAAAAGGCCAGTGTTTTGTGAGTGGTATCACATTTGAATTCAGGCTTTACGAGTCAGAGGAGAGGAGAGTAGATAGCTGACATTCAGCTGGCTTTGTAAGGGTAGGTTTTCTTTAAAAAGAAGGATTTAGCACTTTTGTTATCCACTGTAACTATGCTGTGTACAGTCTGTCCAGTCCCTCTGTAAAAAGTGCTTTTCCTAGAAATAGTATTGAGAAGCTCTGATGTGGGCCAATTGTACTTTTTGGCAAGGGATTATCATCTTTGGAATACTGTCAAAGACTGTCCTTTTGTACCGTAAATTCTGGCAATAACCAACCTTTTCTCCCTAAACCACCAGCTTATGTTGGCTCTATTTGTTTTAAATCCCTTGTTCTCAACAGGCCATGTAATCAGAATGACAGTCTGCTCACAGCTTCCCTGGTGCCCAGCTGCATGCCGGTCATGCCAGACTCTCCTGTCTGGAAAGATGGTTATGCACTAATGCCTCGCTACCTGTGAGCACGAGCATCTGAATCTGCTCAGAGGCAAGGAAAGCACAGCAGCATAGTGTTTAACACCAAGAAGTCTTGAAGGAATGGGCATCTTCTTATTCTTTGTGTTACTGTTTTTAAATTGGGCTTTCTTTCAGCAGCCCAGCCAAATCTCCTTCAGCCAACATCATCAACATTATATTGTCAACAAAAACTTTAAAGCAAAGGTCAGGTAATTGCTCTGTTAAAGAAAAACAAAACATTAGCACCTATCCCTTTGGCAAACTATTTGATTGCTTTGACTGATGTGCCAAGCAGACACACTATTATTTTACTAGCATTACAAGTTAAGAGTTTATAAAAAGGCATAAAACTGCAAATTTTCTGAGAAATGCATTTTTAGGAAAGTTAATTTACCTGTTCATATTGCTATCTTAAAAGTTTGAGAATAATCTCATGTGTCACTTGCCTTGATGATGTAAATGAATTAGCATAAACAAAAGTGCCATACATCATCATTAGTACACAGGAGAAAGTTAGCTATTGGGTATTTATGATCAATTTGAGGAGAAGATACATAATTACCATCTATTATTATAATAAAATTCCTAATATAAAAAAACAGGAAAAACTAAATGCAATCCTCAAGAAAGCATGACAATAAAAATATTTTTCTTCCAACCAGTTTGCTATTTAATACTCCTACTGTGGAAGGGCACAGAGCTTCAATGTATTGGAGACAATAATTGAGCAGTATACTGAAGTAGCTGAAAATACACTGCAAACAACATGCTTAAGTGGAAACTTTCGTTTTCTTGCTATTTAGACCTTTTCCCTGCACATCTTTTCATAGCTCCTAGGGCTTTCTTTAGTTTTACTTAATTTATTGAACATATTTTCCTGACATAAGTTTTACTTAATTTCTATGCATTTTAACTGATATTTGAAGTGATCTTGTCCTCCTTGATGCTGATTTTTTGGATGGCCTTAGTTCATAACACTCCAGAGTGAATGAGTGACTTAAAATCCCATCACTTCCCAGTGCTCTCTATTTGAATAACGTCCAGCAAGGTTTAAGCCAGCAAATTGCTTAAAATCCACACATGCATTTAATTCCCTCTCCTTGGTGCTATGGAAAACTAATGAAAGTTCTCATAAGGGAAACATAAACTAATAATGACTGATTTCCCTTTGTGAAGCATTTAGATATTTTTGCTGACATGTATTTCATTTACAGATAGAGATCTGAGCCATCACCATGTATTTAAATGTAACTTTGGGGATGTTCAGAATCCCAAACAAGAAAATTTACTCTTTGTGCTTTACGTGGCTCCTAAGCATTTGATGGTTTGAATGCAGCCCAACGTTTAAATACTTCCTCTTTTATAGAGTACTTTGGTGCTTTACACATGACCAAAGGCTCCTATCAGGTTGAGGAGAGGAGGTGTACAATGTTTGAATGTGTTTTACTCTGGAAGGTAAAAGAGAGGCAAAATGTTATGAGAAAGAAAGGATGCACTTTGTTAGGCCATGCACTGTGGTCTAACAGTCACTACTTCAGGCACAGAATTTTTCGATGCTAAGATTTTTTCCTGGAAAAAAAACAAACTCCCTCCACAATTCCAGTAGAACTGTAAAAATAAAAAGAGTAAATTTTTTAACATTATATTGTTTTTCCTAGCCCTATTCAGTGACATATTTAACAACATTTGCCATTGTTAAAGGGAAAAATTATTTCAGCAGTGTATCATGTGCTTTACTGCTCAGCTTCCCTTAGACAGTCTTTCTCTCAAAATACTGCAAATGTGTTTTATTTTTAAAATATTGATGCTAATTGCTTATACTACTTCTAGACTACATCTACATCAGAAAAATAAGCAGTGCCAGGATACATTCCCAGACCTTGGAATTGAATAATTTATTGTATTAAATGTCTAGAATTATTCCTGGTTTGACTCAGGACAACTAGAATTGTCCTAGGTAAGATTTATGTACAATATGGGAGTCCATGTAGGCCACATATACAAATCAAATGCCATCCTTCTAATGTCAAAGTAATCTAATAGTACACATGCAAGCTGTTTCACACCAGTTGGCCTCAGCAACAGGGCAGTCTGAGGCTGTTTAGCTTAGCAGCATAGATCCAGTGCTAATGCTTTCTAACACCCACAGTTCCTAAAGCGCCTCATAAAGAAACTAACAAAGAATAAGAGAATCCAGAATTTTGTTTTACTTTCCTCTTTCTTTCTCTGTATGATTTCTCCAGAATTAAATCACTGTATGTGTTAGTACAAATTTAAGACTCAGAAGTTTTCTTTATGGAAAAAAGAAAAAAAAACAAACATTAAAAATATGGTCCCAAAGAGGTAAAAATTAGAATTTTATACTATTGAAAATCAAGAATCACATCTGTGGATGGGTGTTACAGACCTGGCTTTCAACTTTGGAAATGCTGTGAATGTTTTATATTTGAAGTGATAACATTTCTGTGTAATGACAAATTATTTACCTCACAACTAGTGGTGCTGGTGGCTGCCTCTGAGCATTGATATGATTTCATTCTCAATTAATATGCAGATGGATAGAGTGATTAAAATAGATCCATTGAGGGGAACAAAAAAAAAAGGAAACAAAGAAAAACAGTACTCTTTAAACATTTACAAAGTAATTTTTTCTGAGACATATATCAAAATGTCTGAAATGTTTTGTGATACAATACTTTTTTAATTTTGCTTGCTTTGGACAACCTGCATCTCCTGCCTATATGTATATATATACCCAGTTTATGTAACTATATTCTACCTCCCTACTTTCCCATCTGCACTATTCTTTAAAAATTCTTCCCCTGAAGTATTGTGTAGGATTTATGTTTTCTGTTAAACAGCTGCCAAGTTTTGCTCCATAAGCGGCTGCACTTCAGTGGTGGATGAAATGCTTCTTGTAAAGTTTGTAAAGCATTTTGGGTTCTTTGCAGATGGGAGAACTGACTGAATCAGTGATATGCAACTTGCGTTTCTAGAGCTGCACGTGGCTTTTTTTGGAAGGCATATATCTGATAGGAGATGTTTTGACTTCTTCCTGTGAGGAAACAGGCAAGGTTCCATCTCTCCAAGCAACCAGGAAAGTTGGCTTATGCAGTTATTTCTCTATACTTTTGTGTTCAGTAGCGTTCCGTACATGGCATTTGATAAAATATGTTTTTGAGCCATGTAAGTTCAAGAAAAGTTGCATAAGATATAACAAGGAAACAGATAAATGAATGTGTGTCCTCTTACATGTTCCATCACATGATCCATCAAGGATCTCAATACATTTCTTAATCCTGGACTAAAGTAATAATGCAGACTATGAAATTTCAGGAGATCATGACATCATCAAAGCAACATTATGACTTCACTGGAAAGCTGAAGTTGGAGGAAACCAAGACTGAGCTGTTTCCTCAGTCTTTGCCATTCGAGAGAGAGCCAGAACACAATGAGTATGCATGATGAATAAGCAATGCAACTAACACTTTTAACAGGGAAGCTATCTTTCTTATGCCTCTGACCTATTCACTAAGCAGCTGGCAAATGGCTCTACTAAAGTAATCGTGTTCTTTTTTCCAACCAAAAAATCTACTGTGTATGCAGTCTTTCTAATGGATAGCAGAGATATGTCATTCATATCAATCGGTCTTCTGTATCTCTATGTTTTATTCAGCTCCTGAGTATTATGCTAAAATGTACTCTGATATTCATCAAGTTTTCAAACACTCTGTAACAGCAATGGAAAGTGAAAAATAGCCCGGGAGTCATTACTGCTTTCCTCAGTGACCTGGGAGGGGCTGATTTTCATAGTGTGACTGTGGAACTAGGACAGAACTGGAGACCTGCTAGGGAGTGAGGAGGAACTTGTAGCATCAGTCTGAAAGTGGTTTATACTGTCCAAAGTAAAGATATGCAAATGTTAGTACATCTGTGCCATCATTTATGTATTCTTTTTTAATTGGCAGAAATCCCTAATATTCTGTGATTCTATGATTCTGTGAAATGTGAATGGTGAAGATGTCCTCTTCCATTATAATTCTTAGGCTCTTCCTTCCACCACTGCATAAGCAAATTTAGTAGCTTGTTATTATCAAGACTACTATTTCAGCTAAGCACAGCACTGTACTGTCTTTCAACTGACTGAATGATTGATGTATCGTACATTTAAAATTATAGAAAATAATTTTTTAAGTGCTAATTTTGTTTAACCTGACTGGTATAAATTGTCCACAGTAACACTGAAAAATAAACAAATACAGAACAGCAATACATCAAAAACAAACAAAACTGAAGTTTGAAAGAATAAGGGTCTAAAATTTCCAAACTCTCACTGAAATGCAATGGTAGCCCTGAAAATTGCAGCCCATATGGCTAAGCATTTCAGTGGAGACATCCTTGCTGTTTTCTTTCATTGGTACCATAACAATATCTAAGGAACAACTAGGAATATACACCATTGTTGCCAAGACTTACTCAAATAGCCATAAAAAGTCACTGCTCTGAAGAACACATGGTCCAACAAGACAAGATGGAAAAGGAAAGACAAAAGAGATATAATATGCAATAAAAATTAACATCTCCATTTCCTGATTCTTTTTTTTTCTATAAAGTAGTCTCATGCAGGTTTCTTTTTTCATTTGTTTTCATCTTACTCAGTCAACGAGTGGTGGGCTTAGCACATAATTTCAATAAAATGTCCTTCCAGGCAGAAAATCATCCATTAACAATATTTTGACTAAGGAAGAATAAGAAATATTTGATCTTCTCATCAGCATAATGATAATACATCTCGTTTGCAGAGTGTAACTGTATATTATTTCCAAAAAGATCGTAGGCTGCTCTGCAAATGAGTATTTCTATTCCACAGGCACTTTCTTACATTTGGAAAAGCTGAATTTCACTCCTGTTCACTAAGCTTATGAAAAGCCTTTTCATTACTAAGCCTGAAAATAGGTTTACGCAAGGCTTACAAAGTGAGTAAGCTTTGTGTGGGTCTTTCTGTACAAGGAGAAATATTTCATCCAGACTGCAGACAGAAGCAGAATAAAAGAAGGTAGAAACAGGCTTATTCTTGATTATCAGCTGCTAAAGATGTCACCAAAATAGTAACTTAACTAGTTCCATTTCATTTTAATAATGCTTAGGATGGTTATTTAAAATGAGCTCATAATAGAATGTTGCCATTACACTCACAGAACATTTTGAGACATGGCCTTAATGGCTAAGGGAAACACCTGAGAAGAATTTCAGTTCTGTTTGAGAGTGCGTGTCTGCATTCATCCGAATGTATCCACATCACATCAAAAAGCCATACTAGATCTGTTTCAGAATTTTTCTGTCACAAAGATTTGCTAATGAAAACTACCATTTTTACAGTCATAAAAAGGCATATTCTGTTAGAAAGCTGTAACTTTTTGCTGCACACAAAGTTAAATTAATTAGAACCTGCAAAAAGAAAGCATGTACATAATTTCTTTCAAATAAAAATCTGGGAAGATTTTTTTTTTCAAAAAAGCCTGTGATTTTTTTTATTATTATTTTCTTTCTGATGTGGATTTTTAAATTATTTTTTTCCCTGTAAGGAACATCCATTCACTATCATATATTTTATATGTATATCATCTTGATAGCAAGGTTGCAGTAAATCTCCAAGCTTATATATTTATATGTCTTTGTGTACTTCAGCTGGTTTCTTCCTTTTTTAAAAATTCCTTTTTTTTTACCTTTATTTTTGTACTGGTTATGTTTTGAATTTTTCTGTTGTAACTTGCTCAGAATAACAGTACTGGGTCAGGCCAAAGGTCTTACCTAGCTCAGTATTCTGTCTCTAACAGTGGTCATAAGTGATATGCCATTAGTGTACCAGTAGAAAAATTCCTGTTAAGATTGTTTGCTTGGGGTGAGAGGGGTCACAGAAGGCCATATTTTTTTTATTGTGTAGGTACTTTTCACTATTTTTTTGCTTTTCTTTAAAAAAATATGTGTTGTAAAATCAGCTGCTTATCCCTATTATAGAAAAGGTCCTATTTCTGTGAGGTGTCATGGCTAGTGACTCTAGTGCTGTGCTGCAAACAGTTTTTTCTTTGCTTCTTTCATAGAAAAGCATTAGCAAAAATAGCGAGAGGTAAATATCTGCGTGCAGCCAGTAATGGTTACTTGGGGCACAGATTACATGAAAATTCCTGCTTAATATTGTGACAGCATTTCTGAATGAAAATATTGTTTCCTTCCTTTATTCATTCGTCTCTGTCTTAAGGTGGGGGGAGGTGGAGGGGAGGAAAGCCTATTAAGTTTATGTTATTTAGAGGTAAAAATATCAGAACAGTTAGCTTTTTACTGAAGAGTCAGGCAAGAGGGAGCATGCCATTTTTTAGAGTTACTATTTTTACAATTATGACTAGATAGATCATCAGATGTCATGGTGAAGAGCTTCTTACATACATCTAAAATAGATGAATAAAGTACTATTGATAGGTATTCCAGATAGATTATGTAAGGAAAATTGAGATGGATGTTTATTTTTATCTGTGGCCTAAAATATAGAACAGCAAAAATTTTTACATATCATTTAACATGCTAAATTCCTACATTTAACATAAGCTGACCAATATATATACCAAAATAAGTATTGACTAATGTCTGTATTTTTTCTTTTTGACCCTAATATTTTTCAGGAGATCTTAAATGAAATGTTTTGTTTGCAGTAACTACTGCTTCATTTTTAAATATGAGAAATGGAGGATGCTCTACTGTAAACTAGAGCCTGCTAGTTTGTTCTGCCTGCTGTGAGTTATGAGTGCATATCAAATTTTAATGAAAAAGGATAAATAAATTGTCTCACAGTTCACCATCATCTACTATATCACTCAGTTCATGCCATATAATATGTAATAAACTGAATGCTTCAATTTTTGCTTTATGTGACCATTTACAACCACTACTATTACCTGAGAAATTGTCATCCCACAGGAGTTCACATGACCAATGAGTAGACCAAGGTTCCATGCTGTACTTCTGAAGAACGTGTGCTTTTAGTTAAGACTGGCAAAAAGCTGAGATATAGTAATTAAAATATATTAATAGTAATGTAGGACCTTGTTTCTCAGCTCTGTTCTTGACATCTTCAGCACTTAAATTTCAAAAAGAATAAAAGAATTAAAAAAAAAAAAAACACACAAAGGAGAAGCCAGTAAAATAGTTTATGCAATAGTTGCTCTATTCATTCACTGTGTTGCCTGATAAATTCTTCTATTCACTATTAATGTCTTTACAGTTCTAAGAAGAGAGATCTAACATTTTTAAAAATATAGAAATAGTCTTAGTATCTATTTCTTTAAGAAACCTTCTGGACGTTTGCTGGTAAAATCCAAAGGAATTAAAGAAAGAAAACTGACAAAGCAGTTGGGAGGCTAGGCAAATTTTAAAAGCTCTGATTGCAACAGGTAGAATTTTTGAAGAAATCTACATTTTCAACCTTTTTTGTATTCATCGTACCATTGTACATTGTTCATCTGTGTGAGGATACAAAAAGAAATGCCATAGTACAGTTAGTAGACACTAAAGTTGCTGGGGTAAATTTACTTATCTGGTATCTACAGCCCAGATAAAGTAAGGGAGGAGTACCAGAATTCCCACTGAAGTTTACGGGATGTGAGTTAAGTCTCTTTTTCCCTAATTAGGACTTTTTAAATAATTTAATATCCAATCCTATGAAAGAGACCTACCACAATTCTTATTTAATAATGACATGATAAATTATTTCCCCCAGAAAGAAACATATATTAAACAGACCTACTTTGCAGGGATGTTTTCCCTACTCTTGTTAGTGATTTTGTGGGTATAAGAATGAACATGACCATGAACATTGTCTGGATCCTTCTGCTTTGGACAGTCTCTGGTAGAACCAGGTGGAAGGAACATTCCAGGAGGAATCTTTGATGAGGTGGAAGAACAGTTCTTCATATTTTTTGTTTCCTGAAGAGCAGCTGTTTGTCACATGTCTTTCACTATTTGATACAAACAAAGACTGAAGACAGCATAACTAAAAAACTCATGTAATAAATGGATTCCTGATCCATTAGCATTTTTTTTTAGTAACAAAACATGAGCACATGCTGCTTTAGAATAATTCCTGAGAAGAGGAATATTCATCAAGTTTAATTCTAAAAAGATACTTTTATTTTATGGATTCTGATGTGAAAAGGAAAGGTGTATAATAAAATGTATTTAAAGATCTTTCTTTAATATGAGGTGACTGATGTACTGTGAATAAAAGGGTTTTTTAAGATTCTTTTGTGAGTAGCAGATTCCCCACACAATGTATGACTATAATTCCATGGTAGATCCAGAGATCTGCAAGTTTAGGTTTTTTACATTTACTCCAAAGCAGGGACACTAGTTCAATTTTTAAATTAAATTAATTCTTAGGCCCAGATACCCACTTACCTTTAGCCTGACTTTTAAGGAAGGGAGACTTACACAGTATAACTTAAATCTCTGTGTGCATGTATGCATCTGTCTTTTGTATTTACTGGCCAATTTTAACAAAATTTGACAGCTGGGTAGCAGTGAATTCCATTTGTTAGTGTCCTCACTGAGAAAGGGACTGAATCTCGAGATCAGTCTTTACTAGATATCAGAGAGGCCATGCCAGCTTGTACAACTGGTATTCCCCATACTAGGTAAAATCTAGTGAAAGCTTTCACATAATAAAAGCATGAGACTCCAAAGCTTGAGATGTGGAGACTAGCATTTACTAGCTCTGCTGCCTATGTTGCTATGTATGCATAACATTTATTACAGATTTCCTTAATTTTGATTACTTTTTAATGTTTCAAAATAATTCTCAGAACTGTATATCTAAATACTAATCAGACTCAAGGGAATACACTACTTACTGAAGCTAATGGGAGATAAAAGTTATCTGGGCCTCTTAAAGTAGAAATGTTTCTTCTTTTTTATTAGTGATTCCATGACATTGAAATGGCTGGTACCTAGATGGGAAAAAATCCATTGTGACAGATCATGTTTCTACATTCATGAACTGCATGTCAACAGCTCATAATTTTCTTAAATGTGTTCATTATTTTAAATCACACAGCACATCAATTTGCTAAGTAAAGCTTGCTGCTTAGGTTGGTCAAAAAGAGTAAGTCGCAGAAGGTTTGTATGCAAAATTAGAACTTTGCTGACTGAAGTTCAATTTGTGGTCTTAATACCACAGCTACAAAAACTGAAAGATTGCCTCTCTAGACTGTTCTTCCATGCTAGCTTGCAATACAGTGTTTCCAAAAATATCCTCAATAGTCAGTTCATTTACTAGTGTATTAGGAAAATATGATTGAAAAGGGTTGTGAACTCCATCTGGTTGCGCCATAGTCCCATTGACTATATTGGACTTTATCTTGAGGTTTTCTTCTGCTCCTGCACTAGCTTTTAAAATTCCAGCAACTCAGGTGGCTAACCATATGTGTACTTAATGAGGCAGGGAGTTAATTTCCCATTTAATTCCTTTAAAAAGTTCCCTTGCTTTCATTGAAAAAGCTTCCTTGAAACAATTTTATCTCCTTGCATGTCCTATGGCTCTTCATTAGTGATGGATATTTGGTGATGGACATTTCTGAGACTGAATTGTAGAAATTATTAGAAATGTATTTGTGCTTTATCCCTCAGAGCTTTAAAAGACTTGCACTGAAAACTTTCATGGCCCTATAGCAACAAGGAAACTTGCCCAGAGAAACTGATTATCCAAATAAAAAAGTAGTCCAGTAAAGAAAAAACATAGTTTTCAGTAGATTTTTAGTTTCACTTAAAAGATTTCAAAAGTATTTTCTTCTAGTAGTACCTTTCTATACTAAATCATGGAAGCAGTCAAAAAGTTGACTTCAAAGGATTTTCTTTAAGGATGAGAGCATCGAGTTTTCTGGAATCTGCTGGCTCAGATTTCAAATGTTTGAATGAAGGCAATCAAAATTTAAGCATCCCAATATGGGTCAGTCATTCTTGTATCCTTTCTCATCAATACAACAAAGTAACTGCTTCGAGGAAATAAATTATCTGATGTGTCTTCTATACTAGCTTCCAATAATTGAGTTACTTTTCAGAAGTGCCTCTTTCTCATCACTGATTCTAAAGGGCATTTTAGGTAACTTGCATATCCTTCTAGATATAATTCCTGGGCAGCTGAAATTTGATAAAGTAGATGTTGTTGCTTATATGTTAGTATTTTCAAGATTTTGGAATTATTTCTCTTCTGTCTCAGATCCTCAGATCTCTGGCACTATCAAGGGAGAGATTATTATTATTATTATTATTATTATTATTATTATTATTATTATTATTATTATTATTATTTAATATGTGCAGCCTTAAGAAAAATTATGTAGTGCTCCTAGTATTAGTCACAATCAGTATTAAGGGTCATATTGCAGGACTTAATAAGACAATAAGCCAGTAGCCAATGTTCTGCATAAATAATGAGCCAAATCAAAATCAGTCATGCATTTAATTGGGACATTTGTACTACACTGCTTGAGGCGTAGAATACTTTTCTATGCTAGATATGTGCTTGGCAAAATTAATCAGATAATCAACTCTCAGTCTCATCTCCATTTTCTGAAACAATTTGTGGCACTAGATATGGGTAAGATAGTATTTCTGCTGACAGTGGTTTTTAGCAGGTTTTTAAAAAAGGAGATAGCTATGTCATTCAAGACAATAAATAGCCATAAAGAAGATTTTATGAATATTATTACTCTTTAAAAAGTATCCAAGCCTATGGGGAAAAAAACAAAGTTACTCAGATTCTCTTTCTAGCTCTTCAGATACCCTGATGGTTGACCATAGCCATATTTTTTCTCATTTTTGTGCCTCAGTCTCCTCCTTTCTAAGAGATAAGTAATGAGAAAGTACTCTTTTCTGTATTATTTGAGGTCTGCTGACACAACCATTTCATAAGACTAAGAGGTTGTTTTCAAAATATAGCTTACATTGAGAACTTCGTGAATTATTAGAAAAGCCTAGGAATGGGACTAAAATCCTGTCAGAATCAAGTTCCAGAGCTGGTTAGGGCAAAATAGTGTAAACAGTAAGAATATTAGATAGTCATTTTTATCCTTAAACTAAGATTCCACTGTCAGGAAAGAAATTATTTGCACATCTCATGCCTGAGATAGATAGAAGCCCAGTTGAGCCCCCGGAACAGATTCATCCAACTCACCTGTGGTCACTTGAATTTTTCAGTGACTCTTCTGTGCTATCTTCTCTCCTGTGGGCCCTATGGACAGAAAGGAGATGTGGACCCATCATGTAGCGGAAAAACACTCTGAGGCTTTTTGGACCCTACAGCAGGTCATGTGGCAAAGACATATTTGAAGACTTGCAGAGGGGCGCTTCTTTGTGCTCAGGCAACAGCAGGACCTGTTCATCTGAGGGGACAGGAACAGGAAATATGTGATGGGCAAAAAAGGCTGTTGATAATGTGACAGGCACAAGGACAAACACGTGAGAAGAGGAACCACAATGTGTGCTCCTCAAGAAGTCTTGTGGAAAGGTCTATGGAGCTGTATGAGCTCTACTGTTCTAAACTACAAAAAAATGTTAGTACAGAAGACTATGCAGGTTTTATCATAATGTTTACATCTACTTTTATCCCAGAAACAGAAGGGATTTTTTTTTTTTTTTTTTTCCAAACTCAGGAAGGAAAATGTACTGTATCCAAAATATATATATATTTGAGGAACTAGATTTCAAGACTCATTAAAGAAGAAAAGGTACTGAAGTAAACTGATTTCTGATCATTAACACACACTGGTTATGTCTAGGTTAGGCATTAATTATTTCGTTATGTTTATCCTCATAGTGATAGTAAAGAAGAGGTCTGTATAAATATCAGTTTGCTGCAGTGCTGATGAGAACTCTTTGGGGGAAGATTTTTCAGCCTAGTATCCCTCAGACCAATTGAAATGAAAAAGTACACAGTCTTTAAGTTGGTTTGGTGTTTGATTATGTGGAGAATTTAGTGGATCTCTCTTAAAATTATACAGACTTTTAACACAACAAGACTATGAGAGTCAGCTACATGTCCTTTCCTGGGATAAGTTTAGTGTGCTTACACTAGCCCTGTCTGTCAGGAAAGCTGTAATAATCCCTTTGCATATGCTTTCAGACCCAGAAGAGGAATAAATACATCTTAGTAGGGGCTGTCATTGAGGTTTTTATGATTAAGGTCAAGATGAATATAAAAAGTTGTAACCTAAACCTTCATTCACATTACTGTTGACTGAAATCCCTTCTGAGGTTTTAAAAAAGTTTGATAAACTTTCTCAAGTTTACTATTTTTTATGCCTGTCTGCCTCCTTAGTAGAGCAGATAAATCTCTACAATGGAAAACAGACATATTACAAGAAACTATCCTTGTATTTCTGATTTGGTTGGCATGACTATAACTCAGTAATGTTTAAATGCCAGTTTGTAACTCTTTTAAAGTAGTGGCTTGGGGAAACCAAGCTGTCCACAAAATCCTCTTATATTATGTGCAGCCACAGGCAGTTAAACAGTTAAACCTGATGCCATCGTAGAGATAGAAACAGAATATTCCCCACAGCACATTAGTTGCTCAATAGGCTTTCCCTTGGGCCAGCACAGCTTGGGGATCACCCGATTATAAAGTAATGTTTTGGCAAAACACTCTGGTTTGGATGCTTAACAGAATCAAAATTTTAAAAGTCTCAGTTTCACCCAGTTCAGCTATGATCTGCCTGTGAAATAACATTAATTTACTTTAAAAGATATAACAGAAATGTGATGAGGGTCCAGTAATTGCAAAACTAACTTTGCATTAAACTAGAAACTTTAAAATAAGGTGGGTCTAGCTTTATTTTATCAAACTTGATGTGTTTTGAATGTAAGAGATTAGACCCAGGTAGTTAGTAGTACTTTTCCTTTTCTGTGTAGGAAAAAATTGGTAAAAATAAGATTTAAAAGTTTAGAGAATTAATATAAAATTGACAGACAAAGGAAGGATGAGAATTTAGTTGTATTTGCTCACAAAAGATCAACAACTACGTAACTTGCATAAATATGATGAATTCATTAGGGTCATGCCTGAGATTAATTTGTCTCTTAGTTGGTGAATCTAGGCTAAAGAAAAAAAGCCTGTCTAAAAGCAATTAATCAAGGGTTCAGGATTAAGAGAAACTGCTTGTCTGAAGGGTAGGAAATTATAATATTAAAACATTTTGGTCTTTCTGACTAAAATGTGTTCTGAAGACCTCAAAAAAGTCTCAGCAATGACTCAAGTCAGAGGAAAACACTGAAAAATATTTGTTTAACTTCCAATGGTCAGGCCCTGCACTTCATGGGTTTGGCTGTCACCTAACACAAATTTTATCAAAGTGTATTTTCACTGACTTCATTGTGCTCCAAGGTGTTCTTTGAAATTAATAAGATCATAATTAAATGATATGCAAAGTTTTATCAATACTGTACACCTGTACTAATCATAAATAAATACTAAAATGGCACAAACAAAATTATGTATACCCATTTATGACTATTGCTGTTGAATTTTTTTCAAGGTTATGAAGGAGTTTTTCATTTTTCTGATGCTATCACTGTGTTTGTGTTGGGAAAAGGAAAGTTTCTATTGCTATGTTATAATCTTCAAACACTTCAGCTTGAATTTCAAATACATACGGGAGCTGATACCACTGTACTTAGTGAAAATGTTTTTTTTTTTTTTCCTTTCTCACTATCCAACCACAACTGTTATATCCAAGTCTTTCTTCATAGTGCTGTTTTTGTTCTAAGCTTTATTATTGACAAGTCTTACCTCAGACGATCACAAGGTATTTTAACAAGTTTTGTAATAATATCTAAAGTAAATGCAATACCATTGTTACGTTGGAGCATTAAAAAATAATAACTGATGGCACGTGAAGCCTTGATCAGTTCTGCTTCTTGCTACAGACCCTTTAATTTTCCCAAAACTTTACACACCATTCAAGACAAGTAGTTAGCATGACTGATGAACAAAAAGAATGCAGGGTAACAATGAAAATGTTTTTATTAGCATAATATGTATGCACAATTTAGTGGTATAATGGCCATTTCTCTTTGTTTTGGAAATCTTTTGTGGAAAGCAGATTAATTTTGTGGGGAAATATATTGTTAAGACATGTTTTCCCTGTGCCTTAAGGATGGAATGGAGGAAAGTATGAAAGTGTTTGAATGAAAATTTTATTGAAGAGTTGTAACAGTTGATGTCTTTTTGAAAGCTTGGAGAGGTCTAACATTCTCCACAAAAAGCCCTGAGATAAAAAAGATAGAGGTAAGGTGAGGGAGATAAGCCTGGAAGGCCTTTAAATTTAAGATCGTTTGTGAGCGGTGACATGAGAAAATGTTCATTATCAATGCAGAACCCCAGAAGGGGTGACAAAAGGCTCAAAGCAGACATCCAGGACCCTAATCCTCTGTGTCTGAAACACAGACAACAGATTGCCAGATTAGAAAAATGTTTGCAATGCTTTCAACATAACATTATGTAAGGAGGGGTGGAGTAGTTTACAATTTTAGCTGCATAAACAAATGGAAAGACATAGGTCTGCATTGTCCAGGAAGGACCAAGAGAAATAAAAATCTGCTAGTTTTCAGTCTTGAATGTATATTTAGAATGATGTTGGTTTCAGAGCAAAAATGTTAACTATATTACAGACCCTTAAGGAGTGAGCCATCTTAAGGATCATTCATCTCTTATTTTGACAAAATTATTTTTTATCTTAGCCTTTTAGATTTAGGATGACCTTTTGATTTCAAGGATTTGGAAAGTTCCCACAGACTCTCTCTGGACAACTCTGTATTATTTTGCAAAATTGTTCATCACTGGGTCATATCTACATGGCCTATGGCAACACAGCTTTGACTTAGGACGTCACTAATGCTTTACATCCTAAAAGCACTCACAGAAAGTCTGTGCTTTTGTAATATGATCTAATCTTTTGAATGCTTACTTTTTATCCTTGTCAGACCAAGAGAAGAGGGAAACAATAGTTAACTAAAACTAAACTGCATGCTAACATATTTTTCTAAAGTTATGCTTTTGCTTTTGGAAAAAAAAAAAAAAGCCCAAACAACTTCAAACTTGAAGAATCTGAAAAAATAATATATATTTAGTCCACAAAAACATTCTTACCTCTGATGATCAATGTGTAAGTGAAAAAAACCCATGTTGCACATATACACTTTTCTTCACTTTAGAGGTCAGAGAGGGTAGGAAAATTGCTTTTTCCTTTAATTGCATATAAACATGTCCCCAGCCACTGCTTAAGCCAAACTGTACACAGAATGTTAAACTAGTACATGTGAAGTTAGCAGCAAATTAATATTTCATGAAAGTCCTGCATTAACCCCTTGATCCTGACCTTCAGGTTTAATGGGGAACTGGAACAAAGTTGTAGACCAAAGGCTTCAGTGCTGCAATAACAACAAAGAACACTATTTCTAGAGCTCATCCTTTTCCTCTCTATTCAAAATATCCACAAATTTTTGACATGGCTCTAGATATTAATTCTTGGCTCCAAAATTCTGTCACCACATAAATGCACAGAGGAGAGGAAAGTGGTTTTCATTTACCCCTTTCATTTACCTATTTACCTATCATCTTAAAGAAGTATACATTTCAGAAAATTATTTCCTGGCTTGCATATCTCTCTGTTAGGTTTTGGACAGCAGTTGTACATATTCATAGGTCTGAAGATACAGACACATGTCTTTGTTGGTCTTGACCTGTGTGTCCTGTCTTTCCCTGTGACACCATGATATCAAGCACTGCTCATTGGTATTCCCTATGCCTAGCAAGTGATTTTGCTGAATATACTAATCTCTTGCTTAGAGTCATCCATCACAGTTTGCTACTCACAGAGGCATACTTCAGTGAGAAGGCACATGCCTATCCACTGGCTGATTTCTCACAGTTGTGATTTGGGACAACCCTGTGAGTATGGAGGAGCTGTAGAAATGGTGTGGGTCAGTCAGCGGACGATGCAGGTAGCGACACTGCACCCTGAAGAAGGGTGCTCATTGCTGGACATCAAGCTTAGCAGTAGGAAGAGCCTTTCAAAGAGGGGATGACATATGTTGCTGGTTCTCATTTATCAAAACACTCCTAAAGCTCTGGGAAGGACAAAATCAATGTGTGGCAGTTTCAGTGCTTGCCCAGTGTTCCTTGAAGAATGTATTTACCACAGTACTTCTCAAAAGCTTTTCCTGATCCAGTTGGACTCTTCTTCTTCTTAGTATTTTATATGTTACCTGATCTTTGGCTCTCTAGATAAAGTAAAAGAAGAAGGCATGGTAACTCCCACATCTTGCACAGTGCTTGGCATTCATAAAGATACTGTCCACAGTAGAGAGAAAATTGATCAGACCATTTGTCTTTTCCATATGCCTATTGTTGTTAGGACCCCTCCTTTTGTATTAAAACTGGCACATAGATGCAGAATTGATAACTGTATTGCAAATCTACCACTAAAGGGGCTTAAACACCTGAGCTTTCAAAATCAATCAATCAATCACTAGCCCTGGTGTGTGTGCAGAAATCCTCTGGAGTGGGAGGAAATATGGATTGTTGTTCTGCTGTCTGCTTCAGGCTGTCAGAAATCAGTATTTCCAAGAATCACAACTTTCCCCTTCACTGTCTCGGGTGTTATTTCTGAAACTCCATGATGGTAAATTTAAACATTAACTATGTCTCTGCTAAACAATTCAGAACACACATGAAGTCCAAGAGCCTGGTCACAACCATTACAGACACTGCAACAGGAAGCACTTGGGTGTTTAACACTACTAGAGGATATCCAGGTGCAGAACACAGAACTGAGAACACCTACCTTGATGCAGAAAACTTTCTGGGTTATATTTTAGTAGTGAAGATATCCTTTCAAAAATCTTCCTTTGAAAAATTCAAACCATTCTATTGCTAATATAAATGACAAAACAGATACAGGATTTGCTTATACTTTCAATCTTCACAGTAGCACAAGTTTCAATTAAAAGTAAAATTATTACATTCTCCAGTTTGCACAAATTTTTGATAGACTAGTACATTTATATGTTAATTTTGCTAAGATCAACTTTATTTATCTACAGGAAGCTATTCCAAGATTGTTGTATATTTTCTTCACTTCTGAAATGCTATCACATTTAATTGCCTGATCTTATTTGGGTTGCAATCATAGTCATTAATTAGCAGGAAGGTGAGGGACAGCATCATATCTAACTATCTGTTATGGCTGCTTTAATGAGGAAAATACCTGCCATCATTTTAAAGGCATCCTGTATACTTCACAAATACATCTTGCTGTAGCATTCTCATTTAGACTGTGAACATCAAAGGAAATTGATGTCAGGTGTGAACAGAAGCTGTTGAATATATCTGTTGAGGAAGCTGAGTGGTATGTCTAGATGGGAGAGATGAAGGGCAGCTTAAAACATTAACAAAACTACAGGTAATTAGTGTAAACTTTCAAGGGTAAGGTATGCTTAAGGAATAAAAATGTTGTTTATAGCTATTCCCTGTAGTGCCACTATTGCTAAGGGTCTGTCAATGTTTTCATTTATAAAGCTCTATTTTTATAGGATTGTGCACTAGTAATAAAAATTGTGCTTGGGGCTAGAAGTTGACAATTTAAAGAAAAATAAATTGGTTTTGTTGTTTGTGTGTTTTTTTTTAAATTATATAAGTATATGAATAATAGAAGTTTATCTGTTTTGAATGGTTATTTTCCCTTGTATAATTCAGTTGCTGGTTTAAAATCAAATTAATGGAATTTGGCAAGCAATTAGTTCTGAGTATGGACTAATCAATATTGGAATTCTTGGGGAAAGAATAAATAAAACAAGATTATTTTTCACAGGCAAAATTATACCTTTCAGAAAGAATAGTAAAGAATTCAATATATCTGTAGAATATGTTGAATCAATATTTTTATTTGAAGGAAAGCGTTACAGTACACTTACCTGAAAAACAAGCTGTAAGAAGTGCCAAAATATAAACAAGTGTGGTCAGTTACAAAGACATTGTAAGTTTACTGTGCACTATCAGGCTTGCCAACTGGTTGCTAATGGTGTCTCAATAATTATCTATAAATAGAATATAGTAGAAACCTTCTTAGGCCATTGATATCCTCAGGTTCCTACATGCTTAAGAGAGACACAAAGTAATTTCCTATTTGGGGGGAAGGTGGGAGGGTGAGGAAAGTGCCCGTTGACTTTTATCATGCAATTATAGCTGAATATTGTTTCCCTGTAATTTCGTATTGAACTCTCTTCAATGTAAGGAACTTTTTTTTTTCCTTATGGTGTTATAACAATCACAGTAGTGAAATAATGGTTACATGTTTGTGAAAGGGATTCTTTCAAATGGAAGTTTAAGGGCAAAATGTGCCATGGGTCACATCAGTGCATATCTAGTCATACAAGTTTTCTGCACATCCCAGGATCTCTGATTTGTTTAGAAGAGAAATCAAGCATCATTACCATATTATACAGATGAGGAACTGAAGGCAAGTAAACAGTTGGCTCAAATGCTTCTCAAGCAAAGCAATGCTAGCAAGGGACAGGAAGCATGTCTCCACTATCAGTTGAAGTCCTGGAAAATACTGTCCCAAACTCTATCTCAAGAGTTGGTATACGCTCCAAAATGAAACTCTAAGTTTTGCAAATATTTTAAAGACTTCTAACAAATTCCTAAAATAACAACCTGAGTAAAAATGTGTTTTGTGTTTTCTTTGTTTAATGGTAGAACCCAGTGTTTCATCCATCTATCTATCCATCTATCTATCCATCTATCTATCCATCTATCTATCCATCTATCTATCCATCTATCTATCCATCTATCTATCCATCTATCTATCCATCTATCTATCCATCTATCTATCCATCTATAGTGTGTTCCTTAATCCTCAAAGATCACAGTTTTAAACTCACAGTGCATTAGCACTGTAGAAGTAACACCATAGTCACAAATACTCGGTGCAGATGCTTTTGATAAAAGATGACTTTTACCATGAGAAAGTGTATCCATCTTGAATTATGCCCTCTTAACTGTAAGACCAGGATTTAACTTTTGTGATGATTGCTATAGTTGCCTTCTCTGTGGGAATGCACTAGTTCTTTTCTGATACTCAACCAGTTCTTGGACCTGTGAGCATGAATGACCAAAAGGATCATGGTCACCTAACCCAATTACTTGCACAGCATAGGCTAGCAAATAAGCCAAACACAATTCCTTGTCTTTAGAAACAGCACATCTTTTAGAAACATCCAAACATCAGCCACTATTTTCTCTGTGTAATTTCATTACTTTTCAGGCAAGAGAGTGAAATTGTCCTTGTCACACTATACCTCATGAACCCAGACAAGCCCAGAGTAAGTGTAATTAATATCCCTTCATCTAACTAGAGGTTCCTTTGTCAGGGAAACTGAGTGGGAATTACCATTCTGGATCCTGGTATTAATTGTATAATAAAGTCAGTCTGTGAATCAAGACCTTCTGATCTTCAGCATGTTCATATATATATTAGGTTTCTTTTTTTCCCTCTCTCTTAAGCTCATTGCCCACTGCCCTTATATGAAAGGGTTGAATTATGTCCTTAGATCTCTGACTTCAATTGAATTTCAGTTTAAAAGGCTGAGGGAAATTTTGGCACAAAAGATCCCATATATTCACACTTTCTTTTTATGAACATGAAGCTATGTTTGGGTGCAATAAACACCTGTCATCTTAAATAGTAAAGAATGTACTGCATTCTGCTTGTGTGGGTTGTTTGGTTTGTTGGGGGATTTTTGGGGGGTTTTGAGGTTTTTTTTAGGATAAAAGTGCTTTAATTTCTATTTAAATACAAAGCTGCAGTGAAGGAACTAACATTTCAGAAAAGACATCGTAAGGAGGACTGCATGCAAATCCAAATTTTAAAAGTACAAAATATCCTAGGGTTTTTTGCAAAAAAGACACAATACTGCTGTTGTAATTCAGATGACCTTGAAATAGATATGACATAGCCATTTTGTTTAATAATCATATGCCTAATATTAATATGGAGATGGTAAAAACTATTTTAGACAGTTCCCAGTGACTGACAGGTAGTGATATCCTATGAAAAGCTTGAGCAGAACTCTTTCACCATTTCAACAATTATCTTTTTTTTTTCTCTCAGAAGTTAAACAATAGATGAGACCTCCTAATGGCTTTCCATGTGTTCATCACAGCTACCTGCGTGAATTTGCAGTAATTAAGCAATCTGAAACACTGACTGACCCAGAGAGAAAGCTATTCCATATCAGTAGTGTCCTTGAAATGTCTTCATCATCAAGCAGTCTCTTCTCTTCATCTCAGTGAAAGCTAATGTCAGCACTACTGTGTAGCAACCCTTCCTCTAAATAGCTATTGAAATCTTATAAGGATGTTTTTTATATTAAGAAAAAAATGAAGGGGGAGGGAATTAAAAAGAGAAAAATCCTACCAGCAAAGCAGTGTGGGCAGAAATATGGTCCTCTGAAAATGTTTTTGTTATCAGGAGGGAGGGAAAGGGGGCTTGGTTGGGATAAAACAGTTGTCTTTTTTTTTTTTTTTTTTTAAGGTCAAAAATATAATTAGCATTTGAAAGGATGTGAAGATGCACTACCTCAGGGACCACAATGGCCAAATTTGTGCCATTTAATGTCAACAGCCATCAGAGTTGTGATAAAATTAATAGAGCCTTGTGTGATTGATAACATACCTCATCTGCCATTCCAGTACAAAAATCCCACAGGTTTAGCAGCAAGGAACAACGTTTAGATCACTTTTGAAATGAAGCTGTTTGAAAAATATACTTTTGGGCTTTAATTAGCTTCTGAAATCCATGACAACCTTCACCACTACTACGACCAAAAAGTGAAAATGTATTGTTCAGTTTTTAACTATGTGAGATGAATTTAGTGTATCATTTTAGTAACAGGGCATCCTTTGTGGACACTGAAGGGCGAGAGTGATGACAAAGGCAGACTTTCTACAGTGATTTTTAAAGTAGAAAAACAGTAGTTAATGTGAGGGAAAGAAAGGAGGTGCATCACTGACAGTGAGGAGAGATAAACACTGACTTAAACCCTGAAAGAAATTTTGGCATTCTGTAAATGCCATACACTTTAACTAGGAATCAGTCTGTTCTTCACTTATTTGTAGACTGCACCCTTTTTGCTATGCTATTCTGAAAAGTTTTTCAATGTTTTGGTCAATATGATTTTCAGAATCACACTGATTAGTTATGTTATGAATCAGAAATGAAAATTTTGCTTAAGGACACTAAGTGACAATCCTTGTAGGGAATATATGTGTGATTCTGTTGAACTGAAAAGGCAGCCCTGGTCATTAATGTATAAGTATTGATTACAAATCTATTTAATGGTTTTGGGACAGCAGCTTTTCTTATATTTTAAGAAACAGGTTTTTTACTTGATTTAGAGTTGTATAATGGTACAGCTTTTAGATTTTTTTGTGCAATCAATCCTACTTTTATTCTTTTTAATAAACTATAAATCATGTAAATGAGTGCAACAAGTTAATAATCTATCCTGTTCTTTAGTGGATAATATGCTACATATACATTTCTAGTAACATATCATTTTGTACCCTGCTGAAAACTCAATGACTGACTGAAAAACAATGTATAAATACTTAGCTGAATATAAGTCAAGGGATTGTGACAATGTTTTCATGTATCTATATATAAATGTCATTAAGATTATAATCTCAGTGTTTAGAGTTGGGTAAGATCTAACACATCATCCCAATATCTTCTCTCAGTCTGGAAGAGCACCAGACTGCGACTCTGCACCTAATTACTGCAGCATTGATTTAGCAAACACTTCCACATAGATCCTAACATATTCTTCAACAGTTGCAACCAAAAAGTCTATCTGATCTGTCAAGAGTGGAGCTAGCCAGGAGAAATCATTGGGGCAAAAGGTGAACTGGTTAACCAAAAATTGAATCTTTGATGAAAAATTTAATCAAAACTTAAATGTGAACAAAAAGAACTATCCATCAAGATCGTAAAGCTTTGACTGTAGCAGTCACCTAATGCATTAAATACAGTGCTGAATCACTATGAACTGCCCCAGTGATGGTAACCACTTGCCAGCTTCAGTGGGGAAAATATGTGTCAGAGGAAGGGAGACACAGTTATATTGTCCCCAGATGTCATTTCTCTGCCACTGACTCTGCCCTCTAAAAAATTATGCAGAACCTATTGAAATGTTACTGAAACACAATTATTTGCTCTGAAATCAATAGTTCAATGCAGGAAGTCACTAGACCAGAGTTTCTGTTGGTAAATTTCTATCACTTGAGCATTTGGCAGTAGCACACAGTATCTAACATCTTGCTCCCTGATACATTGCACAGGGAGTAAAGGCATAGGAGAAATAGGTGCATAATGACTAATAAAAGCCACAAAGCCTGAGACATGGTTTACTTCACATGATATAAATGTAACTTAACTAAGAAGTATCTTATCACATGTAACATTTTTAATAAATAAATTCATCCAAGAATTTTAAGTGATAGGGAAAAAGCTTCCTGAATAGTCTAACACTGTGATAACTTAATGGGACTATCCATATCCCAGCTGACAAATGCACAGCAATTCGTGTCAAGATATTGACACTCAGAAAAGCTGATGGATGGAATTGTACTTTAAATACTGCTTACCTCCACAGGATAACTACTGGCAATAATGATTGGCCTTAGAAATTGAGTAACAATGACAGCATGATAAAAAATGCATGTAATACCAAAACAATAGAGGAAAATATTTCTTTATCATCATTGTATGCACTTCAATAGATTACTGAATGTAATAAAATTTATTAATTTTCTTTTTATAAAACAATAAGTCAGTAAAATATGACATGTTGAGACCACAGAGATTAGAAGTGTATACGTATCTAGTAACACTATGTATACATATCTAGTAACTTAGTAACACATAGTAAAACTATGACAAGGAGCCCAAACATAGTTTATATTGCTTTTATAGGTAAAGTAAGTAGGAAAGTCTATAATTAAAATTGTCCCAAGTTTCCTGGAGAACTTTATTTTAAGCTGGTATGACTATGTTGTTGACTTGTTTCAGCATAAACCTTTTGGGCTGAAAAAACTTTTCAAGGGCAGATGTCTTACTTCAGCCTCCAATATTTTTCAGATTTCAGCTATAATGGTTTGGTGACCAGATTATTTACAATACTTGGGCTAAGAAAGTCTACTACTTTGAAGGTTTCAGAGAGGTGCTTGAAATTCAGCTGAAAGTAAAAGGGATAGAAGTGCCTGCTTGTTAGTTTATGACATTTTCTGAAGGCTGTGTTAGTACTGAGCAGCCTTTATTCCCTCACAGCTCTTGACTGCTGAGAGACTGCACTTGCACCTTCCACTTAAGTATGTGTGAATGCCCCAATATAAGCCTGCAGCTCAGGGTGAGATTTCCCCATTAAATTTCTTTCCAAGCAAAACAGTATTTGCTGCAGCAGTGAGCACCAAAATGGATAGCAGGACTTTACTTTCATTGTTAGCAGCTGTATTTGCTGGCAATATTGATGGATGAACAAGAAAGGAGTTAGTGCAGGAGCAGAGTGAATTGCAGCAGGTGTTGACTGGACTGTACTGGAAGAGCCTAACTGGTCAAAATAAGATTATCTTACTGAAATGACTAGCTTAGTTCTGGAAATATTGTATGTTTAAATGCTTAACTTCCAGTGAGCATGGGCTTTTTAAGGACATGGTTCATTTTACACATAATATCACAGTTGTTTGAAAGATTTCTGGCAAAACATTTCCTTAATGGAACATGAAACTTCAGCCAAATCAACATTTTCAAAGAAAGCACAGATTTTGTTGAAATTTTTGGTTAACTATGAAGGAAGGATTTTTGCCTTATTATTTAAAATTTATTTCAAGATATAACCTCAAAACGAGGTTCTGGTGGATGTGGAACAACACACCTCTCTTTTTGTTCTCCTCCAGACTGTGGTTCTACTGACACAAAACCTTTTTGCCAACCATCTCCCCATTGTCATCTAGTGGAAATCTCACACACCATAAACTACCACCAGTACAGAAAATATTTGGGGAGCTCAGTTTAGAACCACTAGAGAACTGAAGCAGGAATATCAATTATTATACTGCCCCACTAAGTTACTGACTGATTTTTTTCTTTATGAATAAGTTAAATTCACCCAAGATATTTCATTATCGTACTAAGTATCTTCATTTTTCAAGCTCTGTAAAAAAAATATGTATTTATTTCTCATTTTAAAATTAAAAAAAAACCAACCAACCAAACAAACAAACAAAACCCAGTACAGATCTTGCTCAGTAGTTTAATTCTTTGTTGTTTAATGTAGACATAACAGCTAATGGTCACAGAAAAAACTACAGTGACACAGTGAAGGACAAGGCCTGAAGGACCTTAGAAGAAGAAATTAGATCTGGTATAAAAAAATGGTCTGTAAAATTTCAAGTTTTGCACCAAAAAAATATGATTATTGCTATAATAAAACTAACTGTACATCGGTTTTATAAACACCATGGGTTAAAACAGCAATGGACACCCTCCTTGGTTTTCTTCATAGAGATAACATGCCCACAATTATATAACACAATTCTTCAGCTTTCTGTAACCTCACTTCTCCACTGAGCTCAAGTGATGAACCTGTGACCTCTCAAAAAAAAGTAAATACATCTTTCCAAGTCATTCTTGTTTCTGTGCCTTCCAGGTTACTTTACTATCTCATTTTATGGTCCTGAAGTTGGACTCAAGTATCCGGGTAAAGCCTTCACTGGGAATATACACTATGTGATGTTTGCAACCTGTAAGATTCTTGGTTTTCCTTTCTTTTGTACTGCATGAAGCAACAATTCAGTAATAATTTTTTTTTTTTTCACTGCTATAATTTTCAATTCCCAAAATGTTAGCTTTAGTAAGTTTAGAACTACAGTTTATATACATTGCAAACATCAGAGCAAGATCATAAACAGTACTTGAAAATTAGTTTTGATCTGATTTTACCTTTATTCATGAATCATAAGAAACTGACTTGAATTTTAGTTTCTGATTGTGGACTTTTAATTGAAGATTCCTTTTTATTTGATTTCTAATTTGTAAGGCTTTCTATGCTTTTGCTATCTATGTCAAACTGGGGGTGAACATGACCCCCAGATTATGAAGAAATCATAATACTTTAGTTTGAGAATAAGTCTTTCTTAATTCTGCTGGGAACTGATATTTCATTATATTTCATTATTTTATACTTGTTCCATGTGCATACTGAATTTCTTAGAATTTTGTGTAATTCTTTTTCAATACAAAATTTTCCTTGAAGCATTTTACCAGTAAAGTGGGATTCAGAAGAGCTGCTTAAATACCTACTTACATGTGTACAAGCATTTCCCCAAAAATCAGTGTGGGTATTCATACACTGAACAGGAGATGTGTGTTAAGGTTAATTGTTGCAGTAAGTACTATATTTAAAAAAAAAAAAAAAAAAAAAAACACAAAACCCAAACATCTGGTGATATGCACTGATTCCTAGAATTTTTGCAGTGATTTCATGGCAACCACCTTAAAATCCATTCTCTAACATTTCTTGCTATCTTTTCAAATTAGATACTGTCCACGGTCTGGAGATCAGTGCAGCTACCAATACAGCAGTCAACAAGATCTTCTGTTTGGGGTGCAATGCAAGAACAACATATCTTCACTCAGTGTCATCAGTCAGAACTGGCCAGGTAAATGTACAAGACATTTTTACCATTAACTGACAAGTATGCTCAGATTATATTGCAGAATGTGTCAAGATTTTGTCTGTCAAAAGAGGCCACTGTATAGGTTCAATCTGAAAAATTAATTTTCAAAAACTAAATTTCAGGCATTTTTTTCACAGTATTTATTTTCCTCTTATGTCTCACCAAGTTTGGAAAATTGAATTCCTAAATCCTTTACATACTCCCGACAAAGGGAATCAAGTTCAGCCCTGTGAACTATGTTAAATTAGTGCTCTGCTAGTCAGAAAAGTCAAATTGATATTGATAATGTCACTCTAACTGCTTTACTCTCTAACTGCTTTTTCTTACCCCATCATTGGGAATGTAAATGGTGATAAGCAACAGCAGTAGGTGGATCGATGGATGGATGGATGGATGGATGGATGGATGGATGGATGGATGGATGGATGGATGGAAAGGAGGAAGGATGAAGGAAGAATGGATGTTGGAATTAATATCAGTGACAATGAATGAGTGTTGAAAAATGCACTTGGGTGTGTAATTTGGGCACAGCATAAAGTTCTATATTCTTATATAATTAACTCTTCATTAGTTTTGTGTTTATTTTTTATTATTTATTTTTATTATTTATTTTTGACATAGCCTCCCACAGCATCCTCGCTGCCAAATTGAGGAAGTGTGGATTAGATGATCAGGTAGTGAGATGGACGGTTAACTGGCTGGTGGGAAGAAGCCAGAGAGTGGTGGTCAATGGGGCAGAGTCTAGTTGGAGACCTGTGTCTAGTGGAGTCCCTCAAGGGTCGGTACTAGGACCAGTACTATTCAATATATTCATCAATGACCTGGATGAGGGAATTGAATGCACTGTCAGCAAGTTTGCTGGTGATACAAAGCTGGGAGGAGTGGCTGACACAGCAGAGGGCTGTGCTGCCATCCAGAGAGACCTGGACAGGCTGGAGAGCTGGGCAGGGAAAAACTTAATGAAATATAATAAGGGCAAGTGTAGGGTGTTGCACCTGGGCAGGAACAACCCCAGGTTCCAGTATAGGTTAGGAAATGATCTACTAGAGAGCAGTGAAGGGGAAAGGGATCTGGGAGTCCTGGTGGACAGCAGGATGACCATGAGCCAGCCAACACTGTGCCCTTGTGGCCAGGAAGGCCAATGGCATCCTGGGGTGCATCAGAAGGGGTGTAGTCAGTAGGTCAAGAGAGGTTCTTCTTCCCCTTTACTCTGCCCTGGTGAGGCCACATCTGGAATATTGTGTCCAGTTCTGGGCCCCACAGTTCAAGAAGGACAGGGAGCTGCTTGAGAGAGTCCAGCACAGAGCCACCAAAATGATTAAGGGAGTGGAACATCTCCCATATGAGGAAAGGCTGAGGGAGCTGGGCCTCTTTAGCTTGGAGAAGAGGAGACTGAGGGGTGACCTCATTCATGTTTATAAATATATGGATGGTGAGTGTCAGGAGGATGGAGCCAGGCTCTTCACAGTGGTGTCCAATGATAGGACAAGGGGCAATGGGTGCAAGCTGGAACACAGGAGGTTCCGCTTAAATTTGAGAAGAAACTTCTTTACTGTGAGAGTAACAGAGCACTGGCACAGGCTGCCCAGGGAGGTTGTGGAGTCTCCTTCTCTGGAGACATTCAAGACTCGCCTGGACGCCTTCCTGTGTGATCTCATGTAGGTGTTCCTGCTCTGGCAGGGGGATTGGACTGGATGATCTTTCAAGGTCCCTTCCAATCCCTGACATTCTGTGATTCTGTGATTATGTGACAGCAAATTAAAGCAGACATGTTTTTATTTGGTAGGTTTTGTTATATCATCAGTGAGAATCATTGCTCCAGGTAAGACTTGGCACTTACTTGGCAATAAATAGTGATTGTTAATGCTTCTCTCCTCCCAAAACAAGCCTCTGTCCTCTTCAAAAATAGCATGCTACTTCTCAGTGAAAGAATTTTTAAAGGAGAAAGTCCTTTCCTGGTATTTTTGTACTATGGAAAATAATTATGTTCATGGGACCTGATGGGATGCATCCACAAGTCCTGAGGGAACTCGCAGATGAAGTTGCAAAGCCACTAACCATCATATTTGAGAAGTCCTGGCAGTCTGGTGAAGTTCCTGTAGACTGGAAAAAGGGGAACATAACTCCCATTTTTAAAAGGGTAACAAGGAAAACCCAGGGAACTACAGGCCGGTCAGTCTCACCTCAGTACCAGGCAAGATCATGGAGCAGATACTCCTAGAAACTATGCTAAGGAACATGGAGAATAAGCTGATTGATGGCAACCAACATGGCTTCACCAAGGGTAAATCGTGCCTGACCAATCTGGTGGCCTTTTATGATGGGGTCACAACATTGGTGGACAAGGCTAAAGCAACTGATGTCATCTACCTGGACTTGTGCAAGGCATTTGACACCGTCCCACATGGCATTCTTATCTCCAAACTGGAAAGGTGGGTTTGATGGATGGACCACTCGGTGGATAAGGAACTGGCTGGATGGTCCCACTCAAATAGTTGAGGTCAACAGCTCAAAGTCCGAGTGGAAACCGGTGACGAGTGGTGTCCCTCAAAGTTCGGTATTGGGACTGGTGCTCTATAACATCTTTGTCAGTGACATGGACAGGGGGATTGAGTGCACCCTCAGCAAGTTTGCCGATGACACCAAGCTGTGTGGTGTGGTTGACATGCTGGAGGGACGAGATGCCATCCAGAGGGACCTTGACAGGCTTGAGAGGTGGGCCTGTGCCAACCTCATGAAGTTCAACAAGGCCAAACGCAAGGTCCTGCATCTGGGTAAGGGCAACCCCAAGTAAAATACAGGATGGGCAATGAGTGGCTTGAGTCCAGCTCCGAAGAGAAGGACTGGGAGTGGTGGTGGACGAGAAGCTCAACATAAGCCGGCAATGTGTGCTTGCAGCCCAGAAGGCCAATAACCGTATCCTGGGCTGCATCAAGAGAAGTGTGGCCAACAGGTCAAGGGAGGTGATTCTCCCCTTCTAATCCACTCTTGTAAGGCCCCACCTGAAGCAGTGCATCCAGTTCTGGAGCCCCCAACACAAGAAAGACATGGGCCAGTTAGAACGAGTCCAGAGGAGGCCACAAGGATGATCCGAGGGCTGGAGCACCTCTCCTGTGAGGACAGGCTGAGAGAGTTGGGGCTGTTCAGCCTGGAGAAGAGAAGGATCCAGGGAGATCTTATAGCGGCCTTCAAATACCTGAAGGGGGCCTACAAGGAAGCTGGAGAGGGACTTTTCACAAGGGCAGTTAATGACAGGACAAGAGGAAATGGCTTTAAGCTGAAAGAGGGTAGGTTTAGATGAGACATTAGAAAGAAATTCTTGCCTGTGAGGGTGGTGGGACACTGGCACAGGTTGCCCAGAGAAGCTGTGAATGCCCCCTCCCTGGAAGTGTTCAAGGCCAGGTTGGATGAGGCTTTGAGCAACCTGGTCTAGTGGAAGGTGTCCCTGCTGCTGGCAGGGGGTTTGGAACTAGATGATCTTTAAGGTCCCTTCCAACCCAAACCATTCTATGATTCTATGATAATTAATTAATCTGTCTTTTGTGACTCACTTGTCTTTACCTGTGTGCATTTTCCCCTCTTTTTACACAATGCCATACTTCTGCTCAGCTAGTCGCAACAGAATCATAGAATCACAAAATATCTCAAGTTGAAAGGGACTCATAAGGATAAATGAGTCCAACTCCCTGCTTCTCACAGGACTACCTAACAATAAACCATATGACTAAAAGTGTGGTCAAGACACTCCTTGAACTCCAACAGGCTTGGGGCCGTGACCACGGCCCTGGGGAGCCTGTTCCAAGTGACTGACCTCACCGTCTATTTTACTCACACAGTGATGCACATCATGTAAGATTGTTTTCTTTCAATTGTAGTTTCAGCGCACTCTAACCTACTTCTGAAATAGTCATCTTTATTTTGAACATACAGAGTATGTCAAGTAGATATAGAGAAATTAAGAAAAGAAATGTGTAAAAGGCACAAGAGACTTTATTTATAAAACTATTTTGGATCCAGAATCCTAATATATTTTGCCACTGGAGATTCCAGAGCAATTACAATTTAAATGATACTGTGTTCAACACTATGGCTTGTACAGTCTTTAAGTAATCACCATGCAAATATTATTGTGGTTTCTACTTATGTTGTCAGGTTTTGGGAAAGGACAGCCTGACACACATTTTGTTTTTTCTCATCCAGCAGGTACACATTTATTGGCTGGGCTTGTTGCTGCTTCTGCAAGTCTTGAAACAATTTGCAAATGCACATTTCAACATGCCTCTGTTGAATTCAAATATTTGAATATTGAATAGCTAAGATGACAGAAAGTAATTCCATTAAGATCCCTGATAAGAAAAAGGGTCTCAGAGAGATGATTTTGAAGCTGTAAGTATACTGAAAGAGCATCAGACTTTACATTACATAGCCATTACGTATTTGCCAGAGCTTGGTATGGAGTATCGATAAAGACTGTCATTACCTAGTCATCTCTTAACAGATAATCTACCCAGAAAAAGTTGGATGCTGATTCTGGTATTGTATTCAGATACTTTTCCTATCAATTTCTTACCTATGTTGAATAAATACACAAAGAGACACTCTTTAAATATATAGGCAAATATTGGAAAATAAGATATTGACGTGTTAATGCTTTACCAGGCTTCTCTATAGGTAAGTAAATAGTTCAAAACCCACTGCTTATCTGATTAATTTCATTACACTTTTTACAGATCACAGATGTTTCATGGACAAATTGTGAAATTTCCACATTTATTCATTATTTAAAATAATTCTCATATTTCTGCAGTGAACCATGATTCATTGATCATACCGATAAATTGACATTTCCATAGTTTTTGCTATGCAGCAGTGGGTCTGCTGGTGAGTAGTGTAGTGTGGACATTCAATGACAAGAAGCAGGGTTTCATACTGTACATTCCAATTAAAAAAATTAAAAAATAAAATCTCAAAATTCCTGTTACCAGTGTGAGATCTCAAAATTGGTGAAATCCATCAAATTAATGATTCTGCATAAACAATTGTCTTAGCTGTGGAAAGTCTGAAGAAAAAAAAGATGACATTAAGCCTTATATAATAACTGTCTTAATATCAACATGCAGATTCGTGGCACTTCAGTGGCAGCTGGATCAGGGCCAAAAATTCTTACACAAAATGAATGCACCTTCATTTATAAAGTAACAAGAAAGAAATAATCTTAAAAATAGATTGTGCTATTTGCCTGTTATCTAGTCTTTGTGCTGTTTCAGTGGTGAACATTAGTAAAAAATATCTATCTCAGTGTAAACTTTAAGTTGGAAAAATGAAAAACCACTTTCTTATACGTTTATGTTTTCAAAAGTTTTATTACTGTTTACAGAAAAATATCAGATTCTAAGTCAACATTTAAGGATTCAAAATACACTCATAAAATACACATGGAAAGATGCATATGCACACATATGCACACAGACATGCATATGCAGCCATACAGGGTAGGCAGGAAGTAAAAGTAGTTGTGAAGTCCGCAAGTCCACCTGCATTCACGGTTTACATATTTCTGAGCTTGTCTGTAATCCTGATAATTAGCCTCCTGATATTGGTTCTGCTGAAGCTCCTGCAGTGCATTAGAAATGTCAAAATGAATCATGGTAGGAAACACTGTAGAAGATCTACAACAGATACAGGGGAGAGGAATATTAAAAAGCAACAACCTCTCCCACTTTATTCCTTGATTACTTGACAAAAAATAAACAAAAACCAAAATACAACTTGATAACTATAGATGAAAAGCAAAGAGCAAAAGAAATAAAGTAGTGGTAGGAAGTAGAATTAAGAAAAACAAATGCTGGTTTTGGGTTTGTTGGGGTTTTTTTTAAATAAAGCAGAAGAAACCTTGCCCAGGTTGAAATTAAATATTAATACACTAAATGCTTATAATTTTTTTTCTACTGGTCATGTGTAGCTAGACAGAAATTTAAAGATTCTGCTGGCATGTTTGTTGGGAATAAAAAAGCCTGTAGGTCAAGTCTTTCTGAGAGAATGCCAAATGTCTTTGTGTCCAGTTATTTATGGTTTCAGATAATTGTACAGAAAATATCAAATTTGCATAGTGTGATTATTGCTGATTATTTATCTAGCAGTCAAAATGTTTCAGTGGTTCCTAGGATGACAGATTGACAAGTACTTAAAACTCATTCATTTTATGAAATTTGCATGTAATTAGGCAATAATGAAGGGGATGTTTGTGGACAGCGGATTATACTACAATATGCTGGAAGGGATTCAAATGCTTGACAAAGTGTTAACATTATCTTCAGTTTCAACTAAGTCTTGAATACTTGGCTCAAAAAATCAGTGGAAAAATGAAACGGGTTATGGAAAGTTACTAAATTTGTTGCTAGAATTAAGTATATATTTTTTACTTCTCTCTTTGTTCCTACTTATTTATGCACTGCTGATAAATTGTACTTTATGTATTTAACTCATATCACATTCGGTGCGGCTCATCTGTAACAGTTTTGCTGCCACTGCTGTGGTCATTATCACAGTGAAATCCTATGAAGAATGGCTTGCTTTGGTTTCTTGGCATCTGTGTGGGATCTGAATTTTAAAGCTCCTGCTTTGAGATTCATACAAAAGAATGTGATTTTGAAGAACTGATTTATCAAATGATGTAATTTGTTTCTTAACCAGTTGTTTCTGCACAAATAGAATATTTAACTTTATGGTACATACTATAAGTGGAGGTAACCTTCACCAGCACTTTGTGATGATTGACAACTGCAAAAGACTCCTACTTGTACAAAGGTACAAAATTAGTTCAAATGTCCTGGCAGTCACATTTTATTTAATATAATGTGGATTCTTATTTCAATGACATGAGCAGGTATATGCATCAAATGTACTACTACGTTTGACTCCATAGTCAATGCTCACTTTTTTAATACATACTAGTGTGCAGGGACACAAATTCTGTGTAATGAAATGTCCCTTATAATCAGTTATTTTCAAATATTTCAGTCTCATTTCTGGAGTATATTCTCTACCTTAATTTAATATGCTCCCAAAGTAGCAGTAAAGGTGCCATACAACTTTTGTAGAAGGAAGTAGGCTTCCACATATGGGATCTACAAAGTAAACATGCTCATCGGGGAATTGCCTAGGCTGGTCAGTCGAAGAGGTATGCCTTTAAAAAATCTACCTATGTTCTTTTGGGGAATATAAGATCAATATCTCTGTTACAGGGCAATGCACACAGTCTGAGCACATCAGATCAGTGTTCATGGATTTGTTCTTCAAATCCCTCAAACTGAAGTTCCAGTTTTCATGGAACAACCAAATTCTAGAAAAATAATTCAAACTCTCTCATATGCTGATTAAGCCACTCACATGAGGGGAAGAGACACATTCAGTCCCCACCTATATGAATGCTCCAGCTACTGTGCTATAACATCACTCTCTGTTTGGTCCAGGGATTACTTAAATATTCCTTAAACAACTGTGACAGAAGAGACAGAGACAATATTAACTACTGCATGGTAGCTTATAAATTCCTATTGAGGGGACACCTCTGGATGGCACAGTCAGAAGAACTGAACTCATGAGGAAGAAATGAATGAGTGTTGAGTGCTCTGACTGAGCACTTTTGTCCTTGATCTGCAGAGGTGGTTAGCTCCTCTGGTTTCTGTAGCTGGTTCTGTGTAGGCTCTATTCCAACATGTCTGTTTTGACAAGGCTAAGCATCACATCTGAGGCAGGTATAAACAACTCAAACCTAATTAAAATGTAGAATGAGTCCCTGCCTGGGTGTCTCCAGTGCTGTTAAGACAGAAGCAATTCAGTCTTTAGTACACTTCAGAACTGACCTAATGAAAGAATTGACACCTGGAGATTTCAGGCACCTTAAAAGTTAAGGAACTATACCTATATGAACGTCTAAAGTTACTCTAAAACATCTAAATCCTATCTAAAACCTTTTGTGGATTTAACCTCTAGTGTTTGGGGCTGACATGGTAGGCTTGTCCCACAGAGACTCTTCATGATTCCTAGTAACCTCTGGATAGGTAAACTTCCAGCCCATTTAGTCTGCCCCTTCTGAAGCAGTGGTAACTGCCCTACGCAGTTATGGACCTGCCAAGGTGAACTGTATCTTCAGAGCCCATGTGACATCACCCCTGGGAAGTTTTCTTGCATGTTGGTGGCAGTTGACAAGTATTCAGACTCCACTATCTTGGTGCAGATGCAACTCTAATGAATGAAAGTTATGACTCCTGATTATAAACAATCCAGGCCGTACTATGGAAGATAAAATGGATACTATATGACAGCAGATTAACTGAAAATCATCTGTGTTACATGATGTTAAACACCACCCCATCTTCCCTAAGATGTGTACAGGTAGGGTTTGTGCACCTCTTTCATCTGCAACACGAGTATGTTCTCTTTTCTGTCACAGATCCCCAGGTGTATTCCCATAGCAGAATTCTTATCAAAAAGTTCAATATGCACATATCTAATACAAGATCTTTCACCCTTCTTGCCAAAGCAAATGGTTTAAACATTTGTTCAGAAGCAGGAAGAAATCTCTGTACTCACTGATGACTACATATTGAGTTCTATCAAAAATTTTGGGAGCATTTTTCAGAAACGATTTCACATTAAGGAGGCAGAAATGTCAGTAGAAGGAGGGGGAAAACATTCAAGCCCCTGATGGACTTTTCTCAATGAGTTTTCTGCATAGTATTCTCAAAAGCTTTATGTAACCTGAGTTAATTACTAAATCTATCCCTTTCATTATCTAATTAACTCATTCCACTGATTGTTTTTTTCCTGTCTTTAAAAAGCTGTTCAATTACTAACATTTCAGCATCTGCTTCTGTATTCTGATGCAAGGCAGAAGGATCTGATAGTTCTTTTAACTCATTCAGACATGTGAAATTTCAGAACCTTCACATTCTCCCCCAGCATATAGTTAGCTACCCATCTGGTTGACTTTTTGATGGAAGGGTTTTCTAGTGTCAGAAGAGCCATATGAGAAAAAGGAGAGGAGTAGGTAGAGCACAACGGGACCATAAGCCATATTCCTAGGCACAAGGAAAACTAAGTCCCCTTTAATGGTTTCAGACAGGCAGCTAGAGGAAAGAGAAGAGAAGACAGAAGTTGTAGGGTATACAAGGTGGCAGTTGGAAAGGTTAGGGTACAAGACCTAGGTTTCTGTGATAGAGAAAAGAATTTTTAAAAATTCTTTCTTTCATTCATAGGAGAAGAAGACAGTACAAGAAAAAGGAAAGTCTTTTCTTCCCTAGTCTCAGGAATTCTTTCTTGGAAAACTAAACTACATCCAAGTTGTTGCTTTGCACCCCTTTTTAAAGGTCTTTCATTCATAAAGTGTGGTTTTGGAGCTGTGAAAGAATTACCTATCTTTGAACTATTTAGTTCAACAGTAAAGAATACTGGATTATTCCTTGTATTGTATCCATTTCTTTCTCACTGTTCTACGTGTTAGTTATAATTTTGATTTCTAAAATAAAATAAATAAATACTTTCAAATAATTTAAAGGGACCTGACTAGAAATACAGCTCTGAGTTAAAAGTTTCTCCTTCGCGAGCTGTCGATTTTAACTGAGCTACAGCTGGTGTTTACTGTTTTTGAACATATTTGATGGGCAGTGGTACTTATTAGTTAGCTGTCTTCACACTGGATTATTTTGGTTTTTAAAAGGAATAGACAGAATGTGCATGGGACTTTGCTCCTGATTATTTGTTCACTATGCTCTAGAACTGCCCAAAGTTCCCCAGTTTCCAGCCTCCTTGCCATACTTTTGTAAGTGACCTGTCTTTTTTCTGGGAGAGAGCAAACCTGCTGATGATTTGAAAAGGCCTTACATCCTCACAAATTCTGCCCTTGCCTGACCATTATCCTCATGTACTTTCCTCCACTCCAACAACAAAGAATTCAAAGCGGTGGTGCTCAAAGAAACTGGAAGGGCACTTTCCTTTAGGGAACTGATATTGTTCTCAAAAGAAGGAAGAAACAAGGAATGCCAGGAAGAAATGAAGCAGCTCAGGTTACAGTTCTCTATTCCCTTCTGTGAGCAAGAAAGGACAACTCTTCTGATCATCTTCCCTCCTTCCTGGAAGATGAGATCCATGAAGGGTTGCTAGAAAGAGACAATAAGTCCTTTTGGCAACATATGCCTCACCAGCTCCAGAGACATGAATGGGGGAATGAAGTCCTTGGGAACCTGAAAAAGAGCAGAGGTGTCCTGGTTTTTGCTAGGATAGAGTTAATTTTCTTCTTAGTAGCTATAAAGTGTTGTGTTTTGGTTTCAGTGTGGGATTTGCTATGAGAAGAATGTTGATAAGTTACAAGGGCATGGTGTTTGGGTAGTTTGCAAGTGCAGAGGACTGGGGGGGAGAGGGGACGAACTGTAATAGTTAGCAAAACCCAGAATTAACAGTTGGATATGCCAATAAGATATTCCATATCATATTACATCATGTTCAGTATATTAACCAGGGTTGACTGGAAAGGCAGGGATTCTCTTGGGAATCACTCAGGATCACTTTTCTGGGATTGCAGTTTTGGTTTCAGAGTTTCTTTTTCCCTCCTCTGGGATTGTTATTGATGGGTGGTGAGCAATTGTACTGTTCATCACTCACATATATAAATATAGTTGTTATAATAATTATTATTATTACTATTTTAGTTTTATTTTACTCTAATTTTTAAATTGTTCTTATCTCAACCTACAAGTCTCCTTACCTTTACCCTTCCAATTCTGTCCCTGATTCCCTGGATAGTGGGAGGGCTGCAAGTGGCTGTGTCTTGTTTGGCTGCCAGCTAAGTTAATCTATCACAAGGTAAAGCTATAATAGCACAAATAATTACTGAGTAGAAAACCTGCTAGGTAGGGAAGACACAGACCATGAACAATATGAGTTAAATATCAGGTTACTAAATTGTAGAGTATGTGACAAAACTAATTTCTGTATGAAATGAAGAAAGTTAATTTGGATCTCATGGCCCTTAAACCTTTAGTGTTTGGTAGAAGTCTTGACAGAAACCTTTGACAGCACTGCAAGCTATCATGTGGCTGCTCTGTCATTGCCGTGTGCTGAATACGAGCCTCATTACCTGTTCTGTGGCAGCTGGGGTTCTTGCATGCGACCCCAAATGGCATCTGACTGGTCATCTTTACTAATACAACTACAGCAATTATAAATTTTCATGTTTCCTTACAACTGCAACATGGCTGCAGTATCAAAATATTACAAATGGTTTCTGCTTAGATTGTATCTGTTCCCAATGTGCTTTTCTAAGACAAAAAGAGTGTCTCTGCTTTTTAACATCCTATTGCAATGTTTTCTTCATATTTCATACAGTATTTGGGCAGATCAGCTGTCCTCCAGGACTGTGTAGAAAGAAAAAAGGCTGAGGCTTGACAGCCACAATTACAACAGTATGCCGTGAGTCATAGAATTGCTGAGTTCTGGGAAACTGGAAAGTATCTACTTGCGGGTACTGCCCAGAAAAGAGCATAACACAGGGTTTCAGTTTTCCCCTTCTAGCCATGTAGGGCCAGGATAAAGCTAGCTGTGACTCTCTGATACAGTGCCACTGGCATCCAGAGCAAGCAAAATAACCTTTTGCCTTCTTCATCTTGGTGTAAGATCTCTTTGGATACATCTCTTTTACTGGATTAAAAGCCGTTCTGAGTTTCTAGACCTGTTTGCACTTCTCACCCAAATTCCATCTTGATATTGGTTTTAAGTCCAATCCCCCTCCACACACTGCATGGAAAGGGAGTTTGGTCATGCAAGCTAGATACGAGCATGCTTTCAGCAATTTGAATCAGTTTAAATGCAGCCTAAAATAACAAGTATGGAGCAGTAATAGTCTAATATAATTGATGTAGCTCTGCCTGACCTCTACCTTGCATCAGGCTTGTTTCCTACCCTTGCATTTGGACAGGAGAATAGTTGTTCCTGGAGTTCACCCTTTATGAATCAAAGCAATACCAATGACAGACCATGACCAAGGTCTCAGGCCATAATTTCTAGTATAAAGATAGGTTAAAATTGATGGAAGAGGACCTGTCATAGAAGCAAAAGTACAGTATCTTATATTTTTAGAGGCAATGACAAGCACCTGATTCCTTAGTTCACTGATAATGTTTGAAGAGGAAAATATTCAACTTGAGCAATAACATGAAAATGTGGTCCATACAGTCACAGCAAGTGTGCTCTACATAGAAAGTAGTGACAGTGACCACAGGGTATTATCTTTTTAGTTATGTTCATGGCAGTGGTCCTCCAATACAGATCAGGTCATCACAGGGCAGCAAAGCTTAGGTGACAGGGAACAGAACTCTTCAGAGCATTGTAAAATGAGCAGAAGTTTCTCTTTATGATGCGTGATATTTTACCCGCAATCAATGAGGTATGGGCTCCTTGTTCTCCATGCGGGGTCTTCCTTTGTTTATCAACAGAGGCGTTTGGAATAAGATGAAGGGAAAAACTCTGCCCACGTGAGGATGAGAATTCTAACAGCCGTGTTTTGTAGCAGCCGGACACTTTTCCAGGACTTGTTAGGGAGCTATAATAGCCTTTCATTTATAACAACCTGGATAATAGTGGCCATGGTCTAAAAGGCCAGGGAACAATACCTCGATCACAGAAGTACCTATTGTTTGAAGAAAAGAATGGTGTTGGAGTGCTCCTTTCAAATCCCAGGCAGCATTTGAACACATCATTCGTGCTCAAGCACTGTAACTAGCGTAGAAAGAAAAAGGACTGTGCCACAATTATAACCACATGCTCTGAGTCATGCAGTTGCTGAGTTCTGGGAAATTATAAGGCATCCAGTTCTGGGCATTGACCAGACAAGATGACAGTGTCAAGAAAGCCCCCATTGATCACAGGGGCAGAACAAGAGAAAACAGCTGTAACAACTCAGAAAAAAGACTTGACAGCTCAATGAAGATCTCTGAGCAGTGCTCAGTAGCAGTCAAGAAAATAAGCAAAATGTTGGGATTTAGAAACAGCTAAGAGTTGTAGAGGCGGATAGAATATTGCAGAGCATGCGGTGCTGGGACAAACTTCCCTTGAAGGCATGTTATACCTGCATTTTTCAGAGGCTTCTGCATCTTTCTGTGAAGCTGGCATGAGAAGATACAAATAGGTAATAAATTATTAGATGGACCACTGATCTGATCCAGTCAGGCAATTTCTCTGTTTCTGTCAGTTGACTGGAATCATAAAGTTAGCCTGTGGCATAACCAGGTATTAAACCTTTATCTCAAGAGCCCTTCTTCAATCCCTTTAACCACAAGACCATCCTTCATCTCCAATTTCCTCTTTCCATTTCATCTGAAAATATCAAAGGAGCATAATTTCTCCTAATATTGTTGCATTCCATTCCTGACCAAAACCAGGAAGTGAGCAGCAGGTGAATAAAAATTAAGCTGACATTTTCAAACTTCAAACAAAGATCTGTGTGGGGCAAGGAATGGTTCTCTTAATTTAATCCAAATTGGTTCACTCAGTTCTGGTGATAATCTGATCCATACCACAGCAAACTTGCAGTCAGAAGAACAAAATAATGTTTGAATTATGCTGAACCCAAAAAACACAGTCTGTCCATGATCATACACTCAGTAGTAGTGGGAGTAGGGGAAGTGGGAGGGAGGGAGGGATGGGGTGGTGAACAAGACTCAAAAGTAGTTGGCCTGGTGCATAAGAGCAGTTGAAGAAAAAAAAAAGAAGGAAAGCAAACAAAACTGAAGCATGTATAAATGGAGGTATTGAATCTAAGTCAGAGGAAATATCCTAGCGCTGTATAGGAAGCTAGTGAGACCACATTTGGAAAAGCATGTGCTGCCCTACTAAAGCATGTGCCTCTTCTACTAAAGGCATATTATACAAATGGATTAACTGTATTGAAGGCTAATAAAGTGGCTATAAAGAGGCTAGAGACACAGAAGTGACTGAAAGGTTAAAAGCAGCATACCAGTTATTGAGAAAAGAGACCACTCAAAGATATGCAGTACATCTGAAAACAAAAATGTGGATGTCTCAGTGGTGAGTGGGTTATTCATAAATGCATAAACAGAAAATACAATTTAGGGAAATGAGAAGGAACCTTAGAGAATTGCCTATTCTAAGGTCAAGTTTTGAAATTCTTATTATATTTTTATTCTGTGTTTGTTTGGATTCCCAGTGTCTTCAGTATCATTAATGTGAATACAAGTGAGAACCACAGGTCCGATCAGGCAGTTGAGATCTGTGTGTCCAGACAGGAGTCACTGTGCATAGAGTTTTTCCCTTCCTCTATGAGTACTTACCTACATTTACCACTCCATTTCCCACCAAGTTGTGAGACACTGCAGTTAACTGGTTTACATAAAAAAATATCTCTTCATCCGTTTAATTCTCAGCACGCAATGGCATTGCATTTCACACACCACTCCCTGGTGATCTGCTCTCTTTTTGCTTCTCATCAGCTCTTTGGAAACTTCTTGCATTTGGTTCTTGCGTGGAGTGTGGGTGGTGAACAGGAAAAAAAAAAAACAAACCTTCTTTCAATCTTCCCTACACACATCTGTGTAGGGCCTGTAAATTCAGTCTTTTGTAACCTCTTTAAAGTATAGCAGAAAAAACCCTAAAGATATCTCCCACTAAGCACTGTCAAGTTGCTGAATCAGTATTAATATGCATCATTCTAGATTTCATATTCATTCTTCATACTAGAAGAATGAAAATCATGGTAATACAAAGCAATCATTCTGCTATCAATGTACTAATGATTTTAAAAAGTGAAACTTATTCCCTCCATTTTGCAAGGAAACACCTTTTAACTCTTTACATTTGCTAAAACATTTTAATGTCTGAAAATTGATATAATGATAGTCATAGGAAGGTTAGTATAGTGTTGCTATTTTTAACACAAGAAGCTACTTCAGGCCTCTAGTCAAAACTATATTGATCCCTTTTCCTACAAACCAAATGCCTTATTCATCTGTTCCAAGGTGGGGGTTTTTTTCTAACCATTTGTCATTTACATAACACTGAGTAACCAGTCTTGGGAATGTCTTAAACTACAGAAAGCCTCTATAATAATTTCTGACACAGGGGATTTCATGGAGAAATTAATCAGCTGCAGATTCATTGCACTTTCTGTTTGGCTAACCATTTTCTAGTGGAACACTGATATTTTATTTGGCTGGCAACAGCTTCTAGCACAGGAGAACAGTTGTATTCTTGAAACTGGCTATTGGAAAGAATTTCCTTGCTTATTTTTCCTGTGTGAGTGTGCACACGCTCATATGTGTAAATCTATGCACATACATGTATGCAGGTATTTTAATTAAACATGTTGGATGTAAGTTCTATTTGACACATCTGAGCCCATTATATAAAACAAAAAAATCAATGTAGTGTGAACACAGTTCCTCTATGTATTTAGACCATTTACTTTAGAATGTTTTTTCCTCTCTTTTTGTGTATATAGAGGTGCACTTTCAGTCAGATATGATTCTGATTAATATATATGCTGTTCCTGTATTATTTGTTGCTTCTTATATTCTCCAGAAAGATTTCTATGTATAGATTGTTCTTTATATGGAAAAAGAAACAACAACTAAGTTGTCATTAATTACTTTTTCTACTGTCCTTACATATGAGGTCCAGTAAAGAACAAGTTCTCCACCTAAGAGAGAAAATGTCACCTAGCGTTTTATTTTTGTTTCTATCTTTGTTCCTTGGTGTTTCTAACTATCTTCCCATACATATAGTTTTTCTCAGCAGGAAGAAGTAAGGTAAAAAAAAAATTGCAAATGAGACTTCCAAAACAAACTTTTCCAAAAATGAAAATAACATTTTATTATCCTGGGATTTTCAAGATTCGTAAAAGGAAACTGTATTACAAAACCCATCTGAAGTTGGAGGTTACTACTGTAATGGATTTCTCTGTGGAATCAGGTTTTCTCTATCCCTTCAGCATATCTAGGCATCCTCAGGTTTATCCTTTACATACAGGATGGCACAATAGGGACGTTGAACCCAACCATTTACTTTGAGATTCTACTGGATTTCATTTGCATCCTGAAGCTTCTCATCAATTTTAGCGCTTACTCCTTTCTGTCAATGCATCTTGGTTCTTCACTTCTCTTCTCCTTGTTCTGCTCTTTCTGTTTCTTAAAGGTTTTCTTGGTAAGATTCCTTAGAAAGAGAGCACATAGTTTTGTGAAATTACTTCTTCATCCAGCCACTTGTATTATAGAGATTCTAACTCTCTCACAGTTTATGAAATATTTAACAAGACAAGATAGTGGGTGTTTTTCAAGCCATGATATGTGGCATTACATATGTGGATATATATTTTCTGCCTTTCTATTGTTCCTTTGTCTCTGCTTCTTTTTGTTGTTTGGCTGCAAGTTGAATCTGGTTCCATTGTACTAGTCACTCCCACAGGAGAAAAATTCACTTAGTGAATACCTTTTTTTATTCATTTAAAATGTTCTGTTTCTACAGTTATCTGTTTTGCTAAATACAAACACCAGAACAGTCTGGTCAGCCAGAGTAAAAGAGTATGGACATAGTAAAAAGTGAATTTAGTTGTTGTGATGAAAAATTTTGCACAAAATTTAACCTGCTATGAGGAAAATTCTTACATTTGATGCTTCAAAAACTTCACAAGAGAAGGGAAAAAATGCTGCTAATATTTCCCAGAAACACTATGAAAAGATGCCTGAAAAAGTTTATCATAGAAATGGATCCGACAGATCTCCAAACAGATGGGTGCCAGTGCCTAACCACACAATTCCCCTTTTGCCTTTCTGCTATCAGGCAGCCAGATAAGTTGATAAAAAATGATGCATGAGAGGGAAAATCTGCTTCTTGGTATCTTTGGGTATTTTTGAGATTGTGTGTTCGTGTGTGTGTGTGTCTCCTCCTCTAGAGGGTCTCTTTTCCCACTCTAATTTAAAGCAAATATCAATGATTATCCAAACTGGAATATGTCCCTGCCGTAGTCCAATCCTAATCCCAGTCTAGCTGACAGAACATTTTACTAGAATAGTTTAATTATCAGTATCATTTTCCCTCAGTGGGAGCTACCTTCTATCCAAACATTATAAATGAACTTTCTTTTCACCTATCATTCACCTCCTGTCAGATTAGCTCTCGTTACTTGGTATCTCCTGTGCAAAATACAGAGGGAATTTCACCAGTTATAAACTCTCCTTATCTTCAGGTGCTTTGGACAAATTTCAGATTTCCCCTGGATCTTCATCTTTTTCAAATTGTTTTATAGTTCAACTTTTCTGCTTCATACTTGATTTTTCCTACTCGCTTAGTTACTTTTGGAGACTTTTCTTTGTGGTTAGAGAAAGTTAACTAAGTAGGGCTACTAGACTTTATTTTTCATGGAGAGATACATTTAATATATCTCTCAAAATCCTTTTTGTCATCTGAAAATACACATACTGATGTTCCTGGACCATCTTTCATTCACTAGCAGATTAAAAGCTGCATTATTTCAGACTACATCCACTTTCCATTTTTCCTTTTAAAAGATAGGCACCTATCAGATAGAAAAAAGGGACAAACTACATCTCATTGTTTATACCATGTGGTCTTATCTCATTCTTCACCACTGGGGCCTCAGCTCACCATCTTCAGCTTTATTTTTTTTATTTTCAAGTTTCCTAAGACATTTTGCATTCCTACACACATCCTTCTGCTGCATAAAATTAATGGTGTGGCAGAAGGAAGATTTAAAGAAGGGAAAAGTTTTGTCTCTTGATTCTTTGAGTCTGGAGGTGCTTAGAATGCTTGGTATATCTCAATTTTTATATCAAAATGAAAGAAGGAGGAAGTCTGGGAAAAATAAATGTGTTGTTGAGCAATGTTTTACTTCTGTGCTAGAGCAGAAATTCTCAGGACTGAATATTACATAGAGATTGCAAGAGGCATCTCCATATTCACCATAGTCTGGGTAGTTTCTTCTTTCTACACTACTTCTATCTCCCATATACACATGCTTTGCTTTAAAAAAAACTTAGAGGTTATAGAGAGGCATTTGCTCAGACCTACTCCTGGATATCCAGTGAACTAGATATTATTATAGGAACCTTTACTGTGAACTGGTGAACTTCCTAATGTAACATAGTGCCTGCACATTTCTTTCCAGCCACTTAGATTGCCTTGCTAATATTTTTCAAATATCCTCTCAGATAAGACTAGGTGACTTGTCGTTGTCTCAGTGCCACATTGTTTCCTTGCACAAAGAATTGTAGAATGTAGTCCAAGACATTTGGGCATTGGGATTATGACAAGAAATCGATAGAATTCCAGAAAAAGAATTGTGGAAATCCCATACGGGGATTTAATAATTTATTTAAAAAAAAAAAAACCCAAGTTTTAGAGGAATAAAATGAACAAAATATTAGCCATAGGGCAGATTTAATGCATGCAAAACATAATAGTTTAACTTATCATCTATTTATGGTCCTTCCTGTTGATATTATAAAATTATACTGCTTGAAAAACATAGGGAGTTATTCTAGCAGCCTAGATTTGATGATGCACTGAGCATTTGCTGAGTACATCCAATAGGCAGCAGTTGTGGTACCTGAGGTCAGTAAGAGCTCAGAGCAGCTCTGTGGGCTCTCTTCTGTTTGCCAGCTCCCTCGGGAACCAGTCCATCAACAAAGAACAGGCTGCAGTAGGAATTCTCCAGATGAGCACTTCTCTGGTCTCCCGTCCTACTCCTTTTCTCCTCAGCATGCAGACTGACACTTCTATCCATGGTGTTAGGGACAGTGGCATGGAAGTAACCCAGATAATCCTCCATATTTAGCTGTGGTCTTCTGCAGACCAGGGCAATCCTGAGTTGAGAACCTGATGGGCTGTGTCCTTCGTAGATGAATAAGCTTTATAAATATTTTAATTCTGGCCTTAGAATGCCTTTTCTCCCCACCTCCCTTTGTCCCTTTCTCCTTTCTTACCTCTTTCCTCTCCTTTCTGTGTCTCACTCTTCTAAGATCTATTTAATTACGCCCATAGAAAAGAAAATGCTGATATCAAAAGAGCAATTCCCTCTTTTGATTTCCAATTCATTTTCCCCTCTCATCCAAGAGAATAGAAATATACAAAGTAATTTGGTATATAAAATGATTCTCCATAATTTTAATCCTTTTAAAGTGCTTGTGGAGATTATAATGGTTTGATTTATTTTGACAAGGGGTGGTAAAAATTGTAAGAACAATAGTCTACTAAAAATGTTTTAAGAGCCTGTTGCTGTGTTACGGGAACAAACGTTTCAGGTGTTCCATGAGTTTGGGGGAAGATTTCCTAATGCAACTAAGTGAATTAAAGTAACACAAGGACAAGCATTCACAGTAAGTAGAAATGGACACCCTTTTGCTAATGTCTGTTTCATATCTTTATTTTATTGCATTTTATTTCACTTTTCACAGGTCAGGCAGCTAGATGTCTGAGCTGCAAAGGCAATCACAGAATTGTCAGAATTTCTGAGACACTGGGTCTGGCCGACCAAGGGTTTAGGTGTATCCATAATATCCAGCAAGTAACCCATTCCCCAGACAGAATCACAAAGTGAGAGGCAGAGCCCCATGCTCTTACAAGTCCTACACCACCTTCCTTGTCTCCCAGAGTTCTTTGTTTTGTGTGCTAAAATTTTGTCTGAATTCTGTTTTAGACTGGGTCTAGTAGCTCAGCACCCAAAAGGATGAAACATGGTGATCTTGAGGTCATAAAAATGACAAAGGTCTTTTTCAGAATGAGACTCTGCACTCAGTAGCTCAGTAACACCATGGTCCTACAGACTGAGAATGGGTCTCACCAAGTGATGTGCCACAAGGCTTACTCACGCTTATGCAGTGAAGCTTATTCATCAGAGGCATGAAGACATGCTGTTCCATAACCCTACCATGAAGATGCAGTTGTTTGGCCTGATCTGTAGGTGTCAGGATTAGGAGCACCATCAGTAAAAAGACCACAATGGTAGAGAGTGTGTGCATTCTCCCAGGGATCCATGTTCAAATGGCCCTGTCTCTTCCTCTTTCCATCACTGAAGACAAACACACATGCTTTTCCCCCATTAACTGGCCTCCATCACCCAGCTGTTTTTCAGCCCCAGTGTCTGTGGTCTTACATTGAGAGAGAAGAAAAATGAAAGAGAGAAGGATATTTTTCTAAGGCAAATAATTCCATCACGCATAATAAAATCATCTTATTTGAGGTGTCATATCATCCCATTACAAGAAAATATTAGAAATTAAATATGATGTTTTCATGACATTCATGTCCCCTTGTCCTGTGTTTCTGTTTGTAACTTCAGATCTAATTTTTGCTCATTGATAATACTTGTTGTTATCTGTGATGGATAATATACATTGTTCAGAATAAACTGGAGCTTTTAGAAAAATTGCATTTCTAGAGAATTGAGCCTCCGAAAAAACAAATACTGGAGATACCACCAGAGGAGCTTAACTTTGTGAAGTGTATAACATAGAGAATTCAGAGTGCAAACAATTGCAGTCAGAAGATCTTTTTAACTAATAAATCTAAATTTCAAACTGTTTCAAAGAAATAGTGATCTTTACAATCATATTAAAACAGCAGAAAAAAATGAAAAGAGGAAGAGGATGAATAAGAGAGCAGGATGAATAACTGATCTTGCTGTGTGGTTTTCACTTGAGCACAAGAAGAATGATTACATCCCTACAGCAGCCTTCAAAGTGTTAGAGTCAGAGAGTGGAATAGGAAATGAACTGCAGTTCAGTGACCTTCTGTGGCCTGAACAGTGGGAGCTGGTAAGCACAGCATTTCTACTTTATTCACTTCTCTTTTTTTCACCCACTGCCAGTAGAAGGCCTTTCCCTACACACAAGTTTGCATCATTATTGTAACCTGAAAAGAACTAAATGTAGTAGACCTAGGTATAGGCAGATATAATCTGTATGAGTAGCTATCTCAATGCTGTACATACACACAGGCTTATTATACGTGTGTATGGTATAGCAATGAATAACTACAGTTTTCCTGAAGAAGCTTGCTTTTCAGTTTGAAATAGAATGCATACTGTGCCATGCAATTTTCTTTGTGTTTCATTAGGGATAAAACCATGAGTTGGTCACCTCGGTCCGCTTGAAGAATAGATTTGAAGTACAGCTTTCAGCCTGGTCTGTAATTTTCTCTCTAATGGTACTTCCTTTGTCACAACACATTGGAAAAATTCTCTAGCCTCCAGAAAGGAAAAAAAGCCCTATATAAATATAGTCACAGTGTGATGGCACTTAAGAGATGTTTAACCTTATAATCTTGATCTATTCTCACACTATATGTAAGAATAATCTAATATTTAATAAAAGGTTTAATGTATATCACATAGTTGTCCATAAAATTACTCCTCTGCAATGGCATCATAAAGTTGCATGTAAACACACCCAGGAGGTAAACCTGGAAGATGTTACAGTGTATGTTTGCTTTTTAGTTTTGTAACTGGAGATCCCTTAATATTTGAAAGGGAGTTTCAGTCTTTTCAATGTTCAGTGTTTATTTTAAGAAAGAAGTACATCCTTAATCACATCCACATTTACCAATTTTTTTTTTTTTTACCAAGGTTCAGAAGCAGCTCAGATATTATCATTTAAACACTTAGGGAAATAGAGGATTGAAGGAACTGTATTATTTTTTCCAGTAGATTATGATGCCAGTTTTTCTTTCATTCAGAAGACATGACTCAGTGAATCACTGAAGGAAAACATTAAGAGTCAAGCCTGTAGTCTTAGTTTTGTCTTTCTGCTTTGAAGCAATCCTTGACCCTCCAAATTTCCTTGGAATCTCTTTTTGATGCAGCTTCAGAACTGTGTGATGCCACTTGTGTTCTTGGAGCTCGAAAGGGGGTGAACAGTTGTTTTTGCCAGCATTATAGAATGATAAAATCACAGAATGGTTAGGGTCAGAAGTTATAGCAACAGTATGGATTGGAAAGATTATCTAGTTCCAACCCATTTGCCACAGGCAGGGACATCTTCCACTAGATCAGGTTGCTCAAAGCCCCACCCAACCTGATCTTGAATACTTCCTGGGATGAGGCATCCACAACTTCTCTGGGCAACCTGTTCCAGTGTTTTACCACCCTCGTTGCAAATAATCTCTTTCTTATATCTAATCTAAATCTACCCTCTTTCAGCTTAAAACCATTAACCTTTGTTCTACCACTATAGGACCTGATAAAAAGACTCTCCATCTTTCTTATAAGCCCCGTGTAAGTACTGGAAGGCTGCAATAAGGTATCCCTCAAGCCTTCTCTTCCCTAGACTGAAAGGCTCTCAGCCTTTCTTCATAGGAGAGGTGTCCCAGCCCTCTGATCATTTTCATGACCCCCCTCTGGACCTGCTCCAACACGCCAATGTATTTCTTATACTGGGGACCCCACAGAATATAATAAAACGGAAAAGAGTGAGGGTGTCATTAAATAAAGGGCTATGAAGTACGCTTCCAGACAAATCTAAACTAACATTAATGCTGTAGTATAAAACATGTAGGGTGCACAGATCTTAACTGCCTGTTATACTGTTCTTAGTATCATTTTTCTTTATTCTGACTAAGGACTACAAGGCAATAAGATCTATTTTAGTCACTCTCTTTATAATAAAATTTATCCCCAAAAAAACTTCACAGAATCTCTTGATCATATTGTGAAATGTGAGCCAAAAATCTCCAAAGCTTATATATCTCTTTGTTTTATACAAAATCTTTCTGAGATATGAAAAGAAAAATGATTTTTATATACCTATCAGAATTTTGTTGAAGTCTTACATATTTTTACAGTGTTCTGAAGTTACACTTCTCTTTCTACTATTCCGTTTTTATCTGAAAACACTAGATACATATTTGAAAGAAAATACATGCAAACAACATGAAATTTCAGTCTAGCAGTCTGGTTTTGGAAATTCTTTTTTTTTTTTTTTTAATTGAAGGCTTGTCTATTTTCATACGGTTTTCTCTTTATATCCTCTGTAGTTTTACAAAAGAGTCTAACTCTTCATTTCTCTTACATTCTAAATCTGCATTTTACAAAAGAAATGCCTAATATAGTACTCCTGAGAGCCCAACAAAGAAACTCCTAAATGAATAATTAAGAGGTGAATTAATGTTTTTATGATTCAAAATCTAGGAATATAAATGGAGGGATGTTGCGTCATCATGTGGGCTGCAAACAGAATAAAGGGTTATATTAAATGAACACTGAAAATAGAAACTTTGCCTTTTCCTCTACAGTTCCTTGTTAAAGCCAACCGCTTGATAATTACTCTTGACTATTTCCAAATCCCATCACAAGAGCTGTCTTTTCCTCAGCCAAGGAATCCTAATTCACTTCTGCTCTAATTAAAGAATCAGTCCTTTCTCTCTGGGTTCACCATTTCCCAGATTTTTTGTTACTATCAAAACTTGTCTACTTCACCCTCAACAACTGGGTCTTATGAAAATCCTTAGGTCCTACACAGTTTACTTATATTTATATGTGAGAAGAGTAATTCAGTCCCAGTCCCTCCCTATGTGTTGTGATCAAGGCCTTAGATCATTCCTTGCACGACTCACACTGCATCTGAAATGATCTTCAAGGACTCCTGCTGGCTTCAAAGAGACAGATTTTGTTTATCGTTTTAGCAGAGCAGCTTTACTAAAGAACAGCTCTGCAGCTTTGGAGCATGGCACTCTTTAAAATAAGTGGGAAATGTAGAAACTGTGTCCTTGCTTCAAAAATTTCATTCTGTCTGAACTCCTGATGTGTGTTCACACCAGTGGGCTCTGTCTGTTATTCTTGCATATCCAAAGGCTCCAGATGATAGGGTCTTTTTATATGCAGTTTTCTCCAATGGACATACCATCCTTTCAATACACCAGTCTGGTATATCACTGAGCAAACATTTTATGGAAAGGTAGTGGACACGTTCTTATACTTGATGTTCATGATGAGAAAAAAGCTCCTACACCTGTGAGGTTGAAAGGGCTTCATCTGACCTGCAGGGAGCATGCCTTATCCTAAATAACAGAAAAAAAAAATAACATTTTGCTCCCTTTATGTTGTCCATAAATAATTCTAAACAAATTAAGTCAACTTGTAGTGACTGAGGGTGTTGTAGTCTTCTCCACAGGAGCTCCACTCCAGCAGTCTTCACAGTGCCTTAACAGTAGGACTATAAACAGTATTGTCTCTGCACTACCTACTGCAAAACTTTCATCCTCATGAGGCAAGCTTATGTCAGCTTTATGTATGACAGGATATCAGGAGATTCATTTACTGGGTCCTCACCTGATCTCTTATAATACAGGAACATCAAGGCTCTGTCCTTAATACAACTCATATATTCTTTGCATCTAATAACTGCACTCATTCTCAGTTTTAATTTGAATAATCCAAACATACTTTTTTAGAATCCCCCTCATCTTTACAGTGTTGGAGGTGTCTTTCCCTATTTTCACCACTACTTTGTGCTCTTTTTCTTGTAGGTTCTTTTCACCCTTTTGTCCTGACTGTAGTAAAGGACACTAGAGGGTCACTGCCTTTTCAGTTACATCTTTCTTACTCCCCAACAGGGCAGGGGGCTATGTCAAACACCTGCACTTCTGGCTTGCTAGTGTCTGAATTTGGCCTATTGCCACCTCTGCCAACACGTTTGACCTGAAATTCAAACTCCTTTGCTTCAGAAACATAGCATGTGTCCTTTCCAGATTTCTCTGCTCAGCCCAGGTAGGCTGTCTCTGGACTAGTGATGCACTAGATCTTTCTGGTGGTTTCTGGCAGAATTGTATGGCAGAAATGTTTTTCACAGGCAGGGACATAGGGGATTATGACTGCAATAAGTAGGTTGGTCTGATCTGTCCTCAGAGGAAGAAGTCCCACAAGCAAGGTATGCGATATGTTGCAGAAGTATCATGTAAAAGCAGCTGTGAAGCAGTTTATGACACCTCCTTGAGAAGGACTAGATTATGTGTAAAGCTGGCCATAAACAAACACCACCTATAGTCCTGTACAGGGCCCCTGGCCTCCACATTGCTCAGTGTGTGAGGGGATTTCACTCCTTACAGCAATGCCATAACACCCAGAACTTTATTACAATGAACTAGTGTGGCTTTCAGAGGCTTTCTCCTAAATCCCAGCTTTGCCTGATGCTTTTTTTTTTCTCCAGCACACACTCTGTGCTAATGTTGCTCAAGGCACTTCATTTGCTAATGCCAGCCCCACTTCTGTTCTTGAAATAGTCTTAAAGTTTATTTCTTCCCTCCTCATGGTCTCTTCCTCACCCTGAAATGGTGCCTCACAAAACATTTGCAAGTGGAACTTCTGCCGTGGATCTCATAGGGCCTGCATGCCACAGGCTGACAGACAGCATCACTGCCAATGCAAGTCTGTCTGGCTACAGGTAAGCAGAGAAGGGATGCAAAAGCAAGGGTGGAAAAACAGCCTTTCCCTCCTGCTCATTTTTTTCAGGAAGGACCAACGCGAACCCAGGATGGAGTGTTTCCCACTGTTTCTGCTGGCACAGACAAAGGGTGTCCCCATGCTGTACTGCAAAGCCATCCCTGCCAGCTGTCCTAGGAGCAGCTGGAAACCCAAAGGAAAAGAAAGAAATGCTGAACTGGTGAATGAGGTGCTGGTGTTCAGGAGCTCTGGGATGTTTTAATATCTGATTGTGGGTTTGATTTGGTCTATTTTTTATTTGCCAAATAACCTAGTGGTTCATTTGTACCGATAAAGGTGTAAAGGTGTTGAAAATACTGTCTGTTGAATAGCTGCTACCCTGTAGTTAAGAGATGGGAGTTCAGAACACATCAGCAGGCCCACATAAAAGCCAACTACAGAGAAGATTTTGTGGGTAGAAGTGTGGCTACTAAGATAAAAGCTTTAAAATATTCAAAGGCCTTTTTCCTTTTTTTCCCCCACACCTCCCCCCACCCAGTAGTGGAATTTATGTCTCTTTAAACACAATTTATTAACATATGTTACTGCTCAGTGTGAAATAACCCCCTCCAGTTCTAGCTGAAGAAAGGGGCTGTGCCTAATTCTGCTGCTAGGAGAAAATGACAACAGGTTCTGAATCTAGGGCTCCCATTTTGCTTCTGAAGAAGCAATTTAAGCAAGCCTGTTTTCTAATGCAGAGTGCCTCCCCTGTAAAACAACTCCGGTTGGTGGACCAGTGTCCTGAAGAGTGGTACAGAGCCGAAGACCTGTATTTGTGGGAAGTAAAAGTTACAGTTTGACAGAGGCTGTACCCCTTTGTACAGGCAAATGAGTCTTTGCAGGGGAATGGCAATAACATGGAAGAATCAGAAATATTGGTATATATGAAAGAGTTCACATTCTATGAAAAGTGTGGAACTATGTCCCAAATCATCATATGAGACCAGAATAAAAGAATTATTACTCTATACATTTATGTATGTGCATATTCACAAATTTTAAAATGTACGTACACGTTCAGGAACATATATCTTCATCACCAGATTAAGTTGGTATGGAATCAGATTTAGCTTAGTTGATCATATGTAGTTGTCTCCTTTGGGGTGAGCTGATGAGTCCTCCAGGCTGCATTGACTGTATCAAGTGCTTAAACACCAGGCTCACACACAGACAGCAACCTGCAGATACCTAAGTTTGAGTATTTTATTCAGGAGTTGAAGTCCATCTCACATGTTGATATAAGTTATGATTCTGTACAGTTACATATAGAGCACCTGTCAAGTAAAAAATATATGTTACGACTCTTGAAGCCCGTTTATGCAGATGTGCTTAGGCATACCTTTGATGAGCAGCATTGTTTTAACACACTGTTAGCCAGTAACCTGCCTGCTACAAGCGCGTGTTTCTGTTACTGAGCTCAGGCTCCTACTGAAGGTTTACAAAGAGCTCCCATCAAAACAGCAACGTGGCACCTGATCTCTGCAGAGCTCTGGTCCTAAGTAAAGGCACTTACTGAAAATAAGAAATGACCTGTAAAAATGGTTTGACTGCAACATTAATTTGTTTTTATGTGAGTTTATGTTGTCAAACTGACTTTCTAGTGGCTCAGGACGTGGTTGTATTCCTTCAATAATTTTGCACACTTTTTCTTGCTTGTTACGCCACAAACCCATTTTCATTAGTGGTTTCACCTAGTAAGACCTTCTTAGGTCTTCCCATGTTATCCTGGTAAGGCAAAAAAGGGAGAGTGATTTATGTGGAAATAATACATATCAAAAATTAGCTCGTGCAATTTAAAGAGGACATGCTGGAGCTGGTTGCCACCATTACAGCTTGAATTAGCTGTTGGCTAGATGATTCTTAAGACATTATAGGAACAGGATAATGGAGAGGCTAAATAAGAGGTACAATATTAAAAATAAGAAAAAATATATAAATTCAAGGCACTGATATGCTCATAGGGAACATTTTAAATAAAATAGAAGGTCAGTTGTTTTAAATAAGTAAAAGGAAGCTTAATTCTTTACAAAAATAAATACACATCTAAAATTATTCTTCTTCATTTTTTTAACATGTAAATTAATTTACATTCTGTACATAAGATACAATAATACATGGGGATATCCAGCACAGGACTCACTTGTAACGTATTGAAGTATAGTCAAATAACAACTGAAAAATATTTATATCAGTGAGTTATCTATGCCAAAAAGCAGGCTTACCTGAAACTGGCTTATAAGTTTAAAAGGTATTTCTAAACAGATTCACATAGACATACATATGTTCACTTGTACCTCAAGTATACCTTCTTAGGCCTCTTTTTCTTAGGAGACTAAGAAAACACTTGCTCATTGAGATTGGTAAAATGAACTGAGCATGAGGACACCTTCTTTATCAAATTACTAAAACAGGAAGAAAAGATTATGAGAAAAACAATTATGCAGAGAACAAACTTAAAAGTGTCTTTATTTTGTCTCTTTTAAAGCATCAAAAAAACCCAAATCCTCTAAAACACCTAAAACATAAATGTCTGGAATGCAAAGAACTTTAATCAATTACACTCTTCAGATACCATAAAAGGAAAGAAATGAATGTCTTATTATAGTATTAAGTAAGTGTTCTTTCCTATAAATATATCTTGTTGGGAAATGGTAATAACTTAGAATATACTGTACATGCTTTATGACAGTCCATTCATACCCTATTAAAATACTGAGTATTCTTAAAGGTCACCCCTGAAACAAAAAGGGATTCCAGATCCAAAACTTGAGAACAACAGATCTGTATGTAATTCATACGTAATTCAGATTTTCTAATTTCACCTCTTCAAGCTTCAGACTGTAAGACTGTGCTGTGGAAGAGTGGTGTGCAGAAAGCACTCTGTCTCAGCTCTGTCAGTCACAGGACGCTTGTAGCTGAAAGTGTGATGCTTACTTTTCTAGCTTCTGAAGCTATACTACATCTGCTTTGGCAGTCCCTCACGGTCTCGGTCTTCCATATTTAGAATAGAGAACCACCAATGTAAGGTGTGGAAAGCTAAGTTTTGTCACCAAAATGTAGAAAATTTATTGCTAATGGCATGGAAATGTAAAGGTAAATCTGGGCTGCCATGATGGCTTATATACTGTTATTGTGGGATGAGCTGAAAGTCATTGAATGGAAGTAAATGTCCTCCACCGACTTAAAACTCTGCTGAACAGTGGGAAACTGAAGCAGGAAAAGCCTTTATTTTCGTCCTGAAGTTCCTTTATTTTCCCCTCCCATTGAATTTAATGGCAAAATCTCCACTGAGGTGCCTAATCCTGAGTTCCAATACCATACTTCTATCTCAGCTGTGCCTTTTCTTGTAGCAGAAGAGGTTAGATTAGTTTGGGCTCTGCTCTAAAGACTGTGGCATAGTGGTTTGTGTTGACTGGAACTTTTTAATAGAAAACCTTGTCAAAAATGTAACTGTGTTGTCCCTTTGAATGGACCAATTGGTAACAAAGGTGTCATGGAAGGATAGGTTCTTGCTTCTTTAAACTTTTCAATTCACATTATTTATCAAATTGTTGGGATTATTGCAGTACTTTTTGTCCTTTTAGTTAGTGCTGTAGAGATTATGTGGTAGCAAGTGTTTGGATAGTGCAAGAGCTTTCCTTGCTTAGACAATTTTGTCACATTCTGTAATAATAGTTCGAAACAGAAATTCCTTTAGATATAAAAACTCTTGATATTTTAACCTAGTGTAGATTTTGTGGTCTTGGGATTTAGCTGTTTCTGTTTCACCTGCTTTCAAAAATTACCTTTGAAATACTCTCTTCTTGCAAAATCAGACAGACTGTTCAAACTCTGCAGTGGTTCCTGTTCATTATACACTGCCATCACAGTACGGCGCAAGAGAAAGTTTAAATGGCACACTTACCAGTGCTTTGATAGCATGTGGCAGTGTAAAACGTAGCAAGGCACTTTTCTGGCTTGTGAACTTCAACTACCCCGGACCAATTTACAAACAACATGGTTAATAATCTAGTTGCCCAGTGTGAAAGTTTCTTGAATATTCTCTCCATCCCAAGCTAATAATTGTGCAGAGTTTTTTTTATCTCTTGAAAGCTTGTAATCTCCACTTAGCAGGAATGTAGGGTGCTGTGTGGGTACCAGTTCGGGGAGATTACAGCAGCAGTCTTCTGTTCAGGCTGCACTCACCCTTTTTCTGCCTAAAGCTTGTGGAGAAAGAATCTGAGGGGTGTGTTCACTACAGCACTGATAATGCAATAATGTAGTGAAACCCTTGGCTTTAGGCCACGGCTTCCCAATTTCCCAAATACCATTGTCAAGTCTCACCATTTCTCATGAATCACCATGACTCATCATGACCTGCTTACCTGTAACGCTGGCAACGTTATACACATCCTTACCATGACCTCACAGGTCTTTAACCTATTTCTATTTTATTGCAACTTTTTTTTTTTTTTAAATAGAAATTTCTCTGTTTCAAATCTTGGAATGGGGGCACAGTTTACCCAAAACTTGGACAGTTGCTGAAAAGTTTTGTGGAGTATTGTTACAGTCATGAATCAAGAAAATCATGGTAAGTTATGACTGTTTATGTATCACAATATTTTCCTATACAAGGTTTCATGCTGATGGGAACAGTATTATGGTGTCACACAGGATGGGAGCATGCCCTCAAAATCCATTTGGACATGTTGAACAGTGAGTTTACTCCACCAAGGTACATTTTTGCTTGATTTTGGGGTTCTTCAGACTGGTGTTGGCCCTTTTACCATATCAGTTCCTCTTGTATAATCTCTCCTGGTTCTTTTTAATGTGTGTGCAAATTGCTTGCTTTTCAACATGAAATGAACCTATTTCATGATAGCATCCGTTTTGAGATTACTGTGTGTCTCCCTTTCTTTCCTGCAAAGCAAATAAGCCCTGTAAAGTTACTGTATGAGAATTTTTCCTTTCTGTTATAAACTAATAAAATCCTACTATTCAATAACCGTATCCTGGGCTGCATCAAGAGAAGTGTGGCCAGCAGGTCAAGGGAGGTGGTTCTCCCCCCCCACTGCAATCTCGTAAGGCCCTACCTGGAGTACTGCGTCCGAGTTCTGGAGCCCACAACACAAGAAAGACATGGACCAGTTAGAACGAGTCCAGAGGAGGCCATGAGGATGATCCAAGGGCTGGAGCACCTCTGTTATGGGGACAGGCTGAAACAGTTGGGGCTGTTCACCCTGGAAAAGAGAAGGATCCAGGGAGATCTTATAGCAGCTTTCCAGTACCTGAAGGGGCTACAGGAAAGCTGCAGAGGGAGTTTTTCCAAAGGTAGGTAGTGTTAGAACAAGGGGTAATGGCTTTAAACTGGAAGAGGGTAGGTTTAAGTTGGATATTAGAAAGAAATTCCTTCCTTTGAGGGTTGTCAGACACTGGAACAGGTTGCCCAGAGAAGCTGTGGATGCCCCCTCCCTGGAAGTGTTCAAGGCCAGGTTGGATGAGGCTTTGAGCAACCTGGTCAAGTGGAAGGTGTCCCTGCTCATGGCAGGGGGCTTGGAACTAGACAATCTTTAAGGTCCTTTCCAACTCTAACCATTCTATGATTCTAATAACACACTGGACATGGCATTTTGAAAATGGCTTTAATTCTTCTTGTATACAAGGAAGATCCTTCAAATCTAAAAAAGAGAATAGCTCTTTGATCACATTGGAAATTGAAAGTTTCCTTAGCTTCAAAATAATAAATTACTCTGTATACTGAAAACACTGATTTGCAAATGAAAAAAAACACAGGTGAGTAAATGATGAGTCTGATTAAGATTTTGTTTGTTTATTTTAATTTCTACCCTTTAAATTTCTGTTAAGTAATTACTGTTACTATGTGATTTATACTACTGCATGGGATTAATTCATTGATATTTTAATGATAGCAAACGATATTTTTATCATGTGAGAATTAAGCTATTGCTCAGTTACACTAGCTGTTATTTTGCATTAACATAAAGAACTTGGGTAAAAATAGTAGAAGGTAAATATATTTGAAGTTACCCCATATAAGGAAGTGAAGTCTAGTGACAGTACTATTTTAAATACTTATAAAAAATATATTATAAGTTTTGCATTCTTACATACTTCACAGGATTAAATCTATATTAAGAAAAAAAGAGAGCAAAGGTGTTGATGGATATATAGTAGTTATATGCTATTCCATCAATACTTTGAATATGTATAGCATTTTCAAAATAGGATCAGGGAAATAGTATATATGAAAACAGCTTTTTTTTTCATACTGCCAGAACATTATCCAGAATTTGAAAGATAAAATAATCAAATAGAACTATTCTTTAGTATGTTGGACATTGGAAAAAAGGGAGGTGGGGTCACCAATTGTCAAAGCATGAAAAAAGATTAAAAATAGTGAACTCTATAATCAAGCTCCAAATAGAGATTTCATCCCTAAAATGGCATTGAGTAAGTTATAAAGGGAGGATTGTATTTCGGGATCACCTATAATTAAAAGAAATTTGAACAGCCCACCTTCAAAATACAGTTATATCATAAAATAATGCTTAATGGAATGTTGGTGGAGTTTTTTTCCAATGTTATTATTAAATTAATATTCTATTATATTAATAATGGTAATAGTTACTAATTCATACATGCATTTTTGTAGGATTGATCTTTTACCACAAGGGAAAGATTCCTTTTTATGACTTACCATTTCTATTATGATGAAATCCTAAAGTACTCACATAAAGAACACAAGCTCAGTAATATTAACCTGCATGAAAATTAATAATGAAGTAGGTCTTGCCCCAGGAAGAGTTCTGTCTGTAAATTCACTACTGAACATTTGTGGCACTGCACAGCAAAGCTTCTGTTCCAATGCTACTGCATTTTATTGGAAGATGCATATTTATTTAATTGGGCTTTCACACTGAGAGGGTTTCATATGGGCAAACCCCTGCACATCCATGGAGATTTCAGTCAAACTCCACCCTGGATAGGCAAGCACTTGAATGAAGTACTGGTGAAATGAGGGTATGTACAAAAGCAGAATCCTGCTTAACGTGCTTCATTTTATTCAATATCCTGTATGGAAATCACCAGAAAGGGTTTAAGAATCTCTCCCTGGCATTCATTCAGTGAACTGAAATGGCCAGTGTTCAGCAGAACACTACTGCAGTAAGGTGAGATGTACCCTCACAGGCACGTAACTAGCTAAAATGCTAATTGTGGAACCACTATACAATGAACACATTTTCTTCATCATCTGTGAACACAGCAGCAGTCAGACAGCACTATCAAACGTTAAAGCATTAATGTGGAGAGGAAGAGTGAGGTTCTTCTTCACCAATCCTGCAAACATTACCAGGAACCTGTTTGTCTCCAGGATAGCAGCTGGGCCTTCTTGATATCCGACAAAACTAGTTCTTTCCTTCAGGTGATCACTAGTGCTGCTGTAGTGATTAATACTCAGGGTTTAAGCTGTATCATTCTGTGCAGTGTCATGGTCATTACATATAGACCCTGGTGGTTTGGGGTTTTTTTTTATTCAAATGAAAAAATACACTGGTAAAATATCATTAGAAATACGTATTTTTAAAAATTGTTAATACGCAAATTTAAGGATACAAATGTCAGGAGATATATCAGGATTCCTGCTGCCCATAAAACAGTAAATCTACTTGTCATGCCTTAGATTTACAGTAAATATTTTACTTACAGCAATGATAAAGCAGTTGCAGATGTAATGCTCTGCTCTGAGCACTTGATTTCCAGACACCCAAAATCTTATTCTAATCTCATTTACTTATGCAGCTGTGCAAATAACCTGTGCTTTGTCTTATTTCTCTCAGCTAAGTCTTTGCCTGTTGAAAAGAGATGCCAGAGCAGAAAAAATATAGAGGGGTAGAAGAGAAGATAGACAAAGAAACTCTAACAAATAAAGTTACCAAAAAAAAAAAAAAAAGAGAGAAGAAAAATCAAGATTGTCTTTCCATCTTGTTGTTTCATAGATTAAAAAGTAATTAGAAAGGGCTTGAGGAAAAAATCAGAAGTTTTTATTGTGGCATCATGGACACCAATAATTTATGCTTATCACAACTGTTATTTAAAATGTGCTCCAAGTCATACAGGAAACTATATTATAGTATAGCAGCTAGAGTTGTTTTTAGCAGATTAGAGCAGGAAACAGCATGAAGGAATCTGTAGCTTTTCTTCCATGGAGTAGTGTATCAGGGAAACTAATGGAGTTGCTGTTGTACTTTTTTGAAGCATTGGTGGCTCAGCTGCAGGCAAATCCAATTCTTCCTGATTTGAAGAAGAGATCTGAACCTGAGTTTCCCAAGTTGCAGGTTAGGGCCTTCCCTGTACTGGATAGAGGTCTCTCAGTTGTGTCCTGCAGCTATTCCACCTTGTACAAGTTAAAATGATTGTTCCTTTTTGTCAAAAGAGAGTAAGTTTCTACTCTGGTGGCTAGAGCACACATGCCACATCATTCCTAGGGGCAAGATCTTGCTCCAGGTATAACTTAGTACTAAACAGTTTTGACAAAAGATGTCAACTTTAGCATGGTCACAGTAGTCTTTGAGCCAAGCTATTAGTGTGGGAAATGAAGAACAAAGAGGTTCAGTATCCTAAGTGCTCCATTGGCCACCAAGCAGAATTTCATTGTGGAACCTGAAGAAATGGATCCAAGTATCAATTTTTGCTGCTTTAAGTTGGTTTGTTGGGTTTTTTAGTAGGTTCATCCCTGTGACAAGTTCAGTTTTTGATGAGCTGAACATTTCTAATTAAAAACTACTTAATGAAAAAGATCCTGACCAGTTATAATTAATATACTGTTTTGTATTATACTGTTCAATGAAGTTTTGAAAGTATGGCCTTAGGGATACTCTTTTAAACAGTTTCTGTTAATTGACAGTGTTATTCAGACATCTTCCTTCCACCCCAACCCTGGTAATATGTATGAGTTATATTAACGCAGCAATTATTTAGATCACTTTTTAATATTTCCCCTTTTTTTTTTTTCAAAGGGTCTTTTACTTAAAATGTTTTGTAATGCTTTTATCTCTCTGGCTCATTCTCAAGTAACAGTTTTTTTCATGTATTATTTGGAAAAAGACATTTCAGAATCCCTCTAGAATTACTCAGTTTGGAAAATATCCTATAGACATAATTTGCTCGAGGCAAGCTAACACTACAGATTAAAAGTTAACACAAAGACAACAGAGAAACCAGTATTACTTTAAATCAGACTGAAAGAGAAAAAATATTTTTCTATGAAGAAGGCCTGAAAGACCTTTATTTAGCATCTCCTCAAAAACCAAAGTATATTACTACATACCCAGTAAACTATTGATCTCCCCTCATTTGCTATGTATTCCATTAGTATTTGGTTCTTAATGCTAGAATGTGGTCTCACAGATTCTCAGAAATACCTTTTAGCTTCACCTGAATTAAGGAAATGATTCATTGGTGATATCAAATGAAATACAATGAAAGAAGAGGTTTCTTAATTCCTTCTACTTGTAAAGCACCCAACCTCAGAAAATTATAAGTTTCTTATTTATAGATTACAAGTAAGAAGTACACTGAAAGTCCTAAAAAATAGACAGATTAGTAAGTAAATAAATTAAGAGCTTTGAGATCTTCCTTCATGCCACTATGATATAATTTATTCATTCCTACATGTGACTTTCAGTACACATCATGATTTATTTCAGCGTAGGTTACATGGGAATAGCAAAGCAGATTACTGCCTAGTATCTCCTCTGACTTGTAGTTGCTATGCAGTGTGATTTATATATACATATACATGTGTGTATACTTATTTTCTGTTTGTTTAGTTGGGGTTTTTTTTCAAATAGAAAGGCTTTCCTTTAACAAGGAAATGTTAATTGTCATTGTTGTTCTATTAAAATATTCAGTGGAGCGCATGGTTTTATGTGGTACAACAAATTAGTAAGATTATCTGAATCATAAAATGAGAATATGAAGATAATATTGTACTGACATCCTTAAATCATAGAGATAATTTTACATATGTAATATTCAAAGATGTCAATATATGAAAGTATTTCCAGTGATGATCATGGGACTGGATGTCTCAGTTTTTAGCTCCTCAACTTGAAACACTTAAACCTCCATTTCCCCTCTCAGGGTATTAGGGACTATATCAATCTGCTATTGTGTCTGCACAGGTTTTGTCTGGGGTAGAGTTAATTTTCTTCATAGTAGCTGGTATGGTGTTATGTTTTGGAATTGTGCTGAAAAAAGTGTTGATAATGTTTTGTTTTGCTTGCACACGTGGCTTTTGCTTTACCTATTAAACTGCCTTTATCTCAGCTCACAAGTTTTCTCACTTTTACTCTTTGGATTCTTCCTCCATCACACCAGGGAGGAGAGTGAATGAGTGACTGAGCAGGGATGAGTTGCTGGCTGGAGTTAAACCACAACAGATTCCCTACTGGAAGAGCAGTTCTTCAAACATTTAAGCCTCATGGAAGTGCCAGTTCCAGATTACAGGAGAAGTCTTTCTCTGTTGACAGCCTTTTCCTTGCAATGGGAACATTCATGAAGTTAGGAATGTGAAACATTAAATTAGATCTCTGTTATTTATCAAAAGCTAAAAATTCCTTCTTTGTATCACTCTTTTTACTTCAGTGCCTCTAGTCTCTTGCCCCTCCTTCCATTTCTTAAATTTAAAAAAAAAAAAAAAAGTTACATGAATCACATCAAAGTTGGATGGAACATGAAAGGAAAATGACCAGAAGACAGCCATTTCCAGCCAATCCTCCTAGCCCTTCCAGTGTTTACTTCATATTTTGCCTAATATTTAACTGAATTTCTAAACGGTACCTATTTAATCAAATAACTTCCTAAATCACTGCAAACGGCCTTCCTTCCTTTCTTCAGCTATTTGCATTTCATAAGAAATATCCACACTGAGCCTAGGGGTTTAATATACTCAGTCTGGTGGTACCATCCATAGTGAAGAGGACATCTGTGTTTACTAATGGCAAAAATTGTTTCTCAGCTTGCCCTGGAAATGCAAAACACACAAGGCTCTGTTTATTCAAGCCTTAGTCACAGGGAGTGGTTAGTCATCCCCTCAGCCATGTCATCCTGCACATATACATGCCACTGCCATGGCTCCTCTGACCTCCTGAAGCCACACTGCCAGGGCAAGACCTTGTCCCTGGCTTCCCAGCTGTGGACACACCAATATCAAAATAAGGTAAAATCAGGCTGATGGTGCAGCACTGAGGAATGCTCCATTCATTAATATTTACCCTTTTATTGCTCGAAAAAACTTTTAAAGCACTTTGCCAGCTATGTAAGGTCCACCTTCCCTCTTCTGCTTTTTCTGTGTGAGCTAGGAAATACTAACAGATACTGTCAGAAACCCATCTCCACTCCTATAGCATCACTAAAGCAGCTTACTGAGGCTTTCATACTGTAGAAAGGACATTTCCTTGTCTGAGGTCTCCAGGATCCTCTTCCCTCACTGTTTATGCTGAGGGAAATACTGGTCAGGTTGAAAGGTATTGAAGAATCTTTCACTAGGTGAGAAGGAAAAGGAATAGGAAAACAGACAATGGGAGCACAGTATTCACTGCATTGATCTTCAGAATACTTCACAGTGCTAGAACAGTGAAGTGGACCCATGTGACCCCATTCCCTTCTCCAAAAGCCACAGAGCAGACTTGTGTCATTCTTCTACATCCTCTCTGTGGTGTTGGTAGTTTATCCTGATTTCAAGACAGGATTTTCTTCCTCCTTCAGCTGCCTGTTCTGACTCTGCATGGAGCTCACCTCTGCACTGGGGATGCTGCCACCAACAAGCACATTTGCCTTCATGTGATAAAATTCAAGGCGGTCGTTTCATTGATGCAACACAGCAAATGGAAAGAAAAGGCACAAAGGCTCCTAAGATTTCCATAAATCTTACCTAAGGCTCCAGCTGGAGCTGTCCTAGAGGGGCCATGTACAGTATAGTACAGTATATTCCCTGACTGCTTCTTTAGCCAAATAAATTTTATTGATGAGTCATGTGGGCACTGCAGAGCATTTCAAAGACCCATCTGGCAGAATAAAGTCACTCACCTTCAAAGCGTAGTGTATCTCAAAAGGTTCAGCATTTGGATTTGGTTTGAATTCTTGGATCCTTATCTGAATTCCCTGAGACTGTATTACAGGCTTTCTTGCAGAATTTCCATCATTTCAGCTTCTAGTTAAAGCCAAGTAATAACACAATAAAATTTTTCTCCTGATATTTCTGTCAAAAACAGAAGTGTATGTCGGGAAGTAGGGAAAGAGAAAGAACCTGAATATATCACAACTTCAAGGAAGAATTGGTTCAGGATTTGTTCTAGAAATAAATTGAGGATTCCACTGTATCACTTGGCTTTGTTTAGATATCTATATTATTTTAGGGGTTACTCATTTAATTTAAGATATACCTTCCTATATCTTATGTTTCTAATAAATTATCAAGTTCCAGCCTGGCAGTCATGTCTCCTAATGTGTTGATCATTAATTTGAATGGAGTTCAGTTAAATTTTGCTTCAATTCTTCTAAATTATTTCTATGAAGATCATTCTGTGATTCTGTGTGAAGTGCAATATTTTTTTCAAAGAATTAATCTTTGAAAAGATTGCATTTATTAACTCAAGCCTTAGCTGAAATATCACTGTGCCACCTTTTTCTAGAAAGATTTAAAGCAACCAACAAATGCTTAAATATTTTCCTTCTTCTACTGGTATACTTGTGTTTTCCTATTTGCATGACTTTGGCTTAGCTAGGAAATTATTATATTTTGCCTAGGTTCCTGCATGGAAAGAATGCTTCAAGAACATTTTTTTCACACTTATTGATCTGTGGTTGAAATGTACACCTTTGTTTTAAATTCCTTCTATTGGTTCTATGAATGCCTGATCTTTTTTCAATTTTTATCACTTAGCAGATTAGACATAAAATAGCTCATGGAATATATGGAAATACATTGTGGGCTGTCTTTCATTGTTTCAGGCTCACCTGGATGGTTAATTTTGTTCACAGCTGCTGGTAGATAGAATCTGTAAAACCTGATTTTTGGAAGTACTGAATATCTTCCAGCTCTCACAAAGTGGAAGAATAGATGATCAGCATTAGTTCCATAATTGTCTCTTCTTTCTCCCACAGGTCTAAGTCTGTTAAAGTATCCAAATGTAATGAAATATCTATTGGCTAGGAATAATAACAAGTCAAAATTTTGAGAATACTCTCAGGGCTAGAACATGTCCAGTGTTTCTGATGGCATACGTACACCAAATCAGAGAAAGACCATACATCCCATTTATAGAAGACCAATTCTGACCACAGTCTCTCTTCCATAAGCAGAATGAACTGTTGCTTACTAGTGTACCAAGCATCATGAGCTGATGAAGAAAGTATTTCTAAATACCTAATCATCTATTAAGTACAGTGAGGGTTTTGAAAATACTTTACTATACCCTGCCTTAAAACAGTCTCTATGCACTTGTTTCTTATTTCAGGAATGTGTAAGCAAAAGCAGCATGGAGAAGCACATTAGAGGCAAAGTAGGATCACTAAACATTTACAGTCTTCAGGAGAAAAGTATAAAAGGGAGAAGACTAGGATGCTCATACACTGAGCAATATTTTACTTGAACTAGTTCTGGAATAATGCACTATTCAGGATGAGTAAAGATAGTGATAACATTGACAACATGGACATTTGTCTGTACTGGGAATGAATTGTTAGACTAACACAACAATAATATAAACTGGTCAGTTCTCAATTTATCATGATCGAGAAAGAGAAAAATAGAGGAAAAAGTGATATAATTTTGATGCAGTCATCACAAGAAGTTCTATAAATTACTTGTTTCTTTAATACTGTTTGGCAAGGTGCAAGCCAGTGAATATCACAAGTACCAAGGAAAACTTGGGGCAAAAATAATTGTTTTTTTTAAATACAAACCATTATGATATTAAGTAGTTTCATGCTTTAGTTTCTTCACGTTATACTCTCACTTCTGAGTGCAAACTTTGCCAATGGCAAAGGAAAATACAAAGTGTTGACAGTTAACTGTAGCTGGCCACCTGGCCATCCATTACACCCCAGATGTGAATTGTGAATTTTTATATTCTTTCTATTTGAGGAAAATGTTTCCTCTGATGTTCTTGAGCAACACTTCTCAACTGGAGAAATCCACAGATTCTTAGTTTGATGGACTCATCATTGCAGCATGTATCTATGAAAGAATGCTGGGGACACAGAAGAACCATGGACCATGTGGCATATATTTGCCATCTGTCTGTTTGTAAATTGAGTACCCATTTCAGTAACTTTCTGGTCCATAGAGGTCCATTTACATCTGCAAAATAGTTATTTCATAGGTAGATTTTTCTTTGTGTACTGCTTAGTGAGTAGTTCAACTGGATTGGTAAAAATCCTTTTTCAATGTGAGGTATCTTGAGAGTGAGCAAAAATGTGTCTCTGTTACCTATCTGTCTGAAATAGAGAACTTCTGAAGTGAAAAATGCAATCTCTCTTCCTGTACTCCATACAAATGCAGGAATAGCTTCCAACTAAGAGAAAGAAGGCAAAAGTACAACTTCACCTCTTACACCTTACACTTTACCACTTACCTTTACCACTTACACCTCACCTCCCACACCCTGTTTTACCAGGCTAGTGGCAACTCTGGTGCTTCCTTAACTTGTACAGTTGGACCTGCTCTACGCTTTGTGATGGGGACTTAAGGGAACAACCTGGTCATTGGTTTTACACCACTAGGCTAGGTAATCAGTCTGACTATCGCACAGTTTTGCTGTTGGGGTTTTTTAATTGTTCATAGGCAATGAAACAATTCCAATGGGAGTGCTCAGGACACTTCAGGTTCTATATGAACTGATGGTGATGGCAAAAACATGGGCTGTAGTTTAGTTTCTTAGTTAGAGCATGAATGTGAATCTTGATGTCCTATCTACTGTATGAATGATCTTATAATCAGAGCAAAGTTATTCTGTCTTAATCTCTCTTGTCAGTTATAGTCCAAGATGTCATCCTTGTGGTAAAAAATGGGAAGAGCTTTGATGTTCCTGACCAAAAAAAAAATCAAAAATCCATCTAGATCATATACAGAGAAAGCCCAGGAAAACAACCAACAGAAAAGCTGTCCTGTCTGATTTTTGAAGCTGAAAAAAAGGAAGCAACTACTACTCCAGAATTATACCAGTTTAGTCTGCTGTCTGCCCTCTCTCTCAATTAAGGAACCTGTGAGCAAAAGCAGTGCCCCTATCAGCTTCTCGGGATATAGGGAGGGGTGTAACTTGGATGGGAAGAGAGTGGAAAGATGAATTTGCTTCCAGTAAAGTTTTACTGAAGTCTGTTGTTTTCCTCTGTCTCTTTAAGATTCAGTCCAAAACAAAAGAAAAGAAAAAAAAAATCACTTTTTCTATTAACCATTTATTACCTCTAAGTCCCAATTTGTGCTTTTTACTAAGGCTCCTTTATACATTTTGACCACAAACCAGAAAAAATTGGCAAGCTCCTTGGCACCATCAGAGCATCAGAAAGTATCCATAGAGTAAATGAGAACGCCATGGGTCATTCATTTTTAAAAACCCACAGTCGCATGTCTCTTCATCTGCTTCATGCCTCTTCATCTAGTTTTCTTCAGAAGCTCCACTTAGCAGCAGTGGCACCTACAGGATGGAAGGCAGTGGAGGCTGCTGTATCCCAGGCAATCATTTCACATGATCAGAGAGATACTCTACTGCATGCTGACAGTACACTTGGCATTAATTCCTAGTCATTGCACAAAATTAAAATGCATTTTGTAATTTTGATGCAATATCTGGCATACCAATAGCTTGCTTCTGCCTTAACTCCACGCTTAAGATATGCATAGCGTTTGCTGGAAGGAAAGGCTCTGTTTGTAGGCAAAGCTGAAAATTTACCACAAGACACAATCATCATCCAACTGTCAAAACCAGTTTTTTTCTTACTGGCAATAAAGATTTTTGTGCCCATTTTTTTTACCTTTCAAACTTAACTATGAAGTATGGGGTTTTTTTTAAAAAAAAGAAAAAGAAAAAGAAAAAGAAAAAGAAAAAGAAAAAGAAAAAGAAAAAGAAAAAGAAAAAGAAAAAGAAAAAGAAAAAGAAAAAGAAAAAGAAAAAGAAAAAGAAAAAGAAAAAGAAAAAGAAAAAGAAAAAGAAAAAGAAAAAGAAAAAGAAAAAGAAAAAGAAAAAATGAAATGCACTGTGGAATTAACCTCATGAGATGTACATCTTGTCTGGCATGATCTTTTCCCAGTTCTCATTTTTTTATCTTCTCAATAAAGTAGCATTTTCCCCACTGATCACACTACTACTGAAGCATGAATTTTAGGGCTTGTAACATTAGACCATTTTTATTGATCTTCATGAGTTTGCAGTGGGAACTTCAAGGTCATTTGGTCACCAGGGTTAACTTTGCAGCAATGAAAAGCAATAAACGCTTTCAGGATAGGCTGATATTTATTATGAGCATTTAATTTCCCCAAAACTGCAATACTTGTTAGAAAGTATTGAAAAAATAAGTTCTTGTTTCCTTTGACATGTCCTTTCTTTAAGCATTCTTCTTAACTTGCTGCCCCCATGACCTCCTTAGTAGCAGATACAATTCATTTCTTATGCAGACTGACAAAAAAGATGCATGGTATATGGCACTGCATATCTTTACTTCATTATTTCCTCATAGCAAAGACTTGAAACTGTAATGTGTGAGAAAGAAAAGGTGCCAACATGACATTTACTACTGCTAATATGAATCTGATTAATTCTACAACAAGAAACATCATCTTAACTCTTTATCTTCTTGTGTGTGTTTTTTGTTTGAACCAAATTGATAAATCAGAATATTTTGACAAAGAACATATACTTGCAGCCCTTGTTGAGGCAAACAATATCACAACCTAGTCATTTGCAGTAAGTTTATTATAAGGAAAGCAAGAGGCTGTCTTTTAACAATATTTACATTTGTCTACTAAGCTGAAATCTGTTTTATATAGTTCATTTACAATATATTTAGCCATAGTTACACTTTATTTTTAGGAGAGCACTGTGAAAGTCAGAAATAGTTTCAGTGTGCTTCACTGTGTCTTATTGTACAATGTTGTGATTCACCATGTTCAGTGAAAAAGAGTTTTTCATAAGGAGGTGTTACAAAAGCCTAATTATTTTATTTGTGCCTTTTTTAGTAACACAGAATGCTTCCTTTCTGCTTGGAACTTGTGCATCCAAGAGCTAACCTCTTTATATCTCAGTGATGCAGCTTTTTTAGTTTATGCAATCAAAATTATTTTAATAACGTATTTTTATTTGGCTTGATGTTTCATGAAGACTTTAAAAGACCATATTTTTCTTCCCAATTATTGCTGGACAGTATGAGAAAAATTAAATGTTTCATATTCTTCAATCTGATTTCTTACTACTTGCAGGTTTGGCTGACATGTCAAAAGTGTAGAAACTGTGAAAAATGCCATAGAGGGTGCCAAAGTATATACTTATAGGGAAAATGTTGCTCATTAAAGGAGAGGGTAAAAAAAAAAAAAAAAAAGAAAAGAAAAGAAAATTGCATTACAAGGAAGCAAAAAAAAAAAAAAAACATTTGATCTATATACATATAATGTTTCCCCTATGGATAACACGTATATTTAAACATTTCTGAAAATTGTAAAGAAATAACCCAGAACACTCAAACACTGTGATATTTTTAAATGCAGGGTGACAAACATTGGTTCCTGATGTTTGATGACCCTGTGAGTAAAATATTTTCCTTGGATTCATTATTTTTCTTCCTTTATTGGATCAAATTTAAAATGTCCATAGAACTGTTACAGTAGAGAAAAATAAGCTGGCTGCTAGCACAACTGTCTGGTCATAAAATATGGGAAAGAGGGGGGCGGGGAAGAAAGTGGGAGAAAAAGAATTTATGAACCAGTACTAGAGGAGGATAAACAACATTTTACCAGAGTCCATAGGCTATTGGTAAGCAAGTGAGGTTAGGACTGGCTGTTGCTTTGTAATACCAAAGCAATACGAATAACTTTGAATGCAAGCAAATGACACATGGGTCAGGATTTTAAATGTGAACACATGCTCCAGAGGAAACCATACAGGAATAAAAGTTGTTCCTGTTTTGTTAGTTTAGATTCTGAAAGAAGCTTTTGTGTGTAAAGATGTAACACGATCCCATGCCTGGAGCTATGCCCCATGGTACACAGACCCTGTGTTTGTCCCAGTGTACCAAAGGTAGAGAAACTCACAGCCTGTCTATCTCCAGGCTGGCACCGGCTTTTGTGGAATGAGATTTACTTTTATCAGAACGATGCCAAAAGGGACCTCTGTAATCATTCTGCTGGGGGATTTAGCAGGGAGAGTGTGAGCCCTGCTGAGGTAAATCTTGATGATCATTGCTTTAAAAAAAAATAAAAATAAAATAAAGAGCAGTTCTGTTTCAGTATTATAAACTCTCCCTTTGAATACCTTCCAGAAATCTGCTGGTTTAATTTCTTAGTCCCATCTGTTTCCCTCTCACTGGCTATATTTGTTAGTATTTCCTCAAGCAGCATGTTGTATTGCCCTTACTGTGCTGGAGGAAAAGGGCATAGATTGATCATTTTACAGGACAGGGAAACGTTTATTTTGGGCTGGAGTAGAATGCATTTCCTTGCTTCCTGCCCAGAGTTATAGAAAAAAAAACTTCCCCAGGAAAAAAAAAAAAAAAAAAAAAAAAAAAAAGCAGAGCCTGTTTTGGTATATCAGGGAAAAAAAAGAGGCAGCAATGTCAGGAGGGCCATTAGGCTGCTTATCTGTCTTTCTACTTTGGCACGTGAAAGCTCCCAGCTCAGCATGCCATGTGTCAAATCTATCATTTGATATGTCAGGAACCATTATTCCCTCTTTTGTCACCAGTTTTGACCAAAGGATGAAAAATTGCTGTCTTACACAGACAAAATTATTGCTGAAAAAAAGGGCAACTATGGCACATAGGAGCAGGCCAAGGTGAAACCTGGGGAAACTCTCCTTAGATTAGGTCTGGGTTAAGAGAATATTGATCTGTGTGCTAAAAACTGTTGATCTCTCTCTGAGCAGAGGATGACAAATGGTAGCAAACAAAAAATTGAGTGTCTCCAAGGACATTTGAGCTGCTTTCTGTTTTCTGTGAGTATTTGTTTGGTTTGCGGGTTCTGCTCTAGAGATTTAAACTAAAATAAGCAAATATTAAACAGAAAGGAAACAGCCGCAAAATGTTACAGTGAGAAACTACAGGAAGACTACAGTCAGTTAGAAATTAGACCAGGTATTAAAACTGATAAATGACTTAAACCTAAGAAAAAGCACGTTTACTGCAGAAGTTTAGCGTATTGTAATTTTTAGGTGCTTGGGGACAATTTCTTTTCTTTGCAATGTTAATATATTTTTATTATAGCAAATGGGATATCAAGTACACCTCAAACATCATATATTAATTTCTGGAACATTCATTTCAAGCATTTTTAGAAGTACAAGTTTCATGATGCTCTGTATAAGGGATTTACAAACAAATTATATTAAGGTCAGTAATAAGCAGAGACTTCACACCAGCTTGAACATCTATTGAAACCAGCAGCAACCTCCCCTTTTCTTCATTCAGCATATCCAGAAACGAGAAGAGTGAAGCAGAGAATCTAGTTCCTGTGCTCAGATCAGAGAAGTAGCAGTAAAGGTTGACTCAGCAAGCACCCAAGCAGGACAAATATAAGTTTTTAACTAATAGAAAGGAAGAGGCAGGTAGGCAGGTAGAGACCTCCAAGGAGAAGAGACAGTTTCATTGGAGGAGAAAATTGCGTCCAGGATTTTCTTTTACTTCAAGTGTTATCTGTAGAGCTCTGAGTTTGAATAAAGTCGAAAATAATGGGCATGAAAGGCTCCTTTGGCCTCAGGGGAGCTGAGGCATGCTAGAAACTAGTGCCATACATAACTAACACTGGAATAGGGATTTATTTTCTCAACTTTGAGACCCAGAGCAAATGTGACTCCCCGAGTTTGTGTTGGCATAAACCTTGGGACTCCTAAGGCCATCTTGTCTGAATAATGCCAATGATTGAGAGTCCATTCAGTGAATTTTCCTTCCCCCATTCCTGCATACAGCTGCCAAGAGTTATGCATCTCCTGTGATCTTTCTGAATTTGGCAGTGCAGTTCTGCCATTGATGTATTTTTCCATTTTCTGCTCCTTCCCACTGGAGGTCACTGCGGTGGAGAATTTGTGGACAGCTAGTCCGAGTTTCCCACTAATACAGGTATCCATGAGCAGGTGGTGGTAGATGCAGCTGACATTGATCATTTTGAACCCCTTAGTGAGCAGAAATGGTCAAAAGACACATATAGCTTTTGGATGTTTGTGGCAGAATGAAGAGGAAAAGCCATGGAGATTTTCAGGGTCCTCACTCCAGCTGAACCTGTCTGGTTGTAGCAGAGCTGACCTGAATGCTCAACTGAAAAGTTTGCTCTGCTGAAAAAGATGTATTTATCAAAACTGAGAGTGAAATATCTCAGAGTTGGTTCCATTTTGATAAAGTAGCTGATTACTTGCTGATTTCCTGCCAGCTTATCTGCCTCCTTCCTGGGCATTCTGCCTCTGAGTCAACGGGAAGCCACAACGGCTCCCCAGCTCCTGAACTCCCAGGATCTTTCACCTTCCTGCATCTTGCCTGGTGACCTGACACAGAGCAGAAACTTCTTTCATGGATACAAACTCTTTCTAAGGGAGCACTGGTATTCTTTATGAATATTGTGTAGTCTTTAATGCTAAGCACAGCATCCTAGCATGGAAAAGCAACTTGGTCCCACAAACCTTTCACAACTAATATTTGGTTTGACTATTTTAAGATTGAGCACACAAGTTCTGTCACTCTTTGCAATTGGCGAGAAAATAGAGGTAAGTACTGAAAAAGTTACATCCTTATGAGCTGATACTCAGACTTGTCTTGCTTGAAGCTGGTAGAAATTCTTTGAATATCTCAAACATATTTTCAGTGTAAAAAGGATCTCATTTGAAACTGATAAATTTGCCCACATATCTCAGTTGTGACAGTTTCACTCCTCCTCTCTTATTTTTACAAGAGAATTAAAATATGGTGAAAAAAAATGTTTTGTTGTTTAAAACAAAATCAAGCAAAAAATGTCAGTTCAGAAAAAAAATGTATGTTTATTTCATTTCTGTTTCTCCAGACCAGAAAAAAAGTTCTAATCATTTTATTTCCTCATGTGAAGAAGGAGATGTAAATCAAGTTTGTGGTTTTTTGGTATCAGGTTTTGTTGGGGTTTTTTTCCCATCGAGACTGAGTGATCAGCCAGATGTACTTTCCCTTCTCTTTGTATTGTTTCCAGTGAAGTTAGATCAGATGAGATGGGCAGAGAACAACTCTAAGAACATTTCTATTGAAATATTCAGACTCTCTAGAACACAGAAGCCATAGAACATCCTTTGTTGGCAGGAGCTCTAAGGGTCTGTGCAGGGTTTTATTTAACATTTCACTTCCCTGGGAGGGAAAAATACCTTCATTGCACAAGTTAGTCATACATTCTTGTGGACATGCACTTGTGATTGGTTCCTAGTTTTGGAAAGCTTTGATTTTAGTTGAATACTGTGACAGAAATGTATAACATTTATCTTTTTAACTTACTATTAGCTCACAAGCTAGTTGGCAGGTTCACAGTGAGGGTCAAGAGAGCTGGGCCAGCTAAACAGCTCATTACTCTCCAAAGAGACAGCCCTACCTCCTGCCCTAGCCCGCTTTCTTCTCTGGTACCCATTCTGGCACTTGTCTGACCCCTCTGTGACAGCTCAACTCACTGCACTGGCAGGATATCATTCCCAATTTTTGGTGGGTTCACTCTCTGTCTAGTCAGTGATCTAAACTCATTTACCAATCAAGGTTCCTTAAAAACCTCCACAACAGTGAAAACATTTGCTTATTAAAAGGCAGAATGAGTGTCCTCACATTTGATGCTTCTCCACCATCAATGAGTTTCTCACAAATGGAGAATTCCTGTCTCTACAGGATGTATTATGGTGTCAAACAAAGAGTTGACACCAGAGGGTGAAGGAGCATGGGCTGAACTGTTGTGTATGTTAAGTATACAGCTTCATAGTTTCCAAAATGAGCTCCAGGGAGTCCCCAGATAAGATCTCAATGTGTGCTACAAATTGAATCTTGAAGTCAAGTTTTCTCAGCCTCTCTAAATGTAGCTTGAAAATTATATATATTACTAGATATTAGAAAGGATAAATGTGATTAGGTGAGTTCTACTGTGTTTTAACAAATTAGGAGAGATACTCCAATGTCATTGTTATCTTCTCCTGTGTGAGCAAGTTAACTTCTCCCCTTTTTCTCCCTATTATATCACTGGTCTCAGTCTAAAATTACCATGTCCTTTTTTTCTTACTGCCAGTAGCCTATGAGTTGCATGTGTTTGTGAGATAAGTCATCTGGATCACAAATCACAAATATTAAGATTTACAAAACACTTATTAGACCATTACGTTAGTTTTCCTTATAGCATAAGATTGTTCTCTTCAGCTTCTTGGAGTGCTTCCATCAATATGGTATCTAAGTGTCTTCTAGAAGTGCTTAACTGACAGATGTCATGTATGAGTCATGATTTCTTCAGTCTTCTTCTGAAGGAAAATATTTTGTGCATATTTAAAAAAAAAAACAAAAAAAAAAACCAGAATTTTAAGGAAAAATATGTTAGCTATATAAAGGTAATATAACCTTCTCTAGGCAAGCAGCACATCAATAACCACACTGCAGCTGTAATGTGAGTTTTGATGTTCATGTTGTAGCTGCATCTTTAAGCCATAATATTGTGAACACAGCAGTTCAAAGGTAGTTTTCCACAGCTTGCAGTTTGGTACTTGAACATTAAGGCATACACTTTTAATTCATTCTATGTACTATTTTATCTCATTTCTATTTACATGCTTCAGTCTGAATTTGTAATTTGTTTTATTAAGCAAAAATAAGCATTTCCAGCAGAAGTATATACACTCTTCAGAAACTTACATTTTCATTGATTTACAAGATCATATATGTAAAAGAAAGCCTAAAAACCCTTCCCAGCATGCCATCCTGTCTCAATTAGCAACATTAAACACAGGCACAACTGACATATAATCTTTGACACTGCTTCATTGTTTTTAGACATTCCCTCCAATTCCTTTTACATTATTTTATAATCTCCTTATTCTTAAGATAACTTACATGTCTTAATTTCCATGTTAGCCAAAAAAAATTGCTTTAAGCAATTATTTATGTGATACATATTATTATTCATTATGAAGCTATTTATTTCCTATTCAAACATTACCTAGATTAAGAAAAATGACACCATAAGAAGGACTCTTGCAGCTCATGGCCCTTAAACTCCAAGTACATAAGTTATCTATACCAGAATACACCCTTCCCTTCTGCTCTTGGCAAAAATGTATTAAAACAATGCTGTATTTCACTCGATTGCTTCATTTTTTCATCATTTCTCACTCACTGTGGAGCTCTACCTGTATGGAAAGAGCCAGAAAATGGCTGATGTACCACTTTTAAGCTATATAAATGATTTCTCCTTTTATTGATCTCCCCCAACTCTTATGCATGAGTATATGAATGTGTTCATACTCTGTTCTCCTTTTATCATACTACACTGGTGTGTTTTTATTGTCATATGAAGTGGAACTTGATACAGCATATAGCCAAATTATTATCAGTAATGATGTATAAAATATTTATTTAAAAACTTGTAAGTAAGGCGAGGAATTCATTAGTATAAAAAAATGTGTGGAAATAAATTGTTAAGATCTTGAATTGTGCCTGGACATTTGTGAGATATAAAAAGTAATCTAACATGGCTTTACAAATCAGTTGGTCTAATTTGGCACTATAGTCATGCTGTGTATTTCTGTGCAATACTGAAGTTAAATGTGAAGTTAAAGTTAATAACTTCAGCAGTTAAAGTTATTCATATGTCTTAGTTGCATTTCTGTACCCAGATACACTGGGCTGTCTTTTATGCTTAAGTTGAACACTGAATTTCCTGGGGTTGTGGCATTTGGCTTGGGGGAAACTACATGAGCCTTAGAATACTTCTTATGGTGAAATTACTGATTTATATTTGCCTTAAAATAGTCTTTTGAGCTGGATTCATTTCAGCTGATATTAACTTTCTATGGGCTGGATATTTGGTCCAAACATGGTATCTAAACTTCTTTTCCAGTCTGTGAAAAGAGTGAAGCAGCTATTTCAGGTTTAATTGACCCAAAGATTGATGTCTCTCCCCACTGATCTCAGAGGGACCCTTGGGGCACGGACCAGACTCCTGGCAACAAGTAAAATTCTTGTTGCTTCAGTGTTCAAGTTTGTATTGAACCAAGTTCTACTCCCAATTCCATACATAGGAGTACCTGTGTATAGATAGGTGCTGCATTGCTTCTACTGCAACTCAACAACTCATGGGCTAGACCTGTTCTGGATGCCACGTGAAGGTAGCAGCCCCACACAGTGTCTGCTTATGTATGCTAGACAGTGACTCCATGTTTTCTCAAGCTACAATGTTCTTCATTTTAGAGTTTAGCAGGAACAAAATTAATCCAAAGGAAAATGGAAGCCTAAATTGAAAATGGAGCTTGAGATCTTGTAAACCACTGATTATATAAGAGAGACAGTCATGCATGTATCATGTATGACACAATCATATATACGCAATATTAGGTATGGCAACCACAAAGAGATACCAAGCCTTTTTCTCCCTGAGGGCCAAAAAAAACCTCACAAACCTTCATCTGAAGTTGCCTATAGCATTATCCAAGAATGATTAAGAAATCTCTATTTTTTATCACACATACTTCCTAAGTCCTCTTCAATCTCACCAAAACAGCAGAGTGTACACTGGGGCAAGAGCTGTACCATGATCTGATCTGAGAATAAATATGTACTGACCCTTCCCCTGAAATGTGGTGTAGTATCTTTATTTATCATAGAAACATAGAATCATTAATGTTGGAAAAGACCTTTTAAGATAATCAATTCCAACCATCAACCCAACACCACCATGCCCACTAAACCAAGTCCTGAAGTATCATGTCTACATGTTTTTTGAACACCTCCAGGGATGGTAACTCTACCAGTTCTCTGGGCAGCCTGTCCCAATGCTTGACCACTCAGTAAAGAAACTTCCTAATATCCGACCTAAACCTCCCCTGGTGAAATTTGAGGCCGTTTCCTCTCATCCTATCACTAGTTACTTGATAGAAGAGACCGACACCCACCTTACTGCACCCTCCCTTCAGGTAGTTGTAGAGAGCAATAAGGTCTCCCCTCAGCCTTCTCTTCTCCAGACTAAACAACCTCAGTTCCCTCCGCCGCTCCTCAGAAAACTTGTTCTCCAGGCCCTTCACCAGCTTCGTTGCCCTTTTCTGTACACTCTCCAGCAACGCAATGTCCTTCTTGTAGTGAGGGACCCAAAACTGAACATAGTACTCAAGGTGAAGCCTCGTCAGTGCAGGGGTAGGATCACTTCCCTACTCCTGCTGGCTACACTATTTCTGATACAGGCCAGAATGTTTTTGGCCTTCTTGGCCAACTGGGCACACTGCTGGCACATGTTCAGCTGGCTGTCAAACAACACTCCTAAGTCCTTTTCTGCTGGGCAGTTTTCTAGCCACTCCTCCCCAAGCCTGTAGTGTTGCATGGGGTTGTTGTGACCGAAGTGCGGGACATAACACTTGGCCTATTTGAACCTCATACAATTGGCCTCGGCCCATTGATGCCAGCCTGTCCATATTAATCTGCAGAGCCTTCCTACCCTCCAGCAGATCAACACTCCTGCCCAGCTTGGTGTCATCTGCAGATTTACTGAGGGTGCACTCAATCCCCTCATCCAGATCACTCATAAGGATATTAAACAAGACAGTCTACTCACTGATGGGGTAATGTGAGAAGCAGAAAAGACTTTGTGTAAGCACCACTCAGCAATAACGAAAGCATCTCTGCATTATCAACACCATTTTCAGCACAAATCCAAAACATAACCCCATCCTAGCTGCTATGAAAAAAAAAATAACTCTGTCCCAGCTAAAATCAGCAGTGTCCATTCCTGCAATTGACTTCCCTGCACAATTCCCATTCAAAGCAATGGGAAAGTGCAGGTGAATCTACAGGTGAATTAATGGTAGTGCAGATATCTGTCTCTAGCATATTACAAACCACTAATTACTAAAAATAAGGGCTACTACTCAATTCATCCTGAAATTATAATAAGGGAACTTTTTGGGGAGCACTGTGTGTGGGTTTGTGGGTGTGTACTTCTTTAAAGGAGTGACTGTTGTGACAGCTGTCCGACAGTGTGTTATTGCTACCTACCTACCCACTACTTTTCATTAAGGGGATTTCCCACACTGCAAAGTTTAGAAATGAAATACAAATGAAGATGATGAAATGTTAGTTCTGTCCAAGTTTCCTAAATGTCTAGTACTAGCAGAACTTCTAAGGACATTTTTCTCTCCTTTATATTAAGGTCATGTATACAGCATAGCTAAATAATTGCTTCTACATCCGTTTGTCTGGTGAAATTCAGCTTTTCACCAATTAAAATCCTCCTTACCTTCCTACCTAAAATATGATGTGAGGTTGTATAAAATGATTTCTTTAAAATATAAAATAAAATCCTGTTCTGGCAAGGTCACAATCTGGAAGACAATCACTGCCCATTAAGAAAGTCTTCCAATTCACATGGTGCTCATACTGTTGATAAATCCTTTCCTGGGAATAAAGCTACAGCAAGTGGTAGGGCTGCAGCTCTACTTTATTCCACCCTAATGTTTATTAGTTCTGCTTCTTGACTTCTGCTAAAGGAGGCATTTTAATGCCCTGCCAAAGACAAAGCAAGCAGTCAGGCTTATTTGTTCTGGCCTACCTTCAGCTACAACAGGATTCATTAGTAAAGTCTGCACAATGCTTGATGGCATGTCCTGGGGCCCATTGGTGGTTCGGATCTATCCAAAACCTATGATTGTGCCAGGCCAAACTTAGTGCATCCACACATGTTTGTTTCAGAGATAATGCATGCATAATCATTGACTATATGGACACAGGACCGTGATTTCTCTGGCAAACTGTCTGCAAAATGGAGTGCTGAAAAAGGGATGAATGAAGCTGACATGTCATAGAAACATGGGGCACACTCTTCCTGGGGAATTACTGAGGCTGACTAAGAAGGATGGGGAAAATAAATGGAATTTCCATTTTGCTTCTTCCTTTCTACTAAAGACATTTGCTATCTTCAACAAAATCAGTTCAAAAGTTCAGAAAAAAAAACAAAAAGGGAGAAAACCTTCAGTATTCTTTTTAGTGCTCTTTTTTCTTTTCTCTTATACATTTTAAACTTTCTTCCCAAATCTACAGAGATATGTTAAGCTCTCTGAAATAATTCAGATGCAGATAGCCATCTCTAGGTCCTACAATATGTGAACGCCTCTTAGGAGCCTTATTTAAAGTGTTTGCAGAAGCAAGGGTTATTTTTACTATGACTGCGTGTATTTCCATTACCACTTTTTACTTAGATGGCATTGATTGAACAGGACAGGTTCTCTGTTAAGAAAGAGTACAGTCCACAGCATCTTTATTCTGTAAAATTTATACACTTTTAATTATACAGATGCATTAATCCAATCAGATATGTACCCTTTCTTCTTAAGATACCTTAGATGTATTTTCTATTTAAAATCTTTAAAGTCATTATTTTTTTCCCTTCTTAACCTTCTGATCAGTCCTTATGTACAAGGGAAGAGGGCTTTCTTGCAAGGCTTGTTTGAACTTACTATCCATGTATGATGCACATTATTCAAGTAATGTAAAAGATTACCTGGACTGAACCACCATCCTTGAAATGAAAGTGATGAAATGCAGCTGCTTACAGTGTGGTCTATGTAAAAATAAGAGAACAGACAATAAGCTTGAATATTATGCAAAGAATACTGCACTACATTTTTTAAACACTAATACCCAAACCATACCTCTAAAACATATGCAAGCTCAAGCAAAGAAGGTCTGGAGTATTCTAGATTCTAATGTACTTTAGATTAGTTTCTGGGAGAATTATATCTATCCATTGGTAGTCCAATCTTCCTTCTTTTGAAATCAATGTAAAAGCTCTTATTGACATCAATGTTAATGCTCCCATTTACCCCGTTGAGAGCTCTATCTGAGTTACTTGCTGTTCGCTCACCACTGCAGACAGGCTTATTACAGTGGGATGTTCATACAGTGGCACGCAGTTACTTGCTGACACATGAGAGGGATCAACTTAGCTTTTCAGATCTCTTTCCATAGACAAACTTCAATGCATACCGGACAGTTTACCAGATGACTGTGGGGAAATAATTTGGTTACACAAGAGTGGCTTCCAGGACAGATTTTCTTATGTAGACAACATGATCAGAAACTGTTTCTTCTCAGGACTTGAGTCATGGCTGTTTTCCACTTAAGCACACCAGGATGTTACTTTACCTCAGTGGCTGAGTTGCGAAAGCTGATCCAATAACCATGGAAAGCCTGAGACTAGACCTCTGAGTGAGGAACACCACTGTGGATGTGTATGTGGATGTGAAGCCTGTGAACTTTTGCATGTAAACATTTAACACATGGATTAAGCTAGTTGGAGTTTACATACAGCTTTGATAACAGTAGGAATATTGAAATGGAAGAGTGAATACCTTGTTTATTGTTCATAGCAGACATTTATAAATGTGACACAAGGACCAATGCCAAAACCTTAAAGAATCCAGTATGTGCTGTTGCTCTGCTTGTCAACATCTTTGAAGATAACTCAGGTCATGGAGATCTCCTGAAAAATTCAATATACCTTTCAAGAGGTATGTTGAATCTACCTCGTGAAAGACCAGACGCAGGCTTTAGTGGTGCTCTCTTAAAAATATTTTTTCCCCTCATCAGCTTGTCTTTTTATCTATTTGGCAAACCTGGCCTTTTATCACCCACATTTTAAAAATAAATAATATTAATCTCATTATTTTTAGCTGGAACTCCAATTTACTCTATGTAGTTCCTTATGTCAGAATCACTTTGTCAGTGTGTCAACATAAGCAGATTCCAGGCAGGACATCTCTGGAAGAATGTTTGCTAGTCATCTGCATTGGAAAAGCTGGGATAAAATTGTTTAATGTAGTTTGAGAAATACTACAAAAAAAAGCTGTTTGTATCCATAAAATGTGTTCTTTTTTGTGACCTGTGTTTGCTACTGTGGCTAGTGGGAATTACTGAGAAGTCATCTGCATTGTAACTATTTTAGCCCTAGTAGAGGAGATTAGAGAGATTAAGTACTGTGAAAATGCTATGGAGCGATATTTGCATTCTTATTTCCTTAGCCACATTGCTAATTATGTAATTTGGAAAGAGTATGACCTTGTGGTGGCTTATTTACCTTTAGTATTCATTATGAATCTCAAATTTCTGGCCTTCGAAACTATTGAGATATCCATTATTACCCCAACTTCATTCTCTGGAAGTGTGGATGCCTCTGAAAATGAGAAGAGCTGAAAGAACTCTACAAAGTTGAAGCAGGATATTTGTTTCCAGCACAGGACTTAGACATAAAACTTGGATTTGCTCAATCTATTACACTCTTTTCCTTAGGTATGCTTGACTGAGAAAAACAGATTACCAACAGAGGCCTTGGTTTGACCCCAGATGGCCTTCTCATGCTCTTTTAAAACTACCAAGATAACATCTGACAACATTTGAAATTGAAATTCATAAACCTGTAATTTTGTCAAATTTGTTTGATCCTGCTTCTTCTTGATAACTGGGGAGAATCCTTTGCCGTAGTCATATGGGACACAGGACCTTTCTCACTCTGAGCATTCAAAGAAGACCCAGAAAAGCCCCTGCAGGTTCCCTAGTCTATTGCAATGCTAGATTGTGGATTGGCATGCTTAGTGATGCTGACAATAAATTTTAGGGCTTGAGCCAATTCAACCCAAAATGGGCATCGTTAAATTTAAAGTATCTACATTTGTACTAACTACCCCAAGCTCGGTATTAAGGAGAGGGATAGTGTTCTAAAACATTATTTCTCTGACCTATTTTAGGTACCTAAAATGGGCTGAGACAGTTATGCCAAGCCTCTACATTGTTTAATAAATTTGGTTAGATAAACTACAGGCCATTCCTCTCCAGAGTGGAAGAGGAGTGTATAAGAAATGGACATGTCTTGGTAGCTTCAATGCACTTTTTACATACAGCCAGAAGTAGTTTAGGGATCACAGCGGCTGCACACTGCTGTGACAGTGTGCAGAGCTATGGTGGTAAGCCTTGCAGCTGAGTGAGCTGTTCTTTATGTTATCAGACTCTATTCTTCTGTAAGGAGAAAACCAGAAAAAGCTAAATAATTGTAGACAACTTTTAAAAGCAGTAGTCAACTGGGGGAAACAAACAAACAAAAAAACCCAACCAAACAAACAAAAAAAAAGCAGGAAAGTTACTTTAAACCAAGACAAGTTTGGAGATATATGCAGAGAAGTCACCAGGCTGGGATCAAACTGCAGGTCTGATGGGACAGTGCACCACTTCAGCATCTGTTACTATAACTAGATAAAAACTGAAAAATAAAATTATTAACAATAAAGTTACATTCCTGGAGGTAGAAGCAGTAGAAGGAAAATGTGACAAATACTGTTGAGCCAATCTTTTTTTGGTGAAAATAGCAGTTGCCACACACACATACTGCACGCATTTGGCAACAGATAAGCCAGATTCATCGAGCAGCTGCCAAATATCACTCTAACTGGAGCTATGAAAAGTACTGAGAGATTAGCTTCAGGCATTGCTGCACATGTGAGGTAGGTTGTATATGAAAACCCAGAGGGGCAATTATTTACCTTTCTTTCACAGCAATTTCTCCTTTTTGAGACCTGCATTACAGTGTTTTCAACTAAAGAAAAAAGAAGCATCTTCCATGAGGCATGTTTTTTGCTCTGTGTGCTGTCACGTTCCCATGTGTGAAGACATATTATCTATTTAGTAGTCCCAACTGTAACACCTGCTGCCTCCCAGACAGTATCAAGGGGACTAACAACACTAAATGGCTCTCTGTTCATTGCTGTGGTTGTTAGGTATAGTGATATGTCTAATTATTGAGTTATAAACACAAAGAATTTATCTAAAGAAAGATACCATGTTCCATGCAAATATTAGTAATTTAGCTGTTCTGCCTGTAACAGTGTGTAGTATTAAGGCTAGTCCTGAAACACTGACAAGTAAACACATATCTTCACTTGTCTCCTTTAAAGCATTTTTCAGTTTTAGCAACAAAGAGACAATTTAATATCAGTGTTTATTGCATGTGAGTGCTTTTTTCCCCTTTTCCTTTTTTAAAAAGTATAATAAGAAAGCACTTGAAAAGACCAAACAAGAGAGGCCTGGTATGACAGGTAGATGTGTCACAGGTGTAATACCATAACTGCAGGAAAACTCAGCAATACAAAGGCAAAAGCAGTAGGATGCATCAAGGTATCTAAACTCAATTGGTATCCCAACAAATGACACAGGTACGTGCTTATGCTAAGGCTGAATTTAGCAATAGCACAACCCTATCTAGTAAGGAGTGGAAAAGCGTGTCTGCAAACCAGCTTGGCAAGTTTATAATTTTGGGACTGAGAATCGTCATATTGTTGAGCCAAAAGTACTCTCAGCCACTGTAACACCAGGAGTCCAGACAGACAGGCTTACACTCTATTTGTCAGTGCTGAGTTTTGAACATCTACAAACATATGTGGTCATCCCAGAATTGCTTGGATTGATTTAATCACTCAGTGAAATATCTAGGCATCAAGTAAAGACTGTCAAATCATAAGCATGCAACTGGGATCTCAGTCAGGTGGTGACCCCTGTCACCAAGTCACAAGGCTGCAGTAAGAGCATGTGAAGTTGATAGCAAGGGTAAATTAGCAGTCTCAGATACTATTCTAGTTAAAAGCACCCAGTTCGAGCCTGATTAAATATGCAATGTCACAACAGTCAGTGTGATGACACAGAATGTAAATCAGGGTAAAAAAATCTGTAAAAGGCCAACCCTTCTTCTGTTCTTATTTCTGTTTTTTGATTCTTATATATTGCTTATTGTTGCAATTAACATGCAAAAAAACCACCGTTATTAAATCCTTAATTTTTTAAGTAGTATATACAATAACAACGACACCGTTAGCAATAATATTTATTACATTTTAAATGATGGCAGTATTATTCAGCTATCATCAGCATTATATCCCACAAATTCAAACCTCCTGATTGCCTTGGGGACATATTTTTACCTTCATCCTTCCAGTTGTGTGCTGCATTTCTACAGTGCTTAGGCTTGAGTTTTCTCAGATTTTTAAGTGGAGTTTCCTCTGTACTTTGCATTCTTGTTTATTCCATCTCTTCTTTCTAGCACAGTAGCGGTCAGATCAGAATATAATGAAGACTTGGCTTGAACATTATGTTAGTTCAGAAGAATATAATTAATGGGAGATGCTGGAGAGAGTTACAGATCACTAAGCAAAGTTTTCCACAAAAGATTATGTGTCAACATCCAGAGTTGTTCAGGAAATTTTGAAATTCATTTTAATTTTGTTTAACTTCTCTTAATGTCACCTCAGATGAGATCCATGTGATCCACACATCCTCCTTTTTTCCACTCTTCTTATTCATCATCATGACAATAACAATTTATTTTTCATACTGGTTTAAAGGAAAAACAGCCTGATTCACATTTGTGTGGGTGAATGGAAAGACAAGTTGAAATGAGTTTTGCACTGGGCCGTGAGTTCTGAGGTAGGTCTGCAGTTTCTGCTACGTTTTGTCACCAGGATGTGAAACCTGAAGTTTTGATGTGGCTTCTGTGAAGATTGTGCATCCTCTACTCCACATTTCCTCCTTCTCTCTATCAGTTTCATGGTTTCAGAGCAATAGAGGTATCATGACAGGTCATAGCCATGTAGAGGGAAGTGATATCCTAGGCAGAGAGGCAGAGATCTCATATCACACTGAGAGGTTTAAATATCAAGATGGAGACCTTTAAGTGGATAAATGTGGCAATTTACTTTGCTAAGCAGACATTCTGTCGTATCTTCCCTCATGTGGAGCTTTTTCAGGCCATACGGCTTAATTTCTAGGTCTGAGTTGCAGTAATGCAGCCTGGAGGTCACTAATGCAAGGATAACTGTGTGGTTTGATTACTGTGCAGATTGCCACATTGCTATGACTCCAAGGGAAAGGAGGGAGCAACATGGCTATTGGGACACATAGTAGTGTCAAGGAATCAAAAGGGATCTGAAAGTTACACACGATTTTCCCCATATATTTATGTACCAACTTGAAGAAACAGTTTATTTAGAAATAATTGTGTTAAACTCTTTTACTTACTATTATTTTAAGGAGCATCCACAACTGTTATCATAGAATATGAAAAAATATTTGTCCTTTTTTAGTTTTACTTTTTGTACACTTTTCAGAATTTTGTCTTCAATTCATTTTTGTTTTTCTCCTCTAGCAGGTACATATTCTCATTTGAATTGTGTAGGTCTTAGGTACAAACCAGTATGAGGGAAAAAGTATTTTCTCTGTTTGTTTTCCAGTTGGAAAATGTGATTCCTCAAACCATAAAAATTACTGAGAAGTTTCAGACAGTTATAGTATTAAACCTATACTTTAAAGGCCTTTACAACTATTACAATGATTGGACTGCATTCCCAATCTGACAACATCCTTTCTTAATTTGCTTTCAAGAAGTTAAGCCTGGTAAGATTTGTAAAACCTATTCTTCTGAAGATTTACAGGAGGGGAACACCAAATGTCTGAGGGAGACAATAATCTTCCACATGACCTAGTATCCTGTAGCTGTTTACTTTTGGGAGGTGCAAAGAAGAGGGAAATTTATTACTTGATTGTAAGAATGCAGTAAGTATCTGTATAACTTGCAGCGTCACATTCAGTGCGGCTGGGAGTCTCGATCAGGATGTTTTGACTCATTACTCTGGGCCTTCATCAGCTGATGGAACTAATTCTTTTTTTTTTCATCAGCTGATTAAGATTCAAGATAATGAGTCGAATCATGCCAGAAGTAATTCCCTTCAGGACTGGAGACAGGATGTTAACTTCCATGCACACGCACACAGAAGAAACCACAAGAAGCATAGCTTCCTCAGGTTTATTTAACTGGTGCAAAAAGTGAAAATTTTACATACACCTAAGAAATAAAAACCAGCCCGTAGCTAGAGGGTTGGGAACACTGTCCTATTTCTAGCAGAATAGGAGAGAAAACAAGACAGGTAAAGGAGCAATAGCAAAATATAGAAGGGGGAGGAATTATTGCATGTGGAACAACAAAGAACCTAGGGAAACATAAATTCCAAGTATTTTGGGCTTATTACCATTCTTCAGAATGCTTTTGATCTTTTTTTCACTGTCTTGAAGTAAATGTATGGAAGCTTAAAATCATAGAAGTTTTTTGCGACAATTTCTTTGACTTCCTTTGAATGTTTACCGTGCTGTTGAGCATTGACTTTGACAAAGGAGATCTTTCCATTCAGTTTTAAAACCTTTGCTGTCCATACATAGAAACGGCACTGGATATTTTCTTTTGAAACATTTGAAATATTTCCTTCCTATATTATTTAATGTGCAATTTGAATGGAAACTTTTGTTTGGTTGGGTTTTTTTGACAGGGCTGTGTTTTTTAAGCTGAACAGTGGGAGGGAAGGGAGATAGGAAAGGACAAGCAGGACTTGTACTGAGGTTGTAGTCTCACCAACAGTTCAGTGCCCAGTTGCAGTTAATGGGGTGAAAAGCTGTGATAAGGCTTGTGATCTGAATAGTTAATGTACTATTCCTACAGCTAGCCAAATTCAGGGCTTCCTAAATGTGGTTTATTATTTCAGAAGCTGAAAAAGGAATAATCTCATTATATGAGCCAAGTTTTTTTAACCTATCCACAGAAATGTCAGTATTATTTTAGCAAGTGATTCATAATATCTGTAATACAAAATCTTGTATTTTGTATATTGCATTTTATATAGTAACTGGCAAATTATAGTATAGCATAAACTGAAAGTTAATGATTTGTACTGCGTATCATGGCTGCGATCCCAGCATCTTCAAACCACAAGGACTGGAAGTATGTAGCAATTTTAAATGCAAGCCTCTGTTACCAGAAAAGAGGCTGAACTCTTACATGTATGATTAAGGATCACTTCTCTCTGCAGTACGCAGCTGATCTTCATGTTTCTGAAATAATCTTCTTGCTGGAACACTGTTACAGTTGCATACAATGTCTTGGAAAAAGGCAAAGTGCTGCAGAGCTGAAAACGTTTATTTTTTGCTTCTCTCCCCACAGATATATCTATCCTGTAACAATTTCTAAACTGTCAGCTTCTGCAGACACTATCAGTAGGTATATTAGAGAGCAAGAACTACTACTATTGTGCAATTTACAATGCTCAATTGAAGCAGAGCAATTGTTGTACAATCTATAAAGACCTACTCGTAAACGTCTTCAAAGAGGGTCTTAATTGCTGCATGATTTACTACATGGAGAATACCTTCTCTTTTGTGTTTGGAAGTATTTTGCTTCAGGAGAAACCTTTTTAGCCCAGCTTTTATAGGTCAGTCTTTGCATTGGTAGCATGCATTTACTAGCTGTATAATTGGTGGCACAGTTCTTCTATCATAAACATTGTTATCAGTTAATTAAACTTGAAATGGAGCTTTGTTCCACAACATGTTTTGTCAAATTGTTTTCCATATTTATTTATCATCATAAAATTTTATTTTATGACTGGCAGCTTCTCAACCCTCCAATAATAATATAAATCAAAACAAGATTTTAGTCTTCATGCAATTTCCTTTTGGTCTCAAAATATGAAACCAGATGTTTTTGGCATGCTAAAGATGCTTTTCATCTTTTTTTAGATTCTTTCAATGCAGTCAAAGTAAATGCATTTTTAAAACCAACTTATGAAAGTTAAATTTCCTTTGTTCGCCTGGGTGTAGTCTGGTTTGCATTGATGCAGCAGCAATGAGAGACCTTCCAGATAACACAGAGAATGCCATTGAAGGATTACACATGTGTGTCTCAAACCTCAGACAGCAACAGGAATTGTATTAATAGCAGATCAGTAGATTTCTATTATAATTTAAAACATTATGAAGTTTTTTGTTTTTTTTTCTTTTTTTCTTTTTTTCTTTTTTTTTTTTGTCTAAAGGGCTTAAAGCATCTAAAGGAAGATTGGACTACAGAACAACTGTGTATCCTGCAGTCTGGATACAGTAAGTGGCTAACCTACAATATTTGTTCACATATCTAGCAGCCTTTCTCTGAGTTGAAACAGATTTTTTTTTTTTTTATGATGCCCTAACGACTTGTCATCAGTATTTCCTTTAAGCAGTGAATCCTTTTTCAGCAGACATTAGATCTGTGCCTAAGGCTGTTACTAAAGGACCTAAACATTCCCAGGTGGGCCTCTCTTTAATAATAACAGCAGCCTTAAAGGGATTTACTGATACTGTAAAGAATAAGAAGTAATAAACAGGAACTGGAGTAAAGTGGGGCAGTTGTTATGAACATTTGCATGCCAGTCCTCAGAATTTTCTGTCCTATCAAAATAATTCACGTTTCTAACCCCTAAAAGCAAACGGAAAGGCTTTGGCATGCTTGCGTGCAGTGGTGTGTTCTGGGGATTTTTTGTCTGCTTTACAAGCTGGGATGGCAGACGGGCTTTTCTGCATCAGCTTCCACCTCTGAACTCGGTGAAAGAAGTAATCAGACTTTTGCCATCAACCCTGCTCTGGTCTCAGGCATTAGAAAAGTAATAAGTTTTATAGCAAGCGTAAACATCTCAGCCCCACAAAACTGTAAATGAATCTGAGTTCTGCACAAATTACAGAAGAGATGCACATTTGCCTGGTTGTGGCAGCTGTTAAATCTGTGAGCCTTTTTTATTTGAGAAAATAAGTTAAGGAAGAGATATGCTACTGAAAAAGAAAAAAGAAGAAGCCTGTAAAATGAAATTAAAATAAATGTTATCACTCCAGCTAGTCACTTTATTTACTTGTTCAGATTTTCTGTTTTCATTTTGGTGAACTTAAACTTCTTTTTTTTTTAATTTCTCCTGCTTTTTCAAATCAAATGAGTGTCTGTTAAAAGATACATGAAATCTAGTGCATATTAAATTTACTACAGAAATTTACTGCATAAATGTGGTGCTTTTTCTACTCTGAAAGTATATCTTGACTCCTTACTTCAAAGTTTTCCCTGCTTGTATTTTTGAATAGTAAAAGAGAATTAGGAGCTAGATCTAGGTTAAAAGATGTTGAGTTTCCAAACAAGACTTATCCTGAGAAGAAAAGACCAATGTGCAAATGTTGGGGTGAAGGGGTTTGGTCAGGAGGGAATCCAGTGCTGTCTGGAAGGAATATTTTTCTTTGACCTTGGCAGAAATTGGAGGGAGGATCACATTTTTAGGTGTTCAGTTCCTCAAGATAGGAGATGAAACGTAGCAGTGACTAAAACAAAAGCTCAGAAATACAGCTGGCTGGGAGTGGGTTAATTAACAGGAAAAATATAAGAAATGTAAGAGAAGGTGAATGTGGACAGACCATCAGTCTGAGCTTTGATTTTCAGTACTTTTATACAAAGGATGTTTAAATAAAACAGTGTTAGTGACTGTCACTTCTCTTGTGCTGAACTACATAACCCTTCTCCTCTGTAAGAGTCATATGGCTACTAAGTTGTTATTTGTTTTGAAAACTGTTTGTAAGAAAGAAATTGGGAAGAGGCATAACTGTCTTGAGGCATAACAGTAAAACATCTGTATGAACGCGAGCTTGGATGATTTCAATACCTGAATACTGTAGAGTCAGTAGGTACTTACTGGCTTCTGGCTTTTCATTACAATAAAGAAATGCGTCCATAGAAATGGCTGGAAACAAGAAACACATGACTACCTAGCTTTGTATGAAGCTTCAGCTATTTTTCCATGAACTGCAGGCCAGGACTAGATAATCTACCACTCTTAGAGCAGCTGGAAACACTTTCTTGTTTACTTTTTTGTTTCCCTCAAAAAAGTACCCGCATTAGAATATCATCTTATGTGATTGTAAATGGTGAGTAAGCAGCTTCACTGGCCATTAAACTTTCAATCTTTTGTCCATGTTTCCTCTTCCCACTTCTTTGATTCCCTGTACAAATTCTTCTGTTGACCCAAAGGAGCCATGAGCATGCAGACAGATTGCAGATATGAGAAGTTCTTCCTCTCCCATATTAAAATGGGAAGATATTTTGATATATAGGATATCTCTAAATGCTCTTACAATGGCCTTTTTTCAAGCTAATCATGGTGTATGACATAAGAATCAAGGACTGTTGCTTACATCTTTTTTTGCATGGGGTTGCTTACATCTTTTAGCATACAACACCAAGCTGTATGGCTTTATTTGTATGAGTAATTACCTTCTGCTTCATGTTGCAAGATGATGTTTCTCAGTCCTTACCTCATCCCCCTGAACTCACTGCAATACCCCATGCAACACTGTGCTTTCTCTAGTCCAGTTAATGACATCATAATTTGACCCTATATTTTAATATGCAAATATAATCAAGTACAGGCATGGCTTTGATCACTAGTGTAAAGGAATTCCTATCAGGAAGGTGTGTATGGGTTGGAGTTATCAAATGGCCGCAAAACTTCAGAGTTTGCTTAGTTTATGAAATGTTCCATTAAAATCTTGCTAAATACACACTGTTGAGGTTTGACATTAACCACTTTCATTCATCATAATAAACACATAAATTTCCCACTTGGAGTATCAAATCTGATTTTCTAATAAGAAACAACTATGTTTACCACAGCTTTCTGAATGCATTGCTCAGAATCAGACTAGATTCATAATGTTTTGATATTGTCCAGAAGATGCATGCTTTCTTTCACTAGTCATTTTTTTTTCCATTTTGCAAAAGTCAAATAAGACTTAACAAATACCTCCTGCCACATGGTGTAGGTCACATACCTGTGTTATATAAATCTTTAGGCTGAGAGTTTATGACATTTTAAACTTAGAGCTTCATTCAACTTGATGATTTTGGCAGCAGCCAATTATGACATTAAACAGTTCACAGAACTTAACCTAAGACCTAAAATTATATAATTTTTGTAATGACTGATTTGCACCTCTCCCAGTTCATTTAGAGCAATTCAGTTCAAAAGTCTTACCCTTCTTAATTACTCCCTTTTAATTTGAAGCTCTAATGTCTCTATTTCTCTACTGTATCTACTTATTAAAAATTATCAACCAAAAAACCCTCCAAAACTCCAGGCTTACAGGAGCTATATGATTGTCCATATTCCTACAATTAGAACAGAGTGGAAAATTGTTGTTGTTACTACAGAGGCCAAAGACTGAAAGGCATTTTTTGGACTATATTATATTATTTTGACTTGTGATGAAAGAGTTGTTGCAATTGCGCATTCTCAGTATGAGAACTATGATACTTCAGTATATAAAAGATGGAGTTTATGTTGCATGCCTCCATAATAAAATCCTGAACACTGCTGATGCTTAGGCCTTTCCTCCCTGTACAATATCTTCCCCATTTTCCTCTGTCCTTCTGGAGTCTCAGTGGCTCTAAAAGGCTGCGCTGGACAAGCCATTGAGCTGAAAAGAGCAAAGTGTCACAGGTCACTCAGAGTAGATCATCATGTCTGAATTGCCTCTGACAAAAGGGAAAGGGAGTTCTGGGTGGAAAAGTAAATAAATGCAGAATTTTTTTCTGAAACCACAGAAAAAGTAAAAGAGAAGCTAAAATATTTGTTTGAAATTGGGACGTAAAGAGGAGGGTTGGAAGGACCAAGCCACAGAAAAAAATGGGGACATAGGAAAACATAGAGTTCCATGAAACTTGGAGCAACAGCACAAGATGAATAGACAAAAAGAGGTACCCTCCAAAAAGAAAACGCAGCAACCGGAAAAGACTTTTGAGTAACACTATAGATTTACCTATCCCTCTCTTCTGAAGCTTAAATTCAGCTCCTCTTTTCTGAACAGTGGCCATTCAGACTTTGACAAAACAGATTAAGTTATTCCAGTAATCAGGTTTTAAAACCAGCTTTTACATTATGCCATTATATAGCTTTATTATGAAATAAGCTGCATGGAAAAGAAGACATAGAGGTAGCTTGTTAACAATGTAGAAGGCATTGTTGTAACACTTTGCATTCTGAAGCAACAACTTTATAGTACTTGCTTTTCACACATGCTTCAGTAGGATTTTAATCCTAGTTTGAACATCTGCAGTGCACAGTTTGGCAGATCTTGGGTAAAATATATTGCATCTTGTTTAACATAAGGCAGTGTCTCGAGTACCTGGGAGGCATACTGACAAGAAAGAAAACCCTTCTTGTTAAATATTTACCACTAGCAGAGTCCTGAACATCTGCAATTAGCTAAGAATGGTTATGTCAGTGGACACTTCCCAAGGTTAGCTGCCTCAATATTTGTACAGATCTAATCTGAAGTCCTTTTCTTGAGAAGAGGAAGACATCCAAACTCAACAAACTGTCATTGACAAATGACCACAGTAGTCTAAGGATAAAAGAAGAGCAAGTATTCAATAGAGAAAGAGAAAATGAACATTAACAGAATAAACCTACTTAGTGTGTTTAACCCTCTGTGATTTCTCAGTCTTGGATTATTTATTAGCACAAAAAAAACAGGATTTTTGGATAGTTCTCAGAATTCAGACACCAAAGAGCTGCAATTTAACTCAGGCTGAGTTTTTTGTTTGTTTGAGTTGGTTTGGGTTTTTTAATCTGAAAGGGTGAGGAAGATTCTGTTCACATTAAGATGCAGCATTAGGATTGGGTACTTCCCAGGTGACATGCCACTCCGTGTTAAACAGCTCAATTAATGAATCTCTATCTTGGTTGCATCAATTTTGCCAACCATATGTTTTACTGTGGAAGGGACAATGCCAAACTGCCCAGTCTCATGGCCCCTACTGCACTGCACAGAGAGCCAGGACACATGAATATGAGGGAAAAAAGGTGGGTCTTTTCATCACCATCAAATAGCGAGAGGCTCAGTGTGGGTTCGAGAAGCACATTACTGGAGGCTGTTGGTTGAACAGCGGAGGTGATCTCTGGAGGGCTCACCTGGATGGCTGCTTGATGGGAGGAAGGGGCTAGAGAGAAGCTATGGCTTCAGGGTGTTAAACAAGAAGGGGAAACACAACGGCAAAGCAATGTATGGACAGTGCCAGTCCCTACAAAAACAAACCTGGTACCCTAACAATGAGATTCAGCTTTGGAATCATTTCTAGCCAGAGCCCTTCATCACAGTGGAAAACTAGGTGAAGAAACTGAGTTCATTTAAATTAGTTGATGTAACCATACTGCTCATCCTCTAAGCCCAGCCTGTATGAACTACCATGTTTATTTGTCAGCAGAAGAAAATTAGACCTCTATTTTTTTTAATGCCAGTTTGCTGGTCAACCAGACATAGGGAGACAAGAAAAAATAAGAAATCTAGGTGGTGTATGGGATGTAGATGTGTTTCAGGTCTCATGGTTCTGGAGTTCAAGCTTGCTGCAGTTAGCAAGCCTATTAAGGAGCATAAAGAGAAAGGCAAGATCATGGAAGCTGTTACCTGTTTTTGTAATTCATAGAATCATTCACAATATTATTGAAACCATTTTGACGGTTTACCAATCATGCAATATAGACATTTTAAAACTTTTTAGAGCTGCAATGCCCACCTTTTTCTAGTGACAAAATTAAAAATAATTAACATAGTTTTAAAATTTTAATGTATCGAACATGTTAAGGCAACTTCTGTTAAAATCTGCTTTCTAAAATTAAATTGAACAAAACAACAGCAACAAAGAAGAACGAAACAAAAATATTAAAAATATAAAGGAAAAAATATTATTAATTTATTATTATGCTGGTTGGTGGAAAACATCTTTTGCCAAACTTCTTAGTATATTATTGAATGTATAAGTGTGTATAAAACAAAATATTCTTAATCACTAGTTTTGATCAAATTTTCAACCATTTGCCCCACAATATTTCTCTATACCAACTATGAAAACTTGTATCTCAGAATGTCAGGCACTATTTCTTCTCATATAAAAAAAGTTATTTTTATCCCTTTGGATAACTGTTTGTAATATAAAACTCCAAATTTTTAAATGTCAAAAGGGGTGGTTATTTCATTAAAGACTGCACCAGACTGCCCATTGGCTCTATTGACAGAGAACCAACTCTATAGAACCATGTATCTGTGGGATGTAATGCTGATAAGAAAGTAAATTTAATTGTCTTTTTTTTCAGTGTTGACTGTTTACTTTCCTTTCACTGAAGCTCAGAGTAGTTAGCAGTCTATGTAAATATACACTTATTCTTAAGGCTCATGTTTAATACACTTAAAAAAACAATCTGCATCTACAGTATATTTAATAGGAAGTAATGTTATTGGACAGTAACATTGTAAGTAATGATATACAAGAATTTTCTCTCCAGCTATTAATTTCCAAGAAAAAAGGGGGGAAATCCAGATATTGTGCTAGAAACAAAACAATACACAGTTTTTGAGGGGGGAGGGGGTCCCTTTATTAGAAAGAAACATACTTTAATTAGAAGAAATATGTTAATTTCAATAGCATATTCTTCATATCTGTGCCCCCAAAAATCTTTGCACACACCTACATTCTTTTTATGGACAGTACAAAGGAAGATAATAGATGCCTATAAAAGTAACTAGTGAAATTCTGCATTAGGATAATCTGTCACCCATTTCCATTTTTTCTGAAGAAAGCAAGCATAATCAAAAGCCTAAATGACAAAGAGTTGACAGTAAGATTCTGTAGTAAATGATTCCAGAGTCGCTGGCCTGCGGAGATGCTGAAGAAGTCCCCAGCAGACCTGATTAATTCCAGTTTCTCCAGCTGCCAGGGGAGCAGAGGCTAAGCAGTTTCACAGAGAGGAGCCTATTACCACTACTAGGCTGAAATAGATCTAATCAACTCACAGCCGCTCAAAAGAAAACTTTACAGGTTTAGCTCGCTAAGGCAGTGCTTTAAAATGATGACTACAAAGGATCATGGGAGTCTGAAAGCATTTAGTCTTTATTGCAGCTCAAGGAAATTTTCTGCTGTGGTTAGGCCATGCTAATTTACTGAACATGACAATGCCTCCCAGATTGTATGACATCATTTCACTAATGGCCCCAGCCCTCTTAGCTAAATATTTCTACAACTACTTTTTTAATTGTTAAATAATTCATTTATTGAAATATCATCTACCATGGGATTAATTAGGTTTATCATTCTAAATCTATGGGCTAACCTGCTTTATCATTCAATTTGAATGGTGATGCTGTGCAATTTGCCATGGTACTGACAGAAATTTTTTATGTATTTATTTATTTTCCAGAGAGTGAATTCTAGAAGGACTCTGTACCTCTAGTGTAAATTTTATGCCACTTGTGCACTGTTTCAAATATCTTACTGGGCTTCACAATTATATGGATTTGAATGATTTTAAGAACAAAAATTCCAACAGATTGGGGTTTACTTCTTTTGACTGACAACAGTTATATATTCAAAACAAAAAACCTTCAAAACTTTTTTATTTCTTTAATTCACTCTTTCATTTGTTGTTGGTTTTTTTGAGTCCTCCAGTCCCCAGGGAGAATGTCAAAGCAAGGAAAATACACATATAGTTTGTTAGATTAAGTAAATAATTCCATCAACTCTTTCTCAGTCTTCAATTGAAAAACCTTCCTTAACAGATAAAATCTGAATTTTTAAAAACAATCAGTATTTGGAAACTCCAAGCATAAGTAGTTGTATGGTACAACACTGTAGAGATGTAACGCAATGCACATGATTTGCAAAGCAGTTATTTAACGAAGGCCAATACATTATTATTATTTGACCAACCTCCCAAGTGATTTAAGGTGGAAGCACACAGAAGAATGGCATTTGGAAAAAACAAGTCAGTTGTGACCCTGATGGGGAGGTAGGGACAGCGAACAAGTGGCAGTGAATCAGGTTGGCTGCCGGCATCCAGGACTGGGAGCTGAGAGGTTGCTGGAAGCTGCCACTGGCCTAAATACAGCCCAATGTGCTAATCGTAGTGGGGTTACCAGCTGCTCGGTGCGTGGTTGCTTTTGTGAAATAAGCTTGCCATTTGCAATTCATAGCACGGTTGAAAAGTGCTGTGTGTTGAAAGCAGCATCATTCACATGCATTTTAGCAAGGGGCTAAAAGGCAAGGGAGACTGAGCTCTTCCTACCCCAGGAGCGCAAGAGGTGAGATTTAAGATCTCACAACTGTAAAGTTCCCAGAAAAAAAAAAAAAAAAAAAAGTTAAGCTGGAAATAGAATGAAACTTTTTGATCTTACAGCAATTATTCCATACTAGAAACATATCCAATGTATCTTTCAACCAATGTAAAAATCGGACATTCATCTAGTGACTACCAGATCTTTTTTATTCCAAGCACTGAACTTTTGGGAGTTAACAGGGGAAAAAAAAAGAAACAGATTGCAACAACCCAGTGATCCACTGTACAATAGATATACGAAGAGTTGACTAAAAATAAAGGGAAGGAAAAGGATTTATTCCACACAGATTTTCTTGTATATATTTTAAAACTATTCCAATAAGTTACAAGAAATGTGCCACAAGTTAGGGTAGGACACTTGCTAGTGGTAACAGCTTTAGTAATTTCTGGAAGTGAAAAAAACAAAACCAAAACAAAACCCATTCCTTTATCATTCATTCTTCTTCCCATAACATTTCTGGAAGAAGGTAAGGGAAAGTATGTTGTGCAGCACACTTTGAACACTAAACTGCAGTGGGAATATGAGACAAGGAGACATTTTGTCAGAGTCCAGGCAAGTTGAAATGAGAAATAGTGGAGTACTGCAGATACAAAGAGGTGAGAAGTCTATCTGTAATTTGTGGATAGCAGATTAATTTTAGTTAGGTAGGAGTGAGAACTGCAAGGCTTTTAAGGTCTCAAACTGAGTCAGTTGACCTGGGTGGGTAGACTGTGAGAGTTGGAATGAACCAGAACCAAGAACATGGGAGACAAGGCAGGAAGAGACTTCGGATCTGCATTGAACAAGAATTTCAAGTCTATAGCAACATCTCTGATGAAGGCAAAAACAGTGAGATGAAAATATTACCCAGCTGGGACAGCCTGTTGGTACTTGAAGTTGCTGAAGTTGCAAGTGTTAAAACAGTGGGGAAAGGAGTTGGTATGGACAGTAAAGTTTCTTTATTCTCTCTGTTCTATCAAGAAATAGCTATAAATTGGGAAAGCTACTAACTATCCTTTTTGCACTGTATGAATCCTTGCCTCTGGTTCATTCTTTTTTTCCTATTTTGCTAATTTGAATTCCTCTTGTATTTTATCTGGTCCTTCTCTGAGCTCTCTGAGAAGCATTCCTGCTGATGCTGCTGTGTTAGGACAGCACTTTGAGAATTCATATTTTTGCTTGTGTTAGTGGCCTCTCAAAAACACACATTGCAGAGTTAGACTGCTGACATAATTTTATCTTTGTTGGGGAGTCCTGTTGCTTTTCTGTTTATTGTAACTAAAAGGGGATCAATACTCTTCATGTTGCTCCTACTTGCACACTCCTAGAACAAGATTAGTGGACCACAGCACCCCAAAAATTTCCATCTATTTCTAGCAATGCAGCTGCCATACTCCTTCTTCCTGAGTTTTAAGGTCTGAGTCAAAGTTCATTAATATCAACAGAATTTTTCCCATTAATTTTAATGGGATTTGATCAGTCTGCAGAGATAACAATCACCAGAGGAGACAGACTAGACTAGACTAAAATAGAATACAATTCAATAGAAATTTCAATTGGAAGGGATCTACAATGATCATCTTATCCAACTGCTTGACCAATTCCGTCAAACTGTTAAGGGCATTGTCCAAATGCCTCTTGAACACTGGCAGGCTTGGAGCATTAACCACCTCTCTAAGAAGCCTGCTCCAGGGTTTGTCCACCCTCTCAGTAAAGAAACGCTTCCTAATGTCCAATCTAAACCTCCCCTGGTGCAGCTTTGAACCATTCCTGCACGTCTATCACTGGATACCAGGGAGAAGAGCTCAGCACCCCCCTCTCTATGTCCTCTCCCCAGGAAGTTGTAGAGAGCCATGAGGTCACCTCTCAGCCTCCTTTTCTCCAAAGTAGACAAACCCAAAGTCCTTAGCCACTCCTCATAGGATGTTCCTTCCCGCCCTTTCATAAGCTTTGTTGCCCTCCTCTAGATGCATTCAAGGACCTTCACATCCTTCTTAAATTGTGGGGCTCAGAACTGCACACAGCAACAGAATTGTTATTGATGTGGAGGAAATATGGGAAAGGGAGGCTGCCACAGATAGCTACTTGTTTGAGACCACCTCATATTGTCTCTTTTTCTACTAAAGCATGTTGACTGAAAGGAGGAGAAGAAAAATAGTCAAAATCTTTAAATTTGCTACCACTTTGGCTGATGCACGGTCAAGGTGCTACAAAGGCAGCAGGTGACGAGGGCTGGGGGCTCACCAGGGGAGATGTCAGGGCAGAACCTCACAGGCAGGAACCATCCCAGCCCTGGCCAAGCCACCTGTGAGCTGACCGTGACCCTGGAGGACAAACTCCTAGGAGGAAGTATGCCCACAGTGCCCCAGTGTGGATGTTTGCACTGGGACACTCAGTGTTGTTCCCATTCCTGGTATACGCTGCAGAGCAGCACCTTGTTTATTATGCATGTTGTGATGTTGCTAATGTGTATCCAGTGTCTCCAATCAATGTCATACACAGCACAATAGCTTGTGAAGCAATAGAGCTGTCAATGAAGGAAGTGGTAATGGACCACAATGGGAATTTTAATGCACGACAGGATCCATTACTGGAATGGTAATGGCCAGGATGAAGGTGGAACAATAAATGTCAAATACCGATAGATGTGTGTGTATGTGTGTATATATATATATACACACACACACTTATATGTGTATAACACTTGTAAATACATGTATATTCATAATATATTTATACACATATACACACATGCACATTAGAATCTCAAAATACTCTGTGCATTGTTTTTTAAGGTGCATGTTAATTTACTTTCGTCAGTGAATTTTGGGGTTAGTTTTTTTTTTTCCCCCTGACAATGTTATATCATCAGTGAACATGTAAATGAGCTATTATAAACTGTGAAGGTTTTGATGGGCATCTAAGAGATTGGTTTGGATGTACGAGGACAGAGCAAAAGCTGAAGGAGGGCAATGTAGGACAACAGTATGGTTAAAATAAAAAGTAAAACATGGCAAAGAAAGTATCAGACAAAATGTGTTCTAAATGAAACGTGGATGACTGATTCAAAGGTTCTGCTTTCTAATGTTTATAATATATATTACCAAATGTCTTGCTTCTCTTTTGTTTTTAATGCCCCTTATGGAGGCATCCTACTGAGTATAACACAATGACAGATCTACCCATCCATCTGTCAAGGTCCTTACACTGGTGCCCATCATGTAGAATCAGAATACTAATATTTAATAGAAAGTTGCACTTTTTGCACAAAATCTCTCAAAATAACACAGAAAATAAAGTTTTATAGCATACTTACAAATCCCATTCAAGTTTTTCTTTGTTCATTTCTTTTCTGTACAGTAGATTTTTATATGCACTATTTACTACATACTTTGAACATGTTTTCAAGCTGCTATTATGAAGACATTATTTTGGTACTAATTGTATTAAACACAACAGATCAGGTAACACTATACAGCTTTATCACCTTACGTTTGATTTTGAAACAACTAATTGCCTAAAATAGCTCAACAAAGATTTAAGTGCTTAAGACATGATTCAGAAAGTCCAGGCACTGTGCAAAGCATTACTAGACAATGTAAAGATTCTCCTTTCTCATGTAAAACCTCAGAGCTGGGAGTGACAACATGTGAGGGGATTTCTGGACAGGCATTGCATCTCTGTACAGGTTTTGCAGTCTCTCTAGAAGCTGCAGAAAAAGGCCAAAAGAGGTACTAGAAGTAAATCTCAAGCCTATTTTAAGAGGCACCCTCCACTTGTTAATGCTATCTCACCAATGAAGCTACAGCGTAGAATCACCAGACTGCAACTTTTCCATGCAGCTCTGTGGTTAGAAAGGCTAAGGTGTGAAATCTGAATAAATAAGCAAGGAATTTAGAAAAGCAGAGGTTATATCACCTCTATTTTGCATTAAAGACAAGATCACTGTAAATGATCATTGACAAATCTGTGAGCAGTATACGTCTTCCACAGCCAAAATCTGAGCTGTTTTGAATAGATGCAAGTGATGTGACATGTTTCTATCCACCTATCATCACAAATTCAGTTTCCCTATGGGACTGCTCAGGACTAAGAGTATGGAGCAAATGCTCTGAGAAAATTCAGTGATACAGGTTTAAGGGTGCTGTTCTGGAGACCATGCCTGTTCCTCTCTCATCCAGAACTTGTTCTCTCAGGATCTTCTTAGATAATGGGCTCACAAGGAAGATAAAACTACAGAGAATTAATTTTTAAATGCATATGGATGATCACATAACATTTGCACTATTTTCCCCTCTTTATTAAAAAGCCAGTGAACAACACTTCATCTCCTCGACTGCAGCTAGACACTTAAGACACTTTGCAAAGATTCAGCAAGAATCAATCTATTTATTTCAGGTATTAAGTGTCTATCACTTTGATATCTAAGCACCTACCTGAATATTACACTTCATAATATTGAAACAACACAGAAATGTTGCAGCACAATCTGTCTGTATTTACATTATGGCAGCTTAATCACTGATTAAATAGTAGTAACAATATGAAGATTGACATATGAGCTACAGAAGAAAGAAAAGTTAACTGCACAAAGGTGAATTGCTGTAACTAAGAATTGTTTCTGTCCTATTCAGACCATGATCTTCAGCAAGGGAACTAGCTTTCTTTTTTGAGTTGTCCCCTTGAACTCCACAAAACTAATCAAGTGAGGAGATTGAACCAGTTTTTTGTCAGTAGCAGTTCGGCTGACAGCCAGGAAATCAGATACTCTCTTTTAAAATTCTTCTCACTTTTAAAAATCAGAGTTCTGAGTGGAAAAGGAAATGGTATCTACCCACAGTCCGAACGTTTAACTTTGATTGTCCCTTGAGTTTATGTAATTGTAAGGACTTAGGGCTCCCATGAACCCTCATAAATTCTGTCAAAATAACACATACATTTGGACTTCATCTTCACACAGCTGCAAGTCATAAACAAAAAAAGTTTTCTCCACAACACCCACTATTTACATCTAATCAATGGATCTGATAGAGATCTAAGGGATTAAAATATTGGAGCTATGAAAAAAGAAAAACACATTATTAGCACTAGGTTTACCCTGTTTTGTATGGATAGAAAGCCGACAAAAGTACAGGTTGGTCTCACCATCCCAGAAATGCTGTTGCAAAGAATTTCTGGCAGGCAGAAGGGACAGATAAGTATATAAATAAATGCAGAATTTCAAGGAAATAATAGAATAGAATTAAGTTGTTCTGAAAATTAACCAATAATTTTCAACAGATCAAGCTCTTCTGTGATATACATTTAAGAATTAAATTTGAATTAGCTTTTTAAAGTGGCCATGCGACTTTAATTATTCAAAATGTACACAAATTTAATGAGTTTTTAAATATTAAAACTATTCTCTATTGTCACTCCTGTGAGCTCTTAATTTACAGAGCAATTAAGTCAGGACCCTCATTTATCAGTACATGTGCGTTTGTTGAAAACATAGTCAGTTTTTATTAATTGATGCTATAGAAATACTGAGGTAAAATTAATGTGTGTGCTTCAGAGGTCATGCTGGCGATAGTAGGTAGCTAGCAAGGAGCAAGACGTGAGATAAATAAGTAACTGCTGTTCCCTGATTACACTAGAGATAGCTGAAATATTAAGTGGCACAATGGGCACTATGCTTAGCCAAAATGCTTGCAAACACATGCCCCCTGAGTTTTCTCTGGCAAGCATCTGTCATGGCAGTAGCTGGGAAATAGGGAAACTTCAAAGCTTTAGTTTCTGATTATTAGCAGTGTGTGTAGTGTAATGTTCTTACATTTTTATGTAAACTCAGCGTTGATGAGCTGAGAGGGTAGAATTAAAAAATACTTCAGCTTGCCTTTGTTCTTTGGGACATGGCTGACAGGAATGTTAGCAGCTAGGAGTCTCCCAAGTGTCTATCAACTCGTGAATTACAGGGAGTACAGGGCCAAATTTGCAAAAGAATCAGGTGAATAGCTACAGAATTGGAGCACATTTTTTCTTCTACATTTTCCCTGCCCCCAGTGGTGCATCTACAAAAGCTCTGTGACTGGAAAGTAGGTTAGGCATAAATATGAGCACAACCTGGGTGCATAGAGATTTTGGGAGACCATTGGTGGGCTGCAGAGCATTAGCCCCTTTGCCGTTTGCACTGTTGCAATGCCCTGAGGCCATCCTTCACATCTCCTCTGCTATCCCAGTACTATTTGACTGGTAAATAAAAATTTACAGTGGAGACATTCAAAACAAACAATGCAAGGTTTTAAAGCAAGAGAAAAAACTGTCCAGGAACTCCTGCTTTGGGTGGTTGTGTTTGGAATGAAAAACTTAAAAGCTTGATACTTAAAATATTAAATGATGATGTTATTGGGAATCTCTTCAGTGGACTCAAAAGGCAGTTCAGAGTGGAAGTCCTGTGTTTCCTTTGAAGTCTCTCTCATGCAAAAGCACAGGCAGCTTCAGATGGATAAGCACTACTCAAACACCCTCCTGTCCCATGCTCTAGGAGTGATACACACGTTGCTGGTTAGTTTGGGTGAAAAGGTGGGAGAGGTGGGAAACTTAAACTTTCTTAAGCCCTCTGACTAGGGCATGTCTTTCTGCAGATCCTGGTAGCTTATTGAAAAAGTTCTGATCTTCTCTTTGGTTGCCAAAGAATTTCAAAAGATTACAAAGCAGCAATTTATGTTTTAAGAGACCAGGTAGTATGACTTTCTTATGCCATGGTCTGTTAAAATATTTTATTTTTAGTTGTTGTTTCAGATTATTTATTTTATACTGGAGTAAAGTCAATTGATCTGTGATTCTTCAGATTCCCTATGTGCCTTTTTGAAGATCTTGTGAGATATGGTCATTTTTATGGAAGAGTGTGTTTCTCCTAATTGACCATTTTAATGTTTATTTTGAACTGTTATAATGGATGATCCTAGAGATTTTTTTTTGTTCTTTGTCAGTTTCTTTAAGATTCTTTTTTTTTTGACAACTTGATCTTTGATATTGCCTTGTGTTTATTATCTGAAAATAATTGGCTTAGAGAAAGTCATCTCCATAGTGAATGCAGATGCAAAGAAATTGGTTTATTTTTATGCAATACTCTTAATTGTTCTCTTTATCTTTAGTGGTCCAGTGTCTGACCAAACCATTTGCAAACTCTTTGAAATTGTGTATGTACCACTACGTGTGTGTGGGGGAGGGATAAAGATGTACTTACAATTCAGAGCTGGGAGAGTAGTGTGGAATCCCTTTCTGATTATTTACCAATTCTGATTATTTAGCTTCTCCAACTCCTTTCCCTCCTGTTTACTCACTCCCCAACCTGTTTACTTTTGATTTGAAATATGGAGTCAATGGGTTGCTGCTGGTATAAGAGTGAGATATGATCTTTGTAGACTTCCCACTTATCTTGGGAGCCAAGGGTATGTTGTCTATCAATAATCGCCGATAAAGTGGTTTTAATTGTTCCTGCATTTTTCCTTGACACTGTGTATGCTATTGAGACCAATGCTAGATCATTTCTGATTTGTGAATATTTCAGTCTTAATGTTACTGTGTACCTTGCTGTGTCCTTTCATTTGTGTATCTCACAACTTTTCTGTCATGATCTCACCGGTATACATATAGTTTCAGGCCAGGACAATGAACTCTTAGCTGTACAGCTGCTAAAAGAGGGACCACTGGTACTTTGACCCTCCCTACAGATGCTGACTTACAGCTGCTGGAGATCCTAGTCTTTTTAAGCTTACCAATGCTTCACTAATTTTTTAATTCTTTATTCATTCTCTGCTACAGATCAAGCCCCATTGTGCTAAGGGCTGTACACACCCAAAAGGTGGAGGAAAGAAAAAAAAGCAAAGCATCCTTAGCCTAAATATTTTGTTCCCCTCCCAATCCCAGGAATTTTGTACTTACTTTAAAGTATCTTCAGCCCTTTTTCCTCACTATTAACCTGTCCGTTTTGAGTCTGGTCACAGCCACAGTAAAGGGCCATGGAGGTTGAGCACCCAAAGCTCTCTAAAATACTCAGCTTGGATTTAGGAGAATACGCAGAATTGGTCTTCTCTCGAGGCTGTTATCCCATTCAGCAAAACATACCTCTCCTTCATTACATGTTGCGTGAAATCTTGACCTTACTTAAAGCTAAATTTCCCCTTTAATCTCTGCATTTCAGGGTGTCTCAGAAATTTCAGAATCTTAATCATAACCTCTGAACAAAAGTGTTCTCTTATGCTTGGGCATGCACATGTGCATACATACTACGCTACTTTTAAACAGCAAGTGCCATACTTCTTCCCAGTAATTTAAGAAATGTGCCTCTGCACAGATCCCTTCATGCATCAGTACAGTGTACCATGATGGTTTAATATAACTCACACCCAGAACGAGCATCTGAACTGGGTGTGGAGCCAAACCATTCCCTGGTGTGTCTGATCCTGGTGATTCCTTGCAGCCCACAGAGACTACAGGAAAAACAGGGCATGTGGCAAATGCCACAGAAATAGACTTTGCTGTTTCAGGGATCTCAAGGGTACAGAAGGACTAGTAAAGGAGGAAGATATGCTCGGAGTCGATGTGTTTTGTTCAAGGCCATGCAATCACCCTGTGGCAGATCCAGGAAGGCAGGAACCCTGTGATCCAAGTCACAGCAACCTGTGCCTTGCACACCACTTTTCCAGGCAGAGAAAGCTCTCTGCCATTAAAAATAAAGTTCAGTGCACACGTTATTAACATGCTCCATTTACTGAGGATTTTCCTCAGTGAAAGTAATGTTGGTGCAAATAAATTGAAAGATTAAATGGCTTCAGATGGATTTGGCACCTACTTTTCACCATTAGTCTCTATTTCTTTGGTCTATAGTGTATTAACAAAGATGTGCAAACTTCTAGGGCAAACATCCAGCCTCTAGGCCCAATGGTAAAAGCAGAGCTGCTGCACAGCAAACGCATTTCTTAAGTTTATCTACGTGACCCCTAAAGAGTATTGCATCTCACTGCACTGTACACTTTCCCATCTGCTCCAGGCTAGATGGTACCCTCCTCCTCATGACATCTTTCACTGCGACTGAATTCCTGACTAAAGAAATGAAGTGACTCCATCCATTCCCAGCAGTTAAGGTTAAAGAGATGCACTTGGTTCTAAATCTTGGCTGCTAACACTCTCTTGACCTTTGACTCGCCTTAGCACTGCGAAGTTTGATGGGCCCATGCCAAACCGTCTTCTGTAACCCATGAGTTGGTTAATATACTCCCATTTCTCATTCAGACAGCCAACAGAGGCAAAAAAGGCAGCAGGGCAACAAATGCTGTCTCCTGCAAATGCTCGGTAATAAATTGCTCTTTGCAGAAGACAGATTTTTCTTTCTTTTGCTTCTTTCCTCCTTTTGCACAGAAGTCGCCAATGGGAAGCTCGCTTGCCCACCTGGCCCCAGCTGAGTGTGCCCATAAATTTGCCTATGCAATGCCTGTTTACGGGTCGCTGCCGAAACACGGAGACGGGTGCGTTTTCTAAGCACTGGGTAGATAATCATGGTAATTGATGTTTGGAGCTGTTCGCTCCTAGGAGCATAGGGTCTCTTTCTCCCAGTGAGGCCCTGCTCCGTGTTATCAGTCCAGCCCATAATTAAATATCACTCTTTTACAATATGTTTCAGGCGCCTTAATGAGTCTAAAGCAAAAATAGTCACCTCTTTCCCCTTTGAGCTTTATTTGCTTGTTATTAAACAATGTTATTGAGCTGCCTTCTTTCTGTGTTGCCAAACCTGCATCATTTCCGTTTTATAATTGCACAATTAGAGTCAGTGCTTTGCTTTCATACATCAGCAGGACCTGAGAGAGAGAGAGAAAAAAAAAAAAAAGGGGAAAAAAAATCAGGTGTTCACAGACAACTCAAATGCATCTTATTTTCATTAACTACCAGATTTCGCAAAATGGGAAGCTATTTATCATGATCTGTTTTCTACCACCAGCCACCCCCACCACCCCACTCTGGTGACTTTCTCTATGACCTTGTGCTGTATTGTTAAGGGTCCAATTTGCTCATTGTTACTTGCCTGCATAATTCTATGCACCTCCCCCACCATTTTTTTTTTCCCAAGCAAAATCTAGTCATTTATATTCTGAGACTAAATGGTATTCCTCCTCCCCTACAGCCTCCCCGAAAAAGAAAAAAAAAAAAAAAAAGGAAAAAGCAAGCCCTAGCAAGCTGTATAACACTAGTAATTCCTTCTAACAAATTTCCACAGATCCCCCCCTCCTTACACGCATGCACTCTCTCTCTCTCTCTCACACACATACTCTCTCACACGCACACCCTTAAGCTGCTCTAAGCAGTGTATTAAGTAGCTGAAGAAAATCCATTCACATTCTGCTGTGTCGCTTTCTTCTCAAGTCATGAACCCATCACAGACTTTTTCTAGCTGTAGGTTGCCACGGTGAAGATTTACAATGCCAGTTATTCATACATCTGCCTTCTCTTTTTTCCCCCCTTATTCTTAAATCCCTTGGGCGAGGGCAACCTTGATACTGAGACTCGTAAAATTCATGCAGGCTTATCATCCTTGGTGAAGGCTTCAGGCATGCATTACCGTATCCAACTGCCTACTCACCGCCATGACAGAACTGGGCCTATAGCTTTTATTTCTAAGAGGAGAAAAATGTATTTATGTGCTAAATAGAAAAGAAAGTTTAAATATTTTAAGGAGGGAAACAATAGCTAGCATTATCCATTTCTCTTAATGATTTTTAAATTTGTTTTAATTACTCTACTCCCCACAGAATAGCATAAATTTGAATTTTTTTTATTTTGTTTTTAAAGCAACCTTTACTTTGTGTGGAAGAGTGTTCTGAAAGTCCAGTCACACTGCAGTGGGGAAGTACAGTACTAATACAGTCTCTGAACTCCACATCAAAGTAAAGAATACAACAAATCTGGAATTAATTTTACATGTAAATTTTAAAGTCTTTTACTTATTATTTTCCAATTTTTTTTCTGTATTTTTAAAGACTTGCCATATAAAGAAATACTTTGTCGAAGGGAGATAGAGGGGAGATTAATGTATTGATTTTACAAAATAAAAACAAAAAATTAAAAGCAGAGAATCCCAAACCAATTGCAAGTGTTCAGTTACAAAGTCACAGGTTAAACATGAAGTCTGCAAAAATGCAAGTCACTGTGATTATAATTTTGATACAATCATTATTTGTTAGAACATTAATCACATTTTTTTATTTATCTTCTCTTTTCTGAGGATTATTCCCACAGACTATTAAAGGATTCTCTGTAGGGAGCTCAGGTGTGAAAACCAGAGGGTTTTGTTTCAGAGTTTGGTTTTGTTTCTCTGTTTTCTGTGGGCCAAAATCATGCTGAAACCTCTCAGGCTTTCAAGAAGACAGACTGCTAGCTGCTGTGTTTGAAGACCTGCCCACCTCTTCTGTTTTCTTTGCATGAATGTGTGTAGTTCTAGGTTTATTGTTTCATTTTACTAGGTGTTTTCAAATTGGCCATGATTTTAGGAAGCTGAACAGTGCGACTGAACATGCTTACACCTTTGCACATGAAGCCAACATAGCTAAACGGTTAAGAGCTACAGAGAAAAAGGTATGAAGCTGGAATGCTGCCTTCAGAAGATGCCTAGGTACCTGACAGACTTCTGGCAAATTGTGACTTGCAGTTTCAGAAAGAAGTAGTTTTGAAGACACAAAATTATTCAAAGAGAAATGAAACCTCATGTCCTTTGAGAAGTCGCACCCCATTATCCTCATGCTTTTTTCCCCTTTTGCGTTTTATTATTGCTTTAAATGTTTCAAAACTGTTTCAGCCATTATGCTGTCAAAAGTGTCTTTTCAATCTCAGATCCATATCTTCTGACACCCTAAGACAGCTACAACAGAAAAGAAGACTTGTGTTGATGTTACTCAGTCAGCATTAAGTTGTCACAAGTGCTGTCTCACCTCATCTCGGTAGTGATGCCTACAGCCCACTCATACCACCATCTGCCTGCACAGAAGAGACATCCCCGTTTGCATGATGAAGCACTATTACAGGGCTCCACTCTCAGGTCCACAGGACTCTTGGCAGCAGCACATCCTACTCAGTGTGCCACCTATAATCACCTGCGAGCAGCATTTCTTAGCAGAACAGCCATGCAATTCTTCTTATGTTTTGAATCAGAGGTACAAAGGAAAATTTCGGTGTCCGTATGTCACCAGTGAGGTAGTTGTTCTTCCACTTAGATTAGTCTTACAAGGGAGTGCAAAACGTTATGGTTTCCAAACATGCTCTAAAATTACCTCAGGGTCATTCATCTTTTCTGGCTAAAGGAGGTGCTTTTGGACCACCTCTTTCCCACAGAAGGACGCACTCCATGGTGCACCCCAAGTGGGAGTTCGTATGCCTTGCTTGGAAACCAGAGGGCAGGGAAGAGGAGTTGTTTTCACCCAGTAAACCTTCTGCTGATTTATACTACTAGGAGGTTGCTGAAGCACAAATACAGGTCTTTGCATGAGGACATGTGCCTGGGTCCCACAGCAGACATGTTGCTGTTGGAGGTCTCCTTACCCTTGGCATGCAGTGTAAGCTTAGAGTGCTAGGAGGGATGGATGCACCTGCAGTACCTGCAGCAGAGGACACTGATACTTTTTCTTCGAGAGGCATCTGCTGGTGTCAGGATTCCATCATGCTTCCTGCTGTTGCCCTTTTCTAGGCCAAGGGGTTCAGAAGGTCATTAAGTCAAATCTCTTCAAGCACAGGCCACTATGCAATCAAGGTTTCTAGCAAAGCAACCCCCTTATTTATCACAGGTCATAAAATGCCTCCCAGCATCCTGTATTGAGCTGTAGATGGTAAGTAAAGAGACCAAAAGTCACAATTACAACCTGCCACAGAAAGGTGGAAAGAGATTTCAAGGGCATTACAGTCCTTCAGTTCCTGCTGCAGCGGAATGGTCTGGAAGCCTGAGTTCCTCAACAGCGTAGGAGTTACCAACAGTACATGCTGCCAACTAGTCTTTGTATGTGTTGAGTATCCTCCCCTAAACTGACTTACAAAGGACTTACTTCCCAGATGTTTCAACTAGAAATCCAGGCTGTTTAGCTCAAGCAGCAAAGAAATCCATGCTTTTTCTCCTTGAAAAGCTGTAGTTCAGATGAGATGGTAAGCAGTGAGAACCACAAATGTAAGAGTGACGTCTCCAACCAACACATTCTTTTGCTGGTAATGATTTACTCCAAATATCACCAGAAGCTGGTACAGATGCTCAGTGATTTTGACCTCTTAATTATATTTCTATAAGGACTGTCACTAAGCATAGCAATTTCTTTTCCCCAATCAATGGGCTTGATAGTTCCCCACCATTATTTCTTCTTGCCATTGTCCTGGTCCTCTGACAAGGACCATTAGAAAAGCCTCTCTAAACCAAAGAAGGCTTGTCAGAACTGCTTTCCATTTAGGGATACATAACTGAAGGTATTTCCCACAATCATTCCATTACAGTATTCCAGGTAAACACTTCATTCTGGATTGTGGTACAGAGGTCAAATAGTCAAGCACTTTCAGTGCAGGGATTGTATATCACAGTATCATAGGGATTGGAAGGGATCTCAGGAGATCATCCAGTCCAACCGCCCTGCCAAAGCAGGTTCCCTACAAGAGATTGCACAGAAAAGCATCCAGGCAGGTTTTTAACATCTCCAGAGATGGAGACTCCACAACCTCTCTAGGCAGCCTGTCCCAGTGCTCTGAAACCCTTACAGTAAAGGAGCTTTTCCTTAAGTTGGCATGGAACTTTCAGTGTTCCAGTTTTTGCCCCTTGCCCCTTGTCCTGTCACTGGGTACTACTGAAAAAAGCCCGGACCCATCCATTTGGCTCCTGCACTTCAGATATTTATAGACATTGATAAGATCCCTTCTCAGTCTTCTCCAGGCTGAAGAGTCCCAGCTCTCTCAGACTTTATCATAGAATCATAGAATCATAGAATCATAGAATCATAGAATCATAGAATCATAGAATCATAGAATCATAGAATCATAGAATCATAGAATCATAGAATCATAGAATCATAGAATCATAGAATGGTTTGGACTGGAAGAGACCTTAAAGATCATCTAGTTCCAACCCCCATGCCATGAGCAGGGACACCTTCCACTAGACCAGGTTTCTCAAAGCCTCATCCAACCTGGCCTTGAACACTTCCAGGGAGAGAGCATCCACAGCTTCCTTGGGCAACCTGTTCCATGTCTTACCACCCTCACAGTGAAGAATTTCTTCCTAATATCTAATCTAATCCTGCCCTCTTTCAGCTTAAAGCCATTTCCCCTTGTTCTGTCATTAACTGCCCTTATGAAAAGTCCCTCTCCAGCTTCCTTGTAGGGCCCCTTCAGGTACTGTAAGGTCGCTATAAGGTCTCTCTGGAGTCTTCTCTTCTCCAGGCTGAACAGCCCCAACTCTCTCAGCCTTTCCTTGTAGGAGAGGTGCTCCAGCCCTCGGATCGTCCTCATGGCCTCCTCTGGACTCGTTCTAACTGGTCAATGTCTCTCTTGTGTTGGAAGCTCCAGAACTGGACGCGGCACTCCAGGTGGGGTCTCACCAGAGCAGAGTACAGAGGGAGAATCACCTCCCTCGACCTGCTAGACACACTTCTTTTGATGCAGCCCAGGATACGCTTATTGGCCTTCTGGACTGCAAGTGCACATTGCCGGCTCATGTTGAGCTTCTCGTCCACCACGACTCCCAAGTCCTTCTCTTCAGAGCTGGCCTCAAGCCACTCATTGCCCAGCCTGTGCTTGTGCTTCTGGTGGCCCCGACCCAGATGCAGGACCTTGCATTTGGCCTTGTTGAACTTCATGAGGTTGGCACAGGCCCACCTCTCAAGCCTGTCAAGGTCCCTCTGGATGGCATCCTGTCCCTCCAGCATGTCAACCACACCACACAGCTTGGTGTCGTCGGCAAACTTGCTGAGAGTGCACTCAATCCCACTGTCACTCAATCCCACTGTCACTTTCCTCATACAGGAGATGCTCCAGGCTCCTCATCATCTTTGTGGCCCTCCACTGGACTCTCTCCAGAAGATCACTGTCTTTCTTGAACTAGGGAGCCCAGAACTGGACACAATATTCCAGATGTGGCCTCATCAGGGCAGAGTAGAGGGGGAGGAGAACCTCCCTTGACCTGCTGGCCACACTCTTAATGCACCCAGAAGGGCACATTGCTGGTTCATGGGCAATTGGTCATCCACCAGTACTCCCAGGTCCTTCCCTGAAGGACTGCTTTCCAGCAGGTCAACCCCCAACCTGTATTGGTTCATGCAGTTATTCCTCCCCAGGTGAAGGACTCTACACGTGCTCTTGTTGAACCTCATTAAGTTCCTTTCCTCCCAACTCTCCAGCCTGTCCAGGTCTCTCTGAATGGCAGCACAGCTTACTGCTGTGTCAGCCACTCCTCCCAACTTCGTATCAGCAAACTTGCTGAGGACAGACTCTATCCCTACATCCAGGTAATTGATGAAGATGTTAAACAAGACCGGACCTGGTACCGTCCCCTGGGGAATACCAGTAGTTACAGGCCTCCAACTAGATTCTATAACGCTGATCGCAAACCTCATTGAATATTAGATTAAATTGAAGGTCTTCAGAATATGGGAATTTCAGGCTGCCAGAAGGAAAGAAGCAGATAGATCCAAGAATTAGAGATCTGAGTAATTTCTGAATCAATTTGTATTCTCAGGCACATCCCTTATTATTAGAAAACAATGTGAACAGGTGACAACTTTATTTTTCTTTAAATTCTGTTTTCATCCTGCTGCATCCCTTGTGCAGTGGTATTTGTCAGCTTTTCAAGGTAAGGTAACAAAGGAGTTATGTGAAGCAAATAACTTCTGTGGTTTTGTCACACACAGTGTGTACTAAATTGTGGAGATACACTGAAGAAGGGGAAGAAAGAAATAAAGAAAAAAAAAAAATATTCCAAGCCTGAATCACTGTCGTCTTGGCAAAATTTTGAGTGCTTAGCAAGCCAATGCAAGTGTGATGCTGGTCAAGCTATCTAATTGGGAATGACTGTATCTTACTATGTTAGGCAAAATCTGAGGGGATTATGTAGAACCTATCACTTCTCCACCTTGCTTAACAGTGCACAAATGTGATAAATCTCTGGTTCCAGTGAACTTAGGTGAAGGACAAGACGTATCTTCAACAGATAACCTAGAAAGTTGTTTCATGCAACCCAGATTAGTCTGCAAAGCCAGATTGGTTTTAAAGACATCTTTGCCTATGTGGAACATGCTGGGTGAGGGAGGGATTTCTGGTCATGGGAGCTCAGCAGAACTTGCAATTACCATAATGCTCATGATGTTCAACAACTGTTTGCATCTTTCTTTTACAATATGGCTGACAGCCAGCACTGAAAAACAGATCTACTGGCCAGCTAATAGTTTCCAGAATGTCATGTATAAAAAGACAGATATAATTGCACCTGGACATGTGGTGCAATTTTTTAGAAATACTTTGTTTACTATAGGATTCTAACTTTTGGAGTGGAGGAACATCTTGTTCTCTAAAACCAAAGTCCTTCCTAATAGTTGCAGAATTGCAAACACTAAAAACCATCAGTTTAGTCCATATAGTAAATATCTATGGATGCATGAAGTAATGGAGATATTATGAAGTCCCTTACACACTGTAGCATCTCTGGTTTGGCAATATTTTGTTTATGTTGCAACAGGAAAACTACAGTAGCTCCATGAAAACTTACCAGTCTCGGAAGACTTTATACCATTTCAGGAGTGACTGACTGTACAATAAAATAAAAGTTATTGTGAACCTTAAAAGGGTTTGTCACCTTGAAGTAAAAAAGGGAACAGGAGAGTTTTGAAAGTTTTACTTGTAAAAAGAAAGGAGTTTTAGGATTAAGCTTCTCTGTCCTGTGTTCAGATGTTATAGTTGCTATATTCCACAAGCTAGTTGTGGTGCAGTCATTCAGAACAAAATCATTGGCTTGACTGTCAGTCCCTATCCTTAATAAATAACAGCCTTTTTAAGGTAATGTTCTCCCAGAACTGTTTCTTCATGGTGGGTTTCCTAGTTCATTGAGGCTATTTGCAGGTTTAGAAAAAAATTGCATGCATTTCTTGTACAGAATACACCAAAAAAAACTCCAGTGGTTTAACAGGTGGGGTTCAAGAATGCATTTTCCTTTTAGATTTTCCATGAATGGCAGGTGTGATGGTTGTGTTCCACACTTACTGTTAAATAAGATATTAGAAGTCCAGTGGTTTTTTTCCTACCTGAAATTTACCTAGGCAACTCACCTTCCTGTTGGAGGAGGAATTTCAAGCTAGATTTTTGTCAGAAAGCCCAGAACCTTTAAGCTTGGTCACTTGCCACATGTTAGTAACAATCAATTTTTATGGGATCTCTGCGGCGTACTTTTTACCTTTGGGTTTGTTATTTTTCTTTGTTTGTTTTTTTCCCATATCTTTATTTCAACATCACAAATACAATTAATAGAACTTAAAGTACTGGTCATGATAACAAAACCATCAAAGAGGAGAGAGAGAGAAAAGATAGTTGATCACCGACTTCATGTTGGATTCTGCAAAGAAAATAAAGCAAGATTTTTCATGGCCTTGCCCCTGCAATGGGAGATTAGTGCAGCACTGAGGGCTTGTAACTGCATGGGTCTGCTTTGCAGTTTAAGTGTTTTTCTGAGGTGTAAGGCACGGAAGCATCAGGCCCTCAAGGAACATTCTCCATCTTAGGTGGTCTTGAAAAGCAGTATAGCCACCCTTTGAATTAGGAGCATGTCACAGATATACTAGAAAGAAGGATAGGAAGGGTCTTTCCTTGTTTTCTGCTGCAATGGTTTTCATCAGGGGTCTTAAAATGCCAAGGGTATAAGTGTAAAGGTGCTCTAATTTACATCAACTGCTAAATCCAGACTGCAGAGAGGACAGATTCAGCTTCTGGCCATTTTTACTCTAACTTCTTTTCCCTTAACAGATAATAATACTTCTTTGCTTCAAAGAGTTTACTTATAGGAGTAAATTTTGTTGAACGGATAGCATTTGATGGATAGGATTTTGAGATAAAAAGGTGCTCTTTAGGGCAGAGACTGTGTACTTAGCCTGTCATTTATAGCAGTCTTGCACATCAATACCTCTGAGTAGAAAATAAATACAATGTATACCATATACTGTTCACATACTTGTTTTTACACATGTACATACCCTTGCAAACATACGTACATATGAGAGGGAAAGAAATACAGAGAAAGATAAAAAATAAAAGCTCTGAACATCCAGATGTTTTGAACTGATGAGTACACCAAGGGCTTTTGCACTTGGTATTTAATTTATTAAATTTTGGGTGATACTGTCTTGGAAAGTGAACATTTTTGTTTGTATTTTCTTTATTTGCATTACACAGCACACCTGGTAGAAAGGATATTTAAGTAGTGAAGGACTTGCAGCATTAGTAATTAATAGGTCCCATTATGCTAACTCTCATGCAAGTTTAGGACATCTTAGATGCTAGATAAGAGATGAATAATTTGAAGTAATTTTCCTGTAATCATGCCAATCACTTCAGCAAAGTAGTTATTAAATGAAACAGTATTATGATGAATTATAGGACATCTATTGAATATCTTTTCTTATCATCTACTTATAGTGCCTGATGCTGAAAAGAGGCAAACATGTGAATGCTCTTTCCCAGTAAAATATGCACACTTCTCACTGTAAATAATAGTTTGTTTAGCAAACGTTGTTTTTTTAATGAGGCCTAGAGACAGATTTCTACTAGTCTCATACTCTGTGCTGCTCCAGAAGATCATCTAGTTTTACCTTTTCTTTAAAGGTAGATATTAGCAAGAATGAGTCACCACTGATGACAAGGAATTTTTCTAGTTCAAATTTGTTGAAGTGATTAAATATTATTTATCTAATTAAATGCTCAAAACAGATCATTATTGAAAGGAATAAATTTAGTGGATTTGTTGAGCAGTGTTAGCTGAAATGTAACTGCACATCATTTGACTTTTTAACATTTTATTATATCTAATAAGTCTTTCTGTGCTTAATTAAATCAACTTATTTTTTACAGCTAATTTAACATGATTTCATTTTAGTTACAGCTTTTGCATCAGATATGTAGAAAGCCAACTGTATACCCAAATTAAGCTTGTGCTACTCAGGTGCTCTGCTGTACCTATTACTTCTCTTGCTGTGACTGATGCCCAGACTATTTTTTAGTGTTTTCTCATCTTTTACTGGAGAAAGGTTACTCATTTGTTAATTATAATCCATTTCAAATACTACAGAAAAAAAATATATATACCATATGGTCATAAAACATTTAATAATTCTGTCGTATGTAACAAGCTCTGAAAATCAACTTTGTTTCTTGGCATAGGACTTTGCTTGGTGTCAGAAAATGCCGAACAGGAATGTAAGATTAAGTCTACTCATGGCTGCCCTAGCAAGTTAATCTGCATGTGTTTGGACAAAGGTAGGGGTAGACCTACTGCATAAAGCTTTAATTTTTCCCGGGGTACACCCTATCTCCGTAGCTTTTGTATGTTGTTCCAAGACTTTTGAATCCAGTTTTATTCTTCTATTAAAGTCAATTCATAGGCTTTACCTCTTTAAAACTCCTGAGAGCTTCTGCCTCTTTGCTGAATGTTATCCCACCGTGGGGGTAGGCTGGGGTGGGAGGTAGAAATTCAGTTAGCCTGCCAGTGATTGCAGTTGACTTGAATCAATGCCACTCCTTTGACTTCAGTAGGATTATGCCTGGACCACACTAGCATGTGTGAGATCAGAACCAGACTGAGGACACCTCTATATCAGCTAAAAAAAAGCATTTTACAGATTTTGGTCAGTCTACTCACTGGCCAGCTGTTCCCACTGAGTTGTTATAGGAGACGCTGTCCCTCCAGCTTCTAACTGGAGAGAGCAAAGTTCACTGCAAGAGTAGATGGGAGCTTTTGATAGATCATTATCTAATCCAAATATCTATTTTTCCATCACAAATATCTGAATATTTTTCAGAAAGGCTCAGGAACACTTTTCAAGCTAGCTCTGGAGCAGAGTGAATTTCATAGTGCATAGTACCAGTTCTTAGCAGTGTTATCAGCTTTTAACCTAAATAAAAATAAAACTGCTCGCAGTTTTATACTCCTGGGTGAAGGACTGCACAAAGATATATTTTTGCCCGCACGCATGTAACACATTATTATTCCTGCGATGGCTACTGATAACCATTTCTGCATATAGTGAAAACTGCCTAACGCTTGGGCTTAAATTCCCCAGAGTAACTGTTCATGATCACAAATTTGGCGAAAGGATTTTTTTCATTACCCTCAAACATTTCCTTTCACCTCCAACCTCTAGGCAGAGCCATCGCTTTCCCTTTAGAGCCGGGAACATAAAGCCATGGGGCCATGGGGGCTGGCTGTGCCTGACCCCGAGGGCCCTCCTGTCAATCACTGCCTCCCCATCCCTTCCTCTCTTTCACACCAGGCAGCTGTACCCATCGCTGTCAACCAGGTAACAACCAGCAAACAATAGAGGCCTGAATGCCTGGTCTAGACACTCTTTTAGCCACTTATTTGCTGCTCTTGGCAGCTGTTGAAGCATAAATAAGCAGTTTGTAATCAGAAAGCTGACATCACTGCCGCTCAGCTGAGAGGGGGAATTGTTGCTGTGCACTGAGCTGCTTTCCCCCCTCTCCCTCCCCCCGCCCCGCCGCCCCAGCGCCCTCCCTCCTTCATTTTGTGACAACAGATTCTGGGGTGGGGATGCAGATTTCTGCCGGGCTAAGCTGGCTTTTCTTTATTTTTCTAGAGGACAATGATGCAGGTCGCAGAAAATGGCACACATGCAGTGTTGTAGTTTGCAACTACCAAAACTGGAGGAAAAAATAAATAAATAAATAAATTAAAGAAAAAAAAAGACAAGGCAGAAAAAGCATGGAAGACCTCACCTTCAAATAAATGGTGGAGCTCTTTCCTACATGTTCAGAAAGCATTTTGAGGTTCACAAATATTTTGAAATTAAAAAGTAGCATTTTAATAGATTGGCCATACTGGGCAGATGGGCAAGAGAATGTTGCCTATCCTGACTGGTATTTTTACCCTTTCTTTTTCTTCTTCACCCCCTGGAAGGGGAGAGGAGGTAAAAACAGTCTTACCAGAGAGGAGCGAACAATTTCTGACAAACCTTGTTTTGTGCCAGTGTGCCTCTGTTTCTGCTTTTAAAACGCCCAGCTATGCATCTCCCATGGCTGCAAACATTTGTTGTTCAAGTACATTTAGTACACTTCTAACACTTTTTTTTTTTTTTCCCCTACTTTGGGGCTTGATCGTAAACAAGTTCACTGGGCAAATTTGACACAATATTTGAAACTCAAGCTGGGTTCCTGGGGTGGGATTGGTGAGGCGAGGCACGTGGCAGCGCCGCTGTTCCCTGACTGGGGGAAGACAGCAGCGTACCCAGCGCAAATATTTGCACATGCAAATTTAGAATTCGTTTTCCACAAACATTCGCACGTATGACTTTCAAATTAGCTTTCTGTGAGCATTCGTGCTGCTAAGAAACTCTAGTTCAAATATTCAAAGAAAGTGAATATAAAAGGGACACAGGTTTAGGTGATTTTTTTAAATTTATTTTATTTTTTTTTAAAGAAAACAGACACTAAGTGAATATTCCTGCCAAAGTCCTTGCAGTGTTTGTCCAGTTCTGTTGTTTTCTGGCCGTCCTCTTTTAACATTGAGAACCAATATGTGTTCGTGTGGTACCAAACAGCAATGACAAGTTGCTGCCTCAAATGCATAGTTAAAACATAAACTCTACAATCTGCAGTGCATTTGCTGCTCTTTATTGATGGGAAAGTAAAGCCCAGCATGTAACCTTTAAAATATATTATCCATACTGGGTCCCAAATCTTTGCCCCATGTTTTACTTGGTCTGTTCTGGTGATGACTGTGACAATAATGGGAAAGAGGGAAAGGGCTCTTTTCTGAGGCCCAACTGTTTATTTATTTATCTGTGTAGGCTTTATGTGTACAATCAGTGAAGGAGTTGAGCTTTCTCGTTTTTGTGGAACAAAGTGCACATTAAACCGGCAAAGTGACAAAGTCTGATCCAACTGCCTGTTGGTACATGGAAGCAGGGTGAATGCCAGAGTGTCTGTGAGGTTCGCCAACTATCTGAAATATCTTCAGGTAGCTCTGTCTATCTCCAGTTTCAACAAGAAAGAGGGCCAGTTCAACAAAAATATTGACTTTATATCTCCCAAAGGCTTTCTAGTATTAGTTTGCTCTAAGTAGCTCATGATTTAGAGTACAAAGGCATTTCCAGAATGCATGTTTAACAAAATGACATAGCAGATAATTGAAATTTATTTGCAATTTTCAAACTACAATAAACACAATTCTCCTTTTCTTTCATTAATAATCGCACGGCTAATGCATAACAATCCCTCTGCAGCTTTTACAAGCAAACTTGAGCTGCTGTGTTGTAATAGCTGGAAAAGTTAATGTAGCTTGAACAAGGTTCCTAATTGTCCCTGTCTCTGTCATATTTGTCTACTTGAATGGTCCTAAATACCACAGCGATTAATTACTACAGAGCAGGTATTACAAGATGTTATCATCCTTCCCCAACTGTCTGGGTGAATGGAGAGAGGCAGTAGATTGTTGCAGTGTTTCATCTTTGCACTTCCTGTAAGGCACTTTAACCAGAAGATTTAATGTGTCAAAGTTAACTGCGTTCTTGTGCAGATATTCACATTCTAATTAAAGATTAAGAACGTAGTACATTACACTGTGATTTGTCATACATGGCTTGTTAAATAGGAAACCTACCGGGATTCCCTAACATTTTATAAACATTATTCAGGGCTTTTAATGTGGGCAAAGGAAAAGATTATTCAGCTGCTCTGCAGAGTAGGAGGCAGGTCATTTCTCCCCCACCCCTGTCTTGCCCAAACTCTCCCCTCTCCAAATAAATAAAGAAGAAAACTCAGGTGGTTTTCAAACTGAAATTCTGCTGAGGTCTCTTTAAACTATTTATCTTCCCAGAATGTATGTGTGCATGTGCACGTGGAGTTATATATAGATTAAAAAATATATGTGTCTTAATTATTTTTTGGCATTTTTCAACTTTTGCTGTCAGCTATGTAAACTGAGGTAGGAGGTCTTTGTTTGAATTAGAGCGGTGAAGGAAGGAAGAAAGATGAAACAGTTTTTCAATATGCAAAATGTGCTTTCAGCTGATTCTAGCAATGCTGAGCGGCGTACCACTTCCAGTATTAGTAGCAGAGGACTGGTTCACATTCTTTGATTGCCTGAGGAATAAATTAATGAGGTTACTGGAGACATTGAACATTTGCATATTCACGGATGCTTATTAGGTATAAAGTGAATGCCAGGTGCATTGAATTTTGGGAATACTAGCTTTGTTTTTGGTCTTCTATTTTTAAAGCAATCACATCTTTCTTTTTCCCTAAAGTGAGAAGTTTTGTGAGAAAAAAGCAGCATTTATAAAAATAATGACACAAAAAAAACCCCCCAAATTAATTCAATACAGACAAAGCTTCACTATAAGATAGACATCAGAATAAATATGATACAGCATGAGGCTGGGGACTATCTGAATATCTTGTTTGGAACAACAGTTAAGATGACTACAAATATAAAAACAGTTGTTCCAAGACATAAGGAGAACAAATGTTATATTTTTCACTGTGCTCCTTATGGATTTCTAGCTTTAAATAGCAATAGGATAACTCACTATGAAGTTACCTTCCATAATGCCCAATGCTAAATTTTAAAACACCAAAATGCTAGCACATTTTGTTACAATGAGTCCCAAACTCAGCCTGCAAAGCACAGAAGATAGAATTACAAAATTTGGTCGACTGTTTCTCCATGGAGTATCTGCACATGGTTGTATTGTTGTCAGTGAGTTCCGTCATTGGTCTGTGAAAGCACATTGTGTGAATGATTTGCACTGTATCTCATTATTCCTGGAAGTTTTTATCTATATTGTTTATTTGGGATCTTTATTCCCTTTGCATTCTTAAAGATTTCATGGTGTTGTTTTTTTTTGTTTTTTCTTTCCCATTCTTTGGCTGTCCATATGCTGTAGAGCACAGTATTAGCACTGCTTGTTTTAGCAAAGAAATATGTCAATTGAAAACATGTGTATTGTTTGTTCTGCCTTTTGCTTGTCCTTTACAGTGTAAGCATCAAGCATGTAACATGTGCACAGGCTTACATGCCCTGCACACAGGAAAACATAAACACACATGCCCACACAGATGAGCACCTACAAAATTATTGGTATGATCTAGTAGCTGGTGCAGAAAAATCAAGCAGTGATAAGTGTTTTCTTTGGATAATAATATGTATTTACAAACAGGCTCCCTTCTGCCCCCTTGTTTCACAGAATACTGTGCTCAACTTCCCCTTCCTGAATGTTGCACTGTGTTGATCACTGCCCTGCCTCTGCAAATCCTATTTGAAAATCTCATTTGCAGCATAACTGACAACAAAGGCATTACATGGTGTATGCCCTGCATATTCGGCAGACTATTCCTTGCCTTTGTAAGTTATTTCTAACTTCTAATGAAAATACTGTGTGATTAGTTGGTGATCTTTTTTATTTATTAATAGTCTGTAAAATTAAGTGTGTCTAATCAAAGAATGTATCTTTTCTTAAAAGTGCAAGGTGGAATGCATTAGATCAGTGGTACAAAAAACAGATGTTCTTTACTGCAGTAGGCCTTTCTTTGGGTACTCTAGGAAACAGGGACTTAAACAAAACATTGCATTGAAGAGGATTCTGAAGTACAATCACTGCCAGCCACTGCAAGACACAGAAATCCTCTTTAGATATATTTTTTTTTCTGCATTTGTTTCTAAACTGTAATTCTGCTCCATGATTAAAAAAATAAGAAAATTATTTGATATTTCAGTCTCTCAGGGAAGCTTCTGAATAATTACATGAAAAATGATCTATTATATATTTATTGAAAATAGTATTGCGGAACACAAATCTGCATTTTCTTCAGAAAGGTCATTTTTTAAAACATCCATTGTAGCTGCTTCACTAACGTCCAGGGGTTTTTGCCGTACACACGGCACAGATTTTTTTGATTATGTAGATTTTTTTTCCCCCCCTTTTGCAGTTTCATATGCAAAGCATGCATCAGCAACATCCATGCTATCTCCTAAAGCAGTCATTCTGAAACCCAATCTGGGGACACTGCAGACTAAATAAAATTTCATTTTGATTTGGCCTCCCGCTGAGAATGGGACTGCTTTGTTTCAGCCGACAGAACCAGCAAGCCAGAAAGGTATGTCCTGTTTTGCATGGCTGATGGTGTGACTTGAGGATCACAATCAGGCCGTTCATGCTCTCAGGGCTCGGCATCTCATCCACATCCTGTACCACTGTCTTTCTCTTTTCCTTGCCATTTGCTTTCCTTCTGTGCCGCCTGCCGTCTACCTGCAGGGCAAAGCTATGGCAGACCCTCACACTATTGTTTACTTTGGCATATGTTTAATAGATGCATGGCTGTTTCAGCGTAGGGTTTTTCTTTTTTATTATTTTTTTTCCTCTCCCCTACCCCCCCTCGCCTTTGTGTTTTCCCTTCCCTATCCACATTCACTTTCCTTATTTTCTAGGTGTTGCATACACAAATACTGATTTAATGGAAAATTATCTAAGCACTGCTTGCAATGCTTCAGAGATTTTACTAGGAGATTTGTAATGCAGAATTTTATTGTAAATCTGAGGAAACATTTAACAGCTTTGGAGGACTACAGTTTTCATAGCCCTTTAGACCTGTATAGGCAAAAAAGCAGTCACCCATTATAGTTAGGAGAGAAAAAAAAAATAAAGACACTCTTACGAAGGGCTCTGTCTACTTTGCCATCTTCACATGCTTTATAGTTACAGATTCAGTGTTTGGTTAGGGGAATATCAGTACATATTTCTCTCTCTAAATATTAGTATTTATCTTAAAGCCAGTTTGCATTCCAGGAGAGACTGTACAGCACACTCCTTGCTGCTGCTGCTGTTGCTGCCCCATCTCTCAGAGGAGGTGTTGGCATTTGGGGAAATGACCACTGTTTTAGCCTCTGGAGCAGCTTTTGGACAGGGCAGCAGGATTCTTGAAAGACTCCTTATGATGAGAACTTACTCCTCAAAAGTGTATTTCTGTGTCAAAGCTACACCCCCCTTGTCTGGGGTATTTTTGTTGGGTTTTTTTTTGAGGGGGGAAGTTTTTAATGTCAAATAAAATTAGCATAAAATTTTCCTCAGACAAAGGGCAAATTTTAATTTTGATTACTATGATTTTTAATATGGACAATGTCCTGTTTTCTTACTGAGGTAGAATACAATCATAACTACAAAGAAAAGTTCAACCCTTCACAAAGAATGAAAAATATGTAACATCTTCTATAGAGCACTGACATTATATGGGAATTCATGTCTTCAACATAATTTACAAACAAAAATTATTGTATGCAACATGCCTTTGTGGTATGTGATGCTATTAACAACAGGTTGTTCAGCAAAGACTTGTGGAACACATATGGTCAATTAGGACACTCTCTGCTTAGTTTAGCAGGTTTTATTCCCAACTTTTGTATAATACTCAAACTCCACGACTTTCATCTTACAATCAGATTCGTATTTCGGTTTCTGACTCTCTGAGGTGGTCAGGGGTGCAGGCCTTTGGCATAACCACATGAATCTTCACATGGCAGAGTTTTGTGACTTGAAAATTCATTTTATTCCCATCTTTCTTAATTTAAAAAGAAAAAAAGAAGAGAAAAGTGGTGCATTGGGGGGTTGAAGGCTCATCTGACAAAAGTTTGGAGAAAAAGAGTGGTAAAAAAAGATGGTTCTGTGGACTCCCTGTAAAGAAGGGCAGCATGCATGCATTAACCCTGGCAAATTCCAACAGCATTTTCCACACATGGCAGAGGGCAGGATCTGGCCTTGCATGTTTTGTTAGTCAGAGATGTTTACAAAGTGAAATACAGCTTGAGAAGACTTTAAAGAAGCTATCTGTAGTGATGCCACATTTTCTTTAACAGATTTGAGGCTGTAAGGAAACTACAAAGAGACTATATTTATGAAAAACAAGCGCTACATCTTTTTAAATGGATATAATGGGAAAATGATCAGTTCTGTGTGGTTTTTCTCTGAACCTCCTGCTTCACCCCTCAGGTGTCATTGGGATGTTTTCCAAGTTACCAACTCTGAATTTCCATCAGAGTTTATAAAAATGAGTTCCAACTTTACATTTACCATAATTTCATTTTAAAAGTTAAACACAAGTTTTAAGAGAAACTACACTCGAGGTATCGTGCAACAGTGTATCCTAGTTCCTTTATCTCAGAACTCACAGTCCTAGCAGGCTTTTTGTTGCACAAAGTGTATGTGATATTATATCAGTAGCTGTATTTTAAAATCAATAAGTAAATAAGCAGGTATATATGGCTCACTTGGAAATAGACAACATTTTTGTATTAAATACTCAAGAAAATTAATAAAAGTATTGTTTCTTTATTTCCAGAGATGAAGCGCTTTTTTTAAGAGTAATGTTTATTATGGTAAAGGAAAATAATCTTAGCTCCAGAATGCGCTTACTGTTCTGGAAACTTTTTTATTAGTTACATAATTGTTGTATTTAACCAGAAATTAATGCAAATTAATCAGATCAGAGATCAGAGTTCCTTTTTTTAGGTTGGTTTATTACATCCGTATCTTGTGGTCATAGTCTGAATCAGTAAAAGAAGTGAGAGGGTTTTGTAAGTTAGTTTTCCATTTATCACTCCCACAGAAAGAAAACTGTAAAAATACTAGCCCAAAGTCCAGAAACAAAAACCTCATTCTTAGATAGCTTTATAAGGCTGCCCTCAGTGGAGTTAGCAGTGTTCCTTCTTATTTATATTAGTGTGCTTAAGAAGAGAATCGGATCCAAAATCCAAAATTAGATACTTCTAGCACATTATAATTGCAAAAAAAACCAAGATACTTGGCCATGTAACATGTCTATTTATGCATGGTTTTTTTAATGCAAAGGACTTCACAATTCTCATTTCTCTGACTTTTCTCTCATTTTTTGTGCTTTACTTGAATTAGGTGATGTGACTGAGATAAGTCATATCCATGCCCAGAAACCCATGGAGTAAAATAGATCATCTCAAACAGAGAAATATGCCAAACTGAGAACTAGATGAATGCACTCAGGAGACAAGTGTCTACTTGTAATATTATATATATGCATACTCTGTACGTAAACTAACTACATGATTGTAGTTATGCAGTATGTATGTGTAAGTGTGTATGTACAGATACATATATGTATAAGTAGGACAGTGTCACCAGGGTCCCTGGGGCCCACCAGTGATACAGCAGCTGCTGTTACTGTGACCATATAGAAGGCGAGAAACTGCATGATCAGTGCATTTGCTGTTCTCCAGCCCATCGGAACCTCTCAGCAACTCCACAACTAATTGTCTTAGGAAATTCTCCTGGAACAAATTCACGGTCATCTGATGTTTCAATCTGCCTAAAAACTGGCTGAGCTCTATAGGATCCCAGACATGAAGATCGGACTGCAGGATCAGGGCCCCAAGGTTGGGCAGTAGCCCCTTGGGCAAGCCAGGGTAGATTAGTCAACAAACCTTTGGAAAAAATCTTTTTTAAAGCTGTACATGAGACCTACCAGCAGAATTAATGGCCAGCTCATTCTCATTTGTCTCAAACTCCTTGTACTGATGTTCTTACTTTATACACCAGATTTGACCAATATCAGTCAAAAAGGTCTGAGAAACTGGTAGGAAATACTATGAAATTATGTATCAAAGGGCAATTGACTAGGAGCAGATACTATAAAATTATATATCAAAGGAAAGCAATAATAACCTGTCAGCAAGTATGAGCATAGGAACCCATTGTGTTCACAGTCCAAAAGGGGTGAGGACTAAAACTGTTTTGGTTTGTGATATTTTTACCTAATCTCCCTAGAAGTATAAAAGCAAAAATCAAAGTTAGATTTTTTTCTTTTTTTTTAACAAGAAAGGTAAACTTAATCACAGGCTTACTGTTCAAGTTCACTGGAGCAACAGTATGCTATAAAAACGAATGCCATCAAACTTCATCTGCTAATGTTTCAGGCTTCAAAATGTTGCCTTGTCCACAAAAATCAAGTGAGAGTTTTCTCAGATTTAGGGAGGTATTCTCCACTGTAAAGAGGTATTCATCCTGTAATTCTTGTTTTTAAAAAAAAAAAACTAACAAAACCATTTAAGTAGCTGATCAAATGTCTGAGTGTAAACAGAAAACTGGCCTTGGACCTGAGTTAAAGAAGCAGAGCTAACAAGCAGGCATTAACTTTGATTAGGAGTTGAGGCAGTACCAAAGAGCTTAGCCCAGCAACTACATTGGAAACCTAATATTTCCTGAGCGGAGAAAGGAGAAGGAAGTTTGGAAACTGTAAAAAAAGAAAAGGGAACAGAAATTCATATTATTTGTAACATATCCACACCAGTGGAAAATCCATCATTGGGATGACTTTATTAGAACAAAGCTATGCCCAGGGAGACTGCTTCTAAGAAGTATAGATTGAGAGATGTTCAAAGAACAGAAGTTTGGAGTCTTGATAATCCAAGTCTTGAATTATTTTCTTAAAACAAAAATGTACATTGACCTCCCATGTATCAGGGCATATAAATGTGTTAAGGTTTTATTGATTATATTGAAAAAAAATAATAGACAATGTCTATTAGTTAACTATTTATTGCTCTTTTCTTATCAAAGGTTGAAAAAAATATTTTTGTCTAATAAAATATGGGGTGGGTGGACGAAATTACTAGTGAATGTCTAATGAATATTATACAGCACAAAAATGGACTACAGACTAATAAAAACATCCTCTCCTTCATTAACTGTTCTTTAGTCTATGGGGGTGGAGAAGGTTAGGTTATAGCAGCATTATGTCCTCACAATAAAAATACATTTAGTCTCCTAGCATCTACTGCAATTGGTTATTCATTACATATAATTTTCTTTATTTTTGAAACCCTTTCCCTCTACCAGCTGTCTGACAAAAGCAAGCATGAAACATTCTGAAAATAAACTTTTGGAATAATTTGCATTCAATGGGAAAATTCCACTAGTAAAGTAGTATTCATTAAATTTTTCTAGTGATGGACAAATCTCAGAAGATTCAGACGAGTATTTCAGACAAGTATAAAAACATCAATGTTTGTCTAAAGTGTTTTGAAAAACCTTCTCTACTGTCATTGTACCCAGGAACTTCCAGATAATAATGATTTTTTGTTGTTCTTTAAAGATGTCTAGTTTTACTTCTGTCCCCTCTTGAGGCTCCTTTACTTTAAAAGGCAGAGCAATGTCTCCTCATGGGTGACATTTATTTTCACATGGGAAATCCAAAGTAAATCAAAATAAGTAACTTCAAAAGGCTAAGGGGAAAAAAAAAAAAAAAAAAAAAAAGGAAATGGCTAAATAAGATCCACCAGTACCTCAGTTCTGTTGGTCATACTGTAAATAATAAACAGATTTTCATCTAACATAACTAAAATCTTGGAGCTACTTTTTAGTAGGTTGATGGGGAGAAGGTACTAGAGGATCTATGGATCTGTTTTTTGTGTTTCTTATCTCTCTATTTTATCTTTTTTTTTTTTTTTAAGAGATTTAGTTAAGATCCCAATTTGTGCTTTAGGGAGGTAAGATGAAAAGACTAAAAGCTGCCTCAGTAGGATCAGCTAAAAGATCAAAATAGATCTGGGTGTTATCAGGTTAACAATGATAACTCACCTTAAGGTCCCTAAAAATAGAAGTGAAAGAAGCACATCAGTACTGAAGAGCAAGGGAGCCAGAACAAAATTCTGAAGATCCCCATAATTAACTGGCAGAGGGTCAGATGAACACTTATTAAAATGCAACAAAGCACAACGGGGTGTCTCAAAGATGGAGTTTCAATCTTAACCATGAACTTCTCATTTTTGCCAGTTCCAGCCAGGCCTGCCATGTTATTTTAATAAGTACTTTTCTCTACATACTGTCTTTGAGAATGTTGGGGGAACATTTATAGGGAGAGTTAAAAGGGAGATTTATAGACAATTGAGAGGACAAGCCTTCTTAGAAAGTATACGAAGAATGACATTATGGTGATATTTTAAGATGTATTTGTATGTGATATTTGAATGCTGTGAGATAAATGTATCAATTTACCTTCCAGTTTCAAAGACAATAGTACGTCTTCATTAAGAAATAGTGTTCTCCCAGCACAATATCCCTACCTTACCCTTATGCTGCTAAATACTTTATATTGTCAACTCTTTTTACACCACCAATATGATACTCTTAAGCTGCCCCTGTCAGATAATTTTGATGAAATAAATATTTCACTTCAAAATTTACTCACACCAACTCTCATCCCACCTTGATCCAAACCCAGATGTCCAAGAAGAAAATCTAGATAAACTGTCTTGAGAAAAGGATTTTAAAGCCTTCTTAGAGGTAAATATTTCTTGTTAGCACAAAGATAAATCTGTATTTAAAACCATAGACTCTGTCTAATCCCACTTGATTTTAACACCATTCTAATTTGGCTGATGTGTTTTGGTTTTGAATTAAAATGCGTTGTAAGAATTGGTTGATTAAAGATGACTGAAAAGTAGGAAGAGCTGTGGGGCCCCTGAGACCTGCAGGGGATCTGGAGGGGTCAGGACAAAGGTAGGGTAGGAGAATGATGAATACTTTCTCAGCTTCAACAGTAGAAGGGAAGCTGTACCCCACTTTCTAACACTTAGACATGTTGTACATTGTTACATCAGGATTTACAGATGTTTTCTCATAGAATGATAGGTTGGCAAAACAGGAGAACATTACGAGTAGGTGATCTGGCTAAAGTCCTCAAACATTGTTTTTTGGCAGTGTACGTTTGTTAATACATTAAGTTCAGCAATATTTTTTTTTTCTGCAGGTATATTTTGAAGTGCGGTAATATTTAGTTGCTTATATGTAGAAGGAGATTTTCGGTTTCTTTTTTTCTTTGGTAAGATTATGGCATCTTGGATTTTGTAATTCCTTCATAAATTATTTTAAGTTTTCTTTGCATCTGTGCATACCCACACACACATATTTACCACTTGGAGGACAAGCTGAATAAAGCAGAAGTGTAATATCACACCTTCCTTCTCCCAAACGAAGGACTGGCCGTCAGCGGGTACCCAAAGTGCTATGTACTCCCTGGAACACAAAAAACAAAAAAATGCTCTATGGGCAGCTGTCAATAGTCTGGCCTCAAGTCTTCATTGCTGGGTGACTCTTAGTTCTCTTGAGTTGTGGCCCAAGTAAGAAGTAGTGTGGTGCATGGACAAAAAGGACCCCAGTCTTCCAAAATCCTGCCCTCCCAATTTGTTATGCTAAAAGACGTTCAAGTCAACCCTGCCCCTAAATGTGTAACCACAGCCTATGATGAATGCAGTGTGGGGCTTTCTAGTGGGAAAAGCAAGAGCTGTAGGTTGTTTTAAAGCTGACTGGGTTTGCTTCAGTGAAGGAGGAAGATAATTAAGAGAATGTGAGGAAATGAGAGAAACAGTCATGTTTCTCAACAGTCATGTGTCCTAAGACAAAGCAGAGACAAATGTCCTTGGGACATCAAATTGATTATGTGGGTAAAAAAAGAAAGCTGGTGAAGGGAAACTTTTTGCTCCAGTTTCTCAGACAATCAAGAGGACAGATTTTCGTGGAGTCTTTTGAACAGGATTGCACCAAAGGTTATACTGCATTCCTGCCAACCATTGCCCAAAGGCTGCAGTTCCACAGGACTATTAGTGTTGGAGGATCCACTTGAACCAGAGGTGTTAAAAAGCATGAACACCTGTCTGAATTTCACCTCTTCTCCTCATCCTTCTCCCTGTGAGTCCTTTTCATCTTTGTTTGAAGTCATGTAAGAGGAGTGCAATAAAGAAGCAAGATGAAAGAGGCAAATCCTTGTTGTGGTTCTGCTAAGAGCACAGGCACAGTTACAGCATGGAACCCACAAAACCAACAGTCATTCCTTCATGGTAAGGACTGGCTGTCACATTAGTTTCCTCTCTGAGTTTCCAAAAGCACATCAGAAAGCATAATGCTCTTAACATGGAGTGGTTAACAAATTTAGTACTGTGATAAATGCACCTTCTTGAGTCAAGATCCTGGAAAGTCTGTGAGTTTTGTGTGCAACACTATTGCAGGGCACTTGTTTCCCACTCAGGGAAACAAGTGCAATTTCCGCTCAGGGAAACAGTGACCTTGTTTCCCTGAGTGGAAATGCAGGTTTCCTCCATTATCTTCAAGGTCCTCCCTGAGTCTCTGGTTGTATTTGACCTTCAAGTGGTACAACTGGAACATCCCTTATACTACTTCTTTTCATCAAATCACTTATTCTCTCCTTATCCTCTGTGGGTCCTCATCAGTCTCAACTCTAGATATATTTATATGTGTGAGTGTTCACTGATCCTACTCTACTCTTTTCCCTATGTTTTTTTCCACAGTGCCCAAAGATGTCTTTCACAGTCATGATCTGTGGCAAGTCATTATGCATTTAAAAAATTCCAAGTCCGGTGCTAGGATAGGCCTTTAAAAAGACTGACCTATTCACTTTTTCTGCTCTAGGTAGAACTCATAGAAACTAATCATTTGCTCAATATTTCCAGAAATTCATAATTCAGTTAGAGCAAGAAGCTACCATCCAGAAACCCTGGATAAACACCCACTCACAGTGCACAGGCTACCAGTAAACTCGGTGAACTGTAGATGCAGTGATCCTAGACCCATTGGTTACACTGTAAATGGACCCCATACACTCAAAGCCACAGTTGCCTGGCTCCTCTGGTCTCCCAGGCAAACCCCATTTTTCCTGTGAGGAGTAGGTGAATCTTAGTTGAAGCTGTTCCTCCAGCCAGTGCTTATGTGTTGCAAGAGAGAAACTAAAACATGAGCCATGCCATGTGGCAGGCGGAGGGGACTGAAGCTAAACAGAAGTTCTGGTTGAGTTCAAGTCTTCTATAAGCCACACTTTCCCTTCAATGTCCCTTTCTCTTGGCCCTTTTTCAGCCCTATCATCTCTGCCTTACTCCACAGAACTCAAAGCCCTCTTTATCTTTCAAGCCGCAGTTCAGTGATATAGGAGCCATTTCAGGAATACCAACTTAAGCAGTCCCAACCTCCCTGTCCTGTTTGGGTGTCAGCATGCAGTTCTGGAAGCTGAGACAGCCTCAGTCTTTTAACACTAAGCTCAGAGAGCAGACCTCAGTGTGAACGGGTCTGTCGTAGAAATTTTCCATCATTTTCCTGGCCCCAGTGTTGCCACACCATTACTGACATCCAGTGTCCTTACAGCCCCTGAAAACCACCTACTTGTTCAGCCTTGGGTGAGATACTTTTCCCTACATAAAAGTACAACGAACCACCTCCTCTGATGTTCATGCTCCTTCCTGTTCTCCTGGAGCACAAATTAACCAGCATTCTGACCCTTCTACCATCTGTTCAGCCTACAGAAAGCAACTTTACAGCAGCTGCTTGTAAGTGAAGGGAGAACAATCCTGGGAAAGTCATCCTGTAGGTTTGGCTACCATTCAGAAGGAAATTTCCAGGGAGAATTCATTTCCTGGTCCTCTTCCTGTCAGTAGAACAGAATTCCTTCAGCAATAGGTTATCTCCTTCCCACACTGAAATTCAGGTGAGTATTTTTGGAAGATCCATTAAGCTTGCTTTTCATTAATGGCTTCCACACATTAAGTGGCCAGTCCCTGTAGCTCTCACACAAACAAACCACTTCTCACTGTTTATACAAACTGGAGAGTTAAACTTAGAATCACAGGAAATGGGACTCTCTTCATCAGTTAGTCCATGTAAATGACAGGACCTTGAACATGCCTGAAAGATATGACTTGTTCTTGAAATCTCCCAGTGGTGGAGATCCCACAGTCTGCTCAGGTGAGGTAAGTGTTCTTCTGCAGTGCTTAGCTTTTCTTACAATTTGATTTTTTTTATTAATGTCTAACCCAAATCCCTGTTGCTGTGATTCAAGGCTATTACTTCTTGTCCTATCCACATTGGGCTTGTCATACAGATTATTCTCTTTCTCTTACATATCTCTCAGCTGCTATAATTTCTCTCTCAGTCTTCTTTATTTTTAGATAGAATAACTACAATCCCTTCACATTTCATTCATATGTCTTATTTTCTCATCATTTTCATTCTCTTTTGACCTCTGCTCTCCAAAAACATCTGTTTTTAAGGATTGTGGTCAAAAAGTGGACACAGTACATCACTGGAAGCATCACTAGCAGCAAGGAGAACTCAGATCATATGTTTGTTCTTTCTTCCCTAAAAAAAATAGTTTTTTATTGGGTTTAATCCATAGTGCATCTGCTTTTCTGGCTGTAAAGGATTGCTATGTAATAGCAGTTAGATTTTTAATACATTCTTTAGGCAGCTAAGGAATGGTTTTTTAGCATTTCTAGCATTTTAAATGCTCTCTCTGCCAGGATTTCTTGCAGAATTTTGTCATCATTAGTATTTGCTATACAACTGTAAGGCAGAGAAATATTATTGTTGCCATTTTTCCAATGAAGAGGCTGCAGGACTGCAAAATGTGCTTTGCAAAGGCACATTTTGTCTTGTGCCTTGTGAGGAGAAAAAACATTCCTGGATTTTTCTCCACAAGATTCTACAGTGTATTTGAAATCTCCTTCCACAAACCATGGTTATTCAATGAGTGTGTTAACAGTACAGGTTTCCAAGCCAAGTCTCTCTTCTGAAGGGCTCTCAAAGGTGCTTAACTGTAAGCTCATATGATTAATATTTTGTTCATTTCTGCATTTTCCATTTAAGTACGTAAGTTTTGGTCTTTCGTGTGCTTCAGAGCACTTTGCCGAATTCTTTTATCCCTCTTGGGACAGTTGGTCAAGGAGAAAGGGAGAATGGCAGCTGGAGAAGATAGGACCAGAAAAGAACCTGAGGGAGAGGGTTCAAGTGACAGGGGAGATTGTTTCTCTGAGCAGAGATGAGGTAGAAGCATTCATCTCTACACCCTACCTCTATCCAGAAAATGGAATTTTCCCAAGATTTCTTAATTGACAGTGTTCCTCTAATGTCAGCAAACACCTGAAACCCACTTAAAAATGTGTCTTACTTCCCCCTTGTGGCTGATGAACAAATAAAAGATGATAATCTACTATTGCTACTAGGTTCCAAATATCTCAAGTGATGGAGGTCTTCATTGTGCAGAAGAGGTTTCCAGCCTCTGAAAGACACATGTACAGATCAGAATGGTTCTGCCTAACCTCATTTGTGCCATGCCTATTTTCTTTTTCCTTGTTTCTTTGCTTAGCCCTCTTGTTTCCATGTGTTATATACATACATGTGCATTATAAAATGTGATGTGACATCAATTTCAAGCACTGCTAGGGTTTCTGCACGTGATGTAATCTGGTGCTCCAGTAGCATGTACTCATGTGACATAAATTGAAATCCTAGCAGGTCATAATGCAACACAACAGGTGCACCAAAATGTTTAAATTATTTCTGTTCGTTTCTTTAAAAAAATCAAATCAGAATCAAGAACAATGGCAGCCATTAAATTAGTTCTGCAAATCCATGCAGGCAGAGCAGATGGAAAGAGGGGATCAGGGAGAGGACATTTTTTGCTATTTGCAAGGGGGATGCAAATGCTGTTTTGCAGTGTAAACCACATACTATATTTTTTGTCTTTCATGTGTTGTGATAAAAGTAGTTTTCTTACCAGTAGAACATGTTTCATTAATACAATGTTTAAATAATTAAATACAGCAACTCTGGAGGCGCTGGCTAAGATAAAAGTTTGTAGGCAATCCATTATTGTGATCAGACAGTACTTCTCAAAACCCATGGAGATGCAATTTAGTAATTTAACTTTTGAAGTCAGTTGTTTAATAAACTATTACATTTTAATATAGTTTTGTTCTTGTCAAAGGGAATGATTCATTTCCCCTCTGTCAATTGTTCCAGCTGAAGTTATTAGTGGTTCCAGGGCTGAGGGGGTGCAGGGTTCCTGTTTGAATATCATTACCATGCTGTTCCCACTCTCTAGATGTTGCCACCGTAACATTACATGTATGATCTTTACCAGTTGTAATTATTTTGTAGGGATAGTAACTGCCATCAATTGAGTCTTCAGTATTGATATATTTCATTAGATTTAATTCTGTTGGCAGAGAGTAAGATACTGGTTAAGGGGGATATATAATTAGTTGTAGTAGGATTAATGAATATTAGTATACTCTAATAATGGATGTCCCAGAAAGAAACCTGGCAAGACTATTAAATAGAGGGAATATAATAGCAGACAAACTAAACCTTATCTCTGCTACTATCAGATTTTGTCATAGTTTTAAACATATCTGCTTGTTGAAGTTTCAATATAATTTTCCTGTTATTTTTCTTTATTAAAAAAGCTTTTATGAGAAATGCATTCTTAAACAACAACAAAAAAAAGGCTGGGTTTCTTTCTGTTTGTCTTTTCCCTTCTATGAAGATTTTAATTATGTAATGTTGGGGTGTAGGTTTAATGCTGTCTGTTTGGCTCCTTCTTTTCCAAGTTGCTGCCAGCTGATAAAATACTGTTAAAGGCAGGCTTGGTAATCAGATAAATCATGCTCCATCTGCCCATTTGCTACTGGTAGCGATCAAGGGTGGTAGATATTTCATGCTACTTCTGCACAGAAATGCCAAGAGAGCAAGACCAGGATGGCAGCAGCCAGTGTGCCTTGAGCTGGTCATTGCAACTCACCTGCTGTGCAGGCTGTCTCGGTTGGTGTGACAAGTCCATGAAGATTAGGGAGCAAGGGCCTTTTCTCAAGCATTTGCTTATCACCAGCCTTGGTGACACGTGGGATTATTTATGGCTGAATCCTTTACCACAGCACTTACAGTTCTGAGATAAAAGGCACGCACCAGAGTCCTCACCGCCTCTCCAGCTGAAGAGATGGAAATTGGCATTATTTGAAATTCAAGGAGTTTTTACTGTACATAGGAATAATCCAAATGTGGAACGGGATTTGTTATTAACTGTAAATCCCCTTTCCCTTAAGAAAACCAGAGTAAATGCAAGAAATAAGCTTCCATTTATATACCATAGAGACAATGCTTCATTGTCACTTATATTTTAAAGTCACAAGTGAAAAGGAAATGGAAAGTGGGAGCAAATATCAAGGTGTTAGTGGCATTGATCCTTCCACAGTGCAGTCAATAGGAATTTTTGAGGCTTACTTGCAACCAGTGAGAGAAGGCTTACATATGCAGAATATTTGGCAATTTATTCTTTAGAGCATGTTACTCTGCACCCAAGTCAAGAAGAGGGGAAATGTCTTCACCTTTTTTTCATTAGTTCTGAACATTTCATGTTTATTTACTGTTCACATTGTAGTATTTAAAAATATATATATATTAAATATTTCTTTAGGCACACAAAAATGAACCCCTGTTAAAATAGTTCCAAGTATGCATTTCCAGAATGTCTGAAGCTTATTGTTAGTAGGTATTCACAAGGCATATAAGATGTAATAAAAAAGAATTGCAAACAGAATTTTGTTATACATGCTATAGAAATCTTTCTCCATCCAGCTTAATGCCGTCATCTTCAAGTTTTCCCTCACAAAGTAGCTTTCCCAAAAAGATTATTATTCTCCCACAGTTGTGTGCAACCCCTCAGGAAAATACAAACTTTCTTTCCCTTGTGTTTATTTCTTCTCTTTAAATTATATTTAGCTTGTTCCATAACACACCTGGGGTCCCACATGGCTAAATCCAGCCTGGCTATCTCTGCATCCCAGTGCAGAATCCATTGCAGACATGTACGTTACCAAACCTACACGGCAGCAGTTCAGCACTCCTTAAACATGGTCCTCAACATTGCCCATTCTGCTTCTCTTTCATCTGTGTTCAAATTATTTTCCACTTTCATTGACAGTCTCTGAGTTTCAGCCTTACAGGAGACAGTAGGCAGAATGCATGTGTTGTACAATTCTGGCTTCAGGCAAAGTGGCATCTTTTCTGTAAGAATCTGCAGTAGTTACAGAACATCACCAATCCCACACTGATACTATTTTCTCTCTCTCTTGGTCACTATCTCTCAAACTATTTGACCCAGCTAGACATTTCCTTACAACCCCTAAATTGCATGCACTGGAATCCTACTGAGTAAATCACACTGAGCATTTCTGTCCCAGGCATATTTGTCAATACCATTGTTACATTGTTTGGCACAGTTTTATTTTTCTTCTAGTTCCTGTGACTCTGCAGAATAGAGTTGCTTGCAACCTGTTTCATTCCGCAAAGAGGACAAATCTAAAGTGATTTAAATGTCCTCTAACAGCATTTCCTTGTTTATTATGCCTTATGAGCTCTACAAAGATGGTATCTGCATAGGAGAATGTAGGTGCAGAGGAAAGTTAATTTGCTATCAGTTTGCTAGTCTTACTGTAAATGTCTGCCAAACTAGATGTCAATTTTTTTTCAAATTCACTTTGGACACGCTAGAGAGTTGGTCAGAAAGGAATCTGATGAGGTTCAACATAAGCAAGTGTAGACTCCTTCACCTGGGGAGGAATAACCTCATGCATCAGTACAGGTTAGGGGCTGACCTGCTGGAGAGGAGCTCTGAGGATAAGGACCTGGGTGTGCTGGTGAACAGCAGGCTGGCCATGAGCCAGCAGTGTGTCCTTGTGGCCAGGAAGGCCAACAGTATCCTGGGATGCATTAAAAAGAGCTTGTCCAGCGGGTCGAGGGAGGTTCCCCTCCCCCTCTACTCCGCCCAGGTGAGGCCACACCTGGAATACTGTGTCCAGTTCTGGGCTCCCCAGTTCAAGAAAGACAGGGATCTTCTAGAGAGAGTCCAGTGGAGAGCCACAAAGATGATTAGGGGTCTGAAGCATCCCCCATATGAGGAAAGTCTGAAAAAGCTCAGACTCTTCAGCCTGGAGGGAAGAAGACTAAGAGGGGATCTTATCAATGTCTAAAAATATCTGAAGTGCGGGGGCCAAATGGGTGGGATCGGGCTCTTTTCGGTAGTATCCAGTGACAGGACAAGGGGCAATGGGCAAAAACTGGAACACCAGTTCCATACCAACTTAAGGAAAAACTTCTTTACTCTGAGGGTGTCAGAGCACTGGAATAGTCTGCCTAGAGAGGCTGTGGAGTCTCCATCTCTGGAGATGTTCAAAACCCACCTGAACATTTTTCTGTGCAACCTGTTGCAGGGAACCTGCTTTAGTAGGGGCGCTAGACTAGATGATCTCCTGAGGTGCCTTCCAACCCCTACAATTCTGTGATTCTGTAATATACACATACATCTTTGCAAACTACTATACCTTGCATGTGTAATGCTGGAGGTATTGGATCTGTATGCAATAACAAAAGCTTCCTTGTTTTTCAGAAAGTGGAGATGTATGAAACAATGGTGTTCTTGATACCTATGCATTGCTTTTAGCATTATGGCAGCCTAGGCATTGGCATAATAGAGGCATCAGATAAAATAATAATACTCAAATGATGTTTGCAAAGTTGAGCTCGTAAATGTCAAAGGTGATTTAAAGTGGACAAGAGTGAGTCTTAACAAATCAACTAGGGGCTGCTGGCAATTGTTTCTGTTCTTGGTTCTTATTGAAACTAATATTGGACAAATTGAAAGAGTGATTGCCTTAGAGCCTTTGCAATGTCTTCACCAATCTGTTGCCCATTTCCATAAAAAATGGGAGTGAAAATGGCAGCTGACTTCTTTTGACCTCTCTCAATTTCACTGTGGCTCCTGTTGGAATCCTGAAAAAGCAGTTTTTCAGGCAGACCATTACCTGCCATAGCAAGTTAGTTGACTGAGAAATTGAAAAATATCAGTCAAATAATCTATTTAAGCCTGGTCTTCTGTGTGTGTTATGATCTGAATGGTAGCAAACCAGCAAAAAAATAAAAGCCTCAACTTTTGAGTGGGTGAACAAGTGAATTTAGTTCCTTTACCAGACATTTTATTTTGTTGTGTCAAATTCTTTTTCTGTTCCTCTCTCCTCATGATTTGACTATCACCTTTATAGTAGGATAAGAATCTACCAGGAGTACCTGAATCCTAGTCTTCGTTGTCTTCCTAGCTTGCTGGCTTCTACCCTTCTGAAATCATGGACTAAGAGCTGCTCTGATTCACTTGCCTTGTGAACGTTTTCCACCTAGTCTCTTTCCCCAGATTCAACCATAAACTTTAACTTTTTCTTCTTAGAAACTTGCAGTCCCACTGAAGTTTCTTTTCTCTACAAGACCAAGACATCTCTTCCATGCATATTAGAGGTGTGCTGACACTTAGTTTCCCTTGACTTCCTCTGTAACTAATGAGGGAGATCTTCATTTCCCTTGAAGGCAGGTCAAGCTATCTAGTACAAGATTTACTCTTAGGAAGTGTGTTTCCCTTCCAGAGGGAAGGACTCTGTCCTTCCAGAGGGAGTTTTGGAGAACTGCTCTCCTAACTTTCATTAATCTGCCAAGTACTTAAAATTAGGTAGAGAACTGGAGGCTCCATGACATTGGAAAGCCCTTAAATTGAGCCTTGCAGGACCTTAGTGCTTGCTGCAGGTCACTCAGCCTAACAGTGCTGGGACCACTCAGCAAACACCTGACTGCATCTAGTGATCACTTTGGACCCTATTTCCACCTCATCTGTCTATCATCAGGCTGAGTCTTTCTGCCTCAGCCCTGTATTGCTAGAAAGGATCAAGACTGCTATGGTCCTCTCTTCCCTCACCCACAGTACGCGTCCTTCATCCTCTCCCAAACTAGTTTCAGAGGTTCTCTCACAACTTCTTCTAGCTATCACTCTGCCTGGATTTCTAATCCTAGCTTTCCCTGACTGCTACCTGGTCACCAGCCTCTTCTTACCTTAGGGAAATAGATATCTTTCAGTCTCCCCTATCAGAGAGGCTAGGTACTTTGTAGAGATAATCATTATTTCATCTGGGAAAGGAACTAAACCCACTCTGACTAACCAAGGCAGTCACTTCCTGCCTTAGTTTCATGGCTAGAAGTGCCCAGGTGCCCTTTCTTAAAATTTCATTTGCTTCTGAACATAACCTTTCCTTCTGTGAGACTTTAAAAAGATATATTATTTGTCTTTGGAATATCTTAGCTAGAGAATTTGGATGAAATTGCAAGGTTAGTCTGCTGTTACTGAAAATAAGATTTCTCTTGTAGTGAGCTCTAGGTTGTTTAACATAACGATTGCTGTATCAGAAGCAGATTCTTTAAACAGATGCACAGTTTTTCAGCAGCAAGAAAAAAATTTCTTGTTCCATTTTGTATGAGTGCAAAGAAACAATTTAGACTGGAGAATTCTTCTCGCTTTTCGTCTTCTTCCATTGTGAAGAGCCACTGTGTTTAATTAAGGACAGAATTACCAGATATACTCAGACAAAGAGTATCAGAGCCATTTGGTTTCTATCAGTAATCATAAGATAGCACTAGGGAAGGAACCGTGTGAACAATAAAGATACTAAAGTAGCAAAACTGAAGACAGTTATAACTGCAATTCTGAGACTCATTGGAGATAAATTATTGACTGACCATGTTATAAAGTTGTAATGCCACAGCAGTAGCTCAGGCTTTCTGCAGAGCTAACCTATTTTGCAATAGAGTTAACACATAGTTGCCATGTTGCTTTAAAATACTCTCCTGCAACTGACAACTCATTAGGTGATGTGCTGCAACTGGGTCGGACCATTCGCCTGATTCCTGTTGATTTTCATGCAAGTGCAAAGTTTTAAAGTAGAGAACTGTGTTTGCTAGGCTCAAAATTTGACCTATTTTTTGACAGTTTTTCACTACTGTGTGAATTTTCACCTACTAATTTCTTTTTATTTCCTTTATTTTTACTTTTGTTTGTCGGACTGTAGGACTCTGAGGCTATTCAATACTAAGGGATAATTTACCCAGATAGGTGTAGGTTCTAACTAACAGTGTTCTCCCTTGTAATGCTTTCGTGTTGTGGATCTATGGAGACTGCAGACTGAATATCATTATTTCACTCACAGACACCCTTCTGCTCCCATGAGGCTGCTATATTAACCTCTTACTTTTCTGTCTGTCCTTTGTAACATTCATATTTTTTTTTCCCTATTCCCCCTACACTGACACTGAGAATGACACAGTTTAGATCAGAGGTTCTCAGCAGTGAGAATCTAACTGTGGCACTATGGTCTCATAAAGATGTGTCTGAACCTAAACTTGACCATGGTTTTTATTACTACAATTATTACTTCTGTGTGTGATGTAATGCATACATATTCTATATTTGTTCACTCCAGAAGAGTGAACAAAAAAAAATATACTTTTTTCTGGATTTGTCAGTCCTTTATCTTGTGCAGGATTTAAATATCAGACTATCAGTGATATGCAGATCCCCTATAAAGACCTGCCTCTATATTTAAGGTCAGAATTGGAATACAGCCTTGTCCCTTTACTTTCGTGGAGCCAAGTTTTTTGCCGAGAAGGATGCACCCATGGACTCCACATAGGATTCAATGTGAATTCTACTGGAAATCTTTATTATTGGTTACACGATCATTTATATACTCTTAAGCTACTAACACACACACACACACATAACAACTCTTCATTGGCTAAAAGCTACAGTTCGCACGCTTGGTTACGATACTTGATTGGATAAATCCACCTGTTCACGAGGCATATTTTTTTACTTCTGACTAGTTACATAAGAAGTTATCTTATCTTGTTTTCTTGCATTCTTTCTCATTAATCCATTTTTTCACCCAAAGTCGGAGCTTAATTGCCCAAGGCCAAAGCTGCCTGCAGCTTTGGCTGTTAAAGCGCCAACAGTTTTTATCTTGGTGTTTTGGTTTTCCCTTCAGAGATTTTTCTGCTTTTACAGAGGAAGGCATAAGATTTTTTTGTATAAGACATGAAGACAGTGAGGATAAAAAAGGATTCTCCTAGCTAATGCAGGCAGCTGGGCTGACCAAATTGTTCACCCTCCAGGACAGTTGTATTCTGTGCCTTTGCAGGTGTTAGGAAGTTAAAAACAGCGTGGTTCACCTCTTGGACAGACGTGGCATTAGATTTCAAAATCCTCATCCTTAGTAAGAAACCAGAATAAAAGGGCATTGTGGCAGACAGCAGCATGGGAGGTAGGGCTCAGAGTGGTTGGAAAGTGAGCTATCTCTGCAAAAGTATTGAGCATGACCTACTGTCCTCTTCTTCCGTTTGCAATGTCGTGGTCCAGCAGGTCTGCAGTCTCCAGGGTCATAAATTCACACGCATAGATGCTTTTCCTCCATCCCAGCAGTTCCCTTTCTAGAAAAGTACTTTTTTAGCACTGTTCCCCTCTGTTGATCCAAGGGAAGTGGCTGATGCTGGGTGGTAACTAATTGTGACGGTGCTCTGGGGTAGACACAACTCATCCAAAAGCTTCTGAAAGGGTGAGCAGGTAGTATCCTTCCTGACCTAACTGTGGACACCAACAAGGCGGACCATGCAGAAGCACAACATAGGCCTCCCCTCCTGCCTTTTTGCAGGAGTCATGGCTTGCTTCAGACACAGTTCTGATTATTTTATTCTGCAGTACTTTGTGGGTGACAGGCTCTTTTCCAAAATGCCTTTCTCACACATGCATCTCGCCTTTCCAGGCATGTTACCCTTCTTTTTTCTATTCTCAGAATATTTTGAGGGGGAGGTTCAGTGGCAATACAGCAATCCCCTGAATCTGACCTTTATAAAAGACTAGGAAAGGGTAAAAATTTTACCCTGTCCTTTACAGTGTCTTTCTAATTTATAAAGAAACAACAGCCACTGAGCTTTCTTACTTTTCTCTTTGTTTTATTTTTAATTTTAGCAATATCAAATCTTGATATCTTTCCCTCTTTTTTCATGAAGACTTTCTAGGGAACTTTGTAACTGGCAATATTCAGAGCTCTCTCTCGAAGGGCCGACTGAGCCTTTCTCATGTGTTTGTCAGGAATTTAAGTCCTGTAAGCTCTTATGAGGGGAAAAAAAACTTTTGAAGAGTATGATTTAAATGTCCCACCCTCTTGTCATTAAACAGCTTCCAATCTTTTGTCCCTTTTGATGTCATAATCCTAGTAGTTCTCCAGACTTCTGAGGACTTGTCTAGGGAAAACATGGAAAACTACCTGAAAAACAAATGGGATTGAAGGATAGAAAAGATTTTTTTGATGGTTTATATATATGTTTAAAGAAGACACAGTAAATAAGTACATTATATTTATATATATATATATATATATATATATATATATATATATATATAAAAACGTATATATTAATTTCACTTTTGAGTTCTTCTATACCCTACTGTTTGCCAACAGGAATGAAGGGGCAGTTTTAATATTCTGATAAATAGCACAAACTGATTACCAGAACTCCAAGGCTTTTTTCTACATAATACTCTGCTGTGGGCATTTTTTCTGTACTTATGGATATATATCTGGCATAATATAAAATGATATGTAAAATGCCATAGATCTGAATTGTACTTTCAACTTGCCAGTTGTGTCAACTTTAGATATGACTTCTTTTTCCCCTGCAAAGTCTTATTTTTTAAATATCGATGTAAAATAGCAATTAGAGATAGAGTACTGTGTCAATCAGTGTCCACTATTTCAACCTGCTACTTATACTTAGAGCAGCTTATACATTACACTCTATTCATGCTGTGGAACTACCATGCCCTAGAATGAATACAAACTAGGGATAAAAAGCTTTTTGTTTCAAGGCTCCACAAATGTGGAATCAGTTACCAGTTGATTTAAGAACAATTGAGAGCTTTTCCTGTTTTAAGATGGAACTGAAACAATGCTTCATGATGACTAGAAGTCGTTGTAATTGTTTTAATTGGTGTTATTCTGGTGTTATCTTGGTTTATTGTTTATTTATATGCATTTGTCTATCACAGGTCATGCTTGAAAACGGGCTTTCATCTCAATTTACATAGTCAGCTAACAAATATATGTATGTCTGTGTATCAGCTACACTTGTTTATATCTGACAGCAAAACCATATGTATTCTACATATATTTCTTGCCTTTATGTTTGTGCTATCGATTAAGACATCTGAGTTTGATTTCAGCTTGACTTTTAAGTTTGCAGGACAAACCAAGTGTGTATCTAATAATGTCAGTCAAATTATTGTTTGGCTCTCAAAGCACAAATCAAGTTAAAGCATTAACTGAGCACATGTTACTGTGATTTTTAAAGCAGTTCAGTCTTTACTTGCAGGGTTTTCCTCCTGCACTTTGTTAGCTTTAAGCAGCATTAGTATTCAGAAATTATTTTTGTATCTCTAAAGGCAAATGATATATTAAAAACAATAATAACATCTCTTGTAGAGAAACAGTCTGGCATCAAGAATTTATTATCATTGCTGATAAAGTAATGGCATATTTAATTTACACTCTCCGTGAATGATAAATATCTGTGTAAGTATTCCTACCTGTCTACATCTCCAGCAAGCAAACTAGCCAATATATAAGAGAAATAGAGAGGAAGAGCAAGTCATTATTTCATCTATTCCATTTACAAACTCAGAAGTCACAAATGTGCAGCTGGGAAATGTGTTTGTCTCAAAGCCTCAAATCTGTGACATGTTAATTCATAAATAATTGCAGTCACATGGTCTTCCTCGAGGGCATTAGCTCAGTATTCCCAGTACAGTACACTTACTTGTAATAGAAAAGAGTGGACAAAAGTGGTTTTCATAAATCAGATAAAATTGCTCAATGAATCCAAAACATCTTTCATTGTTTCTAACAGAAAATGAGCTTAGTTATGTAAGCAACATTTTTTAAATTTGAATGGTCTTTGGAAACTGGCAGGTGAGGAAATAAAGGGCAAGGCTACATTATTTTTCGTTATGGAATCTGTCAGCTAAAGGTTTCACAGCGCTGGACAAAATAATGCTCTGACTTGCATACCATGCTAACCCATGGACGACCTTATATCCACATACTAAATACTTCTGTTAAACAACAGCACTTTCTCTTGGGACGGTCATATGATAACATCGCCTGTGTCATTGTCTAAATGCAGCTGTTTGCAAAAATATGGGCTTTTTACCAAAAAATGTTGTCTTTCGTACTCTGACTGCAGAGTGAATAATACAGTATGAAAGGAACCTGAAGGAGCCGTTAGGGTCCATTGTGCCAATCCAGCTGCTACACATGCATATTTAAGTCCACATTTAAAAATGCTTCTGATGCTTTTTCTGTTCATTTTGTTTTGCAGTCCATTTTTACACATTCTTACTTCTTCCTTTTTCATAGTCAGGACACCTAAATCTCTCTGAACTAGCCTTTGGACAAATTCCAATTTAAATTGAGAACAATTTTAGTTATACCAGAGTAAGATATTTTTTTTTTTTTGGTACAAAAAAATTGTATTTCCATTGGTTACTAAAAAAAGCATCATCTCATCCGAGAGCTGGTTGTCAGGCTCCAGTCAGCACTGGACTTAGCCTTCTGAAAGTAGGAATTAGAGTGGAAACCTGAATGCCTCTGACTGTAACTGTTACTGTTCAAACAACCACAAATTTCTCTTTATAAGAATAGTGTTTTGTTCAAATATCAGATTAATTTGCTGTAGACATATGGTTGTCATCCAAAATTTCATATTTCTAATAATTCATTTGCTAGTATACTTTGAATTCAGAAAATCAATCTTGTGAGTATAGCATACGTACAGCATCACAAATGAGAATGCCAAATTTAAACTGTTTAGTCTGGGAATTTATTGCTGGCACCAGAACGGTTGTTGGCAGAACATGTCCATATAGGGGGTTCGTTCAGCTACTTCATTTCCAGTCTATGTCATTAAGCAGTGCTTTGAGGACACTTAGTATTTCAATGCGCTAAACAACAAAAGAAGTACAGCGCCCCCTCCCCCCGCCCTTTCTGTTTTATTGCATATTAGTACCTCAGAATTTTGGCTTAAATATTAATCTGATTTACATTTCTACATTGGGAATTCTTAGAGTAATTGAAAAAGTTTGTCGTCATTGAAACTGTTGGTGTCCTGGATTTTGATACTAGTCCTAATGCTCATTTTGCAGATGCTGATGCACAGTGTTTTTATTTTGGGTTTTAATAGCCCGAGCTACCTAAAGGATGTCAAGTGAGCAGGTAGTGTAGGGCTAGGAACACCATGTTCATGAAAGAGATTTACTTTATCAGTTGTCATGCTCCAAGCAGAGAAAGTGTAGGTTTAGGGCATAAACTGTGCTTTTACTATTTAATGGAAAGTACTGGTGAAGGTTTGAAAGGGCTTTAAAGGCAAACTCCACCCTTACCTGCAGCACACTGCAGAAAGGTGTCAGACACAACCAGCTACCCCGAGTCACCCCGCAGCTGGAAGGTATGAAGGCTTCTGTTCTCAGCTAACACTCTAAATGCACACTAGTGAACAGAAGGTTTGAGGATGGGGAACATGGTCACGTCTCTAAATGCATAAGGCGGATACATACCAGTATTAATTTGGAAAGATCCAAACACCTGGAAAACACGTGTTTGGATCTTTCTCTTTCAGAAGAAGACAGGGATTACAGATAGGGAAAAAAATTAACAATAGCAAATAAACCTCTCATTGTATTGCACAGGGTCAGAGAATCGCAGATCTATTTACCAGCAAACACATCCCATGCAGGTCATTCAACCCAATCTTTTTTCTCCTTCCCTTAGGTATTGTGTCGGGGTTGATTTCATTAAACATAAACCACTGCTGATAGATCGCCATTAAGCCTGGCCTTAAAATCCTGCAGTGGAGGTGATTCTGTAAAACCTCTTGATGGTTTGCTCCATGACCTAACTGTTCTTACAGTTCTAAAGTTTGTCCTAATATTTAACCCTATTACGTATGTTGCAACTAGAGTCCATTACTTCTTGTTTTGTCCCCACTGACTAATGAGAACAATTGGTCCCTGTTCTCTTGGTAACATCCCTTTAAGCAACTATCAAGAGTTATTATGTCTCCCTTTTGGCTTCTCTTCTCTAGACTGAACATATCACAGTCTCTTAAGCTTTCCTCCTCGACCTTATTTTCAGCACCTTTTATCATTTTTGATGTCCTCCTTTTAAGTCTTTCTAATTTGTCTGTATCTTTTGAAAAATGGGGTAACCCAAACTAAATATGGCTCTCTGGATGAAACCTCAGCCAAGTCAAACAGAGTGGAAAAACTGACTTCCTTGTATTACATATGATGCTTCAATTAACACAACCTAGTGTAGCATTTGCCTTTTCTGTGACAGCATTGTCTTTCTTGGTTGTTCAATATATTGTCCATTTTCACTACTACTCCCTTTGCTGGAGTTTTCTGGTCTAACTGGTTATATCTGTAACTTTGATCATTCTACTCTTAAGTTGTTCCATCATCTGTTTTGAGTTTCTGTACAGCCACATATGCTTCCTATCGTCATACTTATTTGTATGTAGCTTTGCCTGGTGCCACTAATGCACCCATAGCCATTGGAGTAATTTTGCTGTATCATCTCTACAACAGACTTTTTGCAGCAGTTGAATACTCTCATCAGCAATACCAAAGCCCCATCAGAAGCTTCTGTCTATAACATTTCAACTAGTTCTACAATGCATATAGGGATTAAAAAATAAATATCCTTATATATATGTTATCTCCTTGGAAAAGGAATATTTCTTTGCACATAGTTCACAGAATCACAGAATCACAGAATATTAGGGATTGGAAGGGACCTCGAAAGATCATCTAGTCCAATCCCCCTGCCGGAGCAGGAACACCTAGATGAGTTCGCACAGGAAGGCGTCCAGGCGGGTCTTGAATGTCTCCAGAGAAGGAGACTCCACAACCTCCCTGGGCAGCCTGTTCCAGTGCTCTGTCACCCTTACTGTAAAGAAGTTCTTCCTCAAATTTAAGCGGAACCTCCTGTGTTCCAGCTTACACCCATTGCCCCTTGTCCTATCATTGGTCATCACTGCAAAGAGCCTGGCCCCATCCTCCTGACACTCACCATTCAAATATTTATAAACATTAATCAGGTCCCCCCTCAGCCTCCTCTTCTCCAAGCTAAAGAGCCCCAGCTCCCTCAGCCTTTCCTCATAAGGGAGATGTTCCACTCCCTTAATCATTTTGGTGGCTCTTCGCTGGACTCTCTCAAGCAGCTCCCTGTCCTTCTTGAACTGTGGGGCCCAGAACTGGACACATGAAAACAACAAGGAGGTAAGACTAGAATTATCCAAAACACAAATTTTCTTATTTGCATAGACTTGCAGTATTTTGGTGTGGTATTTCCTTCTGCCTTAATTTTGAAATCAAATATTCAGGAATTTCTCACAAGCTAGAATTTCAAAACCTCATTTCAGAAACCCAGACATGTGATGTTCCAGAACTGGGATATGCATCCATCCCCAACCCAACCAGGAGGCAGACAGGAGAGAAAGCAGAAGTTGCTGAATCCCAACCCAGTGACACTGCCATGCAAACTCAAGCTACTTCTAGGCTGGCTGGCATGAAGGACTTGAGAGACCATATTGCATTGAAGCTGTTACAGTATATACTCTACTGTCAGTAATATTAGTCTACTTAAGTACAGTAATATTGGGGATTTGGGGAGCTGCAGTTCAAGTTTTCAAAACTTCTCTTTCTTCAGTAGGAAATGTGGAAGGCTTCAGAGTCCCAGGATGAACCAGGGAAATAGTCTTCAAATCAAGTTTTTAATAGAGCAATATTTGTCATATTTGGAGAAAATGTTCAAGTTCAGCAAACTGAAGTTTTCTTACAATACATTGTTTTGTTAGGAACTCTGTGCACACAGTGACAAAGACTCCTGAAGTATCTTGGTTTATCTACACACATCTGAATCTTTCCAGGGGATTTCATGGGATTCTTGCTCCAGAGGAGACTTCAAAAATTCTTTTTACTCTTACTTACCTTTCATTTCTGTTATTTTTTATTGTTCATGAAAGCATGCTCTTTGCTCTTCCTGGGCTAACGAAGATTTATAATGTTTATTCATTTCCTTTTCCCTCTTAACATGAACCGGAACAGTTTGCCTTACTCAGGTTTCCAGAGATATGTCTACCTCACTTGCTCAAAATGCATTCCCAGGAGCAGACAAGAGAGCATTGTGCCTGCACGCAATCCACACCGGGGCCTTGGGCAGCCTGCCCAAACATGCCTGGCAGGGTCTGAACCACCTACTTACATATTAATACCACCTAAGAATGTCCTGTGTGTTCAGGTCCACAGGATGTTGCATGTGCTAAAGAAGTGTGTTTTCTGCTCAGGCGTTCACTGGGCACAGAGGCGGGTCTAGCCCAGGGGGCAGTCATGGGGCACCCCTCAGAAGAAGAGTTATTCCTTCTCTCAGAGGTGAAATGGCATTGTCAGCATGGTGACTCTCAGGCATTTGAAAGTAAGGAGGTAGGCTACCCAAAATATGAGATTTTACAATATTTGAATAGCTCTATATAAAAGGGAAAGGGTCCTTTTAATTATAGGTCTTGATATTTATTACTTGATGTGTATTTCTAATGGGAGGGTATTACTAGGGAGAGAGATAAATCTTTTCCTTTTCCTTTTTCTTTTTGAAAGGAGAAAATAAAGTCTTTCTTGCTGTATTCTCATTTTGGAAGTACGAGGCAGCACTAAGGTTTTTGCAATAAAATGTTGATAATTCCATATGGCAGATAGTCCACATAAACAATGACTTTGAACAGGCCACATACTGAGATAGTGACACTAAGTTAGTGTAGCTATCCTCTCTGCACAGCTGTAGCTTATACCAGCAATAAAGGCTTTCTGATGGTGTGTTATTCACCAATTCAAAAAGCAAAAGGATTTTTATCAATAACAGTACTTTTAGATTAATATAGTTGTTTAAACATTAAAGCTTCTGCAGCATAGCATTTAACTGCATAGTTAAAATTAAAACCATGAATAAACACCCCACCTCAGACTGACATTATTTTACGAGCCTTTCCTAATACAGATCTGGCCATTATCTTACCACTGCCTATGTGAATATCGTTGCCCCTATGAATAAAATATTTGCTTATACAGTTGGTCTGTATTTCAGATCCAAATCTCCCAAACTAAAGTGTGAGTGAAGCCCAACATACTGAGTCACGGTAAAGTTCTTTTCAAGGCCAAGGAAAATGTAACTCCCAGAATAAATTACCGCACACAACATTTTCTTTTGGGCCAGCTACCACTTTGTAAGAATCATTGAAGTGCTCTTATCTCCTGTTCTAAAAGGCTTGCTTTGACGTGTTCAAATGTTAGCTGCTTGTTACAGGAAGACTTACTTTCCAGGAATACAAAGATTCAGTCTTTCATCAAACCATTCGTAGTGGTACATTTACTCTCCCTGAAAAAAACTGTTGTTGTTGATATAGTTCAACTACACTGAAAAAGAAAAAAAAGTTCAGTTCTGAGCAGATGGTTAGGATGACTGACTACAAGCCAGGGCTAAGAAATTGCTAAATATTGTTTGTGTTAAGAGCAGTGTAATTTCTCTATATATTTCTCTTCCAATTCTTCAGGCATTTTCTTCCTCTTCAAGAAAAGTAGGAGTTAGGGACTATTCCAAGATGGTTTTGTTGTTTTGGTTTGGTTTGGGTTTTTTTACCCATGTTCTTACAATCTTCTATTTATTATAGGATTTTTCAGCAGCAGAGGAATCATGAAAAGTTGGGTTTTTTTTTTTCCGTGATGTGAGAAGTAGTTCTCCAGAAGCAAGACCAAGATAGGAAACAAGACACGAATGGGTTTCTTCATTATCAAACATTTCCTCTGACTGATTTTTCAGCTAAAGCTATAAGTCTTCAGTGGTGTCACTTTTTGGTAGTTTTGTTCTCGACATATTAGGACTGATGAATAAGGCATGGGACATTCCACAATATCCCAGCTGGGGGATTATGCAGCTGGACAAAATTATCCCTATTAGGTTTTTTCTTAAATGATGATATATCTTTTGATAAACCTTCTCGTTATAGCTGAATAGCAGAGACATTATAGGACATAAATAGAGACATAATAGAACAAAATAATTCCATGCAAATAATGATGTTTTAATTTTGAACAAATGTGCCTTTAGCCAGAATGTTTGTGAGATGTCTTGTGCAAAATGGGAATAGAAAGTGATTTTTGAATTCTGAAATATGATGATTTACAATAGAAAACCTGACTCTGAGTTACTTCTACTCAGAGAAACACAACACGCAATGTGTTTTGCTCCGACTAACCAACATAACAATATCAAATGCCAAATTTTTAATATCAAGCACTTGCAGTGAAGTGCTCATAAATGATACACCTTCATTCAGGGAATAATTCTAAATAATAAATCTAAGAAAGTCATAAACTGCTCTTGTACTATTACAAATAGAAAAAAGGAGGTGAGGTTTGTCCAACAAATTACTCAGAGTGAATTATGCATCCAACAGCCACCTTAAGCCCCTGATCTGTATTTTCTAAAATTTGTATGGGATGTCTCCTCTAAAGATTTTGCAATATAATTACCTAGATCTGTCATTCCCCAGCTGGATCCTCTGCGGCACCATCAGTGTGCTCACGTATTCCTGGATGAGACTGCTTATACACTGTTTCCTTATGCCACTTCTACATTACCTTTCTAAGCAGATTTGTCATCTGTTCTGGGAGAAACTGTGGCCTCCATTTCCTTCAGTGACCTAAAATAATTAAGAGCTAAATCTCCTGTCTTCAAGTACTTTTGCATATGCTTAAATTTATGCACATGAGTAGTTTCATTGATTTTAGTGGGTCTATTCATAGGAGTACATTTAAACAAACTTCTTTGCAGGTTTGGGCTCTTAATTGATTTGTGTCCTAGCATTATGTGTTTCCTACTTTATCAGTAAATAGATCATTATCACTCAGGAATGTCCAAAAGATGCACGACTCACCAAAGGAGCTATGAATTATCTGTAATAAAAATCTGTAATAAAATTAACTGATTTTGCTTGCATTTATTAATTTCAGTCAGAGTTTGTGATTTACATGGAAATATGTGAAATCAGAAAAAGACCCTGTGTGTTCAGAATCTTCTTTTGCTTTTGAAAGGTGCTTTGGGTCAAATCCCCAAAGAAAACTTGGCACTCTAATCGCAGTTTCCAGAAGTGCTTGATAGTAAATTTGTCTCTGAGCATTAAGAAAAATTGTATATTTTTTCAGCTATTTGTGGAAGCAACAGTGACACTAAGACACGTATAAATGTAGATGGTTGTAATGCATTTCACTGCTTGTAACCTATACAGACAGCACCGGAATGTAGCAGTCAGCTGAAGGAGCTGGCTTTTGCAAGGGGGAAAGGGAAGGAGTATCTAAATGGGTTAGCTGTTAAGAACAAGAAGCTTTTGATTTAAGAAAGATTATAAGTGAGTTCCTGGATTTTATTCCTGACATACACCCAATTAATATATTTTCCAAAACCAAGACACTGTATTTGTAGGATTTATTTAATATTAATGGAGGCATAAAAGGGATAATCTAGTACCTGTAAAATACTTTTAATTTTTTTTTCCAAGTTTTGTTTCAAATACATAGAAGCTGCTTCTGACCTAATTGATCAAAAATGCTTTTCTTCAAGAAACAGTGCAAGACGTCTTCTTTTCAAAACAAATTAATTTGAGGACTGGTGAGAGAGGGAAAAATGTAATATACGCTTGCAGAAGTGCCACGATTTGAGCTGGAAATAAATCTCCAGTATAACATGCATTTTGATATCGCTCATTCTGAACTTGTATTTCTTCATTTGGATGCATATAACTAGTTAAAATTATATGTTAGAAGTCTTTGCTTCCTTCTACTTTTCCAAATTCGGAAAGGGTGTTCTTCAAAGTTATCTTACTATTGCTCTTTAGAAATTTCCACTCATAGGAAAGCTCACACAAAAACACACTTTTAAATTAAATAATTTCACTAATTAAAGAAAAAAAATCTACCAGATTAAATTATATCTTTTATTAGGGATTTTTGAAGATATGTCTAAGTACTTTATCCCAGATCAACTTGAGAAGTTTATTTTTCTTCCAGCTGCAAAGTTCATCTGCTATTTTACTATGATAATTATATTAATTCATTAATCAACAGAAAAATTACTAGAAAAGATTAGGGTTATTGTAAAGAGAAAAAGTTATCACCTATAACTCTGCTAAAGTATTTAACCTGATGAAACTTTTCAGTAAAAAAAAAGCAAAAAAACAAAAAACACTACAATATTTTCTGACTGTGTGCACTTATATGTTTCATAAATGGATGAATTGCTTTTCATACACTTATATACACATAATTCTGACAGTAAAAATAAAACTATTTACACATTATCTCCTGGTTCTTTACAACAGGACTGGACAGAGTATTAAGACACCTCCCAGCAGGTTGAACTTTCCCCTGAGATCTAACCTTATTTTCTCCTCTTTTCTCCTTTTTAATAGCTGCATGGACACCATTTACCAGGTACAAGAGGAATACCTTACATAAGGACACATAACCCAGGACTCATTTTAATATTCATGAGTTTGTCAGCTTTATTAAAGAAATTCAAGTAGCTAGTGAACACTTGATTACATTCCTCCACCATATATCTTTTATCTGGCTGTTAAAGTTAAGCATTACTAATGCAGTTTTAACTTCTTTGGAATTCAACTCCTTGCTGGACATGCAATACATGTTCTAGATTCTCCAGTGTGCGTACCTACATTAACAACCACATCTATTTATAGTTGCTACCAGGGTCCTAAAAACATGAAAGTTCCCAGACCCAGAAGGTTAGCTTTGAACTCACTGAAAGAAAGAACCAAAAAATATAGAAAGTTCTCCTCCCAAGTTAAAATCTAGAGGATCATTTATCATCTTTTTTTTTTTTTTTTTTTTTTTTTTTTTTTTTTTTCCAAAACTTGCTAAGGAAGTCCAGATTTAAGTTTCAAAACTCATGAGGGAAAAAGGAATCCCTTATTGTTCCTGGGTTTTTTTCTGGACAAATCTTGACATTCTCCATTGTATCTCCATCCAAAACAAGAGATCAGTTTAGGAATAAAAAAATACAATTACTACATGAAAGTAAACGACGTTCAAATGTTGTTAATTAAATGAGGGAATGGATGTCAGTGTTAATGTGTAGGTACATAAAAAGAACCCTATTTTGCAGATGTATGACAGGGCTCCCTGAAGAACACAAGTTTTTCTATATTAATTCCATGGTAGTTGAAAGCTACATAATCAAAAACACCTTCTAAGTTTGGCAGAAATATAACACTGGCTGTTTAAAATAAAGGGTCTGTATGAAAAGTTCAGTTTTGTTTTATTATTTTTTTTTTTCATTCCCCTAGGGTCATTGTGGTGGAGGAAATATTTTTATCCAGGCCTCAGGAAATGGTGGTCTGGCTAGTGACTGCAGTGGTGCAGATGGTTTCATGAAGAGTATTTACCTGGGGCAAAGCATGCCATCACTTACCTCTGCCCCAAGACTCCAGGACTACAAGAACTGATCATTTTCAATGACCACCTGGAAATATCCAGGGAGGAAGAACTGTGGAAGCTACTAAGATGAAATGACCCTTCTATCTGAAGTGAGGTGAGTCAGAAATGTGCAAGTAAGATGTTGGTGTGGATAAGAAGAACCCTGATGAGTTATATTTCAAACAGAAATTCAATGAGAGGCCATCATGTACCTCACTTTCTTATATAAATGGGTTGAAATGACAAGGAACATAAAGAATTTTCTGATGTAGTCTTCATGCTTTGCAGGTGAATATTCATGATAGAGGCAATGTGGCAACCTCAGGTTCACAGAAATCCAGCAGGTTTTCTGAAGGTAGTTTTACTGATTTTCACTCCTCTTTTCAGGACCCTGCAAGTGTTTCTCACGTGCCTGTTCATTTCAAGGAAGCTCGTTTCCTATTCCAGACCAGAAAACTGGTGCATATAAATCTGTAGATTTATCTGGGTGCTTCTGCTATAATTCTGTCCATTCCAGACACTTTACCTAACTGGCTGCCTTTTCCTTGGCTTCTTCAGAAAATATGGAATGAAAATGTTGGCATCAGCTGTCAGAGTGCACGTAGTTTCTTAATTACCACAGAATCTTCCAAATATAAAGTTGACTTATGATATTACTTAAAAGTTTAATCAATACTCTGTCTTTGATAATGGTTCAGACACACTCAGGCAAGTATCTTCCTATGTTTTCCCTTTCTTTTCAATACTAGTGGAGTTAATTTAGGAAACTACTTCTTTAGGCTATTACGTTTTAGCTTTTCTTTACTTTGTGTGTTTCATTTTTGAGATACTTCTGCTCATGTTACAGCTCAATTTTTCCTACAATTTTCTCCTGAATTTTTTTATTAAGCATTTTTCTCCAAGAAACCTCTGACTTCTGAGCTTAATCAACATTGCTCCATCTTCCACTTTATGTTTTATAAAATATCAATAAAAGCACTTTTTTTCCTTTTTTATTGGTATCTGTCCTCTATCTTTCCTTAGAGATGTAGCATTGTCTTCATTTTCTACTAACTCTGCTACATGTCACCACTCATCTCTTAGCTAAGTGGTATGTATTTGGAAATATTAAAAGAATCTCAGAGGAAACCTTACTGCAAGTAAGGGGTTTTTGTTTGTTTGGGGTTTTTTTTGTTTTTGGCTTTTTTGCAGGGGGAGCATGGAGTTAGGGGACAAATACAATTATAAGATTACAGCTGATACCAAGCTTTTTTTTTACAACTGGTGAATACATTGAGTTATTAATTCCTTACAAAACCACTTAAAAAACAACATAGTGCATTAAGAACAGATGACAAAATAGTGTATACTCTGGTTTACCTCTTGATTTGCCAAACCATGGCATTCCCACTAAAAATGAACTAGTGTTTGGCAACTCGCCTGGTTTTCCACATGTAATGTCTAGCTGGTGCTATGGGGAGCTGAACTTTCACCATAGTCGTGAGGGATTAACAGCAGATTCAGTAGCACCAGTGGTAGACCAGCAAGAGTCTGAGAATCAGAATTTTTTTACATTCACTTTGCCTCAGACCTAATTTTCATCTCCTCAAATATTTCAGACAAAATTACTCAGTAGTATCCAACAATGAGTCCAGGGAGATAAACTTGTTTTGTACATATTGAAAAAATTCTGTCAGTCTTTCTTTTGAAGTGCTCCAAGTCTTCTGTGCCTGAGAGCAGAGTCTTGAAATTTTAAAAGGATGCATAGCATTGATATAAATCCAAACCCATTCTAACTTGGACAAGTGGGGAACATTTGGGAAAACATTTTCAATAGGGGTTTCATAGAATTACAGAATCATGCAGGTTGAAAGTGTCTTCAGGAGGTCTCTAGTCCAACCTTGTGCTCAGAACAAGGTCAACACTGAATTTAGAATTCAGTTGCTCAGAATTTGTCCTGTCAGGTTTTGAAAACCTCCGAGGGCGGATTCCACAACCTCTCTGGGCAACCTACTGTAGTGCTTCATTTTCTTCACAGTTATTTTTTTTTCCCTGTATCCAGTCAGAACCTCCCCCATTCCAGTTAAGTCTATTATCTATTGTTCTCTTGCCATGCACCTCAGTAATAAACTTAGCTCTGTCATCCTAATAGCCTACTCACAAGTGCTGAAAGGAAGCTATGAGGTCCTCCTGCAGCAATCTCTTCAGGATGAACAAACACAGTTGCCACAGACATTCCTCATAAGGAATGTGGTCTATCTAGCCCCTGCATTATACTTATTTACGTCTTTCTTGCATTGGGTTCCCAAAACAAAGCACAGTATCTGGATGTGGCCAAGTAAAGGAGAATAATCACTTCTCTCAACATACCATTAACATACTCAACACAGAGTCATAGAATGGCCCCAGTTGGAAGGAACGTCATAAGATCATCTGGTACAAACTTTTTTTCTTGCTGATGCAGCCCAAGGTGCCATTAGCTTTCATGATTATCAGACTACACTGCTGGCTCATGTTAAGCTTACTTACCCCTAGATCCTTTTCAGCAAAGCTGTTCCCCAGACCGTCAGTCTCTAACGTGAAAGGAGTTAGTCCATCCCCCTACACTGAGCAGTATGGAGAGCAGGGAGCCTTGCTCTCCCTTTTTTGTACTGAGGATTACTTGCTGGCATGAAGAAGAGAACCACCATATTCTAATGTGGAGTGAACAAAACAAAGGTTGGGACTGGAAGAAGAAATTAAAAATTCTGCCTAGTAGCCTGATAACTCTCTGGGAACAGAGGTATCTAGAATAATTGGAAGCCAGAGAAGAGGTCACTTAGACCTCTCTGTCACAGGAGGCATTAGAAGTCTGGAATTATGATCTGATTAAGAAGATAATATTGAGAATTAAAAAGAGCTTCTTGATTTGGGTGACAGCAAACAAAACTGTGGGGAGAAAGATGAAGACTTGGGAGTAAATGAAGTAGGTTAGACCTTATTAAAGAGGGTAAGGAGCAGATATATCATAAGAAGGGGAAGATGGATAGACTAGGAAAGGATATTGGGATGAGTATTTAGGAAGTAGGAAGCCCTTACCCTTGAAGGTAGAGAGTCAGGCAATGGGCATTGCCAGTAAAACCAGTGCAAAAAAGGAGTAAAAATATATCAGATGGGGATCTTCATGGGTAGAACAGAGATCAGGAGAGTCTCGGGGTCTGAGATCAACTGAAATTCTGCAATGAGACTGTTACTGTGAACGATGAATCTTATGCTGGATTGACAAAGGATTTCATTACAATAAGTGGAAATGAAGTTGGGTTAAAGGACCACATATGGAGAAGACATGGAACTGAGAAGGCTGCAACAATTTGGAATTTATAGAGAGAGGGTATAAAGATCTGGGAAAATGTCAGATGACATCTGTAAAATTAAATAGTATGTGAATATATCATCAAATTAAAAGAATTATGTATACTTAAAAGGTAAAAGTTTTACAAGTGTTCTATTTTTTTGAGTTCTCTATGTCATTATAGCTTTTGGTTTTGTATAATATGCATATGATCAAAGTCTATTTTTTTACTTGCACTGTATCATATACTGTTGTAAGTAGATGATCTTAAATTCCAAATAAAACTAAGAGTAGCCTATTTCTCTACTTTAGTTTTATTGACAAACAATGCAACATCAGCAGAGATCTCTGAAGGAACCTCAAAAGTTCGGAGGCTGTTCAGCCTTCCACGTTCTTCTTAAAGCTGAGATTTTTGTATCAAGGAAACACCGGGATTAGTTTTTCACCCTTTCAGTTCCCTCCAGCTGGAATTAGGAGTCAGAATCTCTGGCTTCTTAAATAGCAGAATTTGTTTAGACCATTCACAAGGATTACTACTTTATGCATGAGTAATGCAACCTCTGAAAGTTGAACATGTTGTTATCTCTAGAAATGTCATTCATAAGCTTTATCTTCAAAGATATTTCTGAACTTATGAATATCTTTGCACTCAAGTTTGATTTGATAACCTGTCAAGTAGATTTAATTTGTTTGTGTTTTCCTGTGCTTTTCTTCATACTGGGAAGTATCTTTTGCTAATCACACATTGTTAAAATGAGTATTAAGTTTATTAGTACCATCCACAGTTCCTCAACAAAATACTGAGAGAGGAAGCAGGAGAAAGGAAGGCCAGGGGGGAGGGGATGGAGTGGTTAGAAAGGGAAGGGAATGCAGGAATGGAAAATACGATCATAAGCCTATCAAAATGTGTGGGTACTTAAAAGATTACGAAGAGCATTGAAATACAGGATCAAAATAAGGAATAAGTATACAACCATAATTCAGCTTTCCTTGAAGACTGAAAAATCAGTCTGGATGTTGAGAAGTCAAGTTATTGGTTCCAAACTATCTTTCTTTTTTAAAAATGTCATTTACTTTTTTAAAACATTAACTTACTATAATTCTATCAAAACTCCATATATTTCTGTTAAAAGTATGCCACATTGACACCTTGCAGAAGGTGTCATTTGACTAATTCTTGCTCCCAATCTCCTATGGCTTGTTCTGGCTGCTTGACTGGGCAAATCTCTTGTGATTTGGCATCACCATGGGGATCCAAAGAGGCACCACAAAGATCACCAACAGAAGGAACCAGGATGAATCCTGCAATATGTAGTCCAGGCAGAGACTCTGCCCTACAGAGAAGGCTGGAAGCCTGAAGCACCAACCTGTCACTCCCATGGGGCCACATGTCAGTATTTCCACACAGAAATATTTTCTTTCTCAGCTGAAGTATTTTGGGGGTTGACTTTTTTCATTAAAATGTCAACATTTGACACATATAATGTCAATTTTCCAGCCATTCCACAGTAAATTGCACCCAATACAAATGTATGTGTATCTCCACTATTTTTTCCATCCTAGCTGATTTTTCAATAAGAAATTATGGAAAAAAGTGAAGATGTGTCAGAATCTATAGGCTCTAATAGTGGGATTCATCTGACGAAATACAAAAATCTATAACTAAGACATCTACATCTGAGGTTGTCACCCTGGACTCTTTTCATAATCAATGGAGAGAAATAGGCACTTTTAGGTTGTGATTCATCTCATCCTGAAGTAGATGGCTAAAATAGGTCAGCTGAATCACGTTTTTAACGCACCCATTTCTCTCCATTGGCAGTAGAGGGAATCTGTGGTGACAACTTCAGACATTGAGCTGAAGTTAAATAAAATTACTTATACCTTAAGAGTCCATAGAACTGCTGTGCATAAACTTGTCCTTTTGCACCCTAATTTCACCTGTTCATCTTATTTGTTTCCAAATCTGATACAACTTTTTCTAATCCCCTTTCTCCCTGTTAAACCAACCTTTTTACCTTCATTTTTTCCCTACCTACATTGTGTTGTGCATCCTTTTTCTATTTCTCTCATCATAAAAAAAAAAAAAAAACAGGCTTTAAATTAATAATTTTAAGCCAATATCTAAGATACATACATGCTATATCACCAGAACTATGAGATTCTGCAGTACTGCCTACTTTTCTTGTTAGGATCATCACTAGTCTGTGGTCTTTTGAAGTGCAAGTCCCATAACCAAATTATATCAGTTGTCTGATAGTGGAGGCCAGGTTCAGGGAAAAGACATTACCCTTTCACAAAGGATGTCATTTAATATAACAAATTTGCAACATTCCCTGTACCTATCTGTGTTATGTCACAAGTTCAAAAACTGTTCTCTTTGTCACTTTTGCTTACATATGAAGCAAGGATTTTTCAGTAACTGCCAGTGGCTTGGGAGTGAAGACTGCAAAAATAAAATTATTTAAGTAATAACCTTAGTAAGTGGTGCAATGAATGCAACCTTTCTGCATTTTGCCATGCCTCCATCCTAGAGGTATATGCCAGAGTCAGTGTTGTCTCTTTTAGATTTTAGGTCTCTCTCAGTGATTTCTTCTAGAAATTATGCATGAATGAAAGTCCAAACAGTGGTTGCAGACCTTTGTGTCTATGCCATTAATTTCTTGAGCATGGAGCATTGCCTTAGCAGAATCCTGAAGGAAAGCAAACAGCAATAAATTTGACTTCCCTCTAAGTAAACCCTGAAAAGGGATATAAAACAGGGAGGGATGGGGTATGAATTTCACTTCAATGCACCAGTAATCTGACTGGGCTAAATCTAGGGTGGAGGACTCGGATTAACTCCCAGCTACATACTGCAGGTTTTCAAATTTTCATAGTGTAAAAAGCAAAAAGGAACTCTTAGATCATCTAATCTGCTTTCTTCTCGATCACAGGTGCTTATCTTTCACAGTTAACCCTACCTTGAGCCAAATAGTTTCTCTGCAGCAAAAGTATATCTTCTTGAGAGGTATCTAATCTTGATTTGAAGATCTCAGGAGATGGAAAATCCACCACTCCCCTCTATAATGTGTTCTGATAGCTAATAGCTATCAGCATTAAAATTGTGTGCCTTATTTCCAATTTGAATTCACCTGGCTTCAGGCTCCAGCCTTTGGTTCTTATTATGCCTTTCTCCACTAGATTACAAAGTCCTTTCATATCCATTATTTTCTGCCTGAGATGGTATATATGCCATAAGCAAGTCACCTCTCAATCTTCTTCCTCATAAACAGAAAGATCCGGCTCTTTAAATCTCTCACCAGAAGGCATTTTCTCCCATTTTCAAATATTTCTGCATTTTCTCTCTACCCTCTCCAGTAGCTCCACTGTGTCTTTCTGAAAATGTGGACTGCAGAGTTGGTGCAAATACTCCAACCCTGTCCTCCCCAAGTTATAACAGAAAGATCAGCTCTGCTGCTCCTTCATTGACCATTCAGCTATTGTTTTGGGTTTTTTGCTATATTGTTCCATTCTGAGCTATTGTTTGGTTCCTTTTCTAGTACAAATCCTCCATATTTTTAAGTCACTGCTTTCAGTTATTCAGTTCTATGGTTTTCATCCTTGTTTCTAGAATGGTAATTTAGGATTGGGCTGGATTAAAGCACTTTATTTCTAATAAACTAGTCTGTTAAACAATATTTTTCTGTCTCTACAATGTTTTCTTTGTTATTTGCCACTTACTTATCCATAAATTCTTCCAGGAGTAATTTCACTTTTATTTCTGGGCTCTTAATAAAAAATCCTTGCAATTATTCCTCTGGTAACAGTTCTTGAGGAATCAGAGGAGAAACGTCCCATCTCAGCTTTGCATTGTTTTTCATAAGAATAACAGCAGGGGAAGGGTTCTGATGAGTAACATTGTCTGATTACCATCCATAGCTTTTCTTGTATGTCAGGACTTTTTCAAAATTGTCATCAATGTCCTGAACATTTCTCCAACTGCTCTTAGAAATTCTTAAATGACGGTTATCCAGTGCTGTTGATGTCAGAACATTAATCACTAGCTTTTGTTGTTCAACACCCTCTTTGATTAATAATGGGGAATCTTCTTCATTATCTTTATATGATACTAACAGAACTGAATGTTTTTTCACCTGGAAATGGTTAATTCACCTAAAGATTTTATTTTCAATGGATCTAAAAGTATTCAAGAGTTGGGAATGAAATGGATCACTAGTTTTAAGGCAAACAGGTATGGCAGGAGTTAAATGTCATTCCAAACCCAGAAAGAAGTTATATTTTCTTACACTTTTATGTCCATACATATCAGTCAGAGTGAACTGGGAAAAGAAAGCTCTTTTTAATTAGGAATTATCTCATCTCACAGGAAATGGCTTAAACACTGAGATAAAAGAATTCTGGACAAAACATCTTCCTCTGAAGTTACACCACATTTTCTAAATACCTAGTTGGACATTGGGCCACTGAAACCAGATGTAAATGGACTTTGAGATGTTCTTTTCCTATATGCTAAAGATTTTTTTTTTAATCTGTCTGCATTTATCTGAAATTAAATATATCACTTTGATTGCCAAACAACAAAAATCAAGTATTTGTCCAACACATATATAAATATATAATTTTGCTTTTTCAGATTCAAACCAGAAATATTTATTCAGAAGTTTACTCTTTCAGCATCATAGTGAGCAGTTTTGCCACCTTAACTTTCTTAAAGTTCTGCAATATAGGTAGATTATTTTGTTTGTCTAAAAGCTAAAAATGCCATCCTCTTTATAGCCCTGTTAGGCATACATTTGTGCCTGGTTCCTCCAGCTGCTTATGTTAATTTTTTGTGCTTTATAGGTTCTACTGGAATACACATAGCTTAGATCTGTATAACATTTGTCAACACAAAGTATTGCATTAGTAATGCCACTTTGGATACTCCATCTACCTTTCAACCAAAGACAGTACCTGTCCCACCTATGAGATGGAGCCCACTCTGTGCAGCTCTTTGGCCTAACAGAACGAGGTCTCAGTATTCCACAACAGTGAAATCTGCATCTTCAAATGCATCATGCACTCAAGGTTTCAACAACAGTGTTTTCCCTCTTCTACTCTTGCTTTTGGGGTCAGAAAGATTTCCCAGCATATCAAGTTTATTGCTTTCTTCACAACTGTGGCATCATCCTCTTGTCTGCTATTTCATTTTGTTCCAGTGAATACAATATTATTGTAAAGACTTAATGAATGAGTTCATAAAACTTCCCAGTCTTGGTATGGTTAACTTGTGGTCTACACTTCAGCAAAATAACTGGAAAAAGTCTGCAGCTGATCTGAGGCAATACACAGCAGAGTTCCTAGCATGTGTCTACACTGTTAATTAGAAGAGGTTCAGGAACTAATCTTTTCTCTAGAGTCCAATGCAACAGGTGGTGAGGTCTATGCTGCTTAGGACTTTTCCTTTTTTGGGGCAGATTTGTTTTTTAATCACCTTCAAATAGATTCTGCCAATAACAGAGCAGTGTAAACCTTCAACATGAGGTTTTCAGGACCACAAAACCCCATTCACACTGTGCTTAACAGTTAGTATGCACACTCACAGATAAATCAGGCCAGTGAAAATACCTAGAAGCTTTATTGAGATTTAATTTATTGAGAAATCTAATCTCTTTTTTAAGGGTGTTAATTCAGACAATTCAAAATTCAGATCCTAAATGCTTCCGCTTGAGCTAACCTTGTATTATTTGATCACTTATGGCTTAAAATCACTAATACTTCCTTTACCCAGGGTCACACATTTGCCTAAACATCATTGATGAGCTCCATTGCTTCAGTGGCAGGAGAAGTCCTTACACAGAAACCTGATAGGATACAACCTTGCGTTATCCTTAAAATGGTAAACTTCCTACCAGGCCCCAGTCAGAGGCACACAGATTTGAGCCATAGCTGCTGAGATACACTCATAGGAGGAACAAAAATCCTCCATAGCCGCTGAGATACTCATAGGAGGAACAAGCATCCTCCATAGCCAATGGACCTTGGAGCCCAGATGAAGCCAGGAGCCCAGCACTGCCACCCAGCATGGCCCAGTGGAGGTTTCCTCAGCTACCTGTGAGCTACTCAGGCCAGATGCCTGAAGCTAGGGATTGAGAATTATTTCCATGCAGTGAAAAAAACTCAAACAAACAAACAAATCAACAAAACAAAGGCAACTAACATGCTGTTCAACAGACCTTCTGTCCTAGAATGGCTACACATTCACATTCAGACTGATGGCTTCCTCTGAATCATGGGGTACTATAGCCCCAGACGGAAAAGTGGATTAGATAATATTGACAATCAGTGCCTATTCAAGTGTCCATTTAACTGAAAGAAAGACTTCACTTATCAAAGATATCAAAGAACAATATTTAAGATACAAAATCTCACCTTTCTCTATTGTTATGCAACGTAACAGCCACAAATGCATACATATACATCTTAACTAAATAAAATGCTTATATACCACCTTGTTTTTTATGACATTTATCACAAAAAGCTATTCAGTGCAGTCCAGTACTGTGTTAGGGAAATGAGAGAAGCACTTATTCCTTCACACTAGTTAACATGTCAAAAGCTTTTTATCGCAAAGATATTAAATGGTAAGAACAGTGTGTTTCAACTTCTAAATTGTCATACATCAAAGATTTTGGAGGACTTCTTTTTTAAATTGACAGATGTCATTTAATATACAGTATGATCTAAAGCATATTATTTCTGAATGTTACCAGGGAGATTTCATTGGTTTTTGTGACATTTCCAGTCTTTGGTATAATTGGCTAACAGTTTTTTTAACCTAATGTCTTTAAGAAATAGTGTACCTGGTGGTCTGGGGTATCACATCTTCTGTTTTTTCTTTTCTTTGTTGTCCAAAAATGTTACTGTAATGATAAAAAGTGACATTATTTTAAAAGATAAGAAACACCAAAATTATTTTCTGTCTGACCTTTCCAGTTACCAGAACAAGCAGCTTCTGTTAGCAAAATAGTTCAAGCTTTTTATTACAAAGGATATTTGGCAGTATTCCATAAGAGAAAAAAAAAAAAAACAAAAACAAAAACATGTAGTTCTTGTCAGGGGAAGTCATTAAGTCCTTTCTCCTTATGCCAGGCTAACATTTTAACAAAAATAAAATTCTGGATATTTTAAGATGGAGGAGGAAGTTGACTGTGAGAGGCAGGGATATTTCACATAATGCTCTTTACAAATGTACTAATGTAGTTTTATGTCTTTGACTGCACCACATTGAAGCAAATACAGTGGGTTTCCCCAAGAGTTCAAGGAAATTTTGGTGACCTTCATTTCCCAGCTGCACATTTATGCATTCAGAGTTTTCTTCATCCCAATCTGTTGTGTTATTAGAAAGGCACTTCTTCTTTAGGAGTGGCAGAGGGGGGGATAAGAGAGATAAAATGCTGAATGGCTCAATGTGGCTAAATCACTATATTTACAATTTTTAAAATAATTACAGCTACTCCTCAGCCATGCTATTTTTTTTCAGGTAAAGGCTTACATAACAATTGTTAGCTCCACTCCATAGCTCTCACTGTCAGTTTTACAGGTTAGCACAGAACTTTAGAGGTGGACGTGGTTGAGAATTCAAAGACACATCCAGCACAGGTCTTTTTAACCACTGTTGTCATTGCTCCAGTTCTTCAACCCAAGTAAGGATGATATATGTCTTGCTTTCAGCTCACTTGACAAAGATAGGGCATTGTTGTCACTGATTCTTAAGAAAAATTCTGAGTTAAACTACAATAACACCACAAGTTAGAACAAAGCTCTCTTTCTTGTTGAAACAATTTGTTGGTTTACCATCTTTTGCTCAGCTGGCGGTACTGTACGTAGCCTGCAAATGGAAGAAATACATTTTAGGTGCATGAAAGAAAAAAATACTATTTAAAAACAAGATTCCCTTAGGAAAATAATTGCAGGCAGTAATAGTCATTAACTCTGGAATACATAATTCTTCCCATGATTCTTAATAGAAAGTGAACGTTGTTGCATGCCACAATATTAAAGAATATGAGTTAAATATCTTCCTGCTTCAAAGATGCATGGCCTAAAACCTGAAAAATTATAGTATATGCAAATGATCATGAAGTACTGACTTTACTGACCATTTCTTTGTGTTTGGGGGATAGATTTCTGCATGGCATAATATTTCCACTTGCATTGGTTTCCTGGCATGAAAATGTTTATTGCACTCATTAGCTAAGAGGATGTCGGCACTGGTCCAATGAACACAGATCTGCCTTCTGATTTCAGCCATTAAATTGCAATGGGATTCATAGGCTTAACATTGTGGGTGTGAGAATAATAAAATGGAACTCCATCTTTAGCCCAGTTACCATGGATGCAGTTAAAGGTCATAGTGGCAGCTGTTAACTAGTTGCCTTTTTAGCTGTATTCCCCCTCCTGCTAAGTGTTTTTGTGTACCTTAGTTTCTGCATGTCCGCCTTAGAGCAATTCCACTTCCTTAACTTGGCATATGGGTGTCTTCTTCAACATGATGGGTGCATTCCGATAAATATGGTTGCTACAGGCATGCCTTTATTCATTTATTTGTGTTTTAATGGAAAATGAATGTAAAGATCTTAGAAAAAAAATAGAAATGCAGCCTGCTCAGCATCCCAAGTTATTTTTATTTTCCGCACTCTGCTTCACATTCCTAACTGGGGGTGGGGGGAAACATAAAAAAAAATTAAAAAAAAAAAAAAGATAAAAGCCCTGTATAAAGTGAATTCCTATCTCCATTTAAACTCATAATGGATTCAGGCACCGAGGCATTCACAATGTGGAACATCAACTACTACTTCTCCATTCGGCCCAAAGTCCTAGGAGTTAATTCCCTGTACTGCATGAAGTGTCAGAGTAATTACCGCTGATCAGCCCTATTTCTCAACATTCTGTCCTGCTTTGAGAGGCACCCTGTTTATTGATGCACCGCCACATCATCACAGTGCTTTCATTCAGGCAAGCTGCTTAATCGAAAGGGCTTGGACAATGCAGGATTTTCAAAGAAGTGGAAAAAAATTAAAAGTAGCCAAGTAAAATAAAGTGAATGGTAAAGAAACCTGAAAGCTCTACAAAATATTTCCTTATGTCAACACTTCATTTCAATAGATTTTAAAACTCTTATTCCTTTCCAGAAGAAGGTACTGTGAGTCTTTTCTGTGGTGACTCTACTACGTGATCACGTCCTTTTTGAAGATTTTTAAGAACACAGTGCTGGAAGCACTCCTTGAGGAACGTTTATTGTTTTTTATTCTGTTTATACACAGGCTATGACTGTGTCAACCTTTATGAACCACAACACAAAGAAAGTTTTTGCCTCTCTGTTTTAAAGATACATTTATATAACTTGTCATTTCACAAAAATAAATTAAGTATTATGTGAGCCAAATGTTTCAGTTCCGCACAAGGGTGGCTTCTGGTTCTCTTTGGCAGGATGCCAGTTTATTCGTTTTTATTTCAAACACAATGCGAAATTTTTAATTCTAATATAGGGTATAAGTACGGTGGTTATAAAGCCTACACTGTGACTAATTCATGCTCCTCTCTTTGCACTTCTGTGAATTTAAGAGGGTGGCAAAAAGTTACACTGAATTCATTTCAACTTAAATAATATCAGGCTTTGTGTATTTGTTAGAGGGAGAAGAGAGATTTATTTGGGCCGACATTTCAATTTAGGACTCCGTGGTTTCCCTGCTTTTGGGCAACTTATTTGTATATTCTTGTGTGTCTGTGGCTACCCAGACTATCGTGAAAGAAACTTTTTAGCTGAGTCTGTTTTGCCTGGAGAAGTGAAAGAGATTGCCATATGGAAGAGGAAACAAACAGGTAATGACAAACACAACTCTAAACAAACTAGTTATCTAACTGTTTGCTGAAATTCTTTTAATAGCATCATCTCCCCTAAGGCATTGCTTCATTAACAAGTAGTAATAAGTTTCATAAGTTGTTCAGTAGTGTTGTTGAAAATATTAGAATAAGACTGCTACGATATTACAGTGTCCCATTTTACTGTTTCCTCCGCCATACTTTTAATCAGAGAATTTCTTCTTGTGTCTTGTTTACTGTTGATATTTTCTGCTGATTGGATAGGAATGACATTTTGACAATTTACTGTAGCAGTAGGCACTGTACAAACAAAAGGTGCTGATGAAAACTCGGAACCCATTATTATGTAAATTATGGCTGACTAACACAGATTCCATCTCCCAGTCACCATCATTGAGACCAGTTTTACTCAATGATAATAATTTTCATGATTGCAGTCGTCAGAGAGATCAGAAATATGCTTTAGCTGTTGCATTTATCTACTGCGGGTACTTGACCCTTAATTAAATTCTGAAACTTTTTTATATAATAAAGTAAAATACAGCTGACACCTATTCAAACAAAGAGCATCAAACATAGATCTACCAAATAAGATAAAGGTATTTCAGACTTACCTTGTTGCAATGCTAGTAAACATGAAGATTACAATATCTTTTGAAAGAAAGCTTAAAGTTTAAAATGCAAAAAGAAAAAAGCATGCTGTGGGGCAATTTAAATGTTGCACTTCAGTGCTGTGTTTGCTGAACGCTGGGCTTGCTCTACAGAACAGTCTTGAACTTTATATTAAAATATGCATGACAGGAAAAAAAAATGAATGAGCTTGGAGTATATAGACGATGTTTGTCTGTGCCCATATGTTATTGCAGTCATAAGTGCAAAAATATCAGAAAATAAATAATAGGTTATTTAATGTTCACCATTAACCTTCATAAGACTGTACTCTCCCAAATCTTGAAAACTGTATTTTATAAAACTATTCCTCCTAAAAACAGAGTAGAAACAACTCAAGGTGCTACATTACTTAGCTAGTGTTCTGCTGCTAACACATACAAAAAATGACTAAACACTTTACAAAGAGATCAGTTGATTTATATTTATATATATATATATGTTCCAAAACCAAGACTTTGGAAAAGGGATACATTGTAGAGGAAAAGGCAGAAGGGCTTTTCATTTAATATTTTCAATTTTTAAGACAGCTTTGTAACCTTTTAGTATTCCTTTCCCCTCTCTCTCCTCCATCCAGTTTTTCCCTTTCCTTTCCACTCTCCTCACCAGTTTTTCAAATAAGAAAATGGCCATTCCAGGTAAGCAGTAACAGTCAAGCTTAAAAAGAGGTAGGGTATTATAAAAATGGAGATTCAGTATTTCTTTAGACATAGCACTTTGCTAAACTGTCAGTTCACAGAGCCAATGAGCTAAGAAAAGTAATTACTTAAGTGGATTTCATGAAGAGTAGAAAGATGATTGTGCCACATTAAATAACAATTGTATCCTTAATGATGTGTTGGACTATAATACAAACATCCTTCTGCCATTATATGCAATACAATATACCTTTCTAATTACTCTGGTGGCTTCCTCTTCCTTTATTAAGATGCTATGCTTTCAGACACTATGTAAGCATTATACAAGCTTTTTCTTTTTTCTTTTTTTTTTCCTTTTTTTTTTTAAGTACAGTGAGTGCGGCAGCGTGGTCATTGATAAATTGGTTATAAATTACTGACACATTGTATGTGAATGGAATCATTGTTTTATTCCTCTTCTTTCCTTCATGAAAAATATTTTTTCTTAGAAGAGATATGATGAAATGCAATAAAATTACTTCTCCATGATTCTTTGGTATTTCTAGATATGTAGACAGTATAGTAATATAAGTCCAGATAATTAACAAGGCATGTTCAGGACAACATGGTAAGCTTAAGAAATAAAGCTAGATGGGGTAATTTGGTATTATCCATTTCAGTGATTTCTTGCTTATAGCCTGTGAACCCCTCGTGATCCTTGGGCTTCCTGTCAGTGGTCCCTGAAAAAGCTGTTTTATTATCTGCAAGCTTAAATATATTACATGGGTATTCCTCTCCACTCAAAATATTTTTAGATTGTCTGCAAATTCAAAAAGGTTGAAAACCACTTCTCTATTTCATTGTTTATATTCTGTCCCTTAGAGATGGAAACCCTACAGTCCTTAGCACTGCTTTCTATAAATCAACTTTCTATGATTTCCAGAATTACTTTTGTGCACTATCTGACCGCTCATTAGACTTGATTTCATAACATTCTGTCAGCACACAGAGCTTATACTTGGACTCAGTTAAAGTTTGCACACATTAACAGTCCCACTGAAGAAAAAGGAAACTTTTTTTACATGGAGATTCTTCCAAGTGTATAAAGGAATTGAAGAACTGGGAAAAAAAATCACAAAATTGGATAATTCTAGATTCTCTGTCAGAGCTTTACTTAACTCTTATAATATAAATTTTAATGCAAAAACAAACTTGAATGAGTAAGTAAATAAAATAAAGCCTGTGAAGTATTCTTCTTCTCTGTTGTATCTCAGTAGAGTTGCACTCATTTAACTCATAACTCATGTTTTTCTGCTACCTACTGTTGCCATTAATAGCAATTAATCTATGAACGGTTCATTTCACTTTTATGCACATTGCACTGCAGTCCTGAACTGGGTAGTCAGTCACACCTTGGGGTTTTTATCGGTAAAATCAATAGAATATTGGCAAAGTTCCCTACCAGTGTTACCCAAAGTTATCTTAGACAAAAAAGAACAATATTCTTCTTTTGAAAATCAGGTTTTATCCTTTTCAAATATGGTAATAATAGGAAAAATATGCCATATTATGACCAAACTATTTTGTGGTTCTCATCAATATTATATTCCCCTTGTGAAATACTAGGACACATTATACAGCTAGTTTCACACCTGACTGTTCACACATTGTCAAACTACGAAGCAACAATGTCCATAATTTAAAATAATATTCATCTACAAAATTCATCTGTAATTAACACAATCCATTTCCTACAAGCAACTCAGTAGGTACATATTTTTTCTTTAGTCCCAAATTCCTACTGGTACAGTAAGAGTTCTGTGCTTGGATTGCATGCTAGGCAGAATTATGGGAATCTTTTTAAACACCCTGCTATGCTGCTTGGTTAGCTAAATTCAAGATTAGTAAATGGTCCTTGGAAGTAAGCAGAGTAGCTCCCGTGTTATTGCATTTGAAGGGTATATACACAGCCGTATATTCTTCAGCGCTCAGTTATAAGAACCCTGAGCCAAAAAAAAAAAAAAAGCGTTGCCTCGTAAAACTGCAACTAAGTGGAATTTTTGCACTGGGATGAGCAAGTAGCAACTAGAAATAATTTGTCATTCTTACCTGTACTCCTTGTCATCTGTAGAATGTCCATTACTCAGGTGGCAAATTCTTCCACCCAGTTTTCTGGGAGAGAAGGATGTACAGATCTTCTGCTTTGTTCCAAAGGTTAGAACTTACCTACTGCAGAGGTTACATCCAAGCAAATTATATTTTGAATAATAAAATAAATTATTGAAAATGTATTGCTTATGTCATTTTCCACTATTTTTTAAGGAAACACTGCTAAGAAACGAAGAAAAATGTAAAGCTGAACAAAGATGGTTATATATAATGTTTCAGGCCCACTTTGTAACTTATAATTGTCACATCATATCACAGATCTTTCTACCTGCTGGAGAGGATGGTGAGTCAATTTCTCTTCAAGTTTCTCTTTTATTCAAATTAATAGCTCATATATGTGAAACTTAAGTTACACCTGGGACGTTGAGAACTCTGTCAATTAGGAAGCTTCAATTGTTTAGACACTTAAGTGAAAATTTTCAGACTTTGAAATCTGTAGTCAGAAGATGCTGACCAAAGTGTACAGGCACTGCTGTAGTGTTCAGACACTGTCAAGTTCAGACACTTGATTTTCCATGAGGTGTCTAATGTTCCTTGTTGCCCAATGTTGTTGTATCTAGAAGTGCTTCTGTGTAAGAAAAAATTGAATTACCCAACTTTCTTTTTCTACTGGATTAAGGAAGAAGCTTTGTTTTTCAGGTGCTTTTCTTCTTATAAGTTATCTCCAGATCACTAGAAATAGGTTAAAGATTAAGTTCACCTCATATGCTTCCAAAGATTGGCATCCAATCTAGAATAACATGAATGAGATTGACATGGAGAAATAAATTGCTGAAACTGATCTATCTACTGTTGCTTGTTAAAAAGCAGATTGCTCACTGCTGTAGTGGAGGTAGGGATGTAGCTCCTGCATGCTCAGCACCTGCCTTCTGAGGGCCACACTGATCTCTGTTCATTCCTGTCATTTCCGAAGTTGGTCAGACCTGTGGGGAGGCAGTGCTGGTTTTGCAAGGGCATAGAGTAGCTCTGTGATATAGGCAGGCCTCTTGATGCTCAAAGGTCCTACATAACTCTGATCCGCCAGCCTTGATAGCCAAGGAGCAGAATATCTTAGCTTAAGTAATGTAGCTTTTTTTTTTTTTTTTTCTGTTCAGCTTTCTGATCAAACACCTTAGAAGTGGTACACATTACCAGTTAGGCAAGGCAGTTCTGCCACGTGGCAAAGGCACCTTATCAACATTATAGAGAAGGGAAACCAAGGCACAGAGACATAAAGTGACTTGCCTAAGATTGTATGGCAAGACACTGTGGAAGTAGGAATAGTGGTGGTTTGAAACCTGCATCTGAGACATTCTTCTGTCTCTGAAGGGGAGAATGCTATCATAGACTTCAGTTCTGGTCTGCATAGGTTTATGGTTAAAATGAAATATACCTTTGCAAAACTCACTCTCGCTGCTTAGGGGGTACACAACATCTAACATGGAATGCAGGTCTGCTTCCCCACACAGATAGAAGACTACACTAGCACCCATGTGAAAAGTGGACACTTTTAATCCTTCTGCTTACAGGCAAGCCAGTCTCTTTTCTGTTGCTGTGCTTAGGCATATGCAGCACCGAGTTGTATAAGTTGCTCACAGGGAAAATGGTGCGGAGCTACAGCCTCACATGTTCCAGCAGTGTGTGAGCTTTAGAAAGTAATAGAAGTGTGAAACTGGACTTGTAGTGAGATTTTTCACCTCCGTTTTAACTAAAGCATCAGGAAGTTGATTCTTCTGGCCCTCTAAAGGGTGTTTTTGCCTGTTGCCTGCCAATGCCTCCTCTTCAGTGCAGGTCCTGAAGGTGCTGCAGAGGTTTTGCATTCCACCTTCAAGTGAGCTGGGCTTATGAACTGGAACTAAGATCAGAACTGGCAGCTAGGCTCATGCCAAATTGAAGTTTTATTTATTTGATCATTTCATTGCAAGGTAGACACTGTGTCTGTGGTTTATATCTTTAAAATCAAATAAACTATTTATATATGGTGAAGAACTGTAAAACACATAGACCTTATTCATTAATATTTTTATGGTTTCTTTACACTTGACAAGTAAAGAATTTGTGAAAGTGTTTTTTGTACCCAAATCCCACAGATTTCTTGGGGTATTTTTTAAATTAAGAAAAGGTAGTATGATCTAGATTAGTAATACAAACTTAGCTCCTGTTTCTCCCTAACATGCAGCATGAACCCTTCCATGTGAATTTTTAATACATATTTTTAATGGAATATATTTGATGAAAACTTAAGAAAATACCATCAACGTTTATCTATTTAACATTTTCATGTTATTAAATGAGGATACCCCATGTAAATTTCAGGTCAGAGTGGAAATATAAATTAGCCACTGTTTTCCTTCCTGTCCTGATGATATTGTTTTGTTTACATCACCATGGAAAGCTTTATGCAAATTTTCTTGCCACACCATATCCATTATACCTTAAAGAGAAAACAGTCTAATAAAAATTCTCAAAACAGCTATTACTTGTAGGAAAGGAAACTCAAAGGTTTGCAGTCTTTCAAAGTGTCGTTGCTACTAACTTGAGCTTCATAGAGGAAGAAATCAGAACTGTTCTTTCATAGCTACAAATTACTGCGAGCTCCAGATGAAGCTAGGAAAGCCATGCAGAGTCTGCGGTTTGCAAGCCAAGTCTCAACTGATATTTTGGTCTTATGAACAAGGGGCACCTGGATGTTTTTGCCACTCCTGCTGACAGTTTGTCAGGTTGCTCCTGCACACACCTTTACAGCTGCAGCTCCTTCTGCACATGTTGCAGGACATGTGGAAGGTTATTAGTGGTTTCAGTCTGCATTACTGTCATCCTAAAGTAGAATCTTGCCATGCACTTTGCACTACAAGGGCTAGGAAACCAGTATCTTTCGTAGTAATGACTTCCAGTTTACAGCCTTCATTTGTTATATTTCCTCAATAGCTGTTGTGTTGAGATTAACTGCATAAATGGTCTGCAGCTGGCTGTTATGAATTAAGGGAGTTTAATCAAAGTATTTCTAATGTACAGCATAATGATAATACATGGGGGAAGTACTATTTAAGAGATAATGATGGCTTCAGAAGATCACTGTTGTAATGTTTAGTGCATATGCCTTCAGCATTGAATTTGTTGTTGTTCTGAATATGCTTAATGGATCAGTGAAAAGCTGCCTAATGTGGGATTGTTTGATGGGGCTGACAGAGCTGGAATTAGCCCATTGCTGTTTACTGCATACAGCCATTAAGATTAATTGCTGCCAGATAATTTTGACTGTTTTTATCTTTGGGAAAAAGTGTCACTAATGGGTTTATAAATTGGTTCACTATTACTAATAGTAAGGCCAGTGTAACAGGAGAGGATGTCAGCAGCTAATTCTAAAGATAAAGGTAAAAAGTATAAAGTACTATATGACTTGCTAGTTTTAAGGGATAATGTTATCTAATAACAGACAGACTGATATATGATGCTCATTAATGCTATTTCCTGGGCTTTGGGTTGAACCTAATAGATGCTAATAAAGTCTTATTTGATGTACCATTAAAAAGCTCAATCTGTTTTCTGCATTAATGCACAATGTTGTTTATCACATTTTCAGTGACTAAAACCCAAACCCTCAATCTGTTACATAACTAAGCAGTATTAGGCTAGCTATACCTATTTTTGTCTTTGTTTAGAGACACAGAAAAATTTACAGGGCAACTGCATTTCTGTATATACTGTACGCAACTCACATCACTCAGCTTCCTGTCAACAATAAGAATACTTCAGATTTCATTTTAACGTATCCTCTTTTACATATATCATTATCAGTAAGTTCTGCAAAGCACTCCCTCCAAGAGATAAATGAATTGGTTTGCAAATGTTAGAAAATAGTACTGGGATGTGGGCAAAAGATTATCCAAGGAGGACGAGTCCACATTAGAGATAGTACACCACATATACATGCATGTGCAGTGCCTCTAATTTGCTGTGTATTAAAATGAAAGTTCTTTATGCACCGAGTCTCAAATATATCCCTTGTATCTAAGGGCATTGACAAGGGAGTGGGAAGAACATGCACTAAGTAGATAGAAACACAGACAAGGAATGCTTAATGAAGAGGGAAAAACCAATACCTCATGAGTAGTGAGGTTGTTCTCTTCTCAGGTAGAGATAGTGCTTGTTATAAAGTTATTCCCTGATCAAGTTGAAAGAGCATTTCTTTTTTCATGACCAATTTTTATATTGTGCTGAAAACATCTTGAATTTTTTGAGGGGCTCTGGATAGTAAAACAGTTCTTGTTTTTAAAAAAAGACAACCTCAAACAATACCAGAAAAAGCTCTTCACATTATTTTTCCCTTTCAGAATGCTAGCATAGGAAGACCTTTGAAAAATAAAGAGGGAAATAATATAGAGTGGTAAGACCTGTTCTGCTGTATTTGCTGTTTCCACAGTAGTATTCCAGGTGGCATTTCTGTTTCTTTGCCATTAAGGACATGAGCCCTTTATTCTGGTTTAGATGCTTACCCTATGCACCCACTTTCAATTTCCATCCTTTGGCCATACTTACATGATCTGCCTGCATACCTTGTAATGCATATGGATGTGTGGGGACCTTATACTGTGTAGGGAAGTGGCTACAAGCTAAATATTCTTCCCTTTATTTATGTCTCTGAACATTGCGTAATGCTGCCTGGACATATCCATTTAGGTTTTTCCATTATGTCCAGATTCTGATTTCTTTCTCTTTCATATCCCCCACCACTGACTGCATTATCCATATCTAATCAATCATTTTCCAATTAAGCTTTTGTCTGTACACAGATCTAGCACTGTTTTGACTTAAATCGATTTAAAATCAGTTTCATTAATTCAGTACAAACTCTATGTAGACACATTAATGTTGAGATACAAGCAGCTTATTTTGGTTTACTTTTAACTCAATATAAGTTAAACCAAGTTCTGTCAGCCTTATATTGATTTAAAAGAGCTGACACAACCTATTTCACTGTTTTAACTACATTGATTTTAAATCCCATTCTTAGTTAAACCAATGCAATTTGTACACAGACAGTCCCAAGTTTTGTTCCCAAAAACAGTTGACAATGCTTCCATGCACAGCCTGGTGTAGATGACCATTAGCCTCTCCTTTCTATTGTTAATGATTTTGAATAAAGTCTTGAGGCAAGCCTTGATTAGGTTGTTAACCAAGCTGTCTGTGGCAGGCAATTTAGGACGATGGCTTACACAAAAATTATTGCAGAATAAGGTATAGGGTTATGGGTTGTCTTAATATAGAGCAGCTATACTGAAACAGTTCCAGGTAGAGATATTCTGATGGAGATCCAGGGGTTCTTGTGACAGTTTGGACAGAACAGGGCATCCTTCCCATGGTCCAGGAGGGAATGGATCACCTGTGTTAGATCAGCCAGCCCAGGTGTCCTGGTCATCCTGCAGCATCTCAAAATGCACAAACAATCCATGTTTACTCACCTGAATCCCTTTCTCTCATTTTAAAGTAAGAATTATTTTTTGAGTTTAAGTAACCCGCTTCCAAATTAAATGGTCATGCAAATTTTTACCCTAGGATGGAGGGAAGGGGGAAGAGAGAGACAAAAAGAAAGAAAGAGAAAGAGAAAGAGAAAGAGAAGAGAAGAGAAGAGAAGAGAAGAGAAGAGAAGAGAAGAGAAGAGAAGAGAAGAGAAGAGAAGAGAAGAGAAGAGAAGAGAAGAGAAGAGAAGAGAAGAGAAGAGAAGAGAAGAGAAGAGAAGAGAAGAGAAGAGAAGAGAAGAGAAGAGAAGGAAAGAAAGAGAGAAAGGTCTAACGACATTTTAGGCATAACTGAAAAACAGATGAGTTAGACTCATCACACAATGGGATCCAATTTCACTAAGTCAGATCCTTTCAGTCCTTTACGTTGCAGATGCACCTGTTTTGGGTCATGCTATATGCTCAATGACTTGCTTCCTAATCTGCTATTTGGTACAAAGCAGCTCTGATCATGGATTTGCAGAAACAGTATGATAATCTTGAACTTTCATTTCCAAATCAAGTACAGATTTTGGACTACTTAACCTAAAAACAGCAATCATAGAAGATATTCAGCTGTTTCTAAACTAATATCTGTTTGGTAAAACAAAATGACATTTTGGAGAATGCAGGGCCTGATCTTCAATGCAGTAAAGACAATTTAATGTAGAAAGGACATAATGGCAACAGTGCCAAAGTTGAGCAATCAAGAGAAACATATATTTACATTGCAGTGCAGTATAAGTGCAATTTGATCAATTTTTCCTTAAAAACTTGAGCAGTTTTTCAGGAAGGAGGTCTATCACAATTTATGTTTGTTCTCAAAATTGCAATGCACACATGAGTTTCCTGAACTTCCTGAGCATCCATTTACTTGCAGCTGTAACTAAGGGGCATCTGTCTCACTGGAACAACCCAGTTTTCCACCTTGAAGCCTTGAGGATTGCTCAGACTGAGAGTAGCCCAGGTAAGCTACCTAAAAACACTACATGAAGTTACTCTAAGCACTATTTTTTTAAATCTATATATGCTCTTTGATGTATGAAGTGAGGACAACAAATGCTTTCCAAACTTCCCTTTCTCCTAGCACTTTGTAATTCCACTCCTCTTCCATTTGCCTAGAGCAAGCCTATCACCAATAGCTCCAGGAGCAGGAAGCATTTCAGAGCTCAGCCATATCTGCACAGGTTGTGGAACACAGTTTATTTTCATGGTACTTTGTCACCACAAGTCCCACATCAGTGACCCTTACAAAATGAATGTAACTGAGAACAGAACTCAACATCAGATCAGCATTATGCTCCAGAAAGCAGAACCTGACTGACACTGAGAGATGTCTTATTCAGTAACCAGTTTAAAGCAGAAACTTCACTAAGGTGCTTTACATGACTTTCTTTCCCTTTCTATTGATTGGACAGGAAGCCTTATGAGACTAACCTCCTACCTCAGGCACTTCATTTAAGTATCTAAATTTAGACACTCTGAAGAGCCTTATAATTTTCTTTCAGCAAGATTTTTGGATTTGCCTCTCTTCTTTTAGGAAGATATTCACCCCTCTGCAGCAGCTCAGTTCAGGACAGAGAACTCTTCCAGTTCTTTGCAGAGTCTGATTCAAAGACTTGGTTCTAAAACAGAGCAAGCCCCTTACAAAGCCCAGTGAAGTGTTGTTCAAGATTAGCCATCCAGCAAGATCACTTTCTTGGAAAAAATCTGGACCTAGAGGGATGTACAGTGTTTAGTCTGACCCACTGGGTGAGCATAAATTTGATTACACAGTCCTGTGTCTCACTTTAACCTCATCAAGAGCTGTGATCCTGAAAAGAAAAACCTATGGGAAATTTGTACTTTAGTTGACGGGGAAAAAAATCAAGTCAAGTTTCCAAAAATTATAGTGTTACATTAATTGCTTCTTTTCACTATTTGCCTTCTTGATTTGAGATTTTACAGTTCTTATTTTTGAACTTTCTTCTGCAGTCCAGACCATTAGGAATGTCTTTTTTTTTTTTTCTCCTTAGTAAAAACAGTGATTATCAGGTAATAAGATGATTTTTGAAGTTAAGGCATTAAAAATACTGATTGTTGCAAGATGCATGATTAAATCACAAGTCTTGGCAACTTCATAAAATGTCTCCTTTCAAGACTAGTTTTCATATATTTGTTTAAAGCAATTTCTCAAATGAAACTGCTTTTTTTTCTCATATACACAGACGTATACTTTAGGAAGAAAAGCAGGGATGAACCTAGGCCATGGATAAGTGCTGGGAAAGTGTGGAGTGATAGATCATGCAGCCATTCTATTTGTCAATGTCAAGAATTCTTTGTCTGATTCATGAAATGTTGTTCTATCACCACAGAAGAATATGTGGGGTGCTTTTTACAGTGGAAGAATGAATGTAATAGATTGCAAAATTTTCCCTTCATAAATTCACACTTGAAAATGATGTGCTGAAATTTTCAAATTTAACTAATTAAGAATATTAGGGAAAAATGCAGATACTTAATACAGCAAATGAAATAGATTGGAATTTTTTTTTAATTCAACTCATGGAAATATTATCCTGAAATTAAACTATTTAACATGGAAGATTCTCTCAGTTTCAGACAGTTTCAGGCCAATTCTTCCCAGATTGCAGCTATCACCTTGAAAAATTACATAACTTGCCTTTTTTCTGCAAATTGATGAAGCCCAACTGGTGCTCCTTTATTAACATCAGAGCTGTCAACATCTCAGGGAGGCAAAAGAAGGTGGCAAAGCATTCCTACCAGCAGCAACAAAACCATGCTTGCACTTAGAGAAATCTTCCTTCAATCCTCTACACACCAAGCAGAGAACTACTTAAAGTACAGTATGCTGAAGGTGTGATTCATTTCACTTTCACTATGTATAAGTTAAAAGTCTCCGTTAGACGTCTGTAAGTTATAGTCAGCTTTACTCCCTCTCTAGACAATAAAGAAAGATAGGCACCTCCAGAGGGTGATTCATCCCATCCAAAGACAGGTATAGAAGAGAAATGGAAGGAATCACCCTTTGGAGATGCCTATCCCTCTCCAGTAACTACAAAGGGAGTCTGGGGTGAGCAGCTTAAACTTGACAGCTAAAGTTATGTGAGATGAAATCTAATCCTAAGTGTAAATAACACCAGAGCAGCTTTACTCTTCTGTACTGAAGAGGAGGTTATTAGTGATGGTTATTGGAGGCATTCAGCATTAAAAATGCTTATTAGCTAGCATGAATTAACTTAATTGTGCATGTAACTACCCTGGTATGTTATGGGTATCAGAGCCTCCACAAAAAGTAGGCAGGGCAAGTTTAGTACAGGACCACGGTTCCAAAAAAGTGTCACACACAGCTGGAACCCAGACCAGCTTCTGAATGCTCCTGTTTCTCTCGGTGCTACCTGTTTAATGACTGTCTTACAGTAATGACAACCCTGGACATCTTTTTTGACATCTAAGTGCCATTTGTCTCTGTTCCAGTTGAGATCCTAACAGCATGGCAACTTAGTCGACTTGCATTTTACAGGAAGTGGAGCTATATTATGTTAGCACTAAAAGAGTCAGAATATATTCCTTTCACATGATCCGTATTAACTTTCCAACCCATCAAAGTATTATTCATTTTAGTTTAGAATCTGAAGATAGGCAAAAAATAAATTCCCTTAGAAACTGTAAGTAGCACTCTGGGTGGCACCAACCTATTGGCTTTCACATTGCTTCAGACTAATCCTGTCTAGAGTAGGTGGGGGCCTGTGAAGTAATAGCTCTTGACCCTGGCTCTCCTCAAGGCACCATACAATGTCTTCATGACCCTAAAGCTTCTCTTTATTTCAGTTCAAAGGGCCTAACATCAGAGAGGGTTATGCTGGAGCCAACGAGACTGGTGGATGTTATACCATGCAAGTGACCACACACGCGGCATGCCATAGGGTTTGGCATGATGGGGTTGTCTGAAGATGCAAAGACTGCTGAAATCAAGAAGTAATGGGAAAATCAGCACAATAGAGGATCAAGATAACACAATCTGTACTAGTCTCTGTACTCTTTGATATAGCAGTGTACGTATACTCAAAGGGACCTTATCTGGTCATGGCTTTGGCTGTTTTAGTGAAGGAACCCAAATTTTAGCTTTTGTCTTTGCAGCCACTACTAGGTAGAATGTCAACAGAAAAAGAATTCAAGATACCTCTGCAGCCTGAGCACTTGTGTCTTTATTAATAGTTTCTTGAAGACAAAAGTGGATAGATGTAATTTTATGAATACACCTAGAAGTTTAAAGGCTCTACCAAATCAACTTTGCTACCATCCTCTCCTGAACTGTGCAGGGGGCATTTACATAGCTAAAGTTTCACTTCAGGAAGTTTCCTCTGATGGAAATCAGTATGATGATAATGATCAGTAGAGAATGAAGGCCTTTGCACTTAGTTTCAAGAGACTTCTTTGGAAGATGTAATTCACATGTATCTGAGTATTTCATTACTACTTAGATGTTCTGTCAGCTCTGTCTTTTAAATCTAGGTATTTTTGGTATTTTTAGTGTAACATATGCATGAGAAAATACTGTAGCTGTGAAAGTCCAGATTGTGCAATCTACCAACCTAGAAGTTACTGTCACTTTTATGTGCCCTATATTTTATTCATCCATAACTCAAATAAATGCAGATTTAAAAAAAAAAATAATAATCTTTAACTCTTGCTTTGCTTTCCAGTTCTCAGCATTTGGAATTTGAGAATCAGGTCATCTAGATAAAAACTACAGTATCTGCTCACATCCTATGCATCTTCAGTAAGAAGTACTACACAAATAAACAGTATTTTACTTCTTCTTATAGGAAAATTTTCAAAATATTACAATCAGATGGGGTTTATGTCATTATTTGTAAAGATATCAATTTGGTTTTCATGGTAATTTCAACACTTACTTCTGCAAGTAAAACTAAAATCAGAAACTTGTATTTAAATCATCCATCTAGACAGAAAGATTTATGAAGTACCATTTACTTGGTGAATCTTTCACTCTAAGTTATCTAATGGTTTTCTAAAATTAGATGTCACTTTCAAAAAATCAGAACTGTCGGAGTTATTAACAGCACCTTTTTAGGGATATTGTTAGATACACAAACATCTGGGAAGAAATACTGGAAGAACAAGTTGCATCAGCTTTGAATGTGTTTAAAGCAACACATTAAAAGTACTGGTAAGGTTATGTTTCTAGGAAAAAGAAAATTGGTTGAAACCCTGGCCCCACTGAAAATAATTAGATTTCACCCTTTCTTTTTTTACTATTCAGACACGTTTCTAGTGACCATGACCATGAGAAAGATTCATGCACAAGGACATTTGAAATGATAAGCTCTGTCTCTTGAAACAGTGGGTTCGTTTGGCGTTTCTGTGCTTCAGTATTTCTTGAAGTCAGTATGCAATATGTGTCCCAGCTTGAAGGCTTCTAATAATTGATAGGAGATAAAAATAAATGTTGCTATTTACAGATCTAAAAATTCTTAAGAGCAGGAGTGAAAAATATTTTGACTGTTTCATAAAAACAAGTGTGAAAAATGGCCAGTGAATAATTTTTAAAGGGTCAATATTAAATTTGTATTACTGCAGTTAAATCCTAGATAGGAATTGAGGCACAAATTCAGTAAAAAATAAATGAAAGGATCTCATCTGCATTCTACAGACTCAGTCTTTAAGTCTCCAGTATTGCCATGTGGGGCCTTAAATGTTCCTGCCTTCTATAATATATCTTCAAGTATATTCTAGTAACTCCTTATATCTAGTGATTTTAATAGGGCTGCTACTTTCTTTCAATCTCTTGATTTCATGGGGTCAAAATTCCACAATACATTCCTGGGTGCATCTGATCCTTAAAAGCACAACATAGGCGATCTGAAGACAGCAACTAGCCTTTGCCTGAAAGCGAGAACCAAGTTGCCAGAGAACATAAAACCACCACAAAAGATAGAGATGGGCAAGATTTGGGGAGGGTGGAGAGGAAAAGAAAAGGAAGGAAGAATTGAAGAAGGAGTAAGGTGGTTGGAGAGACACTATCAGAAGTGTTTGGATCTAGCTCTGTGAGGCTGTACAACACTAACTACATAGAGAAAAGTGGTCATAGGAGATGAAGGTGGTAAAGTAAAATGTTGAAAGAAACTGAGAGGGTTGAACCCAGAGAATGCAGAAATGGACAAGAGCTAAAAGGGATTTAGCCAACTGCTAGGCTGTTGAGAGCCTTCTGATATTTTCATTGGAGTGCTGAGATCCTGTCTGGCTCAAGGCGTGAGCAACAGCGGGGTATCACAGGACAGGGTATCCCCACTGGCTGCTGGGTTTGCAGGATGGTGTTACTGCCTCCTGGGTCTGTGCTGGTGCTGAGGAGGACCAGCTTGCTGGTTGCTCCTTTCTGGGAGAGTCAGAAGTAGCAGGGACCACCCTGCAGCCACAAGGCTGAGGATCAAGGCCTCCTTCAATGCATCTCCCTTCCCCTCCCATCCCTGCCCTGTTCTGGAGCAGCTCCCAGAGAGGAAAAACACAGTTTTGGCTCTAATCCTGCATAGCCTTGGTGTTTCTGGTTGTCAGAAATACCTGTCATTACTAAATCTCCACCAGATTTAAGAATTATCTAGGACAGCTGCCAGCAAAAAAACCTCAATCACTCATTTTTTAAGAGAGAGAGAGAGAATGCTCATTCCTAAGTACTGCAGCCTGGTGATCGTGGCTTCAACACATGCCTAACCTGAAGCATACAAATAGGAAATTGGCTTCAAGGTTGTCCTGGTTTCACTAGGGTAGAACTGATTTTCTTAGTAGCTGAAAAGCACTGTGTTTTGGCTTTAGTATGAGATTTGTTATGAGAAGAAAGTTGATAACATATTAATATTTTTACCTGTTGTTGGAAGTACAAGGACTTCATGTTTTGCTAGTCTGTAAGTGCAAAGGAATGGAGGGGGGAAGGGGAAGTGTAAAAATTAGCAAAACCCAAAATTAGTATTTGGATATGTCAATGGGATATTCCATATCATATCATGACATGTTCAGTATATTAATGAGGGTTGACTGGAAAGCAGGGGATTCTCTCTGGGATTGCTCGGGCTGGCTCTTCCGTGATGGCAGTTTTGAGACTGTCTTGGCTCCTGGATCATTACCTAGGGATAGGCTGGATATTGGTGGTGAGCAATTGCACTATGCATCACTCATTTGCATATTCTGTTATTACCATTATTATCATTATTAGTTTAAGGGGTTTCTAATTTTATTTCAATTATTAAACCCATGAGTCTCCTTACCCTTACCCCTCTAACTCTCTACCCTATTCTCTGGGGGGAAAAAGTGAGCAAGCAGCTGTATTTGGCTGCTAGTCAAGTGAAACCACCACAAGGGTACAACCTCTGTGTTTAAAGTTAGTCATATCTTGAAGTAATATGCCAAGGACCTTAACTCATTGAGACATCAATGTGTAAAACACTTAGCTAGCTATGACATGATTGGAACAAAACATTATGATTTGGTAATGGATAACCTATCACTCTTTTCTTCAAGCATTCCTAGTGTGAAGCATTAAAATATAAGATTCAAGAAATGAAGTTGATCTAATATATTTGAATTTTCTAACTTTTTTTTTGGAAGTTCCTTGCAGAAAACTGTCCAAAAAGTAACAGCATGCAGGAGTACAGTGGATTAAAACCAGACTGTCACAAAACAGAAACTGTTCCATTCTCTAGCTGTAAAAAAATAAGTATTTAATATTAGGATACTCCAAAGCTGCTTGTTGCCATTGATACTATTTTGTAAGTTAGTGACATGAAAATCTGTGTGAACACTGAGCTGACCATGCTTAGGGGTATCAAAAAGACTGATCGACACTAAAGAAGTTTACAAAGACCTCCAGAGAGGTTGAAGGGAGTGAGGTGAAAGGACAGTGTGGTAGCAGACGAAATTCAATGAATGCCGGTTAAAGTATGTCGAAGGAGGAAATCATTTGAACTACTGAAATCTCTGAGTTAAAGAGCGATGAGTTTAAAGAGCAGTGAGTATAAGTTAATGAAAGTATCTTCTGAAATGGAGAAGTGGTGATTGCTGCTGTGATGCAGTTATTTGCTGAAAGAGGTTTGGCATTCCTGAAGGGATCAAAGAGCAAAAGAAAACAATAATACAGAAATTATTATAATGTCAGTATATGACAGTGGCTTAGCATTATTGGGGGAACTATCTTCTTTTCAAAAGATACTGCCCTTCAAAAAAAAAAAAAAAAAAGCATAGCAAAAAAAGGAGAGAATTAAAAAATGCTTGCGGAAATTATGAGGCAATGAGATATAAAATAACTTTTTCAAGAAAAGCATATGAGACTAGCAGTTTTACACATTAATTTCCTCCATTGACAAGACTTCATCTTCTGACCAAGTAGATGCTGGTATACTAGTAAAAGTTACTGCTAAGCAGAGGTAAGATACCAGAGTAGGTTCAGCACTGGCCTAGCCCAGTATGGGAATTCTTATGTCAAAAGAACTATCATAACAATTAATAAGTTACTTTTTTGGCTGCAAAATAATTCCTGTCCCTGACTGCATCCCCTTTCTACCCTCTGACCTCACTGGTCCAAAAAAATTGACAGAGTGGTGAGATCTAGGAAATGTTCCAGTTCTTAAAGGTTAATAGAGATCCAGGCACAGATGAAGCAACCCCTTAAATGCCCTGAGGAAGGGAGATTTGCACTTTCTCAGATGGGAAAACCTGCAGTGGAGAGTGACTTCACAAGTGACTAAACCTCTAAAAAGCTTCTGTCACATCTGGGACCTTTTTAGCAACCAAAATACAACAATCGGGCAACAGATTCAAAGGAAAACAGTTTCTGTTAGTTCCAGGTCTCAAGGGACTTGTTTCAAAAATCATCTCACTTGTCTTATAGCACTAAAAGGCACAAGGATATGTCTTCACAGACAAGTGAAAATGCATCTGGTCTGCCCATACATGCAGCTTCTTTGGTATTTTTGCTGAAGAAATGTCATTTTAGGCTTAGGATTTTCTCTGTGCTTCAGGACTGACACCAGGCAGGTCTGAAGAATGAATCCTGTTGAATGATTACTTTTTGTTCTGGTCTGTCCTAGATGCTGGGCTTACTCAGGAAATCAACAAATTTGATCCTGAAACAATGAAAAATTGAAACCATGTAGCCCCCCTGAACCCTAACAGCAACCATTGTATCGCTGATATGTGGGCACACGGTACAGACAGGCAATGCAAAAGATACAGATAAAAGGTTAACAACTCCTTTCCTAACCAGCATAAGACTGTTACCAGGCTATTTCTGGACTGTTAATGTCTTCCCGTTCAGTCTTAGCTGCAGTAGTATTTGTTTTCCTTATTTCTGCTCTAGGTTCTTTCTTCTTTTGCAGCCTGATTGTATCCTTATAATCTATCCTTTCAGCCCTCCTTTTCAATGTTCTTCTCATTGCACTCTTTATTACTTTCTGTCAACTTCCCCATCTTACCTTCAGCACTCTTTGGAATGATTCACTCCTCACTCGCTACTCATTACCTTGCTGACTCTTTGACTCCTTTTTGTAAGTTAGGCTGCATCAATATTAATAAAATAAATGGGTTTGGGGCCATTTTCTGCACTGAGGCAAGTTGGCATGGAGTGACACTCATTCACACTATCTTATCTTCTGAGATGGGCTGGCCAGATCCAATCCAAATCTCTGCTAATTCCCAAAACCTGCCTGGGAACAGTTCGAAGACTACCAGATGGCCCAAGGTAAAACCCTGTCAGAGAGCACTCAAACTTTCCAAAACAGACAGTCAGGTTCCAATACCACCTCTGGCACTATGAAGTTTACTACCACAGCCATATTCACCAGCAGCAGAAACAACCTTTAAGGCAGTGATGTACATTAACAGCTGACTCCTGTGGTTTGCAAAAACTGTAATTCTAAATGAGACCCGAGCCTTTTCCCTATGTAGATTGGTTTCTGGTTTTGAAATGTAGTCATTGGCTTCCCAGCTGCTGATAGCTTTAAAGCTGCCTGAAGCCAAGCCAGCTTCTCTGCTGAGCAGGCAGTATGGTTCCTTGCCATAAAGGAAACAACTTGAAAGGCAGCCTGTTGACCGTGTAAAGGATGGATGTACGGGACTTTTGTTCAGAGCCAATGCTTTTCCTGCCATGCTCCCCAAAGAGACCTTAAACTTGGAAACCAGTGGTTTCATAAACAAATTTGAGTCTCAGGCATAATCAAATAGCCTCAGCACAGCACATTACTGCACACCAATGAGGCTGTGGTAACTGTCCACTATAAACACCAGATAATGTGACATACGTTTGCCCGCAGTGAAAAGGGGCTAACCCAAGCCAAATTATTCTGCCTGTGCCATGGGCTAAGAGCATTTGCACAGGCAGTTATTGAGAGTCGGCTGATGCATGGTAACAGTTAACCAAAGTAATTTGATCATCTGTCTGATCTCAAAGACAAAATAGACTCTAAATTGCTAGTATGGTATATGGGAGATGTAGCCATGACATTCTGTTACATTACCATCTGACCTAACAAGAATGTAGAAGATATACTCCCTTCTTGGCATTATTTTAACACAGCATTTTTACCAGCCTGAATTATGAAACAAAAAAAATGCTATATTTAAACCTATAAAAATGCACTTTATTCCTTTTTGATAAAGCATAACTTATTTTAGCAATTGCAATCTGTAACATTACAGCCTTAGGAGGTAATTTACTAAATAGGACAAAATTAGCTGATTTTTGGACCATTTAAAGTAACATTTCTGTTGAAAGCATATAAAATGTATTAAAGTAATCTCTAAAGTCTTTACCCCTGCTTGAGATTTTAATTTACTCAGAGCTAATAAATTATCCCCTTTCAGAAGCTATTGAAAATTTTCACTTAAATCCTTTTTAAAACTTAATGTGTTCAATTGAATCTTAAGCAATTTATACACACATACACAGAGCTTGAGGTGGTCACCGCACCAAGGTGAAGGCTGAAAAGAGGTTAGATTAGCACTAACTCCTCTGCCCTTTGGGATTGCTCTGGTGCTATTAATGAATGTGAATTCCCTCCTCCCCCTTCATATGCACTGGTCTGCCTGTCGGGTAATTACTTTTCCACCACGGCATTTAACAAAATGCCCTGCTCAAAGCCCAGGCCCATTTTCTCTCCAGCTGAAGGATGCGGCTGCAATCAGGGAAGGGAACGGCAGATCTGGGTCACCCCAGTACTCAGCCTAGCTGGAACACAAAAGCTTGCTTCATCTCAGACAGGGCTCTGTGTTACAGTTGCACACCTATCAGAAATATATTTTCAGGCTATCAATTATTATATTTGAACATCGCATCCTCGCTCTAGGGAGCCCTTAGCAAGCTGTAGCAAAAATCAATCCAGTTTTACAACTTTTACCTTGGCACAGCTCCAACTCTTTATCTACCTTGTGCAGCTATTTAAAGATGCCGTGGCTTTTTTTCTGGAGTACAGAAATATTCCTGTGTAGGACTTGCCTTTGGTGTACGTAATAACCTTTTTCCAGGTGAGTCTGATTTGTGCAGCTGCTTTGGTTTTGCTTTTTGTGTTTGATATTTTGCATGCCCATGGTGAGGTTTGCGTGGCTGGGTACCCTCCTCTCCTGGACAGTGTGTATTTCTCACGGTGGTGGCAACCAGAGCCTCTTATTTTAAGGAATGTGCACGTGGGTTGGAGCCCACTCTTGTTCAGATCACATTAATATTGGCTATAGCTGCAAATAATGGCATCTGAAAATTTCTCCACGTGTTTATTCTGAGCGTTATTTTTCTAATGCAAACTCCACCTAGGAGGTTACCAAACCAGACTTCCCCCTTTACGTGTGTAGGTGCATGAGGCAGTTTTGCCAGCACGCTTTGACAACCACCTTCATCAGAAAGGGCTATGAATCAAAGCAGCAGCAGCAGTGCTTCAAAAGGCAGACACTATCTCTCTCTCAGAAGGTGACTGCCTCCCAGATGGTAGGGAAATTTGAACAGCAAAAACTGGTCTTAGATATTACTATGTCAGTGTAGGCTACAAAAACAGACAGCAGATGTTAGGCTTCAGTGGAGTTGTGAAGGAACAGGCGTTAAAGGAGAAAGTCTATATTAGAGCTGTATTTTGAAAGGATTTTATGTTTATTTCAGAAGCAGATGCAGTTTCTATTTCCCTACTGAACATGTATGGAGAAACTCACAGAGCTACTAATCAGATTGCGTGGGTTTCCATGTTTCTGATTCTCCACTTTTCAGCTCAAAAATATGTTTTACCACTTCCCATTAAAGTTATTTTCTAAAATTTCCTCACAGCAGTTATCTCAAGGGCTAAAAGGCATCTCTTCATTCACACCATGCAAGTTTATACAAAGTGAATGCTAGAAAGTCCAAAAAGCATGAATTTAGCTTATTCCTTACAGCCTTCCTGCACAAACCAGCTGTGGCTCTGAAACGGTGTAAGGCCATGGTAGCACACATGTGCATCCACTTCCTCTAGTGGGGGTGGCTGGGAGCTTCCCTGAGTAGGACAGCAATTGTGAACCGAGTGGCTTAGGGGCTGATGTCAGAGTGGGGAGAACCCCTGTTTTGTCTGAGCCTCAGTCAGAATGAGATTTCACTCCTCAACCCAACAGAGCCAACACAGGATGAAAGCGTGACGTGAGTTGTGTACCCGGTAACAATGGCTACACAACACAGTAAAACCAAATCCCTGCCATCTTCATAGTATAATGTATAGTTTAACAGATCCCTTGAATACATATTCATCTGCAGGACTGGTATCTTAAGGAAAGTAACTAATGAGGTTTCCTCTCTTCCCAAGCAATATAGAGATAGCATCCAGCCACCTTTGAGCATGTTTGTCATTAGAGCTCCTAAGTGAAGCAGGAGAGCACTGCATCAGTCCTATGTAGGATGCTTCCAACAAAAGAGCTGATATTTTTGGTTTGACTAATTCATAGTGGGAGCTCATTTCTCTGTATTTCCTTTTATTTGGTATTTGTGACAACATGCCAATGGTGGAGACCATAAATCAAGGTTTTGGCCACTTGCAAATATGTTTTTAAATGGAGAAGTGTTTATTCTTTTAAAAATCTCCCACTATGGTACCTGTCTTTCACCTGTTTAATTTTAAATATTTTTGGTATTACTCAGAGTTCTGTAATGTTAGGCATTTGACAGCTAACTGAATTTCAGGAGCCAATAAGACAATTCATCTGCTCAGAGGAAACATCTGGGATCTTTTAGAATAAAAGCTGTTGTAGAAATATAAAGTAGCATTACTGAAAAAAAGAATTCCACTTTTTTTCTTTTCTGTGGGAAAAAAAATACAGAATAAACAAGTGAAAATTCTAACCTCAGAGTAGGCAAAGTAGGACTGGATGATTTGAGCCGTTCTTATTTATTTGTGTAACCAAACATTTCAGGAAAATACAGGGAGAATTTATATTTTGTGATGTAAGTTAAGAAAAAAGAAGGAACTTTTTGGGTTCAAGATTCTGATTTCATTTCCTAGTTAAGGTTGCGGTGTTTGCTGGGACTTTCCTAATTTTTGTTGATTTCTGTCATTTAAGAATCATGAGGCAAATATTTATTAACATGGGAACCCTCTTCCCTTCCTGCCCTTCATATTTGTGCTTCTTATGCTAATGAACTTTAACAAGGGAACCACATTCCTCCTGGGTCCACATCAGTTCTGGTGCCAACACATTAGTTATTTAAATGTAGTTTTATACTATTTTTTCATATTGTAGTTCATTGTTCCCTGCAAATATACATGCAGTTGGTTTTCAACAGTAAATAAATATATATTAAAGATATTGTTAGCTGAAAACCTTTCATCTTTCCTTTTGTTTTCTGTGATAATGGTGGTCATTTCTTGCTCTTGCCTTCTGAATTTTCTCAACCATCTTCTTGCCCTTACACTTCTGCAGTGACCACCACCAAGGAGTTGTTTTCTGAAGCAGGATATTGATGCAGATACAGAATTCTTAAACTGCATACCTTCTGTGCATTCAGCATTTATGTCTAGTAACCTCAAAGTCCGACATAAAGGCTTGCAGTCTTTTAATTGCAAAATCCAGCAAGCAAAACAGGAGTTTAGCAAAAGCTAAAAAAGACAAACCCTTGAAAAACAACCTTACTATCACAACAATGATACTTGGGAAAATAAGTATCCTTATTACCAAATCTCTTGCTACTTTCTCATCAATTAAAAAAAAAAAAGAGATATACTAACTAGATGCCTGAAGATGCATTTGTATGATACAGGAACACAGTCATATCATGAGAAATCCTGTTGCTTACCAATTAAGTAAAAATGACGACTACTGTTCTCCGTGCAATGGAGCTATTACTTCGAAAAGACATGCTTTTAGACTAGGAAGTGGAAACCAGACTTCATCACACATCATATTGCAGAGGCTACCATGTAGTACATCAAAAGTTCAGGGCTGGCTGCACCCAGGCTGCTCCATTTTGAGTCATTTTAAATTATCAAACATTTTGATTTCAGGAGTGGGTTGCTATTATACAATTTGATAGCAATGTTGAAGGTTTTGACAATGTTCTCCCAAGAGTCCTACAGAAACACAGACTTGAAAGCAATGAACTATTAACTGAGGTGTATGTAAGGCATTGCTTTATGAGTCTCAATGCCAGGGAAGTAGAAGTCAGTTAATGAGTCCCCAGTCTTTGAAAAAGACTTCACAAATGATTCAGGGAGCTACAATCAGTGAGTCTGACTTCCGTATCAGGTAAATAAAAGAAACTATAACAAAGGAGAGAATTAATAGATATCTAGATAAATATTATATATTCCAGGGAAGAATCAACTGGGCTTTTGTGAAAGGAAGTCCTCTCTTGCAGATCAATGAAAATTCTTTGAGGAATCATAAAGGTTATAGGCAACGGTGACCCAATGACTCTGTACTTAGATTTTGAAAAAGCATTCAACAAAGTCCCTTAGAAGAGATTTTTAAAGAAATTAAGCTGTTATGGGTAAGAGAGAAGGTGCCCTCATGGATTAATAATCAGTTAAAAGACTTGAAAAGGTAGATAGGAATAAATGGTCAGTTTTTACAATGAAAAGCTATTAATAGCAGGGTTCTCCTTGGCATGAGTGTTGTCCAGTGTGTTAATAAATGACCTCATACAGACAGCAAATAGTCAGGTGACAAAGTGCATGAGTGAGACAGAATAACTTAAGACATTCAAAACTGATACTAATGACAGAGTATTTCAGATCTTCACATGTCAATGGTAAATTAAATTTAGTAAATGGCCACATAGTAGTGTACACGTGGTATGGAATAATGGACTATAAACTAGCCACTAACATCAGGAAATACGCATTGGAATTGAGGATGGTTCTCTGTAAACATTAGTTCAATGATGAGAAGCAGCCAGAAAAGCAAATAAATCTGACCCTGAATATTGCACCCTGTTTAGTTTACTAAAAGACTATAGAAAAATTAGGAATAAAGTGGAAGGGAGGAGCAAATTAAGAAGGGTGATCAGTAGGATGGAATAACTTCTGCACAAGGAGGGGCTGTATAGCCTAAAACTCTTTAGCAGTGGGGGAATGTGACTGCCATCTAGAAGTACATATGGAAAAATGAATAGAAATGTTGTTTTTTATAATTTGAGAATAAGTGGTCACCCACTGAAAATATTAAATGCTAGATTTAAAACAGATGAGAAAAATGCTAAGTTTTCTCCCCAAATGAATGAAGTAGTGGAATTCATTGACAGAAGATTCTGGGAGGTCCCTCCAAAAAATTAAATATAAAATTATATTAGAGAAAGTAGTGGATGATAAACTGATAAAATCATCAGCATTTTTTACATATTCTAGGTATATACAAGGAATCCCTACTTTCTTCATTGTTCAGCTCTTGGAAGGATCACTCTAAATTTAAACTTTTCTCTAGTAATACATGTCAGGTCACTTTAAGAAAAATGGTATTTGTTTAAATGAAGCTTTGGTACAACTAAGTATGGCTACTTTTATATTCCTATGAAATGAAATAATGTGCAAATTCCAAATAAAATATTTTCAGTATTTATGTTCCCTGACATTTAAAAAGGATAACTTTTTAATTGTGATTTCAGGAAGTGGAGGTACTGAAACGCTGATGGATATTTGCAGAAATTTTAGGGTTTTCTCATAGCTGCTATAAATTACTTTCTAGCTCAGAATTCTGCATATTTGAACAAAGCAAATGCTCTGAGAAAGATTTCACATACACAATCTTAATACTTTGTCTTTTCAAGTACTACCACATATTTCAATTCACTGACTAAAATCTTGTTTGTCCTTGGTTATTATCATTTCTTCTATTAATTATATTAAACTACAGAAACTCAGCCATTCTTTCTATTTGTGTTGAAATTAATGTCTATATAGCAAAATAAGTAAAATGCATATCTATGAAAAAGCATTTATTGTTGACATTAAAACTCTGAAAATCATGAAGAAATATTTTAACTGGTGTCAGCCACGTCAATTCTTCCTTTGTGAAAGAAACCACTAAAGAATAAAGTATTGATCATTTTTGTTCTTAAGGGAGTGGTACCTAGTAGCCGCACTTCTAGTAGAACTCGTCAGATGGGCAAAAGACAAAGCAATGAAGATGGTTTTTCTGTCCAGTTGCTGCTGATGATGAAGGAGGGCCTGAAGTGTCTTGTGTATGTGTTTATGCTTTTGCTCTCCCATGGCAGTTAGCTTTCTTATTCATCATCCTTAATTGTGTCTATCAAAAAGAATAATATTTCTCAGTTTTTTTAATGTCTATATCGTTAAGATTATATGTTGAAATATCTTCCATTTTCCACCCTCTCATGTCCATTTTAGTAACCAAAATAAGTAATAAAAAATATTGACAGGAAAGAACCAAATAAAAATGGAAAATACAACAGGACACAATGTAAAAAAGGGAGTATAAACCAGAGAAACTGAAAAAGTTTTTGCGTATATTTTCTTTTGTCCTTAGCTGCTGAACTTTACCCATCAGTGAAATAAATGAATAAGTTTTCTTCATCTCCAGTGACTGCAATCCTGTTTTACGATAAGATTAAATTCTAGCATCATAAATCAACACTTAGAATTAACATTAGGAGTCTGCCAACCAGCTCTAGAAAATGTCAATTGATTAAATTTTACTCCTAGGTCTTGATAATTGTCATTTGTCCTATGTATATGTACTTTATATTTAAATTTATTTGTTCAAACAGCATGACAGTCACAGTAGGTATTACCTAGAATGTTCAGGGGTAGAGACAGAAAAAGAGCAAGGTCATGAGTCAACCACAATTTTATCAGCTTTATCTACTTCTTAGTTCTTGTTCTTTATTTTTTTTTCTGTGTATTGAATCACAAACTCCTGGTTTTCGAAGATTTTACCATATTAGTTTTAAAAAGACAAGCCCTGGAGTTATTTAAGCTTAGCAATGCACATTATTTAAATAGCAAGAATAAAAACTCCGAACATATTGGAACAACCAACTTAACTACTGCAATGGGATTTGTTGAAGGTTTGCTTTTAAAGTACTCAGAAGATTCCCACTAGCTTAAGCAGCTTCCCACTGGCCTGTCCTAGGCTCCAAAAGCTTATCCTTCCTCAATCAATTGTGATTCAGCATTGTATGTTGATGCACTGTAAACCATCCTTCTTCAAGACAGACCATGTGGAGGTAGTTGGTTTATACAACATAAATCTTGCAAGTTGCTCCCTCCTTTTTAGTGATATAGTCTGCAGAGTTATTTTGGGATTGCTCTGCTCTGGAACATGTTCATTTTCCCCCCATTTCCCAGACATGGGGACAGCTAGGGGTGAGAAACATCCATACAGGGGTAGAGAGCAAGTTGTTTATCATTATTTGGCTTCCTCAGCTGCTGGAGCTGCCTTGCTTATTCCTGCTGAGAAAGAAACCAGGGCTCAAAATCTGTTCCATGGAGCCGTTCAACAGCTTGCAAACCTCCAGCAGGTTCATGGAGTAGGCAGGATTGCTGTTAATATAACCCTGCTTTTGGCAATTGGGTGCTAGGAAGTTATCACAATCCTTCTCACTCCCTTTGAGACCAGATTAGATCCACCTTGTTGCCTATTCCCTACCTGGTCACAGTGACAAACCCAGAGGTGATTGGAGAGGGGAAGGCAGAAAACAGAGCTGCTAAATATCATGTGCTGATTAATTAGTATTCACCTGCTAATGAGGCTGACATGTTCAGATGGGGCAACCTGGTTTACATGTATCATGGAAGTGGGATTTTAGCAGTGTGAACACTGTGAGGGACAAATGTGTCCCAGCAGGGTGGCCACCTCAGGTATGACCAGCTTGGCTGCCAGCCCCAGCTGTGCCATCTTACCTGGACAAACACTGTGATGTTGTAATGCAAAGCCAGGAAGACAGACTCTTCCAAAAACCCCACGTCATCCTCCCTGGCCTAGGACCAATCTACAAGGAGGCCAAGGGGTATCATGTGTCCAGTAGTGATACAGTCCTCAAGAGGACTGGGTTTCCTCCCTGGTTTGTGGTGATTTTGTCAGACTGTCTATTGTTGCAGCTGAAAAATTGTTTTCTGACTATCCCAGGATGCTTTTGGTCCCCCTTGCACTGTGAATTGTGTTGGCAATCCTCACCGGGGTAGATTAACAGCAGTGGCACAGCAATGACTTTTGTCCCATGAAATCCCCACATTAATAGCGTACATCATAGCAAGCCTGTTTCTAATAAACACTGTGGGATTTTGGCTTTTTGTTGTTATTGTTGTTTGTGTTGGGGATTATTTATTGTGAAGTGAGTAATTCTGTCACTTTTTGTACTTTTCTGTGGCTAAGAAACTTATTTTTAATTATGCTGCTACAATTTTATGTGAATTGTGTGAAAAAGAGCTCAGAAGGAAAGTGGTAAAGGGAGTAAGTGGTATGCTTGTTTCCTCTTTCTATTTTGGTCTAAAACACAGAAATTAAGAACAAAAATATCACCTCCCTGTGCTTGACCCTCAGTTCTTCCTGTTTACTCACCTCTCATATCACCCATCAGTCAATTGACTTACCCTACATTCAGATCTCCCTCAATGGGCTAACAACTCAGTATTTCTTGCACTTATAGACAGAAGAAACCAATATAATCTCTGTGCTGTTGCAATCAGCTGCAACAAAGCTTCCTATTGTCTTTTTACAGAAGTTTATAGCCTCCTGGCTCAGAAAGGTCAGATTTATTGTTGCCTATTTACTGGCATATGAATTTATGAACATTCAGCTCTGAAGATTGGTGTAAACATACTAGAACTGTCTTTTCACATGACACTGCCTACAGTTTTGGAGCAGAAGTTGCACAGTGTAGCACAGAGTAATAATGCAGCTTTCATACAAGCTGGCACAAGGAAGACTTGCACTAGTTGTGCTTGAGGGAGCACATGAACTTAGAAGAGAAAACATTCAAAAGAGAAAAATATTGTCGAAATTTGAATTATGACAAACCCCTTTGTTTAGAAAAGTTTTTGACAATTAAGGTAGTGAATTACTACTGTCATCTTTCTCTAAAACAATGATTTTATTTATGTTAGTTAATGAAATGCTGTGTAGAGAGAATTCTTTTGATGCAGTGAGTTTAACCTTTCAGAAGACTTTTGATAAAGTTACTCTATGAAAAGGTATTAGGTAAACTTGGTAACCAGATAGTGAGAGATAAGCCTTTTAATGGATCAAAAATTGGCTAGGAAGCAAAGGCATGACTAAACTGGTCATTTAACCTTGCTGTCAAAGGATCACTAGCAGCATGACTAAAAAGTTTTAGGACAACTAATGTTCAAAACACAGCTCTAAAAACCTGTCAAAATATATTTCTATTATAATTTACATCCATGCATTAATGCTCTAAAATTTTAGTATGTCTCTACTGTGTCCAGCCAAAAGCCATCTGTCCTAACACCCTTGATATCCTTCACAAAGGTCATGGCAGCCAGGGATGGATATTAGAACATGGCCTGACACTTCCTGAGAATACCCTTGCAGTCTCCAACAGTTTACAGTTCAGAGGTGGGATCATTCTGCTTGATAATCTGTTACAAATTCATGCATGTTGCTGTTGCTTTTTGAACCCATATGAAAATCTGGAGTCCAGGAACCTTCAAAGATGTTTCACAGGTTAACTGTATACAGCCTAAGGAATCATCACATTTTGTCATTGTGAACCTGCCGTCTGCTTACTTCATTTAATGCCTCCTAGTTCCTGTATTTGAAAACACACTGAAGGATCACTCCCTAGTTACTCACTCTGTCACTCATTATTTTATCATCTCTTGTAGTATCCTCCAACCAGGTAATTCCTTTCCAGGCTGAAGAATGCCAGGCTAATTATTTATTCCTCATATAGAAGCTGTTCCATAACTTGGGTCATTCTTATCATCATTCTCTGATCCTTTTACAGCTTTACTATACCTTTGTTGAGATGGAGGGATCAGAAATACACACACCATTCAAGATGCAGATGCACCATACAATTGCCTAGCTGCATAATGATGTTCCCTGGGTTGTTTCTGCTCATAGATCCTAACAATCAGCTTCCTTTTTTGATCACAACTGGGCACTGAGCTGACATTTTCAGTTATAACTACAGAAGCTCATTGCTGGGAAGTTACAGTCAATTCATCACCTGGCACTGCATGTATGGAGTTCTGTTTGGTTAATCCCAATCACTTCTAATTCTTCTGCTCTGAAATTTACCTGCAGTGTTATCACACAGCTTTGCAGGGTCCTTTGGCAGTTCTTCACAGCTGAACTTTGTTTTTACTACCCTGATTAACTTGAGGAGGTATTTGTAATTTACAAAAATGAATAGCCATATTATTTCTCATCAGTTTCTCACGTATTTTCAAATGTTCCTTTACTCAAAGAATAAGATGGCATATGTAAGAAAGTATATTTGCAGGAAACAAAAAATCAGAAACCAAATGCAAATTAGCCATATGAAAACATGAGAATAATATAGTTTATATACTTCAAAAAGAAAGATCAAATTATAAACAAGTAAAAAAATAATAAACCGCCGATTAAAAGAGGTACAGTTTAAAGCAACATGCATTTTCAGCCATTTAAATCCTTTGGTGTGATCCTTAAAACATAGATTAAAGTCTTGACCTAAAGGACATAAAGGAGACATGGACATTAAGCCACATTACTGACTGCTCAACATACCTGTTTTCAGAGGTGTTATTAATAATCACCAAAACTATTGTGTTCATAATTTACCTTTCCAATCTCTTAAGTATTTTGGATCAGATTTAACTTTTCTTACAGGCCTTGGTATCCTATTCCAAGGATAAAAGTGTGAAGCCTGAAGTAAGCTCTTTCAGAAAAGCCTGAGGGACTGAAACATCATTTTCCTGTTTGCTTGTTTTTTGGCATCAGCACTTGCAAGTAAAATGAAAGACTTTATTTGAAATTCAAGGCCAGATCTTAAGAGGTGGTGGACCCTTGCATATCCCAGTGGCTTCAGTGAGATCAGTGCATTTCAGGGCTCATCCCCAAGACTGGATTTGATGCATTGTTTTTGTTTTGGTATAGCTCCGCTATGGAGTAATCCACTGAGAATTTACTGCCCTTTTGGAGAACACTCCCGACTTCATGTATATATTTGTCATTTTTTCCTTTGGCCTTGTCAAACTGAGTATGTTATTTTGTTGTTTGATAAGACATATATCACTTTATGAATTAACCGTTTATACATGAATCAGAATATAGACTGAAAAGTATAGATAGGGCTTTCTTCCAGCAATACTGCTAAATTCATATATTTTGGTCATTTCACTCCCTACCCAAGCACCCACTGAAGGAATTAACGCTGAAATAATTCACAGCATTGGCATTAAAACTATCATCATACATTGTGGTGAAATAACTTCTTAACAGTCTGCCACTCCACAGGTCTTTTGGAAGACTGCTTTCTGGCGATTAGAAAGGAGTTGGTTGGTTGGTTGTTTAATCAAAGAAAGGTTAAGTTCTGCAGAAGTTGAAGAGATTTTCTAGCAAGTTTCATATTACTCTAGGTCTCCTATTTACAACCATCCAGCAGATAGAAAACATGACAAAAAAATAACTCACCGAAACAAACCAGTGTTTTGACTTACATGAAAACCTTTAAAGAGATTGGTTTAAGTCAGAGAGGTGACAGGGGAAGAAGAGGTAATGCATCTGAATTTCTGCATGGTTCCTCCTGTACCCTCACAGGTCAGCAGCAGGGCACCAGGGGAGCAGCACAATGGAATTCAGTCACTTCAGCCAGTAGGTCTGTTTCATCAGGGGCCCAACTCAAACGCCTCTACACAAATGCACGCAGCATAGAAAATAAACAAGAGGCGTTAGAGACGTGTGAATGTCTGCAGGGCTATGACCTAATCGGCATCACAGAGACATGGTGGGATGGCTCCTATAACTGGAGCATTGGAATGGAAGAATACAGGCTTTTTAGGAAGGACAGGCAGGGGAGACAAGGAGGGAGTGTTGCCCTATATGTCAGTGACCAGCTACAATGCATGGAGCTCCACCTGGGGATGGTTGAGGAGCTGACAGAGAGTTTATGTGTTAGGATTAGAGGTAGGACAGGAACAGGTGACAGTGGAGATCTGCTACAGGCCACCCAACCAGGAAGGCCAAGCAGATGAGGCCCTTTATAGACAGATAGAAGCAGACTCACATTCACAAGCCCTAGCACTCATGGGGGACTTCAACCACACCGATATCTCTTGGAAAACAGCACATCAGGGCTTAAGCAATCCAGGAGGTTCCTGGAATGTGTTGATGACAACTTCCCTCTCCAAGTGATGAAGGAGCAGATGAGGAGAGGTGCTATGCTGGATCTTGTTCTTTCCAACAAAAAGGAGCTGGTGGGGAATATGAAGCTCAAGGGCAGTCTTGGATGCACTGACCATGAAACAGTGTAGTTCAGGATCCTTAGGGCATCTAGGAATGTGTGCAGCAGGTTCACTACCCTGGACTTCAGGAGCGCAGACTTTGGTCTCTTCAGGGGATTTGCTTGCTAGCGTTCCATGGGAAAAAGCCCTGGAGGACAGAGGGGCCCAAGAAAGGTGGTTAATATTCAAGGATCGCCTCCTTTAAACCCAGGAGTGATGTATCCCAACAAAGAGGAAGTCAGGCAAAAATACCAGGAGGCCTGCATGGCTGAACAAGGAGCTCCTGGACAAACTCAAAGACAAAAAGGAAACCTACAAAAGGTGGAAGTAGGGGCAGGTAGCCTGGGAGGAATACAGGGAAATTGTCCAAGCCGCCAGGAATCAGATTTAAAAAGTTAAAGCCCTGGTAGAATTAAATAAAGCCAGGGACATCAAGGCCAACAAGAAAAGCTTTTACAGGTGCATCAGAGATAAAAGAAAGACTAGGGAAAATGTGGGACCTCTCTGGAAGGAAACGGGAGACCTAGTCACCCAGGATACAGAGAAGGCTGAGGTATTCAACAACTCCTTTGCCTCAGTCTTCATTAACAAGTGCTGAAGCCACATCCCCTGAGTCACAGAAGGCAGAGGCAAGGACTGGGAGAATGAAGAGCTACTCACTGTAGAAAATCAGGTTTGAGACCATCTGAGGAACCTGAAGGTGCACAAGTCCATGGGACCTGATGAGGTGTATCTGCAGGTCCTGAGAGAACTGGTGGATGAAGTTGCCAGGCCACTAACCATCATATTTGAGAAGTTGTGGCAGTCTGGTAAAGTTCTCATGAATTGGAAAAGGGGAACATAATCCTCATTTTTTAAAAAGGAAACAAGGAAGATCTAGGGAGCTACAGGCTGGTCAGTCTTATCTCTGTGCCTGGCAAGATCATGGAGCAGATACCCCTGGAACCTGTGCTAAGGCACAAGGGAAGCGAGTAGGTGAGTGGTGACAGCCAACATAGTTTCACCAAGGGCAAATCATGCCTGAGAAATCTGGTGGCCTTTTATGACAGGGTTACAACATTGGTGGATAAGGGAAGAGCAACTGATGTCATCTACCTGGACTTGTGCAAGGCACTTGGCACTGTGCCACACGACATCCTTGTCTCTAGTTGGAGAGATACAGACTAGACGGATGAACCACTCAGTGGATAAGGACTTGGCTGGATGGTCACACTCAAAGACTTGTAGTCAATGGCTCGATGTCTAGTCAGAGATGAGTGATGAGTGGTATCCCTCAGAGGTCAGTATTGGGACTGGTGCCATTTAACATTTTTGTCAGTGTCATGAAGAATGGGATTGAGTGCACCCTCAGTAAGTTTGCTGACAACATCAAGCTGTGTGGTTTGGTCAACACGCTGGAGGGAAGGGATGCCATCCAGAGGGACCTTGACAGATTTAAGAGGTGGACCTGTGCTAAGTTCAAAAAGACCAAGTGCAAGGTCCTGCACCTGGGTCAGGGCAACCCCAAGAACAAATACAGCCTGGGCAGAGAATGGATTGAGAGCATCCCTGAGGAGAAGGACTTGGGGGTGCTGGTGGACAAGAAGCACAACATGAGCTGTCAATGTACGCTTGCAGCCCAGAAGGCCAACCGTATCCTGGGCTGCATCAAGAGAAGCGTGACCCGCAGGTCGAGGGAGGTGTTTCTCCCCCTCTACTCCACTCTTGTGAGACTTCACCTGGAGTACTGGGGCCCCAACATACGAAGGACATGGACCTACTGGAGTGAGTCCAGAGGAGAAGCATGAGTATGATCAGAGGTCTGGAGCACCTCTCCTGTGAGGACAGGTTGAGAGAGTTCGGGCTGTTCAGTCTGGAGAAGAGAAAGCTCTGGCCTTAAAGTGGCCTTCCAGTACTTGAAGAGGCCTACAGGAAGTCTAGGGAGGGATTTTTGCCAAGGGCAGTTAGTGATAGGACAAGGAGTAATGGTTTTAAACTGGAAGAGGGCACATTTAAAACAGATATTAGGAAGAAATTCTTTACTATGAAGGTGGTGAGACACTGGAAGAGTGTTCAAGGCCAGGTTGGATGAGGCTTTCAGCAATCTGGTCTAGTAGGTGTTCCTGTTCATGGCAGGTAGGTTGGAACTAGATGATCTTTAAGGTCCCTTCCAACCCAAACCCTTCTGTGATTCTATGATTCCTGATGTGGATAGGGATATTCTGTGGAGAGTCTCAGTTACTTGCTATTGATCGCTAGCTATCAGTCTCACTGACATTTTTCAAGACATTCAGCTGTAATATCCCATTGACCTAGGCTGATAAGATTAGACCAATAGAATGTGTATAGAGTTTCATATGCCTTTTAGGATATTTCCAAGTTAAAATATTTTGAAGAATTCAAGATTATGTCCTCAGAATATTTATAAAACAGATCCATGGACGAATTTGCCCTGTTTTGTGCAATAGTAGCAGCATAAAGCAGCCTTACAGTCAGTTTAGGCATGCCTTTGAGGATTTATCTGATGCACAGAAATCCTGTAGTAATGCCTTTTTCCCTTTCACTCACTGCAAGTTCCACTTTAAAGATGTTTGGATGGTATGACTACTGGAGAGAAACTTACGGCAAGTTTCTGTGCCCCAGGTATTGCCTACCATCATCAGAAGGACTTGTGGCTCTTAAGAATCAGCAATACCTCAAGGTAGCCTTGAAGCTACTTTAAACTACCATAAAACCCAAAGGTCAGTCCTAAAATGCTGAGGTTTGGAGACGTATTTCCACTCCTACCATTTTCCCCAGAACTTGTTCTATATTACCTTATTTTCTGAAGTCGTAGCCCAATGATTCAAGTTTAGTTTTGCACCTTGATAGTAGGCAGACTTTTTTTTTCCATTATCAGTGGAGATGGAGAGTGATTTTGAGTAATGACTTCATTGTCCCCAGCCAGCAAGAGACTTGCCTTTTTCGGTTTGCATCAGAATGGATGCTGAACACTACAAGTCTCTAACTGGCAGTAGGTTTCACCTGCTGAGAAGTAAGGAAATTAGTCAGAAAAAAAAAAAATGGTCACAAAATAATACTGATTTACTGTAACTTCAACTAGAATGTCAGTGGGTGCAAAAGTTTTCCTAAGCTTTCCTAGACTCTTTTCCTAAGACTACAAAAAAAAAAAAAAAAGAAAAAAAAAAAAACAGATAATCAAAATTATCTTAAGAATCAAGTAAATCTCCATTTAATTTTTTCATTTGTCATTTTTCTGTGTATTTTTAATATGGAGAAGAAGTAAACGGGGGTGTGAATTTCCAGTGATATTAGCATTGGGGTATTTTCATGCCAGGTACTACTCTTCTCACAGTGAGAAGATAGGGCCTGTCTCAGGAATTTTGGGAATACTGGTTTATTGGTATGCATATAAGATGGTAACATATAATGTTACAAGTATTAATTCATCACAGGTCATGGCTGAATCTTTTAAATCTCCAATAGATTTGCTCTTCATAGCCAAGGAAGAACTTCTTGGGGACATGGCAATCAACAGCAGCCTTGACTGTAGTGACCATGAAATTGTGGGGCCCAAGATCATAAGGTAAGCAAGGAAGGAGAGTAGCAAAATATAGACGTTGTACTTCAGAAAAGCAAAATGCACTTAATTCAGGGAAATAGTAGGTGTGATCACATGGGAGGCACCTCTGAAAGGTGAAGGAGCTCTGGAAACCTGACAGACCTTTGAAGACAACCTCCTCCACCCACTGTTATGGGTCATCATGATACTCAGGGAAATAAGCAGAGATATCAGGAGACTAGACTGGATAAACAGGGAACACATGAGTGAACTTCGTTGTAAAAAAAGTACAATATAGGAGATGGAATTAGGGACAGGCTACAAAGGAGGAATTTATAAATTTGGGGCATGTACTGATGGTGTTAGGAAAGGCAAAGCTCACTTAAAGTTGATGCCTGCAGGGGTTGTAAAGTGTATGATATCCTGGGGTGCATTAGATAAAGTATTGTCAGCAGGTCAAGGGAGGTGAACCTCTTCCTCTACTCAGCCCTACTTGGGCCACAGGTGGAGTGTTGGGTTCATCTCTGGGCTCCCTGATACAAGAGAAACACAGACACATTGGAGAGAATCCAATGAAGGATCACCAAGATGATTAAGGGAAGGGAGTATTTTTCATATGAGGAGAAGCTGAGAGCTGGGACTGTTCAACCTGCAGAAGAGAAGGCCCAGGAGGAATCTCATGTGTACAAATATTTTAAGGGAGGGTATGAAGAAGATGGAGCCAGGCTTTTTTAAGTGGTGGCAAATGACAGGACAAGAGGCAATGGGCACAAACTGAAACACAGGAGGCTCCATCTGGACATCAGGAAACACTTTTACTGGGAGGGTGACTGAGCACTGAAATAGGTTGCCCAGAGAGGTTGTGGAGTCAACTCATACAAGTTTATGGGGCCAAACAGGCTGTGTCCGTGGGTGCTGGGAGACCTGGTGATGTCCTTGCTAGGCTGATGTCTCTCATCTCTGAAAGGTCATAGAGACTAGAGGAGGTCCTTGATGACTGGAGAAATGCAGTGATGCCCATCTATATTTAAAAAAAAAAAAAAAAAAAAAAAAAAAAAACCTTTTTAAAAAACCACCACCAAAACATAAAGAAACAGGGAACAGAGCAGTCAGCCTCACTTCAGTCCCTGGAAAATCATGGAGTGAGTCCTCCTGGACTGACAAAAGAGAAGAAAGTGACTGGGAACAGCCAGCATGGATTTATCAAGAGTAAATCATACTTAACCAACCTGATTGCTTTCTCTAATTAAATGATTGGATTTGTACATGAAGGAAAAGGCATGGATATCACTTACCTTGCCTTTAGCAAGGCCTCTGACATGTTGTCCCACCATGGTTTTTGTCTGAGTTTGGACAGTATGGTCTGGATGTATGGACAACCAGACAGGCAAAAAATTGGCTGGATGGCTGGGCTTAGAGGTTAACTGTCATTTACTTCCAGTCCACCTGGAGGCTGGTAATAAGAGGGATACTATAGGCATGTAAACTAGGACCTGTTTTTTTCAACATCTTTAACAATGACCTGAATGAGGTGGTGGAGCACATCATGATCAGCTTTGAAGATTAGACTAAGTTGGGAGAACCAGTTGATCAAGGCCAGGGCTGCCATTCAGTTAAGTAGTCAGGCTGGAGGAAAGGGCCAACGGGAACCACATAAAATTAAACGGGGACAATGGCCAATTCCTGTACGTGAGAAGGAAAAGCCCAGGGCAACCGCACAGGCTGGGAATGGACTGGCTAGGGAGCAGCTCTGTGGAAAAGTCCCTGCAGGTCTTGATGGGCAGTGAGCTGCCCATGAGACTGCAGTGTGCCCTCGAAGCAAAAATGGCCAAAACCACACTGGGCTGTATAAACAGGAGCATAGCCAGAAGACTGAAGGAAATTATCATCACCCCAACACAGCACTCTCTAGACCACATCTAGAATACTGCATTCAGTTTTGCAACCCCACCTGCCAATACAGGAAGGACATCAACAAGATGGAGCAAATTTGGTGGATGACTACCAACATTGTTGGTGGCTGAAACACTGTCAAATGAGGAGTGAAAGACCTGGGCTTGTCCAGTCAGAAGATGAGATGGCCAAGGCAGACTTCACAGCCATCTTCCCATACTTAGAAGAGGGACACCAAGGAGACAGTAGGGCATGTTGGGAGGACAAGAGACAGAAGGCACAAGTTAAAAAAGAGGTTCAGACTGAGTATAAGGAGGAAGTTTTTTCCCCATGGGGAGTCAGGCAGGGGAGCAGTTTACCCAGAGAGGTTGTACAGTCTCCATCCTTGGAGGTTTTTAAGGCAAATTGTGCAATGTGGTCTGATCTCACTACTTACCCTGCTTTGAGCTGCAGGAGGTTGGACAAAAGACCTCCCTTCCAACCTCTGTTATTTTGATCCTACAATCCTGTGAAATGGGAGAAACATTTCAACAATTTATGTTAATATGATAGAGAAATCTGTGAGTATTAGAGTGGTATCAAAAGGACAAATCCAAAAGTAAACAATTTATGAAAGTGCTGTCCAGTTTGTCAGGAGGAACACTGTATCTTGTGTCTTTTCAACATTTTAGCATGTATACTTCAGGCTACTCAGACTGCTTTCTACAACTTCCACTGTCCTATGAGCTCATTCTGTACAGGTATATATGGAAGATGTGAATGGTTAAACAGATGTACTTCTAAGTATGTATAAATCAATTTACATTAATGATTACAGCTCCAACAGAAAAATGGCACATTCAGGAAGTAACAGTCTACAAAGTCCATTGTGAATACAAATCTTAATTTCTCTCTGTCCTACATTTCTTCTCTGCTACCTGTAACTATTCACTACCTCACAAAAATTCACACTCAAAAGTTTAGAAAATAAGCATGGACTCCTGCTGTAGTCAATTTTGCATAGATACAAACAACAGACATTTTTAGGGTGTATGGTATGTGATCTTCAAGAAACTTTTGTTTGAAGAGTACACCGCTGAAACAAGTGCTGTTTTAAAGCAGCTAAAAGTCAATTAAATAATCCAGTTTCCACCTAGTTCTAGTTTTCTTCCCTTGCTTTCAAAGTAGTAAATCATATGGCAGTTGTTTCCAAGAACAAAGTGTATTTTTCCCATTCTCATGTCATAAAAGCTGATTCAATTTTTCTCATATTTTAATGAGCAAATGTTGCATCAATTTAGTCAGATTTTGAGTAAAAACCACCAACACTGGAAAGATTCATTACACTAAGGAAATAAGGGTTCACAGGAATTGTCATGTTGGAAAAAAACTAAAACAAGATCTTTTCGCATATTGATTTTAGTAGTTGGCTTTAAAGAAGCTGCAGGAATACTGCCTACAATGAGCAAATATGGGAAAATCCTTCCCGAGACAAGTATTTCCTTTTAAGACCCATTTGCCAAAAAGTTGTTTATGTGATGCTTAAGGAGCTCAGTTCCTTTCCATTATCCTTTTCTTCAGTTTCAATACAAGGAACTTCCATTCTGAACTTTTAAGTAATACCTCGTGATGATCATGTTCCCAAACTAATGGTACCTTTTGTTGAAAAGGAGATCTTTTTAACAGCCTAGTATTGCCATTTTTAAGTTTCATAGAATTTCTCCTTCTTTGTGATATGATCAAACAAGATAAATAGGAGTTTCCTGTCCCATGTATACCATTCATTATTTTGTGTATTTTTTAGATGGCCCCTCTTCTACAAGGTAGATATTATGTGTATGTGTTATCCTTTTCACTATGTTACTAATTATTCTGACTGTTTTGATTTTCCTTCTTATTTTCTTTATTTAAAACCAGAATTCCCAACACTGAATACAGTATTAATTTGAAGCTGTATCACTAATTTATACAAATACACAATAATATTTTGCATACTACTTTTCCTTATGGATCCTAAAATGTTTTCACCGCTGCTGTTCCTTATAAAAAATACTGGATTTTTTTTAATTTTCTAAGTGACCTAAATTGTACTTCTGTAGTAGCAATACTTATGTGTACTTAGACACAAACTACTCTACTACTCCAGGTATAGTAGAGAAGTGGTTACAACTTTAACAAAAAAGTTAACAAATAACATAGAGTGATTAAAAATTTATAAATGGAGAGGGAGGAAATGTCTGTTTCACATTTAACATAAATAAAACAAAAAAATTGGATAAACACCTCAACATTTGGGAAGAGTAGCTGAAACATTTCCAAAGTTTCTGAATTTACTGAATCTGTAAAACTGATGGAGAAATGAGGCAAAACCAGGATGTTTTTCTTTATCATTTGCAAGATTCCTTTTGCGGTTCTGTTTGAAGAGTCTTCCATAACACTTGGACACTTGCTCTTCTAATGTTGGGTTGAGAAAGAAGGGAAAAATATTTTAGAGGATATTAAGCAGATTTGATTGAAACTTTAGATGTTCCATAATCACTATGACTTCTTGGGCAAAGACAGAAAGTGAGTATATGTCACCCATCCAATCCATATTTTCACAGTTGAAAAAGATCTTTATTTATAAAGACTTAAGCTAAAACTGCTTTTTTATTACAGTATAATAAATACTAGTGTCCTTGAAGTGTTCATGAACAGAGAAACTGCTAAAGTTCTTGTTTCAGGGAAAAAATCCAAAATCTGCATTTGTTTTTTTTTACGTCTGATCCACAATTTTTTTACTATCTAGAGGAAACTGTATTTCTTGTACCGGGAGATGAAATTAATAACATTTCATAAAGGACATAGACACTTTGGGGGCACTGGAGCAATAGCAAGGTCTTCTGCCATTCTTCTACCATATTAGCTATTAGTAACTCATATGACTGCGGAAAATCTTTCTTTGTTCATCTTGGTGTTTTGTCCATGTTGAATCATTCCAGAAATACCAGGGAACTAGGAGCCACAGAAGTGTTCGAATCTTGATTTATGCAAATTTACATAACGAAACTGTACCTGCATAATGGTTGAGGTCTCTGACCTATGTTGGAATCTGAGACTTGCTCTCTTTCTTGGCTTCAGAAGTAGTGGGAAAAGAGAGAAAAGTATATAGACATGCTCTAAAAGCTGCAAGAATATGAAGGGTCAATCTGCCTACATTTCACTCCCACTTAGGATGGTTTTATTACTCAGCTGTTAGTCATAACTATAAAGTAGTTGAGTTCTCACAGCTCACACACACTATTTAAACAATGAATGAATATGGCTGAAAGAAATGCTCCATCGTGTATATCGTCTACTTAATTTAATTTGTCTTCTTCAGCATGGATAAGGTAATATTTTGCATTTTATTTTAAGATATACTGTATTAAATGTTGTTCTTGGATCTTATGGAGGATTACTCCAAGCTATTTCTGCAATCAGTATCTTAAGCACTATATATTTTTCTTTGAGACATAGGGAAGAAAAATGAGGCCATTCATCACATGAGATAGTTGATTTAATTGTCAGGGATTGCTGGAGAAGAGCTAGCATTACCTTCATACTGACCATAAATGATAGAATTGCACAGGAATCTGATTAGAAGGACCATGCATAAGGTGATGGGTATTATGGAGAGTGAAAGAACAGGGAAGGTATTTTGAATGACACCCAAATGGTTGCTATGTTTTTACACGCAAGGACTGACCCTGCAGGCTGCCTGAGAGAAAGTTTAGACAGCTTTTATTCCAGAGCAAGGTTTCACTAAATGGTAATTAAACTTCCTTGAAAGGTAAAGGCATGAGAAGGGGAGATGTGAAGGTGATAATATGCACATCCACACATAACAGATCGTTATTGGTGGTTAGCTTCTTATATTGTTATTGCATGCAAAAGTCACTAAGAAGACACAAATGATATTTTGCTATCAATGCTGAAGTTAAAGTTAATACTAAAATCAAAAAGTTGGAATGTTATAATCATTTAGTCACAGAGTTTATCAAATTTCTGCTTCTAAATGGTGATTGTTAAGTTCCAACCTGTAGAACAAGCACCAAGGTCAGTGTTCCACTCACCCACTACTCACAGTAGTCAACACCTTGATATTGTGTAATAAGGATAACACAGTTGTTACATGTATAAATATCTAAAGGCATCTTGACATTGATTCACCATACGAATAAATCTGCAAACAACACTCCTAAGTGGTTGTAAGCTGTGCCTGTCATAATGCCAGCTAAAGTGTTGTTTCTGCTAACCTGGGTAGTGTATACTTTGAATTGCATTTGAGTCAGTGAAACTCAATGATGGGAGGTGGCTGGAATGGTGCCAGGGGACCCTTGCTGTCCTCCCTCTCATCTGCAAGGTCATCTGTCCAGCTTCTTAGAAAACATATGATGGGAGATTTTGGCTGCTCAGAGTCTGTGATACAGGGTAGGTCTTCAGGCAGGTTGCTTCAGGGACATCAGAGCTTTCCTGTTCATGCTGTTAGAGACACCTCTAGGAGGACAGCCTTGAGGTCAGAGTAGCCTTTCACAAGATCTCCTTGCTAGTTTGTTTTCTGGAAGTTGTTCCTAATAGGAACAAAGCCACATTTCAAAATGCTGAAATCCTCCACCTAATCGATTTTCCTTCCAGCACCCTGCTCACCTGATGAGAGGGTGCGTTCATAAAGGGCTTACAAATAACAGAAATGAAGAAAACACATTGTCACAAGAATGAGTTTTGACACTTAAAAATTGCTTTCTGGACCTGTTTGAGATTGGCAGCTAATAGGATAGCCTTCTTTCATAACTCCTTTATAGTAATGCACAGCTGGATGAAAATCCACCTCAAACGATACTTACTTTTGTCTTTCCTTATTTATCATCTTTATAATGACTTTTTACTTTGGTTAGCAGATGTTTCTTTAGTGCTCTGACATCCTTTATAATTTGCATATTTGTTAACTGGCAGAAAAGTCTGTACAGTATGCACTTTGTATTTAACACATATATATGTGGCATATGCAATAAGAAAAGCTCCTCTGATATCCCCAATACATACAGAATGCACAAATTTAGCCTACTTTTAAAAATCTATGTATTTGGGCTTTTCTTTTGTGCCATGCAAAACTGTCTGATTATTTAGATCACAGCTCAAATCTAAAGAGGAATCATTTTGAGTCCACAATATAAACTCATAGCATTCAGGCTGTGGCTATGATGAACAAATCAGTAATTAATTGGGCATTCATTCCAGTGACCTGTCACCATTCAAATGCTTTAATTAGATGGAGAAATGGAGGCAAGTAATGAGGGCCAAATCTGTATCCTTTTGAATTCAGTGGCAAAACATCTACTTGCTGCAATAAGATTTAGTCTTAAATGCATGACAGCACACTATAGAAGATGTCGTCTCCACCAACTGTGGTTCAAGTGTATAATACTGATAATGTCACTGGCATTGTATCTTTCGTTAAGGAAACAATGATGCTCTTAGGAAGCTTTTTGTCTGTTCATGCATACAAAACAGGCAATTTTCATAAAGTATTAATTGCAAATTCTCTAGTATAAATGAGTGTCCCAAAAAGAAATATCTACTTTATACTGTATCGGTTTATTTCATTATTAGTATTCTTCATTGTTTTCCTTATGTGGTACAGCTGAAAGAAGATACTATATCCCATGTCAAGCAATCACACTTTAAATATGCAGGTGTATACAGACCTTGAGTTTTTATTCTATTCCCAAGTTTTTTCATAAGTATTCAAACATACACATATCAAAATGTATACTAGAAGCATGCATCTACCTATGTTTTTCTATGTATTTTTGCCAGTTTCCATAGGTAAACCATATTCAAAATTTCCGCACTAGATTAAAATGTTGGTGCTATATTTTAAGTGTTTTATTAGTCTTCTAAAGGTACTGTTTGTAGCTCAGCACCTGTTTATTGGTACCCAGCTAGCAAATTAAATTTATATGCTCTAACAAAAGTGCTGTTAGTTTCAGTATTTCTACTGAATGTCTCGCAATACTCCTTGAGACAGCAGGGTCAGGTATACAGTCTCTCAGTATCCCCATATCTATCATACACCAGACTATCACACCATCTCTCAGTCTTGTGATGCCTGAGAGATTTCTTCTTGTCATCTAGCCCTCTGTCAGATTTAGATATAAGATTTTTATTACCAAAGTGACAATCATGAGGCTTTTACTCAATGGGCTGGTACACAAGGGTCATATATTATCACATGCCACCCTCTAGCAGGGTCTGCCACAATGTCTCCATTAACCCCAGTACAGAAGGTTTTCCTTGTAGTAATTCCCCAAAATACCACTGATGGTCTCCATTTGAAATTATGAACTGTACTACACCATGATGTATGCACAAAACATACTGCTAAGGAAACCCTGTACAAACTGCAGTATCCACCAGACCTTCTTCTTCAACCCCTAGAAAGAGACCAGTCAGTTCCTTGTACCAAGAAACACACAGAAATTGTTGTGCTTCTTTGATCTTGATTTCCCAGGCTTTGTACAAAATGTAGGAATTAGCAAAACAATGCCATGTTAGTGCTGAGCTTTTTGGTGCCACAAATTCTGAACTCAGGTGTTTGAGAGCTCAGGTGGTTTAGACCACAGTGAGAGCTGAATCAAAATCCTCCCTTCAACAGCTATTCCTTTGACCCAGACAGCTGACAGCCTTACACCAGTGGGTATTAGCATTGTCTCTTAAGGCATATCCAGTCCACTGATCATCCACACAACTTACCAATTTTGCTCAGACCTCCTGTGCTGCCTATCTCCAAGGACTTCTCCTTCAGGAGCCTATGCTTGTCTGCAGTGGTAGAGTTAGCACATGCTAGAAAAGACAAATGTTGATTGTAGTTCTCAACTGCTCTTTTCTATCTCAACTGTTTCAAACACAGTGTTTTCTGTTAGTCAAAGAAGACCTGAGGCCAGATACCCAGCACAAACTTAAGAAACTTGGAAGACTTGCAATTACAAGTTCTCTTTCGTAGTTGTAGCATGAACAACTTTTTCTGTTCAGCAAGCATATTTATTTGCACCTCTCAGTCTGCAAAATGAATGTTTCCACATCTGACAGGTTCCCATTTCACCTTCAGTCAGAATAATTTCTTTTGTGGCAGGTCTTCCTATTTGACCTCTTCATACCAGCAAAGTTCTGACTTCCATACATGTCTCCCTGATGGTAAGCAATAAGATACTTCATTCCTCTTTAGGGCACTAAAATTAATTTGGTGTTAGGTGCTTTAGCCCCACCTGATTTTATGAGATCTTACCTCCAGTATACAAAAGTTCTGTTCTGACTTTAGATTCTGTTTTAAAATGACTGAGTTGTACACTTCTGGTTTGTAAATTAAGCTCATGCTTAATAACAGCTTAGAAAAAAAAAAAAAAAAAAAAAAAAAGAAATACCAGTCTGAAATGAGAAGTGAGATTGACCCAAGCACCTCTGTTTTAGTCCTACTATTACTTATGGTTGGTCTTTGAATATTATGTCCTCAGTTGGGTCATCCAATATAACAACTTTCATTGATTTCCCACCTACTACCTCTTGTAGGATGACCACCAAAGGGAGCAATATATGGATGAGTGCAGCAACCACTGCTGTTAAAATCTCCAGATATCTGCTTTAACATTACCTGAAAGACTGTGTTTAGTTTTACTGATCATATTGACCATAATGGTCTCTCCCTTTTGGACATTTGATACATGCATACGAGTCATCCTTGCCAGCATCATCATTGTATATGTAAGAGCATCAGTGCAGCAGATTCACAAACATATTCTTAATTTGTCAGAATTATGTATTTATATCATAAATTTGCAGTGCCTAGTCTGTCCTACTTCATTCTTTATTCCAGGTGTTACAACCAAGGGGTCTGAGGGACCTACTTAATGAGCACAAGTGGCACTATATATAAAAAAAGTCTTCTATTTCTCCTTCAGAAGTATAAATGGCACACTAAGTTCCAAAATAACCACAGTAATACTTATATAATTTATTGTCCTTTTTAGTGCCTCTTATCTTAGCATTCAAGGGTTATGATGGCTTCCAGATATGACCAAAAAGAGGAGTTTTCTGTGTGGGAAGCCTACAGATGAATCAAAGTACATGCTTTTTTTTGAAACATTGCCATCACAACTGGGTTTCTTTCTACCTCTAGCGGTGTTTGCCTGAGATTCCTCACCCTGCTGGCAGGTGTTGATCCAGCTGGGAAAGTGCAAACAGGTTTTTTTGCTGACTTAGTAACAAAGCCAGCTCATTATTCCACTCAGATATAAAAGCAATAAGGAGAAATCATGACAGAGAGATGGGTAGGGCTTGGATAGGTGTGTCCTGAGGGAGCAAGGCATAGAGAAAACCAAATCCAAGGAAAAGTTTCAGGTTGTGGTTTCATAGCAAATTCTTTCAGGATGACCTTTGTGTTAATAAGCAAGGTTTATTAATGAAGAAATCCACTTGCCTGCACCCAAACATGCATTAATATTAGTCAATAATCTTTTTAATAGCTGCTTTCTCTTGTATGAATGTCTATCAGCCACCCGTAATTCTCAGACAACATGTCTGCAGCCGGCTTTTGTGAACATGTTAATTAGGAAGTCTGTACCAGCTGAGTTTCTAAGATGAACAGCAAATAGTACTGCTTGTGCACCCCGCCCCCACAGCAGGCACCCAAACAGCATGGTTTATTCAACAGAAATCATACAGAGGGAGACCAGGTAGATTTGGAAGCTCAGAGCTGTGATACAAAACTATAAATCCTGCCTATATAGAGAGCTTAAGTGCCACACTGGCATTCAGTGAGAAACAGTAGTCTCAGATCTTGGATTTTATGGTTGCCTCAAGTAGCAAAAATGGTTTGTTTCATAACATTGCAAAGAATCTATTGGGCCTAGCACATACAAATATGCTGAAGTGTAAGCAGAGAGGTAATTTGTTCTGTACCCTCCAACCAGCAGAGAGGTAACCTGCCACAGATTGTACAACCATGAATTAACTTTCCTTACCCAAGGTAATAATCTGGTTTTATAGATAAAATTTGGGATTATAAATTATCTACTTCAGCACAATTACTCTGCCAAATGATTTCTTGGCTATTAATGACACAACTAAAATCTTCCCAAAATGAGGCTGTTCCATGTTCAATGGGATTGATACCAAGGAAATAAAAGCCTGTGAAAATTTGAATAACAAATATTGGCTTGTGAAAATACTGGTAGTATAAATGTTTCTATGGAGAATTAATGGTGGCACAGAGAATTAATGGTGGCACAGCTGTATTGAATACACTGCAGTCACTGTACATGTGCTTTAGGAAGGAGGAAGGCATTATACAGGCTGAAGAAAGATGTGTAAATATTGCTCTACATAAGACAGTTGCTCATAGTAAGGTAGGATGTAAACTTAAAGCATTGTGATTCTTTCCTGGAGGTTTCTGTTTCGGTTTTGTGGAGACCAGGGTAAGAAACTTCTGATAATGTCACATTGGTTGGAGATATCTATTGTGATAAGAGATTCATACTTGGCTCAGTGTTTGTGACTTTGATAGAATTAAAAGGGTTTGGGTTTGGTTTTTTTTAAAAAAAAAAACCCATAACTCTATTTCAGACTACAAGTAACGCAATAAAAAAGTAAAGGAGGAGCAGAGAAGCCTCTTCTGAAGCTCCAAGCAATAATACCTCGCTGCAAAGCTCTGCAGTTTGTCAGGAAAAGGTCACGTTCCCAAAACCAAAAGCCCAAACCTAATCTAAAAGTACTGAGCAGGGCTGGAGAAATAAGTACAGTCCTTTCACAGAAATTGTCTGCTGCTGGGTTATAATCTCTTCCTCAACAATGTCAGTGTTTCATAGAGTGGTACCCTGAGCAGAACTTGCAGCATGTTTTAAAATAAAATAAGCAGGGAAAGTTGGTGCTTTGCAGAGATACCTTCATGAAGTATGGGGAGAGGCTCCAGTGGCCTCTTGTGCTTTTTCTTTCCCCAGGAAAGGGTGAGAAGACATTGGTTATGTGGGGTACCATTAAAGTCTTGTATTTGGGAAACAGGGCTGCAGATCTTCCGTTCTGCCACTGAGAAGAAAATAAATTATGAAAATATGTTGTCTCTGAGATTGAAGCTTTTCCTTCTCCACTGCTGCTGACATCTGACCCCTCCACATCCTTTCCAGCACTTATCTACATCATCTCAGTATCATTTTCACCTTCTTCTTTTCCTGCCTCCTAAACACACACACACAGAACTACAAACACAGTTTCTAGAACCTGAGGAATACCTCAGAAGATATTTTCACCTCAGGGAAACTCTTCTAAAATCTGTACCTTCTTGGCCATCCATTTTTAAAAGTAACTATTCCCATGAAAAATATTTCAGAATTTAAGCTAATTTAAAAATCACTTCAAGTATCAATTATTCTCTTCTACGGTTTCTTACATATTTCTTACACCTGTCAGTGGGGCATACATAGCAGGAAAAATCAAAACTCCTTATAAAAAATGTGAGCTTCTCTTTCTCTCTTACCAAAAAGGTGCAGTGTGAGACACAACTATTTTTTATTAGTTTCTTAGTTAAATCTTTAAAAATATCTGTGAGGAAATAATGGCATATTTGGAAAGTTTAATCCTCAATAATAATGAGCTTAGCATTTCTCATTAGCATTGATAAGACAGTGTTCTGAGTTCAGTTATAAATATTTGGTCAACACTCAGTGAGCCCATCAATACTCTTGTCATGAGAAATGCAAAGAACACTCAAGAGTGTGTTAAGAAACAATATTTTCTTTATACAGTATAATAACTTTATATAGATGCTTGAAATTTGAAAAAGATGCTCTTACACATAAAAACATTCACTCTCTACATCATCATGTCAACAAAAGGTTCATGTGTACAGCTGTTCAGGAAACAGCTGTTCAGGCTCAGCACAATACCCCAACTAGGTTTCAAGAAGAACTTGTGCTGAAAACATGCACTTTCACAAGTTTCACAAGTTGGGATTTTTTTCCCCACTGGAGCTTTCTGAGATGGTTTGGGGGGGGGGGGGGGGGGGGTTGAGGGTTTTTTTAAGGAATCTGAGTTTTAAAAAGTGTTCTGAAATACAGAGAAAACCTCATTTCCACTTCTAAAAGGGAACTAGAAGTTGCACAATGGTAGTGTGATAAGAACCTTAACTTTTGTAGGGAATTTTACATTTTATTAAGAACATCAAAACTGTGTGAGAATGAGGCCATTTTCATCTGAAGAGGTCTAGAACTATTAGTGAGTTTGTGTCAAACATGCAATTTTTTCCTAGAAATTAAGGCAGTGTCTGCAGATATTTGTATTGTTTGTTTGCCAGTTTATCTTGGAGGCTTTGGTTTGGTTTACTTTGTTTATTTCACACGGATTTCATTTGGTTAGGGTTTTTGTTTTGATTTATTTTGTTTTTCTCCCAGTTGTGCAGAGAAAGATTTTATTGTGGGCAGAAATTATTTTTTTCCTCCCTCATGCACATGCCAGTATCTTTCCTTATGATTACCTTCAGAAAAAGGAAAAAAAAAAAAAATCCCCATATCCTGAATTACTATTGTCCCTGTGACTTACCTGGGCACTTTTCCATGCACATCCAGAAAGGAGGACACTCTTGCTACTGCATCCTCATTGATACAACAATTCCTTAACAAAATGACAGATAAAAGAACTTTCCTTTTATTGAACTAAATGCTGGTTTTACATAAAATAGACTATAATTCATAGTCTGTAATGTCTACTGAAAGGTTAGACTCGTTACCATCCAAATAGGCTGAGCTAATAAAAATTATATTTGTTACAATCCAAATAGATTAACCGGCTTTAAGGGCTTAGCTATGTATCACACTTTTCAATTTTCTTATAATTAAATTAACATAAGACAGACTTGACAAATAAATGACTGTATCAGAAACAGTTAAGCTCTATTTAACCAAAATAACTGTTCTATTTACATATACAGCAACCTGTGTCTATTTTGGGAGCTATAAGAAGCCTATCTAGTTAGCAAATCCTTAGGTGCCCACAGCCTGCTAGCAGTCTTGGTCCCAGCCTTTCTGTGAACCGTATATCTATCATAAATGATAGATTTTGTGGTTTAGCTTCTGCACTCCCTGTTGGCTCCCTTTCAACCAGATACCTCCTCTGGTGCCCTGCCACACCTAAGCAGTGGCCTTGAAAGTCTTCCTATGCAGACCTTAGCTTTACTCACTGAGTAGACCTTTTGACTAAACAATTTCAGTGGGATTACTTATATTTTATGAAGACAAACACATGTGTAAGTCTTTGCAGGACCTTGATTTTAGTATCTTCACCACATTTTCCTCATCCATACCTACATCTGCTACCCACGTATCTAAGCTGGAAAAAAGTCTTTGGTAACGTCTCTTGGATGACAGCAAGCTAACTCTTTAATAGTTTCAGCAGTTCATTAATGAAGGCTGCGTGGTTTATTCAGCAGCACTGACCTTCCTAAAAACACCCTGGCTCTCCATAAACTATGTCTCTACCTATTAACTTTCTGGCCTTCTTTTCCCTCTCTTCCATTCCACCATAAATCTTGAAACCATGATACTCAAACCTTAATTTTCACCACGTCTCCTATTTGCCTCTAAAAAGAATGAGATGCAACCACCACTCCAGCAAATAGTCTCCTCTGTGGTCACTCCTTTGGATGAAAGACCACAGGCACAACCTTAGTGGTTGGCAAGGGCACAAACATGAGACAGTGGGTCCAGATAGTCATTTTCCCTCTTGTTTCACTCAGGAACATATTTGTGCACATGGCTGGGGAAGGTTTTCCCTTGAGGAGGGCAGTTGGAAAGCTTTTCACACAAGTTTTGTTTCCCTTTCTGGTGTGGATGTTAAAAATATAATATGACCTGGCATCAAGGAAAAAGCTTACAAAGACCATACCAGGTGTCTGCAATATAGGATGTGCTGGATGTGGTCATGTTTTTCGAGAGCCTTTTGTGTCACACTTTCACATAGCAAATGAAATAATGAAATTGATGTGTAACATGGTTTTGCAAAAGCTCTGAAACTCTAGCTGCTATGCTGTAATGTGTGTGTGGTTTGGCAAATGGTAAAGAGAATAGTTTCCACTTTCCATAAAGCCATGCAAAATCCACTTAAGTTTCTTAGGGCTTTGTGCTATAATTAACTATTCTGAGAGTGCTATTGTCTGCAGACTGTGTCTTTAAGCCCCTTCTCCTCCCTGTAGGACCTCACTTGAGCAGAGAAGTGCAAATGGAGTTAAGATCAGCAAGCTGAATACTTACATGCTTCTTTTGCCACTGCTTTTCTGGTGCCTATTTTATGAACAATGTGCTGCCTACTGCAGAAATGATCAGTATTGCACCTCAGGTATTCTCCCTAAATTGCAATTGCACTGCCTATATCTAAGCTATAAATATTAGTTTATATCAGAGAAGTTTTCTTTAAAAGGAAAGAAAAAGAGAAATGGTTACTATTTTTAAATGCAGCCCTAGAATCAGGTGGCTTCATGCTGTTATGATAAGGAGTTGAGTGGCACTGGCTGAGAAGGACGTCTAAGCAGCAGCATAACCTCCTCTCCCTGCAGCCAGCCTGATAATCAGGAACCTGTGCTCCCACGGGTGGGAGGGGAACAAGGTGATGATTATTGTTTTACCTTAGGCTTCCTCTGGGGAATTAACTGAGCTTTTGAAATTCAGTTCTCCAGAGTGTAGTCTTCATGGCTTTCCCTTGTGCAGACTCATAGTAGCCTTTCCAAACTACTCCTGCAAAGGGCCAGTAGCAAGAAAGAGGGCCAGACTTGTTCAAACACAACTTTGAAAGGAAACCTAACAAATCCACCATCCTGCAAGTCATGGGTAACCCAGGATCAGTCTGGAGCAGAGCAAATACATGGTCCTGTAAGATGAGGAGTTGATATCCCAGTTTCTTAAACTAAGATTCCAGGTATGGTTTTCATCCTTTCCTTCCCCTCTTCTCTATACATAAGATGTTGTGTCCTTGTGGGGTTTGGTTTTGGATTGCATTTAAGATGTAGAAGATTCAGGGTAACTGGCAACTTAGGACAGTGCAAGGGCTATTGCAGTACGAAGCTCTCAGAAGACATTTTATAACATTTATTCTTGCTTGCCAATATGGGATTTACAAGGCCAGGGGAAAAAGGAGGGGTGGGGGGGAAAAGGAGGAAAAAAGCAATGGGAGAGGGGGACTGTGAAACAATATATCTTTTGTTCTTCTGCAGGCTGAAAGACATTGCAAGCTGTTAACTCTTTAGGACTTACTACACACTTTTTCCTTTACATGCCACCCAACACCTCCCTCTACACTATCCCTGGTACTCTGCCTTCACCTTTGTTGAAGCCAAACAGTACCTGGGTCAAAAGCAGAGCAGGACGGTTTACACAAACTCAGAGCTGCTCAGTAGCTCTACTTTGACTTCTGAGGTATTCTCTGTGCTCCCTTTTCCTCAGCTTTATGTATTAAAGCTTATTTTTAACTAAAGCTATGATCCTAAGCTTCTTCACAGCCTCAACTAAGCTGTGTGATTCATGTTTCAAAGCCTAATATTTTAGCCTCAAAAGCAGGATGAAATACTGTCATTTGAGTTTTTTAATGACTATGGACTCGTACATGCTTTTTCAGCCTTTCCTCAAAGGCTCCAAATTAGAATAAAACTAATTTCCACAGCATATGTAAGCCAATACAAAGAGTATAAGAAGAGGAGGATACAGAGCTGGAAGAGAATAGCATGGTACCAGGATTTGAGCTGAGTTTGTACTGTATAATGATAAATTATGTACAAATATTATTACTATTATTATTATGAAGTATTATTCTATGCCAGTGCTCTTTACTGGTATGTGTCAGTCCAGAATATGAAGTTCTTCTGGTTTTCCTCCCCTTTGCACAGTCTGAATAATGGGGCTTATTTTGTGCAAGTTTTGCCCCAGGGTTTCCTTTCTCTGACTGGCAGATGAATATGTGGTTACAGCCTTCTGCTCTGAGTCTGTGGAGCCACCCAGCTTCTCTGCTGTGATGCTTTCTGTAGCATAATACTCATGTGGAGCTTTACAACAGAGAGGACAAGTGGTCATGGAAGCTTAGCTAGTAATCCAAAGCCCCTTGAAACCAAAGGGCACTCTCCCATTGGCCTCAGTGTGCTGCCAATGTGCTGCCAAATTCTGCTCTGGGAGGTAGAAGAGAGGGAAAACTGTGAGAAATTTAAGGAGGATGCAAGAGTGGGGAAATGGGCCAGGGAAGCTGAAAGGAAAGGAAAAGTTAAACTAGGAGTGAGACATGGTATTTGATAATAAGGGTCCTTGGAGAATAAATTGCAGTAAGCTCTGAACAGCAAGAGTGAGGAGGTGGCCCTGCAGTGAGGATCTGTGAAAGGGATGGAGACCAACACAATGTCATCTCCATAAAAGAAATGCAGATGAGACTTTTTCTGCACAAACCTGGAGGCAGAAAAATGAAAAATATTACAGACTTCCCAAGGTAAATTGGAGATTCAGTTTGAGGCATCCCTTCCTGTGGATTTCCCTTTCTGTTCTTGTCTTTGTGGCGCAAATCAGGAGTTGCCTAATTACCTACCTCAGCATGGGCAGAGTTAAAGAGAGAGGTCTTATTGTTTGGTGTCTTATATTATCTCCAAGAACCCGAATAATCAAATTTTTGATGATGCAGCAGGCAAAGAACAAGAAGCTATGCAGCATTGTGTAGCTATTTTTTCATGGGCTGTCCTGAGGAAACAAATACCAAATTGCCAGAAGAGTGGCAAAGAACTGCTGTAGTCATTTAGTCACTTGACTTGCCCTTTTTATAAACAGCCATAGCAAAACAGAATAGCTCTGTGCAGAAATGGCATCTGAAACACATATATAGTCAATTGCAGAGGATATGCAGAGGATGTCCCTTTGGAGCTCAGAGAACACAGAGTCCTCTATCACTGAAGAAAACAAAACATAATTGACAAGACTGTTGGGGTGTTCCTCGAGGTCTGCCAGTGCCATTATGCTGATGTAATTGTGGTCTGCAAACCCACCATACCACACTTGGCATGTTGCTAGGGTGGTTGTAAGCCAAAATCAAGTTTTTCCAGTCTGTGTTGGTCATCAGGTTTCAATGATCACCAATAAAATCATAAACACTTTATACAACAGAGGCATTAGGGTCACAGTCACTTTTTTTGCCATATAGCATGCTTTTTAGCATCTGAATATTTTTCTTTACCCTGTTACAAAGAGATGGACGTCACAGTTAATGAAGGATGAGAAGATCTAGAATTATTTCTTTTCAGTTGCATGAAAACAGAAGCATATCTTGGTTACAAGGAAAGAAAATGCTGTGTGAATTATTTACTATAAGTAATGCAAAGAATAACACTGAGAAAAAATAATAAGTGCTATTCAAAGGCAATAGAAACCAGTAGAAGGCGGGTACTTGGATTCAAAAAGTTATTGTATTCATGGGTTCATTTATTTTGGTGGTGGTAGAATGTAAAGAACAAAATAAATGAGAACCAAAAATGGAAAAGATGGGATTAATATACAGCAGGGCTGTGAATGATTCGTTTCCCTTCCCACAATGCCCCTCTCCAGCTTATCTGAACACTTAGCTGTATTTATTTCCATAAAGAATTCATTTTATTCTGAAGGAAGCTAGGATGTGCTTTTTAAAATAAAGCAAAAACTTTATTAAAATGCAAAAGAAAAGTAAACAGAGATGATTGGGGAAGCTTTATTCGTTTATTTGGGCAAACACTGCTAAAAACATTTAGGTGCACTGCGTGTTTAAAAAGTAATAAATAGCTATTGTGCTTACTTCATAAACTTGTCAGAGTGTCTTCATTTTATTTTCCTGAACAAACTGAATTTCTGTACTGCTCATCCCCAGCCAGTTAATAAATACATCACCCTAAAAAGTGCTGTGGTATTAAATTTACAGCAGATAAAATATGGATGAAGTTGCTGTGCTTCAGGTACGTCAACTGTGATTTAATATCTCTGACTACCCTTATGAGGAGTAAAAGATTACTTGGCTTCTCCAACAGCAAGATACTGACCTTTGCTCCCAAGTAACAGCCACTCAGCAAATAGTGCCAAATGAAGAAGTAGAATAACATATAGATTTGCCATAAGAAAAAATTGATCTAAAGCCATATATCAAATTTGCTGATCAGATCTCTGCAGAAAAAGTACCTCATAATCTTTAGCATGGAATTGCGAAAACTTTTGGTGGGAAAGAAACTGTGGGGTTTATTTTAAAGCAAAAGATTTCTTGTGGCAAAAGGGTTAGGCAAGTTCTACATCTGTTCATGGTGTGTAGAGAGACACACACATATATACGCGTATATGTATGTTGCTTTGAGACATCTTCAAGTACAAAAACATCTGCTGATCTATTAGATCATCAGCTAGTGATTTAGCAATTCTTTTTTTCCCTATTTTTCCATTTTTACTTTATTTCTGTGAAAGAATGGAGAAAAGTATAATACTGTCTCTGTAAATGAATGCAAAATTCCTCTGGGAATCTCATAACAGTCTGATTTAATTTGTATCTTTTAAAGAAGTTATATCTAAAGGTGATAAAAACCCCCAAGAAGAAATATTTGTTAGCAAAGAAAATAAATTCTTGCAATTTACATTTTGCCTTCAGAAGAGGTGAGTGAGTGAAAGGGTGCTGCTCTGCACTTCAAAGCGAAAGCAAATGAAAAATTTTCAACAACAAAGCTAAAATATGAAACAGACAAATCACTCTGCTGAGTACTTTTTAACCTATGGTGGCACATGTCACAGCAACTGCTGTATATATAATAAGGATTGAAAAGGTAATCTTTAAATGTGCAAGTAAAATAAGAAACTTCCCTAATTAGTGCTGATTAGTACCACTTAAGGAGGTAGATCTTGATTTACAATGGTAAAATCAGTAGATTCACACTGGTATTTAACTTGCACAGGTAAGACTATCGCAGGCCATTGAGAAAAAAAAAAAAAAAAAAAAAGACAAACCTCCTTGCTCTAACGCCCATAATTTTGACATGTTCTAATAATACATGTGTTTTATATTTTGACGGTTATGCACCTATTATAAATTGATATCATAGATAATTTCTGAATCCAATGTGTTTGTGTCCACACAAATAAAAGCCTTAGTCAATTCCCAGTTCTGTGCAAGATATTATTTTTAATAGACAGTATTTTTTTCCTGAAGAGGTGATTTGATTAACAAGTCCAAGAAAAATAACATATTTGTCTCAAATGTCTGCTGTGGTTATATTATGAACAGTAAACCATGACCCCTAAAGTTTATCGATGCATTTTTGTGAAAGCTAGATTTCTTTCCAACTAAAACTTAGAAAATAGCATGATGTAAAAATGTAGAAGCAGTGGCATTTGATTCAAGATTTTGGTTGAGATTTCCAATTAATTAAAACACACTGTTTGCCACTAAGATGCACTGGCTTGGTTGAACAAGAACGTGCATCCTGCCCATCCTAGCCCAGATGTTACTCATTCAAACAGACGTCAGCCCATAAACCTTTCTAAACAAGTGCTTTCTCCACTCTGCTTGCACAATGGATTTGGTTGGGCTAGATGACATTTTCTTGAGTGACAGATGCTCATGCTGCAGCAGTACCATGGACACTCATAATGTCCTTGCAGAGCAGCTGCTCCTTGAGGATTTTACACTGTTTTCTTTGTTTGTAAAAATAAAGAAAAAAAAAATACCCTTTATACTTATGTGGTTAAAAAACATAAACTGCAATGAGAGCCAAGACTTACGAGCGGGATTTAGGTCGCAGAAGCTGAAGGTGTGTAGGTATTGTGAACCTTTTAATGACATCACTTCAAACAAAATAAAAATATTTTATTGGGCATTCCTGCCCTGTACAAACTGGTAGCAGAAAACAAGCACAGGAGAGATCCCAGGAGATAAAGGGAGGGAAAGATGGAGAAGAAAGGGTCATTGGCAGCTAAACCAATCCAAGGGGCTCAATTTTTGCAAAATATGTGGGTGGTTTCTAAAATTTGTGGGTGGCTCCTAAATATTCTTTACCTGCATTTAAACTTTTAAGAAGCAAGAAAAGATCCATTTAAAAAAAAAAAAAAATTACGCGTTTTTGTCATAATAATAGAAATAGTAAACAGTAGCATCTGCTGTCAATGCATATGAGTCTGAACAGGAGGAGTTATCACTGAATAGTTCATTACAAAATGGACTTCAAATTAGTTTCAGAACAGAGAACTTCAGGAAAGATGTTAACACACTAAAACAAAGGTAGGTAAGATTAAGCAGCATTTCTCAGCATCTTTTTTATGTGTCTGGCCGACAGAATAGTATTTCTCTGGTACGACCAAAGCAGTGTCAGTGACATCATGCCATAGCCCATTACAGCATTCCTGAGCTCAGATGGCTGCAACATAAGCTCATTGTGCTGTTCCGTGCATGTCATGAAATATGACAAGCCACAAATATTCATAGAATTCAGATGAATATTTTTCTCATTGCTACTTGGGTGTCACTTCACATAGCTAATACCCAACCTCAATCCTAGCCTATAATCAGCAGTTAAGACCCAGCCTGTGGTGCTTGTGTGCTGATCAGGAGTGCTGACATGAACAGAGGATGGCATTTCACCTTGAAATCCCATTTCAAGAATATGAAAATATGGGCATCTAATGTTGAGAAACCTGTGCTATCTTGATGCCACAAACAAGATATTTTTTGTTGGACTTTTGTGCTGAATTTGGCCCAGTCTGGTGTGCACCCTCTCTCAAGGATGTCCAGGTGAGATGAAAACAATATCTGCTTTCTAGGTATCCTATGGAAGAAGGCACTTAACACTGAGAAAAAAAAAAATGAAAGACACCTAAAGCTAGCATAAATGTTAGCTGTTTGACTAGGCAGGCCAAATTTAGGAGACATGACTTGCCATCCAGACCCTGCTGCTCATCATGTCAAGTCAGACTCAAGAGCCACTGGTCAGGAAATCTAAGGTGTTTATTGTTTTGCTGCTGCCTGCAGCGAACCTGCCCTGTGGCTAACAAACAGGGTTCCATTTTTAAAACCATCAAGTGTGTGGATAAGCACTTTTTTAGAAAGGAAAGATGTTCTAAAAGATAAAGTAAAACAATCTGTCAAGGCCCTTACTCTCAGAGAATGACATTTGATCCCTCTTAATATTGCTAGAGAGTATTCCAGGGAATGCTCCTTGAAAGGGATAGTCCAAACCTAAAAGGCTTTTCTGGCAAGCAGATATTAAATAGATCATCTAAATGTTTTAAAATCTGCAGTTTTATTAGTTTTCTCCTGAAGTATCAGTGAATCTGATATCAAAAATACAGCATCAACCCAGTTTTCTAGTTCTTAAAAGTTCCCTGCAGGACAGAGGGCAGAAGGTGAAGAGTTGAAGGTGGGAGAAGGAGGAGTTGGGCATGAATTTTGTTTCCTTAGCCTTTACACAGAAACTGAGAGAAAATATGCTGATCAGAAATCTGGAAATCAGAGTCAGGGACTTTTTGGGCATGCAGGGAGATATTTAAGAGCACATTTACATGAAAGTGAAAAATGCTGTGGATTAGGGAGGCAAAAGAAAAATAAAAATTCTTCTGAGGGTTTAAGGACATCTGAGGGGACAGCAGTAATGAGAAGCATGATATATATACTGCAAATAGCAAAAAAAAGGAGTAGGGAAAACCTAGGCTCCCAGGAAGTAACACTGGGAGATACAATAACAGACAAAATACAGGTTGGTTGGATCTGTATGCAGGGAAACTGCAAAAACCCTTTTGGGAGGTTGTAAACAGGATCTCAGGACTCAGAGTTGCAGTAGAGGCTTTATTAGCAGAAAGCTTGCAGTGTGCTTGCCAGCTCTGGGAGACCTGGCCGCAGCACCAAGGACGTATAGCCTCCTAATAAGCAGAGAGGGAGACGTGAAGAACAGCTTCTGTTTTGGTTTGTGCCTAGATTAGGTGCTTAGTGCACTCTTCTTAGCCTAAAGCTGGTTCCCTGCATAGGGACATCACAGCACAATGTCCGCAGAAGGCTGAAGACTTAACCCAGATTTTATTCAGCGGGGGTTGTTTGATAGCACAGTTCCCCCCTTGACTGCTGCTGAGAACTGAGCTCTGCCCATGCAGCCGTACACTGAAGGATTCATTCTGCAAGCTGCTGAGCACACCTGGGAACCCTTCAGCACACCTGAGTTCAGTGGGGCTTGTGAGCACTCAAATCCTCGCAGAAGTGATTGGCAGCTGCCGGATGGCATCCTGAGAGAGTAGATGATGCTGGATGTTCCTTCACCTTCTTATTAGCAGCAAATTATACCTGCAGCTGTCCGAGATTTTTTGACTTATATATGTGTATGCAAGAGGTGAAAAAGCATATTCGTTCCTTTCCTTTCAAGTATTGGGCCAAGAGATAAAATTGAAAGAGGGGAAAAAAAAGTAGAGGGACGATTCATAAACATTCTTGAAAATAAAACCCATTGATCTACTTGGCTTTTTGCTAATTCACAAAGATCTAGAAAAGTAAGAATCTATTCACAGAAATGCTCACAGGAAAGCAAAATCAGAGCAAATCCTACCATGAATAAATATTCATGGGAGCATTTGCACCGGGAGAGCTCCCCTGGCTTTTTTTTTTTTTTTTTTTTTCCCTATAACAAGGATGGAACGGTAAGAATTAGGTAGTTTCAAGAAGAAAAAAAGGAACATGAAGTAGTAGTCAGAGAGAAATGTATTTGCTGTTATCGCAGCCAGGAACAGCAAAACTGAGCTCTGGGCAGGTGACTGTTCCACCTTATATCCCATTGGCCTTCATTCATGAGGCTGAAAATTGGTAGTCCAAGGAAACATGGTGCAAGTAGTTTACCTGCCTATGTGGTGTAAGTCAGACTGAAAGCTGGGGGATTATTCGTTAGCTGTCCTGGTGCAAACTTCACCTGGCCATGAAAGGGGAGATGAGCATTTAAGAAGCCGTCATTTAGCTGATGCTGGAGTTTGTATGTAGGAAATCTCCATAGAAATTAAGGCATTACTGGAGAAGGCAGTGAGACAGGCACCAGAACACAGACTAGGACAGAGATCTTCCCTGCCATGCTGTGGCTGCATCAGCAACTACAGAGCCTCTTCTTTTTTGCCCTGACCTGGTAAATAAAAGATTTTTGCCTGCACAGTGGCATGTCTCCAACAGTGCCCTGCTTAGGCTTAATTGTAACTTGAGGATTATGGGTTTTGAAACCTTTCAAGCGGAAGAGAAGTGATCCAGAAGAGCTGTTGCTGCTACCACCACCACCCTTCTGCAGGAGCTCAGCTCTGGGGCACTAATTGGAGAAAAAAGTTGTGGACAGCCATGAGAGGCACCTCAGGGTTACCTCCCACTGCTCGCACATATCTACTCCCTAAGCATTGCTGGTCTCTGCTCAGCACCTTGAATACAGCCCTCCACCGGTTTCACCCTCTGATGGATATTTCTGTGGCTGAAAAGAGGATGCAAGTCCCACTCAGCCACTCCAACTTCCATCAGGGAAACCCCGGTGGGCTGATGGTACCTTCAGCCCTGGTAGCTAAACCTTTCTGTGGTCATCAATGAGGAGCTTGACTCCCTTGTCACCTGGACAAGGGGGAGACACGCTGAATGCCTGTGCACGCATCCAGGTCTGACAGTAACAATTTGGGATTGTGGCTTCAGGAAGAAAGAAACCTCCTCTTTCCCCCTGGCAGACCCACTCCCTTTCTTTTATGCTCAGAGTTAGTAGCACTCTATTATATTAGCAAAAAAGACCAATTACATTTTTAGGTTAATTCAAAAGATGTATCTTTACAGAGAATTGAGATAATTTTGTGGTCAAATATTTTAAAAAAACAAACAAAAACAAAAACACAAAAACCAATACCAGAAACTTTACCATACCTTGACCATATGCCTGCAAATCTAACAACACCCCATATACAGTATGGCACTTTGTCCTTTCATTGTATATTTTCAGTAAAAACAACAAAACTGGGAACCAGTGCTTACTTTACTTTGTTAACACCTCTTATTTATTTATTTTCCTTCCAGTTTTTCACCCTTGATATATCTCCTAAGACTGTGAGCAGGATACATAGTGCTTCATATTCCAAGTGCTGAGGCCTATCTATCAAAATCTGACTGGAGTGGGTGGTGAAATACAGTAGGAGGTGGCTAGCTACACAGTTGTACTATTAAATTACTGTCTGTCCAAGGAGAGTAATCTCTTGTTTCAGCAGCAGGTACTACTACCAGAGACTGTAAAAACCTCAAGCACTCTGAAATAGGCTGTCATATAGAGCACTATAAATTACATCAGTCAAATATTCCATCATTCATTCACTCCATGGTCTTACAGTGGGATGAATAGTCTGCTCAAGGAAGAAAAACAACCACCAACTTTCTGATTCCTTTTCTATTTACTTTCTGAGAGAGCTTCAGGGGCCACTTTCCTATAGGAAGTTTTAATTAACCATAAAATATAATTTTCCATTTGCACAGCTGCAGGTTTAAGGGACCACACGGGTTGCTCCCCAAAATACAGCCGTGGTACAGGTTTTTCTTTTTCTCAAACTGCAACTATTGTTATCCACCCTTTTGTTAAGAAGTTTAAGTGCGGCATAGATGACTTCCTTTTCATCTTTGTGGAACAGAACATTTGACAGTAAGTTAAAATCCTAAATAAAATATGAAAGCTGCCAGCACATGCCAAAAGTGTCTTGGAGAGCATATATGAAAAGTTGCTCCTAAGATGCAAATGTCACTAATACCATATGAAAATTGCAAACAGGTATATGAAAGTCACTAATGTGACATGAAAGAACAAAAGTCTTCAAATTATGTGAAAGTTGCTGTTCCGATATATTACCCTTACTGTTCTAGTTACATTCTATCCTATCTTATTAGCAACTTCCATTTCAAACTAATCTTTAATAAAAGTCTTATTATATTAACAGTTTTCCTTAAGTATTAGAAAATTGTATTTCCAGTTACACTGAGTGAAGTGTGACCTCGTTAGCAGAATTTCATATTGGTGCATGATTTTTTTTACTCCCTTTCCTTTGGAACATATGTGCATACCTGCAGTCACGCTTTCTACTCGCTTTGTCTTTCTGAAGGTATACACTGACTGCTTCCCATGAAAGGTTAAGAACAGACTCAAAGCAGGTCTTGGAATGGCAGTTTCCATCAGCTGTACACTCTCAGTCCTCATTGCTAGCTACAGAGCTGTTTAAAAATATCAGTAGCTTGTTTAGGGAGAACCATGGTCTTTAGGAAACCTTATAAAAAAGACAGCCTGAGCCCACAGTATGAAGCCACACATGTCTGAGTTTTCCTTTCAGTGGAGAGCTCTGGTGCAGGGTTTAAATCCATATTTGAGCAGGGAGGGTACATTTTTACTAATCTGGTATGGACAGTATTCAGTAAATTCCTACTTCTGCAATCAGAGAAGAGTGTCCTTGTGGACCTCTTGAATGACAGTGAGACCTTATGAATGCATAAGAGCAGGGCAGCACGAAGCCAAGTTCAGGGTTATTAGTACTTCAGAGATATTTCTCTACAGACCAGTGCTCATGGAAGTGTCAAAGCTGAAATGATCTAGAACATGAATATAATAGTGTTTGAGCTTTATGGGTCCACTGATTTGGAATATAGTTTTATCAGCCAAGAGTTTTATTTCTTCATTTCTTTTTGAAATCTTCTGTGAAGGTGGCAAAATACATTGCATTCCTAGTTCTAGCTGCTGAAATCCTGTATTTCTCCCATGTAACTCGTGCAGGCAAAACACCAAGTCAAGCATGCTATGAGAGGCTCAGAATGCTAATAGGAGATGAAAACATGAATAGATGACAAACATTTGTAGTGCAGATTTCCTGGCTCCATATGTAGGCCAGACCTGACCTCTGCAGACTGTGAGGGGGTGGCTGTGTTCCCCTACAGTGCAGTACTTGGTCTGTACGATCAGCTCAAAAAAAAAGGCACCTTCCACAAGTGAAGTGGCTGTTGAATCCCATGTGGTAAAGCCCTGTCCCAAGATGCATCAAAGCAATGCATTGAGTAACATTAAATATTGCATCCTATTAACAATTTCCCCTTATATTTGATTTTGATAGTGAGAAACTGCAATTAAACACTATAACTGCACTAGTCACACATGAGACAACTATTTCTAAGCAAGAACCTATAATTTGTCCCAAACATCCCCTTCTGCTTTAATTATTGGTCAGAAGATAATGCAGTTTGTACATTTAATAACAGTTTGGGTATACTGCTAAAAGATAAAGTTATTATAACACTGTACTTAAAAAAAAAAAAAGAAACTTTGAAGCTAATTATCAAAATATTAGAGAAAGGATATATTTTCATTAATTTCAAACCCTGTATTGAGTATTAAATAGAAACATGAAAGAAAGATTTCCAATTGGAAGGGCTGGTAACTGAAGAGTTTCTACTCTCTTGAGGATTACCATTTAATTTTAAACATTGATTTAAAATAAATGATGGTACAGTCCCTAAGGAAAGATGTATTTCAGTTGTAAACATAAGAGTGATGTATAATAAATGAAATATATAACATTCTCCTTGAGGATTTTTTTTTTTACTTTATTGTGCAATCATGCTATGGGAATTATTTATACCCTTTAACTTGAATTTCAGACAAAAGCTATCAGGTATCTTTCTATAATCAGCTTTTCCTTTATTTATGCACCCGTATTTACATTTCTGAAAATTTGTTTGTGATACCAGTTTTTCTATCACCAGCACTTATGAGGGCATGTGATAGATCATGAAAATTTACTCTGGATTATCATCTGAATGCCAAGGGTCTCATACTGGTCCTGACTAAGTCCATAGTATCTCATGATATAGAAAGCCTCATAGTTCCCCACTCCACAGCCACTTATTTCATCCTAGCCTGTGCAGCCTTTCTCATTCATGACTGTGTTTGTCAGCTCTTCACTCCGTTGCAGTCCTCCCATTTTCCGATTTCTCCTTCCTAAATATTAAGATATATTGTACCGTAGTTCTAGGAGAAGCAGCTTTTCCGCTTCATTTGTTTTGTGTCCTGTCAGCATCTAGGTGAACACAATAATTAATTATGAATAGTTGTTTCAGTACTTCTATGGAATCGGCTTTTTCTAGGCATTCCCTTTCCACTATATTGTCTTTTTTCTTTTCTTCATTTTTTCATTTTTTTTTTTTTTAGAAAAAACGGTCACTGTAGAGTTTATCACACAACAGCTTAGTTTAAGCAATTTTCTTCTTAGGCAAAAAGTATGCCCTACTGACTCAGCTCTGGAGATCTCTTTCTAAGGTTTCAGGGCTTACATTAATCCAGCTAGAGGACAAAGACACGTTCAGTGACCTAGCTGTCCAGTCAAGATTCCATCTCCTGATCTTCTAAATCTCATCTTTCCTGAGAACTTCTTGGCTTTGAGTGTGAAAAGAGAAACATTCCCCAAGATGGTTGAGGCACAGCTCAGGAGGCACTTTTAAAACCAGAACAGATACTTCTTAATGGGGTCTGATGGCTCCTGCTTTCTGCAAGAAACCTAGCCAGTAAAGTGTGAATGCACATTCAGCTGGGTTATGTCTTCCAGCAATTCTTGCTTCCTCTGCCTTCTTTTGTAACAGTTCAATATTTGTTGTTTTCAGCAGTCAACTGCTCATTTATTTTTTGTTATTGTTTAGATACTACTGCATCTCGTTGTCCTTATGGAGCATTTTTGGATCAGAAGTGCATTGTAACTACATTTAATTTGTCACAGTGAGATGGGAGGTGAATAAAGAGATAGGAGATGGAGTGTATTTCCTAATTAATTACAATACTGATAAAATAATTATAGTTAGGACACATTAATCAAGGATTAGTTGTGTCTTACCATGAAAATTCTTTTGCACAGAAAGCCACATGTGAAGAGTTTCTGTCCTTGAGTTTATCCTACACGTTAGGCTTTTGGGTATTTGGTGATTTTGCTCATATGGAGTTCTCAGTGAAGCTAACAATGTGGGCAAAATGGAAACTCCTTTACTCTGCTTTCCACACTCAGACCACTAGACAACAGTAATTTTCATGGTAAAATGTGATGCTCTGTGAAATACTGAGATTATTGGAGCAACAGTATTTTCACTGAATGTGTGAGTGGAAGTAGATGTCAGTGAAGAGCAGGTTGCAGACCTTAGTATTTGCCTACCTGCAGCCTGTTGCACTTATGGAAATAAAATGTTGCTTTTGAGGAGCTTTTTCTGCTGACGTTATGATGGTTGTGTTGGCAGAACTAATGCCTCAGAGATGAGATGCTCCCTACATACAAAGCCTTCAGCATTCATTGGGCACTGGGAGATGTTCCCCTTCTCAGACTGGTTTCAAATAATTTCAGGTGATAAAAATTATATTTATGTCCTTCCCTTGAGTGGAGTTTCAAACAAGTCCATTAATATTTGCCATTCAAAAATCAGTAGGTTTGGTGTATATGAATGATAAGCTTCTTGGATTGATCATAGTGTCAATCAATTGATCAAGGATCCTGTGTGGACCTGAGGTCTCACTTTGCTGAATCACAGTTTTCAGCTCCTGCTGTAAGAACTGGAGAAAGTACTGCTGATCAGTTTATCAGATCTAGCCGAAGCTTCAATGAGACTGTACCTGCCATGTCTTCTTTTCCAAAGGTCAATCAAAACCTTTACAAATTGGTTAGGTAGCCCAACCTTGCCTCTTGGAGAGACAGTGCCATCCACTTTCCCCTGAACCCTCTACAAAGAAGCAGGATACAGTCTCAGGCATTACTAGTCTTCAGAGAGGTAGAAGGTGCCAGTAGGCTCACCTGAGACAGATGAGAAAAGCAGGCTCACCTGTATTTGACAAATGCAGTGCTTTTTGAACATTAAAAGTTGGCAGATTTGTACTTAAAAGTCCATTCAGAGAAAATTTGTACCTCTATGTATGTCTCTTCCCAGCCATGTTTTTGAAGCGACTGAGTGCCCAGCCCAGCATCACTGCAAACCAGAACAAAATAAGTGGCCTAGAGCTCCCATGAGACCTACTGAATCAGCACATCTTCAGTGGCCTGGTCTCCTGGCCATTTTCTCCCAGGATGCCTCCAGGAGAGGGCAGCAATGGATCTGCTGGCTACTTTCCCCCACGGATGAAGGCCCCACCATGCACACACCCTTTCTCCACTGGGTGCCAGTGGGTGAAATAAGTCCCTGGTTTTGCCCCAGGGTTTACTCCAGCCAATTAGACTTTTCATTACTAGTTAATCATTATGGGAAAGTTCTTTCCAAAGGTAGTTAGGTTTACTGCTCCATGGCTTCTCTTTTTAAGACATGCACTGTAAGACAGTGAGTACTGTTTTGTAACTCAGGAACACCCCAGTTTCACTGCATTAGTGCATGTAAGGCTTCTTTTTATACTGTGGCCCGTACCAGGATGCTTACTTGCAGTGGATGAGCATCAAAGCTCAACAATTACTGTTCCTGTAAGATACTTCTTTCCCATATTAGAGAGAAACCTTATCAAAGTTAAATAAATAGTAAAAAAGGGATCTTTCTTTTTCTCCAACAGCTTTTAATTATTTGTTCTTTTATTTCAGAAAGTATTTCCCTTACTATTGATGTGATAAGGATTCTAGCCTGAAAAGTACAAAACAAACTAAAGATTGGAAAATTTTGTAAAAGGGAAGCA